>JAJEOU010002284.1:19164135-19764135 GCA_021534815.1 Acrocephalus arundinaceus
ATCAAGAATTGCTGTTGAGCTTTTTGGCACCTCCCTCGTGTTTTTTCCTTTCCTGTTTTGCTGCAGACAGGATGGAGGATTTGCAGCCTCTCCCGTGGAGGGGTCAGTGTGGAAAGGAGGGGCCGAGGTTTGGCTCCCGGCTGCAGCCAGGGTGTCACTCACCCCTTGGCACACAGCTGGAATTGTTTTGGGGAATGTCTGGGCTCTGAGACCCAACAGACTGAAAGCCTGTTGAATGAATTTGTTGGCTGGGAGCCGTGGAATGAATTTGGAGCCCCTGAGCTGCAGTGGGCAGTGGCAGTTCCAGCACCCCCCACTCTGCCTGCAGGGAGCAGCCAGAAATGCTTTGTCCATCAGGTTTCCCACCAGGAATTAGAAACATTCCTCATTTATAAGTTAATTTTCATTGTTCAGGAGAAAGGGATAATATTTAAGTTTGTTATGATGTGAAGCATTTCCCTCAATGCTGACACAGGGCTCAGGTTTGGGGGCTGGGGGGTCCTGAAGTGAGTCCTAAATGGAGATAAATTAATGCAATAAATGGATTATTCCTTGTTTTAATGCTGATTAAAACCTGGCTCCTCTGGGTTGTCACAAAGTGCAGCGATGGAGTCTCTTTACTCTTTCCTACACCTGTAATGAATTCTGGATCAAATGCTGCTGGTTTAGGATCTCTAGGAGCCCTCACTGGAGGAAGGAGAGTGGGGAAATATTCTTGTTCAAGAATTTAGGATTAAAAAGAAGAATATGTTTAATTTTGAATTTGTTTATTCCTGCTCTGCTTTCCTCCTTTTTGTGGCAGAGGGAGACAAGGGCTGCTGCAGTGTCTGGGATGATGGATGCCCTGCAGGAACCTAATGGGGCTGGAATTACTGCACGTTTGGAGGGGCTGACAGGGCAGATAACTCCTCCCTGCTCCCCCTGCCCTGGCTGCACAAGATTCAGGCTCCCGAGGAGCTGTCCCAGCCCCGGCTGCAGAGCTGAGCCCAGAGATGGTGGGGATAAGGTAAATAACCTCTCAGGCCACGGGCAGCTTATCTAAATGAAAACCCAGCTCCGAGCCCCTCGGCATCTCTGCCATCGCTCCTGAGCAAGCCCGTATTTAAAAAAGAAAATGAAATGTTGGAGTTTTCAATTTCAAGTGGGTGCAAGTATTTCAGTTCCAAAAAAAGTCAAAAATTAGATGGTGGATTGTTAAAAAAATAAATGCTTCAGTGTCCAAAAATGACAGAGTGTGAAATCCCACGTTTCATTCAGAGCAAACAAAACCAATCAAGGCCTTTCAGAGGGTTTGAATGGAAGGGACCCACCAGGAGCTCTGAGCCCAACTCAGCCTGCTCAGAACCACTCTGGGGTTCCCCCAGTGCCTTTGTGGTGGGAAATGTCAGCAATACCAGTAAAGCTGTCAATTCCCAGCTCCCCATTTTCCCTGGGATGCTCCCCAATTCCCCTTTCCCTGCAGGGTGCAGCAGGGAAATAATTAAAGAATGGATTTTTAACTTGAACCAAACTTCTGCTATTTCCACACTTGTCTGAGGCATAAATTGGAAATCAAACCCCCAACAAGTTCATTCCTTCCCTCCTTGCTGAAAGGCTCCAGGCTCCATTTAGTCAAGGCTCAGAATTAATTTTCCTATTAAATGAATGCTTTCTTAAAACCAAGGGGGGAAATGTTTGCACTGATAAGATTGTTCTGTGAACCATTCCTAATGAGCTGCTGTGTCATTCCCTTCTGCCTCCCATTTATCTTGTTTAGATCCCTTCAGTTTGAACTGTTCCAGTCCTTTGCTGCCTGCTAAGAGTTTGTTTTGTTTTATTTTAGCTGGGAGCATCAAATACTTTTTAAAAGCTGTTAGAAAGTGAAATATTTTATATATTTCTATTTATCAGCATTTTTTTTCAGCGATGTGGATATAACATATATATAATATATATATTTTAACTTTTTATCTATCTCTGTAAGGTTTATAATCTAAATTTCCATTTTAACACATGGCCTTGCTTATTTCCCAAGGACATTTTCCTTCTTGCCCTGGGAAAGGGCTTGAACTCCACCTGGACCATTTGTGGGGCTGCCTTTAAGGTGATTTTTATATAAACAAGATTTTTTTTGCCCAGCAGAGGTAGATTTTTTTTTTTTTTTTTTTTTTAGATTTTTTTAGATTTTTTTTTTTTAAGGGTTTTTTAGATTTTTTTTAGGGTTTTTTGATTTTTTAGGGTTTTTTTAGATTTTTTTTTTTAGTTTTTAAAGATTTTTTAGGTTTTTTTTTTTTTTAGGTTTTTTTTAGTTTTTTTTTAAGGGTTTTTTAGATTTTTTTAGGGTTTTTTTTTTTTTTAGTTTTTTTTAGATTTTTTTAGGTTTTTAAAATTTTTTTAGGTTTTTAAAAGATTTTTTAGGGTTTTTTTTTTAGGTTTTTGATTTTTTAGGTTTTTTATTTTTTTTTTTTATTTTTTAGGGTTTTTTTTATTTTTTAGTTTTTTTATTTTTAAAATTTTTTTTAGGTTTTTAAAAGATTTTTTGGGGTTTTTTTTCAGGTTTTTTAGATTTTTTTATGGTTTTTTTATTTTTTAGGGTTTTTTTATTTTTTAGGCTTTTGATTTTTTTTAGGTTTTTTTAGATTTTTTAGGGTTTTTGATATTTTTTTAGGTTTTTTAAATATTTTTTTAGGTTTTTTTAAAATTTTTTTAGGTTTTTTAGATTTTTTTAGGGTTTTTTTAACTTTTTAGGTTTTTTAGATTCTTTTAGGGGTTTTTTTGCCCAGCATAGGTACCTGTTGTGCTGCGTGGTGAGGGATCCCCAGCACCCCCAACACCCAGCAGTGGGGTTTGGCAGCTCTGCATTCCTTTCACGTGCTGAAACACTCCTGTGGATAAAACAAACGCTTACAACTGCTCAGAAAACATTTTCTGAATGCCTTTAAAACAGGAGAGATGAACAAAAAAATCCCTCAAGATCAAATTAGGTAATTTTCAAACGCTGCAGGCCAAAACAAGAGTTTTATTGTGAGGCTGGCTCGTTCAAGGTGACTCCCAGGGCCCCAAACACCTTCAGACCTCGCTGGGATTGGGATTTCTCTCAGCCAGGGGGATTTTGTGTATTTTTATTGTCTGTGGGATTCCCACACGTTCTGCTCCAGGTGAGGTGTTGCTGTTTATGCTTTTTGTCCAACCCGTCTCCCGCTCTGTGGGAAGAGCTCAGGCTCTTGCTCGAGGCTGGTGGGGTTTGTTGCATTCCATGGAATCTCCTTCTCTTTTCATCCCGAATTCTGGATGTCCAACAGCTCCCACAGCTCCCCCAGCTCTCCCAGCTCCCACAGCTCCCATGGGTGCAGGGGGGATCACCCATGGGGTCCCTGGGTGGTCACCACCACCACCACCCCAGCTGTGGGGCCACCACCAGCAGGTTTCACCCCTCTGAGACGTCTCCTCTGCCTCCAGCAATTTCAGTCAGAGGTGTTCAGCTTCCCGGTGCATTTTAAGGAATTGAACAAATTAGAAAAACTATTGAAGCAAGAGCTTCCCTCTGCCTCTGTCAGGTAACGCCGCGCTCGGAATTTATCTGAGGGAAGGAGAACTTCCACAGCCCAGCGATTCCACTTTTTATTCTTTCTACGCCGTGAAGTATCATAATATTCTTTAATAGTGTCATACTTATATTTCACGGTCTAATCCACTTTTCTCCTCCGTTCCCATTGTGTTTTATCCTGCTGGAAGTCAGGAGCGTGCTCACCATCGGCTGCTGGCGGGGCTGAGGCAGCGCTCAGCCTTTCATCAGGAATTGTCTCCTTTTCCTGACTGAAACACTGCAAACTTTGTGCTGTAAAGAATTATCGTGTCCTGTGCCTAATGTACATTTTCTTTACCTTCCCCATTATCTGCCTCGCAGCTGAGCACGTTTGTCACTGCTTTTCTCTCCTGGCGCCTTAATGAGAATCTCGGGTTTGGGAATGTGCTGCTTCTGTCCTTTGTGTCTAATCTGTGCCCTCTATTTCTCTCCCCCTCCTGGAGATAAAAGTGCATTTTGCTGCTGTTGCAGTTCCAGCTGAATTTGATCAAGATAGAGGAACTGACTCATCACCTTTCCCTGAATCTTTAGGAACTGCTGTGGCACACGTGGCCTGGAGGAGCCGGAGCAGCGCCGGGCAGCGCCTGCTGGGGCTGCTGAGAGGAGCAGGAGCTTTATTGTTGTTTTCACCCACATCGAGCCTCCTTTGGATCCTGCCTCTCTTGATTTTATCTTTTATTAGCAGAGAAAGAGAGGAAAAAGCTGAGCTGATGGCTGGGAGAAGGACACCAAGTGTAAAGCTCCCTGTGATGTTTTCCGTGCCTAATGGGTTGGGACGGTGGTTGCTCTCTCCAGGGAGCTGTGCTTAATTCCCTGTCCCAGGCAATGCTGGAGCCTCCACGGGAGCTGCTGCTGGTGCCACTTTTCTGCTGCCACAATATCAGGGCTCACCACTCCGGCCTCATGGTTCCCTCCGAGCTCAGCCGGGATCACGGGGAGGTTCCTAAAGGCCCCCAGTCACTGCAGGGCACTGGGAAAAGGAGTTTAATCCTTAAAAAGGAATTTAAACAGGAATTTCAATGAAGTGTTAACCTGGGGAAGCGCTGCTTAACAAGCAGGGTCCCTGCAAAGCCATCCCTGCCTGCAGGAGGGGGAGCAGAGCGGATGGCCGGGGCATTGGGGCTGGGATTTGTGCAGGGATTGGGTTTGGCCTCATCTCCCAGCAAAGAGCTCCTTCCACAGCCTGCAAACATTTCCCTGTCAGCAGCACCTCCTGCCCGGGCTGTCCTGGGGCTCATTCCAGAGGCTGGGGATGGAGCACAGGCTGCTGGAGCTGCTGGGGGCCAGCACCCCTGGAATGGGCACAGTTGGGTCCCACCAGGGCTCGCAGTGACAATTTCCTTCAGAGCAGGCTGTGTTTGCTCTGGGGATGGTTCAGAGGGACAGCGGGCTGCAAGGAGAGGGTTTGGAGGGTTTTATATTATCTCCAGCCAAGCATTTCCCTTCCCTGAGCCCAGGGTGTGGTACCTGCCCCAGCCCCATCCAGGAGAATGTCAGGACAAAGCTCCCCACAGACCATGGAGCCATCCCAGAGTTTGGGGTGGAAGGGAAAGTTTGGGCTTGTTTGGATTCTGATCTTCCCAAGCTAACTGCTGAGTTCAAATCCATACAACTGCAATCTGCCTTTAGCGTGTCCATAATTAGATTTTTTATCCCATGTTTTCCTGCTCCTCACCATGGATATTTTTCCTATACTGCCATGACACTGGATTTATTTCTTTTTTTTACTTTACTCCTTTAAGCCTCATCTCTGCTCCTCTAATTTTATAGATTACTGAAATAATTTTATTTTTTTGTCCCCAGTGCTGGAGTTTCTGAGCACGATGAAATTTTTTGGTGGATATGGAGATCCCATTTATTTATAATTACTGCTCAGGCCAGGTAAGCTGATTTGGGGTTTTTTTTGCAGGAAAACAGCCTTGGCTCTGGCACTGCTGCTCCTCTCCCCACCGTTGCTATGCAGCACCCTCCACCTCAGATGCCTCCTGATTTTATTTTGGGCAAACTCCTCGAAATCCAAAGATTTTTCCCTTAGTTTGTTTCGCTTTGCTGGGTCAGGGGTGATTGCTGCAATCTCTGCTCTTGCAGGGAAATTTAAATGGGGTTTTTCCCCTCCTACTGCAAAAATCCAGGAAAAGAAAGTGTCTGTGTGGAGAGAACTTGGAAAGGGAAAGGAAAAGCTGTTGTGTTATGCAGAAGAATTTCCTTGTTTCTTTTAACTGCCTCTTGAGATTAGAATTCTCTGCCTTTATTTTTAGCAGCCAGGCTGGTGGCAGGAACAATTCCTTCCCTTGGCTTTGTCAGTAGGTAAATAGCACATTTATTTTATTTAAAGCAAAATCTGGATGCACAGGAAATGCAGCAGCCCTCTGAGGCAAGCAGGGAGAGCTGGGAGTGCAGGCACAGCTTTCCTGCACTCATAATATTGCCATTAACACTGAATTCCTGAGCGCTGCCTTTTGTTTAATGCTAACTTTGTGTGTGAACAGATGGGGCTGTGCAATGTAAAGACAATCAATTCTCATACCAAAAATGATAAATGAACAGAAAAGGGTGTCATGTTTTGAAGAAGTTTTAACATATTTATCTCTGTCACGGTGAGGGTTCTTTTAATGAATAATTGCTGATTAAAGCAGGTTTGATCACGGGTGAACTGTTCCCTTCCCTCTCCAATAGGTAACGTTGCCTTTTAGTTTTGATTTGTCCTTTTCTAACCCACCAAATCCCACTTGTGATTTGTGCTTTTACTGAAATAGAAGAGGATTAAGTGACATGGTGGAGCTTTAGATGCTGCGCAGCAAATCACACTGTCACAAACTGGGAGGAAAACTCCCAGGAATGCGAATTTACACGGAGTTGGAGAGAGCTCTTCTGGGCTGCAGGGTTTAAATATGATTGTGAAAGGGGGTGGAGAGAGGCAGAGAGACAGCAGAGAATCAGAGGAATGCTGGGATTTAAATTTGGGTTATTTTCTATTTAAATCTGCAGGCAGATCCTCCTGAGGGAAGGAGCCCAGGCAGCTCTGGCTGAGCCCATATGGAAATGCTCCTTTTCCCTCCCCACGGGAATGTGCTCTCCAGCAATTCCCAGTATTTACTGCCAGCACGGAGGGAATTAGTGCAGGTTAAATCAGGCCATGGTCCTCAGGCAGCTCCTGGCAGGAGGAAGAGGAGGAGGAAGAGGATGAGGAGAAGGTCCCAGCCCCAGGAGAGCCCAGGCTGCTCCTCATGCACCCTGAGGGGACAGGAGGTGACAATCTGGGATGGGGGCAGGAAAAGGTGGGACCCACCTGAGCAGCTCGGGCTGAGCTGTCTGAAAGCAAAACCTCTGCTCTGCCCAAGCTCTCACCACCAGCGTGGTCACCTGCGTCAATATTGATGCCTCCAGCCCACGTGCAGGAGGGAAAAGCGTTGGAAGGGAATTCCCTGCCCAGGTCACCACAAATAAGAGCCTTTGTGGGATGTTTTGGTGCCTCCAGCACGAGGAGCAGGAAAATGCAGGCTCAGGGAACTCCACTCCCAGTGCCATTTGTGCCACGTTCTCCCAGAGCTGGGGAATGCACTCCCACCAAACCTGCTCCTGCTGAACCCAAGCTGGTCCCAGGATTTCCTATTAACTTCTCACTCACCTCTGCAGAGATATTTATTACCTGGGCAGGCCTGACCTTGCTGTGCACTTGGGCTCTGGAATTTGGAGTTCATACCTGGCTGCAGCACCGAACTGTGAGAAAAGGGATGAGGATTTCAGTGTGCCATAAAACCCTTCAGAAAGTGTGCAGCCTCCTCTGGCAAGCTGAACCCAAATCCACATCCCAGTGCCTCATTAACCGAACCATTCCAGCTCCCAGCTCCTTCCAGGGGCTCGCCTTTGTGGAGGCTGGGAGGACAGGAGTGGAAATGACACCAATTCCCCCCATTTTGTGGAATAAACAAGCAGCTCCCGCGGATGTGATGCCGCGTGTCACATCCCGGGTCTCAGCCTGACCTCCCCGGGGTGGGCAGCCTCTGATGTCGTTCCAGATCGTTCCTCTCACACGGCTTTGTCTGGGAGGGGAATTCCTGCCTGACAGCCGCTCGCACTCCCACATAGCCGCGCTGTCAAAATATTACATTCTGCCCTAAATTATTTGGTAGCGATGGGAAAAACACCTGCTGGCTGAGAGCGCTTCTCCCTTTTCATCATCCGCAGGAATTTTGGGGGGGAGATGGATTATTTAAAATGGTAATGACAGCGCTGTGCAGGAGCAGGGGGGTTTGGGTTCCTCTTGCTCCACTCTTTGACATTCAGGTGCGCGGTTCTCATTCCCTTTGCGCTGTTCTGATTCCCTTTGCGCCGTGTGGGAGCAGCTTCCCGAGGTGAAGGAGACACATCCTATTATTTATCCATTCCATCCCCTAGCATACGATGTGCAGAACCTTTTTTGGGCTCACGGCGCGGCGAGGGCTGCTTTTTAATTATAAATACACATCAAATATGCAGGCGGGCAAAATTGACAGGAGCAAACGGGAGAGCGGGAGCAGGAGGAACGGCTTGGAACCAGCGTGCTGTGGGAAGTTTGGGAAATTAATGTTATAATATTCAGAGGTGTGATTTAATTTGATTGAGAAATGTGACATTTAGATTGGCAGGCGGTGCTGTTCTGAAAAGGCATTTTTCTGTCTGACTGTCTAAACAGTTGCTATGTAATATTTATATTTGTCATGTGTTTTTCTAGATACAGGAGTTCTTCAGATACTTACATTTATCACATGAAAACCCTCTTTAAATTCTTATTTGTAGGTTTGAGTAGCATTTGGTGGTTTATAGGGTTGGTTGGGGGGTTTTTTGGATGATTTTTTGCACTATTAAGATGTCTGTAAAGTGAAATACACAAGCAGGGGCGCACTCTGCTTTCCCTGCACTAATCCAAGGGGAGGAGCTGAACTGCCTTTTCCCACGGCTGTGTTCCCACCTTTGGGGACATCTCCATTCCTGGTTCCTCCCAGCCTGAGGGACACCCATGGACTGCAGAGCTCTCCCTGCCCAGGACAGTTCCTGTGGGCCTGACATTTCTGGGTCTGAGAGATTTTAGCCTGTAGCAGCTGCTAAATCTTTCCCAAGGGAAAATTTCCCAAGGAAGCTTCTGCTCAAAACAATCCTGGCAAACAACTCTCCTTCCTCCAAACAATCTTCTCCAGGTGGTGTTTTGCTGTTTCTCCAGTTTAACCAGTGGGATTAGAGAGGTGTCGTTCCTATTCACCAATCATGGTAAGGCTGTATCAGAACACCTTATAAAAAGTAGTAAGAATTAGAAAACAAAGCTTTTTCTGTGCTCTTTGCCTTCTGAAATATTTGGAGTCTCTCATTTTTCTTTCATGACCTACAACGACAGCTTCCCACCTTTGGGGACATCTCCATTCCTGGTTCCTCCCGGCCTGGGGGACACCCAGGGATTGCAGAGCTCTCCCTGCAAGCCTGGAGTGAGGGGTGGGAGCAGCTCCTGCTGGCAGGTGGCAATGGAGATGTTTTTGTGACATCTGCTGGGCATAAAATCTCAACTCCTTCAAGGTAAAATGGCAGCTCAAAGCCTGTGGAAATAATAATTCTTTGGAAGATGCACATAAGGAAATATATTTATGGATTTGCAGCTTTCATTGACACATGCACACTAAATAATATATATATATTAATATAATATAATATAATATAATATAATATAATATAATATAATATAATATAATATAATATAATATAATATAATATAATATAATATAATATAATATAATATAATATAATATATTGTGTATAATATAAATTAAATATAAATATATAATAATATAAATTATATGATATATAATATGTAATATATAATATGTAATATACAATATATAATATATGATATATATTATATACAATATATTATATATTACATATTATATATCATATACAATATATTATATACAATGTATAACATATTATATACAATATATACTATTATTTTATTATTAATTAATATTATATTAATAGTATTTTTATTTTTATTTTTATTTTATACTATATTTATTATTATATTATATTACATTATATTACATTATATTATATTTATTATATATTAAATTTTATATAATATAACACACAATAAATATATTTATTTTATTGCACTTTAATATTCCCCTTCAATCTACTGCTTCAGGTTTTTTGCATATTTATTATCTGCAGGTAAAGATGATCATATTAGTAAAAAAAAATATCTATAAAATATTAAAGATGGGAGGGAAGGAATATTTATTTAGCCAGGAGATTTATTCAATGCCAATGTGAAACATGTCAGCACGACGATGACGTTATTTGGCCCCAGTTCAACAACCCTTGAGGTTACAGCACCAATTTTCACTGCATCCACCCCAGCGCAGGAGTCACGCTGCTCCTGCGCCTTTGGAGTCGTTATTTTGGGAGTCTCAAAGCAAAGAGGAATTTGCTGCAGGCCCTGGCAGGGGTTGGGTTGGTTTGCTCCTGGCCCCAGGAAATGCAGATTGGATATGGGTAGGATCAGCTGTGGTGATTCAAAATGCTTCTGAGGCTTCATTGGGCTGAAATACCTGGAAATGTTGGGCTAAAAACTCACTCGAGCTGAGCTGGGGCCATTGCTCACCGTGGTTTTCATAAAATACCTGCTCCAAACATGAAAGCTTTGTCATGCTCATCACAAGGGGTTTGTAGGCAAACGATATTGTTGGTTCTTGCCTGACCTAAATTATTCTGATAGCGAGAAATGCAAAAACCCAAGTTAAATTACTCTTTAGCAGGAATTTCAGGCAATGGACACTTTTCCATGAATATTTCATGGCAGGCTATAAATAATTCTGTTGGATTTGGAAGATCAGAAAGTGACTACTCGGATGATGTAGGGCATTTATGTAAGGCTGATCGCCTGGTGCCTGCTGCAGGAGGCAGATCCATTCATGGAATTCAAGGCATGTGTGGGCAAATGGGACATTTTCCATGAATTTCTTTGCAATCTCTCTTTGTTTCAGCTGTTCAGGCTGGGGCAGACAAACACAGCCCCGGTGTTCACCTCTGATGGTGCCTGAGAGCAAAAGGAGAAATTCTCACAAAGCTTTTCCTTTTAGGAATGTTTTATTCAATATTTTAATGCCAGGGCTGAATATATTGTGCTGATAAAACTCAAGTTTGGTGAGTAGTGAGGGGAAGGTCCCTCTGAACCTTCACCCAGGTGTAAAAATCAGCTCCACTTGATGGAATGATCCCCCCTAGGACCTGTCTTGGGTGGGATTTTTCTCTGTCACTGGTGGCCATCCATTCAAATCAACCAGGGGGAAAAAGAGAAGAATCAGAATTGTTTCCTCTTTATGTCCTTCTAGGATGGATCTTATGCAAACAAACAAAGGAATTAAAATATCCTGTATCTCAGGGTCATCCAGATTGGACAAGCCAATCATTGAGTCCAGAGCACTGCCCCATGTCCCCAAGTGCCACCTCCACAATCTTTAAACCCCCCAAGGGATGGGGACCCCACCACTGCCCTGGGCTGTCACCTTGTGTATTTTCTGGGGCTTCAGATTTTACTGCTGGCTGCTGCTGGCTGTTTCCCACGGGAATAGATTCCCATTCTCACGGCAGTGTCGTTGTTGTTTTATAAACACTAAAGAGAACTTTGTTGTTTTGTAAACACTAAAGAGAACTTTGCCCTTCTCACGCCAGTTTCCCCAAACAATCTCTGTCACCTGTTGTTTGCTGAAGGAGAAGACACTCAGTCCTTCTCTGACCAATGGCAGCCCCTTTGCAGAGCATCTTATAAAAGCACAAAGATTCAAAAAGTAAAAACCTTCTGATCACCTTGAACTGTCTGTGCGCTTTTCCTCACCACCTAATCACTATAACACTGGGCAGCCTGGACAAGCCTCCCAGTGAAGGAACCCTTCCAGTTTAATCCTTCTTCTCTCTTCTGGTTTGTATGATTTGTTCCAATCACATCCTGCTTAATTTTCCAGGAATCCCAGTGCTCATTCACTTTCCCTCTGCCTAAAACTTCTTTTTTTCTCCTGATAAAACAAGGCTCCTTTATCCAATTTCCAAGTTGTATTTCATTCCCCCTTTTCCATCATCTATCTGACCCCTTTTGCAATGCCAAAACTGCTGCTGGTCCGTGAGAAATCTGGGGAGCAGCAAAGAACTTTCCTGACTCTCCTCTGGAGCATGTCAGGCCTGGCACAGATTCCATGGACAGGAGAGAAACAGAGAAAGGAGCAGGAGCTGGGGAGTCAAGAGGAGATTGGATATCAACCAGAAATTCAAACGGCTGGGAAAGCACAGGGGAGTGCAATGAAACTGATGGCTTGGGAGGGCTGAGCTGGAACAGACTGGACAGAGCTGGAGAATAAAGCAGAGATTTATTGAAAGGCCTTTAGGGTACAGCTTGGGCAGGACAGGGCCTGACCAGGGCTACACCCAAGGTGGACCCAAAATGGGCACAAAATGGGCACAGAAATGGTCACAAAATGGACACAAAATGGACCCAAAATGGTCACAAAATGGTCACAAAATGGACAAACGGTCACCAGGTCTCACACTTTGATAAGTTTTGCTCCATTTGCACATTGGGGTTTCATTGTCCAATCCCAGCTCCAGGCTGTGAGCTCCCATCCTTCTTGTTCCTCCCTCCAGCCACCCTTGTTTGTGCTGTTGGGCTGAAAGTTGTCCTTGGTGTGCAGTAGGACAAGGATTTGTTTTGTGTCCCTGCTGTGTGCAGAGAGCTGAGTGACACTGACTGTGAGCTCAGAGCTGCACCCCTGGGCACCACAGAACCTGAAATACAGGAAAGATAAAACTGAAGGCATCAAAACCCTCCAGGGGGTGTTTGGATGATCCCTGAGCTCAGGTGGGAAGGACCCATCCCCTGCCAGCGCCTCCCTGGGTGATGAGGAAAGCAGGAGCCCATCCCTGCCATGAATTCTTTCCCACTCTTTGCCACTCAAGCTCCCCCCCTGCTCCTTTTGCAGCTGCTGTGCAATTGCCTTGCATCGGAGTTTGCCCAAATTCCAATTTTTCCAGAGTTTTTCTGTTTTGTTTAGAGCTTTTCCAAGTGTCTCCTTGTAGATGTGGAGCTGTTAAATGCTGGTAATGCTCTTTATCCACCCTGGGAGATGGTGAATGCTCCTGGGACTGACACACCAGCTGAAAGGCAGGAATGACTTTGGGAGCAAAGCACAGCGGATGAATTCTGGATCCTCTTTCGGCAGCACAGAAGGAGTTAAATAAACCAGAGCTGGGAGGACATTCCCAAATCCGTGAAGCACAAGATTGGCATTCGGTCTGCATACAAATAACTTGGATTAGCAGGATGTGCCATTGCTTCCACCATAAAAATATCCGCTCTCACATTATTTTAAGACACTTTCAAAATGGAGCGGAGTGAAAATATTTGTTTTAAACTATCCAGGGATCCTTGCACAATCTTTTTGATTGCTTTTTATAGCCCCTCTCCACCCTGAGTCATTCAGCAGCTCCCTTTCCCGAAATACCAGTGGTAACTCTCTCTCCATCTCAGTGATGGATGTTTGTGTGAATCCATTTCATTCCTCACAGCCAAGCCTTTCAGCGCTGCCTCTCCAGGGTGGGACAAACGCAGCCTGAGCGGGGTTTTTAGACAAAATATTGGGGAAATAAAATTATTTCTGCCCCTGGATCCCTGGCAGTGTCCCAGGGCAGGCTGGAGCAGCCTGGAACAGTGGGAGGTGTCCCTGCCATGGCACTGGGTGGGATTTAAAGCCCCTCCAACCCAAACCATTCTGGGATTCCCTGATCCCTCACTGTGGGAAGTTTTTAATTCGCCACATTTCACATTCCACACCCTTTCTTTTGGGCCCTGACATTTCACTCCTGCTTTGAATGACAGGAAGGATCTCGTGGAGTCTCGGGTCCCAGGCTGATAGCCTACCGAGAATTGCGGGTAAAGTCCTTTTCTCCAAGCCCCGTGCCAGAAGAAAGAGTCAGGACGTGTCGATTTCTTTATCAAGGTTGTATATTTATTCATGTTCCAAAATATTTTCTCTTCGGCCGGCGTAGGTATCACCTACACCGCTGCCCAAGGCTGTCTGTGCCGCTCATGGGCGGTCGTGATCTTTTATACGAATTGTTACGTCCTAATTGTTTTTACTATTGTACCAATATCCACTACCTTTATTAAACTGTGCACCTTTACACTAAACCAATCAGAAAATGCCACCACCTCACCCCAAGATGGAGGACAAAAAGAAGAAGACAGACAAGGGACACACCCAAATCCCTCCATCTTGTCTCCTCCTTTGTGAACCCCCAAAATCCACATTAATACACAAAAATAAGTTACCTAATATCCTAATCACACACTCGTGACTTGTAATTCTTCATGTAACGTTGGCAATCGCTCCCAAGGGCTAAAATCAAGGGCACTGGGGTTTTTATCACTGTACCAGGGTCTCCAGACCCCCTCCTGGGGTCTCGGACTGCCCGGGACATCTAAAGGGATGTCCTGGGTTCCGACAGTGGAGCTCCTTCCACGCCACTCGTAAGAATTTGGGAGCTGCTGCTCTGAACCCAGCCCTGTTTTCATTTCTGTCTCTCGTAGCCAAAGGTAACATCACAATGTGTTTTCTTTTATTGTTTTTATAAATTGAATATCCAGTTTTCTCCCGGCTTCCCTCAGGAGCAGCTGAGTGAAATTGTTTTCCTGTCCTGCAAAGCGCTTCAGAACCTTTCCCTCCCCAAACTGAGGTGAGTGGTTTTGCTGCTTTATTGCTGCTTTCCCTGCAAGCAATAGGTTCCATTTGCTGGGCATTTCAAGGTGCTTTGATCTGTATCAAGTTTGAATTTTAATTTTCTTTCTTTATATTTTGGAAGGAGAAGAGTTTTTCATCTCTGTGTTCTGCCAGTTCAGGTTGGTTTTACATCAGCCCTTTAACAACATGGGTTTGTGCCTGCTGGATTTTTCAATGGGAATACTGGGTTGAAGTTGTCACAGGAGTTTTTTGTACTTTACCCCTGACAGGTGAGGACCAGAGCATCTCCAGCTGTGGGGATTTCTTGTATTCTCAAGGATTTCCAGCTAATATTGACATCTAAAGTAGTTTCCAGTTCCCTTCACGCTCCTGTTTGTTCCCTTTTATCTGTTCCAGTTCTCCCAAATTCCACTTCCGTGCATTTTCTAGATTCCCCTCCTGTTTTCCATCTCCTCCTGACACACGGAGCTCCAGTAGAGGTTGGTAAACTCTTTACACAGCTCCAAGAAATTACCACTTTCCCCCTTTCCATCATCTCTTAATTCTTTCCCTTTTGAGCGGTGTAGAATTTTCTCCTCCGCCTGTCAGGCTGTGTGTAATTAATGCTGTCTTCCCGTTCTCCCAGCTCCCACAGCCCTTCCTTCCCAGCTCCTGTGCCTCTGTTTCCTTTGCCACTTTGAGGAGAGCGATTGTTCTGCCTAAGAGGCAGCAAAAGTTCAGACTTTGATGTGACAGCAGAAACCAGCCCAGGTTTTGCATGAAAAGTTCTGCAGGATTGCCTGGGAATGGGCTGAGAGTTTTCCATTCCAGTCCCCACTGGGAGACAGGGAGGTGTGCATGGCCTGGGGATGGAAGGAGAGGGGCCTTGAGGGGCCTCCCAACCCAGCCCAGTCTGGGATTTCAGAACCTGCTCCTCCCAAACCATTTTGGGATTTCAGACCCTGCTCCTCCCCAACCCATTTTGGGATTTCAGACCCTGTTCCTCCCAAACCATTCTGGGATTTCAGACCCTGCTCCTCCCAACCCAAATCATTTTGGGATTTCAGAACCTGCTCCTCCATCCCAAATCATTTTGGGATTTAGACCCTGCTCCTCCTTTCCAACCCATTCTGGGATTTCAGACCCTGCTCCTCCATCCCAACCCAAATCATTCTGGGATTTCAGACCTGCTCCTCCCTCCCAACCCAAATCATTTTGGGATTTCAGATCCTGCTCCTCCCTTCCAAATCATTCTGGGATTTCAGACCCTGCTCCTCCCAAGCCAAATAATTTTGGGATTTCAGACCCTGCTCCTCCCTTCCAAATCATTCTGGGATTTCAGACCCTGCTCCCCCATTCCAAACCATTTTGGGATTCCAGTCCCTGCTCCTCCCAACCCAGCTCATTTTGGGATTTCAGACCCTGCTCCTCCTTTCCAACCCAGCTCATTTTGGGATTTCAGACCCTGCTCCTCCTTTCCAACCCAAATCATTTTGGGATTTCAGACCCTGTTCCCCCCTCCCAACCCACCCACTCTGGGGTTTCAGTCCCTGCTCCAGGAGGGGAAGGCAGCCCCAGCCTGGTCCCTGGAGGTGGGGACAGTGCCCTGCTGCTCTCCTGCAGGGCCCAGCTCCCATTCCGTGTGTTTGGGGATTTTGGAATGAACTGGCAGGTGCTGAGTGATGAGAGGTCATAACAAATCTTCTTCTGCAGTATTTATATGGAATTATTGCAGTCCAAGGAGCAGGGTGCTGAAGCTGGGAGTTGGTTTCAGCAGCTGAAAGAGTTTTTATTTTATTTTTATTTTTATCTTTAAGAAGTCCATAAAAAATGAATGTTTGGCTTTTTATTTTTAATCTGATGTTAAAGATTCAGAGCAGGGAAGGCGTTTCTTTGTGACTCCCACAGCCAGGAACTGCTGTCGCACTCAGGCTGTGCAAACCCCGAATTTCCTCTCTCCTCTGTCACCATCACTCTGCAGCGGGATGGAAAAGGAAAATCTCTTGGCAGAGCAGGCTTTCCTCATGTTTGCTGCTTCCCCAATATGTTCTCTGAGTGCTTCCAAGCCAAACACTTCCTGCTGAGTTTTCCAGCCAGCAGCAGGAAGGAAGTGTGAGTGCAGGGCACGTGGGGAAACAAAGGGAGAGTTGGTCCCTCAGGGAATAAATTTTAAATAAATTAATTAATGATGTGGAGGAGGGTGGTGACAGCTCCAAAGTTTCAGCAGGGTTTGGACAACGCCTCAGGGACAGGGTGGGATTGTTGGGTGTTGATCCCTGTGGGTCCCTTCCCACTCAGGATAATCCCTAATTCTAGATTCCCCAATTCCACAAAAGGCTGCTCGCATAACCTCACTCCTGAGTGTGACCTGCCTGCCCCAGCTGGACAGAGCAGCTGTCCTGGTGTCTCCACATTCCTGGGTGCCCTGAACTTATTGGGAACATTTGGTTACTTAATTTGTCCTATTAATAAACGCAGTTCTTGCCTATGTGAGCAAAAAATCAGAATCAAAGCCCAAGCCAGAGCTGCCTCATTGCTGCTCCCTTGGCTGGGCTCCACAGGGATCAGCCAGCCAAATCTGCTCCCTGTCAGCACCCAGGGCTTGGGAAGGGCTGGGAATTCTCTTCCCTGCACTTTGGTGCTGTTCATGAGATTTGTGGGAGCTGTGTGGGGTGGACTGGATGGGCCTCAAAGTCCTTTCCACCCCAAACCCTGCTGGGATTCTGCTATAAAACCATATTTTGCTAAAAAAAAAGTTATTAATTCCCTCGCTGGAAAGAGGGGAAGAGGAGAGCAGAGCAATCTGCCAATAATTTTTTTAATAAATTGTTTTGCTCTGGTTCTGTTTTCCTGGACAGCATCAGCTCCATCCCTGAGCCTGGTGCCCGGAGCTGCTGCCCCAGTGCAGGAGAACAAAGGGGCAGGAGCTGCAGGGGTGCACGGGCACCAAAACTGCTCAGGGGAGAGCAGAGCACACGAGGAGAGTTTGGAAGGGCACTGGGGAATTTTATTTTCTGCCCAGGCAGAAGAACAAAGGCCTTGAGCAGTAAATGCTGGTGACAAGAGCTGGCAGGACAGGCTGTGCTGCACTCCCGCAGCACCTCTGCTCTCTGTTGCATCCCTGGAGTAACCCTGAAGTTGCACCCAGTCCCAACTCAACACCAGGCAGAAAGAACAAAAGCAGAAATAACAAAAACAGAAAAAAAAAGCAGAAACAAACAGGTTGGAGTTTAATGAGGAGGAATAAAACCTGATTATACAAAAGCTTTAATTGATAAATGCAACACCAAGGTAGAGAAGCTCTGCTCGCACCAGTGCGGAGTTTGGGTCAGCTCCTCTCTCTGAGCCAGGGCTGCCCATTGTGAGCAGGGCTTTGCACCCATTGTGCTTGAATTTAACATGAAAATAAATTATTTTGAAAAGCAACAGAGAGCAAACCCCGGGCAGGCAGGAGGGAGTAAGTCAGGGCTGAGTTCTCCAGGAGCTGGCAGCTGATCAGTATTGATCAGGCCAAGGTGACCTTTCCCAACACAGTGCAGCTGTCAGGACCTCAATTCAAAATAGCTGCACTAAATCAGATTATCAGAACCAGCACTGCCCAGTAACGGTGTCAGAGACATTCACAGGACACGGAAATAAAGGGATGGGGTGGGATGGGGATGGATTGGGGTGGGATTGGGATGGGGTGGGGTTGGGGTTGTGTTGGGATAGGGTTAGGGTGGGATTGGGATGGGGTTGGCATGGGGTTGGCATGGAATTGGGATGGGATTGGGATGGGATTGGGATGGGATTGGGATGGATGGGATTGGGATGGGATTGGGGCAGATTGGGATGGGGTTGGGATGGGGTTGGGGTGGGATTAAGATCCAGTCCTGGATCCTCCAGCCCTGCGTGCCCATGGCCAGCACAGGGGTTGCCCTGGCGAGGTAACATCAATCCCGCATGAGCAGGGAGGTGCCAGTGCCAGCCCAGGCTCACTCAGCTCACTCAGGCTCACTCAGGCTCACTCAGGCCCACTCAGGTTCACTCAGGTTCACTCAGGCCCACTCAGGCTCACCCCCACTCAGCCCCAGGCTCACTCACCAGACTCACTCAGGTTCACTCCCACTCAGGCTCACTCAGGCTCACTCAGGCTCACTCAGGCTCGGTTTCAGGCTCGGCTTTGCAGCTCCTGAAGCGGGGAAAGGATCCCTGGTTGCAGCAAAGCCCCTCGTGCTTTGATCACCTCTCATTTCCCTCCAGCCCTGCCAAGAGGCACCGAACGCCACCAGCCCCGAGGCTTCTGCCAGGGCTTCACCTCCAGAGTGCACCCTGCTCCCCTTGGGGGTGTTTGTCTCTTCTCTCAGGCTGGGGGGGATGCAGAGCCCGGGCAGGGATGCAGAGCTCAGGGAAGGGATGCAGAGCCCAGGGAAGGGATGCAGAGCCCGGGCAGGGATGCAGAGCCCGGGGAAGGGATGCAGAGCCCGGGGAGGGATGCAGAGCCCGGGGAAGGGATGCAGAGCCCGGGGAGGGATGCAGAGCCCGGGGAAGGGATGCAGAGCCCGGGGAGGGATGCAGAGCCCGGGCAGGGATGCAGAGCCCGGGGAAGGGATGCAGAGCCCAGGGCAGGGATGCAGAGCCCGGGGAAGGGATGCAGAGCCCAGGGCAGGGATGCAGAGCCCGGGGAAGGGATGCAGGGACGCACACACCCGGCACAGTGAGCAGTGACTGAGATGGGCAATCACACATCAGGCATCTCCCGAGCAGATCCAGCTGCTGGGATTTGATTCCCTGACACATCCCTCTTTTATCTGCTTGTTTGGGAAAGGTGCCAGGCGGAAGAGACACAGAAATCCGAATAAACGCCGGTTATCTGGAAGACAGGATTTCATATTCACTTCAGGCACATCGAGATGTTCCAGAGCTGAGAAGAGCACAAAGAATGATGTGAGTGGTGGGAGCAGTGATGAATTAATTGTACACAGCGCCCAGCCCGGCTCGGAGCTGATGTTTTGCTGTAATTCGTGTTCTACAAGCACGGGAGAGGCAGCAGAGCTGCGCTGGAGCCCGGGCCAGCAGTGAGCGCTCCTGCACAGCAGGTTGGGCACGGCTGGAGCCTCCCCGGCGCTGGGATCATCCCTCACCCCGGAGGAGCTGCCAGCCCAGCACGGCGCTGAAATCTCCCTGGAAAAGCTGCTGAGCTCCATCAGCGCGCTGAGATTTTGGGGCTGCGCTGCGCTCCTGGAGCGGGGGCACAGAGGGAGCCGGAGCGCTCCGGGCACAGCCATCCCCTCCTTTGTGTCCGTGCGAGAGGCTCCGGTGTGGCCGGAGTTAATAAATCATCCCCGGGGAGTCCGGGCTCTGCTGCCTGCACAGCCCTGGCTGCATGCACAGCGCTGCAGCAAAAGCTGCATGCTTGCAATGGCTCCAACCCCTCCAGGGCACCCCTCCGAGCATCCTGGAGTGAATTTGGACTCTATAGCTGGAAGCCTTCAGGGGGATCACAAAGTGCTGGATCCCGAGGCAGTAATGAGGGATCTGCTTGGATACCCCCAGAATTTTGTATTTGTGAGCGTGATTTTAGATCCCAGTTCAGCCTGACTGGGGAGAAGAGGAAAAAAAAATCAGTGGAGCTCCGTGTTGAGGCCCTGATGTCACAAAATCCTGGGATGGGATGGGATGGGATGGGATGGGATGGGATGGGATGGGATGGGATGGGATGGGATGGGATGGGATGGGATGGGATGGGATGGGATGGGATGGACCCCAAATCCCACCCAGAGCCACCCTGCCATGGCAGGGACACCTCCCACTGTCCCAGGCTGCTCCAACCTGGCCTTGGGCACTGCCAGGGATCCAGGGGCAGCCACAGCTGCTCTGGGAATTCCCAGGGAACAATTCCATCCCAACATCCCATCCATCCCTGCCCTCCAGCACTGGCAGCCATTGAAGTGATAGTGCAGAATATTGTTCTTTTCTGCAGAAAAATTCCATTCCAGTGTTTGTTTGTTGGACACAGCAAAAACAGGGTTTGTGTGTCAGATTTACCCAGGGCTCTCTGCTGTGGATGAGTGAATTCTGAAACAAAAATCGCTCTCTTGTGTTTTCCTGCCCTCTGCTCTCCCCCTGTAATTATCCAGTTACCGGCTCTGCACATCAGGTGTTTAACGTGGGGGAGGAGGGGGCTGAACAGTTCAATTAATTAAGCCAAGTTGTAGCAGCTCATCATCATTTTCCAGGTGTGAGCGGAGCCATCTCTGGGAGCCGTGCAGATGAGGCAGGACCACCTGGGAATTCAGGCTCCCTTCCCATCACAGCATTTCCCAGCCGGTGGAAATTCCTGTCACAGCCTCAGCTTAACCCCGCAGCAGCTATAGAGGATATTTGCAGGATTGTCCTGAAAGTCTTCATTTCCATCCCTGTAACACACAAAAAACCCCCCCCCAGTGAACCCCAAAATTTTTCTGCTGCTGTGCAGAGAGGATTTCTGTGTGGCTTTGAAAAAGTCAGTCACAAACTAAAAATTTTAGCTGTAATTAAACCATGGAACCCTGCAGCTGGAGCAGGAAAGGAGGGGAAGGCAGGAAAGCAAAGATCTCATACGAAGCACAGAGATAAATGTGAATTCTGAGGGGTTTTTATGTGTCCAGGTAGGAAAACTCTCTGGGTTTATGCCCAGCTTGTTTAATATGAAGCCAGACAAATTTCTGGTTTGCATCTCTGCTTTATCACACCTGAAATCAGTCTGGAGCTCAGTCAGTATTTGTTGGCCTTTAAAAAGCAGCAGCAGAGGCATTTCCAGCACAGGTTTTGTGAGGTGCTGAGTGCTCACACCCTGGGGTGCCCAGGGACAGCGTGTCCCTGCCTGGGCACAGCCCGGGGGTGGAAACCTCTGAAAAGATCCTGAATTCACCCCAGAATTATATGGGAAGGTTTATAATTTTTAAGGTTCAGCTCCACAGACGGAAACCTCTGGAAATATCCTTAATTCACCCCAGAATTATATGGGAAAATTTATAATTTTTAAGGTTCAGCTCCACAGGCGGAAACCTCTGGAAATATCCTTAATTCACCCCACAATTATATGGGAAAGTTTATAATTTTTAAGGTTCAGCTCCACGGGTGGAAACCTCTGGAAATATCCTTAATTCACCCCAGAATTATATGGGAAAGTTTATAATTTTTAAGGTTCAGCTCTGCTCCCTTTATGATTTTTTTTCAGCATGAATTTTTTGGCTATTTTATAAATAAAATATGATTTTATTTCTGTTTTTGAACACCAGGAGTTCCTGCAGCCCCCAGGCACCCCCTGGCCTGTGGGTTGCACCACTGTTGCACATTGGGGTTGTTCCTTTATCACCACTCACCCTGCAGCTGTTTGTGCTTTGTCACCTTTATCCTGCAGCTCCTGGGGGCAAACCAGGGCTGGGGCTGCTCACCTGGGAGGAGGGTGAGGGACAGCCCAGGGATGCTCAGCTGGGATTTGGGATTTCTGTGAAGTGAGGAGGGCTCTGACCAACAGCAATCTTACCCTCGATGGATTGCAGCTGTGTTAATTAATTAGCCAAGAGTGGGACCAGCCCTGCCCTCCCAGCTCGGGGTGTGATAAAGGGTGAGATAGCTGGGAGGGGGCTCAGTTGGAGTTGATTTAGTTGGAGTTAGTTTAGTTGGAGGCTGCTGGCTGTGCTGTGAGCAGGAAGGGACAGGACATTGTGCAAGGGTCAGATGCTGTACGTAGGACAAACAGGGTTAGGTGGCCATGACAGGGACAGAAAGGAGTGAGCTGGAACAGCAAAAGGAACAGGGAAGATTGTGGAGAAAAAGCTGGGTCTGTGTGGAGCTGCCCCATGGGATTGCTAAAGAAAAAAGGTACCAGAGACTTTTGGATACCAAGGAGCTGATGCCTGAAGCTTTTGGATGTTTTTACTGGAGCATTTTGAGTGCAGTGTCCGTCTCAACAGCCACATAATGGTGCCCCCAACGTGATGGGCAACTGGGCTGTCACTAAAAGACTTTTCTGCGCCTCTGGAGGCTGCTGGAATGAGCAGGATGAAGATAACAAGCAGGTAGGTTTATTTGTGTGTTTTAAATATATTTTATCTTAGCAGAATGTGGGTTTTTTTCTCTTTGGAGAGTTCTGTTGTGGTGGTTTGCTGTCTTAACAGAAGAGGCAGCGATGTCTTTGATGTCTTTCTATAAAGTTTTATCTCTGTGCCCTGGCTGACTCAGAGTCTTGTTGCAGTGAGTTTTATTTTAATTAACCCAGCATAGGAGATTGGTTTGGAGGAGAGCAGAGCTCCCTGGCCAGGGGCTGCTGTGGTAGGATCAGAATTTGTTAAAGTGCACCCACAGGGTGTGAGCATCGCCTGCTCCTGCCTGGGGCTGATGATCTGATCCCTGCCAGGTGTTCCTGCCCTTAGAGCTGAGATTTTCCCAGGTGTGACACACTTCATCCAAGCCTTTTTCAGCAGGAGGTTGTTCTCTGATTTTGGCATTTTGCTGGGCTGTTTTTGAGGTTGTTTCTGCACCAAACTCCAGGAGCAAACAAGGAATTAAGGGGAGGTGTTAAAAAGCCACAATTGTCCATGTTCTGTGTGTGCAGGCAGCAAAAATGCAGCAGTGAAACAAGGGGGTGACAAATGGGGCCTGACCATGGAACTTCTTCTCTCCCTTCCTCCTCACTGGAATTCAAAGTTTACTCCAGAACTTCATTTTTGTCATTGTTAAAACCCTTGATTTTTTTCCACCTTTGCTTTCAGGCAGTTTGTTTTTTCTTT
This sequence comes from Acrocephalus arundinaceus, assembly GCA_021534815.1. Classification (NCBI taxonomy): domain Eukaryota; kingdom Metazoa; phylum Chordata; class Aves; order Passeriformes; family Sylviidae; genus Acrocephalus; species Acrocephalus arundinaceus. The sequence goes on from JAJEOU010002284.1 coordinate 19,187,193, forward strand.
TGTGTAACTTTGTCTTGCAGTAGAACTGTTCCCTCCCTCTCCCTTGTTTATTTGCTGGCACAAAATCCAGCTAATTTCCCAGGCTAAATAAGCAATTTTGTTTTAATCTCATCCTCTGCTCCCACTCCTTGATCATCCATGCAATCCTTGTATACACCGAAATTCATCTGTCTTGAGCAGAGATGTACAAAATTATACACGAGGCTGAAAATTGAGTTCTTTGTGCTCCTGCCTTTTGGAAAAATGATGTGCAATAGGATTGAACTTTTTTAATTGCAAATTCCCATTCCACGTAAAGCACGCTTGGTTTCCTCCCCCTTTTTGCTTGTGAGTTCCTGGTATTTAACAGAAATTCTTGTTGTTGCCTCCCGAGAACAACATCTCTCACTGAAGTGCAGACAGGGCTTTGTGGCTCCACACACAGCAGAACTGAGTCACTCTGTAGGGTTTGAATTGATTTACTGGGGTTTGGAGCAGAATATCCTAATTGGATTGGGGGAGAATCTCATTTCTGCTGATTGCTGCTGCTCTCCGGGGGCTGTGGGGTTTGTTGGGTGGGGAAAGGTTTGCTGCATTTAGGGGAGCTCTTTTCAGGAGTCTGCAAGGGCACAGGAGCTCCTGGGCTGGATCACAGTTTGGTGAGGTGGAAAACAGAAATAAAGATGTTTACAGAGAGGAGAGCTCTGCCAGTATCCCAAACAGCTCTGGGAAGGGACTAAAGCAGCACCTTCATCAGAGCATTTAAAATAGTTTATTTCCTCCTGTGGTCACCTGAGATCAGCCAAGCCTGGCTCAGGCTCCAGGGCTGTCCCCAACACATTTTCTGTCCCCTCCTTCCCAGCCCAGGGATAAGAGCTCTCCAGCTTTTAAACCTCTTGCATTTCTCTTTTTATTTGCTCAGTCACTCCCAAATCCACCAAGCCCCTCCTCAGAGAGGAGGACATCCATGCTCCTTGTGTTTGCAGAGGTGTCCCCTTCACCCCAAAGGGATTTTGCTCAGGTGATTCTCCCTGGCAGAATTTTGAAGGAATCCCTGGGCCTGTGACTCAGGAGGATCAGCTCTGTATTTACTTCTACCTGTTAATTTTTCCCCTTTAATATTCTATTGTGTGATTGTGGCTCTTAATTGTGCTCCTTGCCCTAAATCCTGCTCTGCCAGCCATCCTTCCTGGCAGAGGCAATAAAGGTTTGGGGTTTTTTTTCTCCCTGGAAGGTGTTTGTAGCTGAATATCAGTGTCTCAATAATGAAGATTTATTGACTCGGACCACACAGGACTGTGTGGCTCTGTGGGGAAGCAGAGTTATAAAAAAGGGAGAGAAAAGTCAAGTGTAAAACATTCCAGCAGCGATGGGGGTGGCAGCCAGGAGAAGTTTAAATCCTGCCTAAACCAAGGGGGCTGCAGCCCTTCAATGAAAGCCATGAAGGTGTTTGGCACCTCCCACAGGGGTCAAATCTTCCCAGAATTCCCATCCTGAAAGAATTTTAATTTAATTTTGTTATTTCATTATTTCATTTCCAATCAGCCAGGCCCATTTATTAATGTGCCTCAGTTGCATTTATTAATGTGCATCAGTTGCTTTTATTAATGTGTATCAGTCTCATTTATTAATGTTCATCAGTCTGGCCAAGAGGGGTTCCAGCTTGGTTTTAAATGTGAGGGGTGTGAGGTGAATCTGCTCTGACAGTGTCCCTGCAGCATTTGGGATTTGGGCAGTTTCTGTGTTTGTGGTGGCTCAGCTGCCTCTGAGGGCTCAGCTAATTCCGTGAAGCTGAAAATATTTGTGTTTAGAGCAGATATTGAACTGGCACACCCTGCAGAATGCAGATTTGCAGCTCAGCCTCGGGAAGAGGAGGAGAAATAATTGAGAATTCACTGAAAACAGAGTCAGGCTGTGATGGGACGAGTTAACAGCAGTGGGACTTGCGAGGAGATGACTAAAACCTCTTTTTGATGATTAAAAATGAGTGTACAACTGCTGCAGTTGTAATTCCTGACGCTCCAGATTGTGGCAGAAATCACAGCTGTCTTTTGCAGATTTGAGGCGTTCAGTTTTACTCGAAGATCTCCCATTTTCTGCCCTGCTTTACTCCCATTTTCTGCCCTGTTTTTGGGGATTTCAGTTCCTTTGGATCACCGTGCCCCTTTGCTCTCTGCTGAATGGATCCATTTTCTCTCCCTTGCTCCCACACGCCCCAATTTGTGCACCCAGGTTTGTTTTTCCTGGCTGCCTTTGGGCAAACATCCCTGCTCAGTGGATGAGCAGAGCTGTGGAAATCTGCCCGGATTGACAGGGGCGCTGACATTTGGGGAAATTTGTCTGCAGGACCTTTGATCATTCCAGGCTCAGCCTGTGCCAAATGGGATTTTTGACTCGTGGGAGCACAGGGGTTTTCCTTCAGACCACTGAGAGATGATTTGGGGAACTCTGAGCTCCCCAGGATTTATTTAAAAGCTTTTTTTCCTCTTCATTTATTTATTTTTCCAACACCTTCGGCCGTGGATGGAATCTGTTCTGAGAGGAGCTGTCTCTGTGCTCATTATTTTATCATCCAGCTGGAAAGCTGCTCAAAACTTGCAGTTCTTGGAAAATCACTGAGTCTTGAGGAATTTCCAGAACAGTCAGCTGTACCTGTTTTCACTTACCTACAGAAATTTTCTGAAAGAAATGTTGTTTAAAAAATACCTAAATATTTATAATAATAGGAAATGGTGTTGGAAGGAGCACAGGGATCATGGAGAGCCCACCTTGACTTGCTGGAGGGAAGAATATGGCACTGGGATTATAAAAAAAAAAATCTTATTTAAGTGCAGCTAAGACAAGGCTTTGTTTGCTTCTAAAATTAAGAAAAATGAGTTGAGGCCATAGCAAGTGTGGGGATTTAAATGAAATTGAGTCAGGAGGCTCCCCCAAAGAAAGATGAGTTTTATTTTTGGAAGTATCTTGAATTCTTATTGAAGATGGGCGTGACTCACATGGGATTAAATATAATTTGTGTTAATTTTAAATGAATAAATGAGCACAGATTTGATCAGGAATGTCAGTGTTGTTAAATATTGTACAGCTGAATATTCCTGAATATTCCTCTGCCAGACTGACATGGGATTAAATATAATTTGTTAGTTTTAAATGAATAAACGAGCACAGATTTGAGCAGGAACTTCAGTGTTGTAGGGTATTGTACAGCTGAATATTCCTCTGCTTGACTCAGATGGGATTAAATATAATTTGTGTTAGTTTTAAATGAATAAACAAGCACAGATTTGATCAGGAATGTTGGTGTTGTACAGCTGAATATTCCTGAATATTCCTCTGCTTGACTCACGTGGGATTAAATATAATTTGTGTTGGATTAAATATAATTTGTGTTAGTTTTAAATGAATAAACGAGCACAGATTTGAGCAGGAATGTCAGTGTTGTAGGGTATTGTACAGCTGAATATTCCTGAATATTCCTGTGCCCATTGGGAAGGTGCTGAACTCCCTGGAAATCTCTGCAGCCCTTGGGATCTGCCACACCTCTGGCATTCATCCACCTCCTGGTTCTGCTTTATTAACACTTTGCCAATAACTTTTTCTGACTCTGTGCAAAATAAATCTCCAAAGTGACAGGGCTGTGGTGGAGTTTTCAATCAGACATTACACAAAAGCTAACAGCTCACTCCCGTGCTCCTCTGCATCCTCTCTCCCAATAAATCCTGGGATCTGACACGTCCTTGTGCAGACACTCTGCTGCTTCTGAGCAGCAGTGATGTAATGGGGTTGCTAAAAAGGGCAATAATATAGATTTTCTTTAGCCATTGTGTCATCTGCAGGGTGTAAATCTGACCGGTTTGAAAAATCCAAATCAATTTATTGTGCATTATGAAAATTCCTTGATATATTTTCTGTATTGCGGAACATTGTGGCTTCCAAGTACTCTGCTTTGAAAAACAGAGCTGCTACTTGTAAAGAGATTTTCCTAAATCAAAGCACGGCCATAAAAAACCGAGGGTTGCAAAGGATATAATTTCCCCCCAATTTTGGATCAGACATTTTGTATTTTAAGAAAAGGAGACAGTGGAGAAATGTTTTCCCAGTGGTGATACCCGTAAATTCTCCATGAGTTATGTGATACTTGACGAAAATTATAACTTTGGGTGATCAAAACCCATCATTGCAAACCTCAGTGCACCTCGTGTTGTGTGGTCAGATCCTGTGGCAGGTGTGCAGCCTTCAGAAAATGATTTTTTCCACTTTTCAGGGTGGATTGGGATAAAATTCCCCATGTGGGCGGGTTGCTGTGCAGGGTGACGGGGCTGATGTGGGGACAGCCCCACATGAACCCTCCATACCCCAGGTGTGGATTATTCCCTTTATTCCCTGAGATTTTCTGGGACACAGCAGCTGGGTCCTGCCTCTCCCCCACCCTCAGCACTGGGTGATCACCCAAAATTCAGATATTTTCACAATCTGCTCTGAGAAAGGAGCCTGAGGTACAGCCAGGAGTGTTTGTGGAGCCTGGGCCATGCAATTTTCCTGGATTTTTGCATTTCCTCTCCCACCCCTTTGCAGCTGCCATTGCTCTGTGTGTTTGTGGTGTTCTGAGGCACAAAGGATGATTTGCCAGGGCACAAAGGATGATTTCCTTGGCACCCTCAGAAGGCTGGAGAGGAAAATTCAGAACTGGGAGCATCTGTCAGAGGAGCTCCAGAGCCCAGGAATGGCCGTGGTTTTGTAGATTTTAAGCTCCAAGTGACCAAATCACACTGAAAATAACAAAATAATGGGGCCAGCCCAGTGATGTGTGCAGGCTGATCACAAATTCCTGTTTCCTGCTACACTTCCAGCTTCCTTTGGGTTTCTTTTGGTACCAAGTTAAAGTCCCAGTCCAGCAAACTCTCAGGTGTGGCAGGAGGCTCCCAATGTCACCCAAATGTGACATTATCCTTTACTGGGGTAGAGGTTTTATTCTGGAGCCAATGTAGGAATTTCAAAACAAGCAGAGCTATGAATGTTATTTATAATTTTCCACCAATAAAAACATCGTTCTGATATATAGAAAATGCTGGCAATCACTTAGAGCATCCCCACTGTAACACTGACATTCCTGCAGTAATACTGAGGAGCTGAAACCCTGTCCAGCAGTAGTTGGGACTAATGAGCAAAAGCCTGGATATTTACCCATAAATTCCGTGACAGCGCTCCCAGCATCGCTCGTCTCGGAGATTCCTAAATGAATATTGATTTTTATTACCCAGCAGCGTGTTGGCTGTGGAGCTGTGGCTCCTTTCCCAGCCTGGTGTCTCCGTGGGATGTGTTTGGGAATGCCCCAGTGGGCTCTGGGCTGTGTTTGTGCCCCAGGCACGTCCCTGCCCCGGGCTGTGTGCAGGGCTTGGCAGTTTGAGGCTTTATAGGAGCTTTAAAAATTTATTTTCTGTGTGGTGCACTGAGCCTTGGCTGGCTGGAGGCAGCCCTGGTGGGTTTTCCCTGAGGAATCTTGGCCTGGAGTTGGGGGATCTCCCTGTCCCTGTCCTCGGACAAGGCTGCAGCCCCTGGAGTGCCAGCTGTGATCCTGAGGGGAGTGCGTTAAAACAAGGCACTTTTGGGTAGAAATTGTGGTGGTTTGGGGCTGTCCCTGTACAAAGTGCCCATTCCTGCAGGGATTTGGAGGCGGGGTGGAGGTGGCCCTGGCAGCACTCACATTCCATCTCCCAGTGATTCCCAGCTCCAACCATTCCGTGATGCTCTGGAAGCGCCGATTTCCTGAAGCTCTGCTTCCACTGAGGATCCTTCAGGAATGAGATCTGTGAATCCCAATGTGTGTGTGTGGGGAGGGGTTTATTGCACGCTGGGAAAGGAAGGTTTTGAGGAATAATTGAATTTCACTCCTGGTTTCCCATCTGAGAAGCAAAGCCATCCAAGAGTAGCGTGGTGGTTTCTGGCTGGATGCGTGCCCATCTCGCAGCTCCAGCTCTGCACTTCAGGAGTTTTGCTTTCTCTTCTGCTACATCCTGTGCACCAGAAAAAATGGGATATAGGGAAAGAAATCTCCAAGGGGAAGTGAACTCTGAGACCCTTTTATTTTTAGATCAGCAAAATAGGTTAATTCTAAGGGTTGCTAATTGCTCGGCAGCTTTTATTGATAATTTTTAAACTTCTCAACTGTTTTGACTACCAGGCTTTTCCATTCCTGAAATGATTCTGTGAGATATCTACTTAGGTGATTATTATGAGCTAATAGTTATTATCAACTATTCACAATTCAGATTTCAAGCTTGCAGATGGAATTTGAATTAAGCCATGAAGGATTTCTACCATGTAAGGATAATTTCAAGGAGGGGGAAGAAAAAAAAACCTAAACCCATCAAATGAGATATTAATTGCAAATTATTAACTCAGATTTAATCAAAAAGGATTTTTTTAATATGGGAAGTAGAAAGTATATTAAGCTAGTTTTTAAAACGCTTATGGAAATGAATACAGAAATATGTTCTCAATGGGAAATTCTAATGTTTCAAGAATTCTGTGTTGAGAGAGTAATGAATACATTAGGAAAGAGTAATTGCATATTTTAAAGGAATTATCCAACTAATCATAAAATTCCTGTTGGAGAGAGAGCGATTAGGAAATGTTTGGATTTATTTAAGTACAGACATTGCAAATTGGCAGCAAAGGTCAGAACCCGCTGTAATGAGGAATATTTGACTGCTGGGTGACCCTTAGCATTCCAGAAATGGCTTCCAGGAGCTCTTGTGTTTAAAGATGGAAACACAAGAACCCATTTCCTCCCGCGTGGCACAGGCTGGGAGCTGAGCTGGAAAGGTGAGGGAGGGATGAACTGGCAATTTCCTGGGGAAAATGTCAGTGCCCAGGCCGGGCTGAGCCCTGCCCTGTTTCCAGCTGAGGATCCTGTTTTCATGTTCAATTACCTCCTCTGAGATGGAGATAATGCTCAGGCTGATTGCAGAGAAGGGCCTGGCACAGAGCTCCGCTCCCCTGGCACTGAACCAGGGCTCTCCTGGATGCTCCAAAACCTTTCATGGAACCGCGCTGGAATTCGGGGAAATTACCCGTGATTTGCTGCCCTAATGGCTTAATTGCCTGCTGCTGGGTGCTGTGATGGGCAGGTAAATAACCCGCAATTCTTGCTGGCAGAGCTGTTTTTAAACCAGGTTCTGTGTGTGTTTCCCTTGCGCATGGTTCACCTGCGTGTGCTCCCTAAAATATTTCTGTGCCCTTCCCTCTGCCCAGACTGCAGAATGAGGTGTTTAAATATTGGGGTCAGGCCACATGAAAGAAAAGGAGGTGCAAAAAAAAAAAAGATAAGGAGAGAAAAGGGGTCACACCCTATTGAGTAAAAGAGTAATGATTTTTAATTTAATTTTTTTGGTGAACTTTTGGCTGCTTGTCCATGTGTGGATCACTCAGGAGAGGATCAGAAGGTGGAATTCAGGAGTATTCATCTACAGTGCTCACAGAACTGATTTTCCTGCACATTTTGGCCCCAGGACCAAGCTGGTGTAGCTCAGAGCTGCCAGAAGTCGCAGGAATTGGTTGGGATCATATTCATATTCACCATATTCTACAACTTTAATATGGTCCAAAATCACCCATTTTTTTAAAAAAACCCCACCCTTTTGGAATGCAGATTTTAATTTAATTTCCTCTTCAAGAAGCGGAGTTGGTGCTCACCAAACCTGCTCAGCGCCTGGCATTAATGCCCGGTAATTGGGATTGATGAGGGGATTTGTTTCTAATCCAGCCTGGCTCTGTAATCACAGCCCCGGTGCATAATGAGCCCCGTCAGCTGACACCGAGCGCTCCCGGTGAGACAGCAGCGGCTGCGGGCAGCGCTGGGATCTCCTCAGCACAAATTAAACCCTCAGCTTTGGAGATGACAGCTGCCAATATTACAGAGGTTTAGCAGAGGGCTGTGCAGGGCAGTAATTGTGGCGTTAGGGAGAGCTGGCCTCACCTGGCTCAGGGGTGATGCTGCTGCTCACACAACATCGGTGCTGAGAGCCTCCCCGGCTGGGCACAGAGAGAATTCTGCAGGGAATTCCCAGGTGTTGGATAATCCCTTTTCTGACCCAGAGATGGGGCAGCTGAGAGGTGTTTGAAAAACTTTTATTCCATTTCCAGTCTCATGTGAAGGGTGAGGCAGTGCAGATGTTACAATTCACACCAGCACAATCAGAACCCAAATTATTTCCTAATTCCAAACCATTCTAAGCATTTCTTGGCCTATCAGCTTTTGCCACACAATGCTGTAAATGCCTCAAAGCCTTAAATCATCTAAAATCACCCCTCGTGGGGCCTACAATGCACCTTCCACAGTTTGTTCCTCCAAAGTATCTCAAGTGTTTGCAGGCCATCCTTTGGAACGCGTTTCCATTTCCATTTCTCTCTCAGCAATGTCTGTCCTATCCCATTTCTCAGTCAGCATTTCTTATCTCAGGGTTTGCATGCAGTGCACATTATGTGAGTTTTCTGCCAGGCTTTGGGAATTCTCCACAAATCCATTTCCCACACCCAGGTATGTAGAAATACGGGCTCAGGAGCCAGGACATGGAAGGGAATCTTGTCTCCAGCTGGCACTTTGCCCAGTGTGCCCCTAAGGGAGTTTTTATTGTTCTGCTGTGACCTGCAGATCCAGGGTGCTCTGCCACTCTCAGCTGTGGCTCTGAGCCACCAGCACAGGGATTGTCATGGTCACTGTCCCCACCGTGGTGGTTGGATGTAACATCCAGGCTCAGGTGACTTTTTGAAGCCTCTGTGTTTGCACGATTTTTTGGGAAGCGTCGCTCAGCACCTTTCCCTCCTGTGGGTTGGGGTTTCAGCTTGGATGGAGCTCTGAGCACCCAGGACAGTGGGAGGTGCCCTGCCTTTGTCATGGGGTGAGATTTAAGGTCCTTCCAACCCATCCCACAACTCTCTCTCAGCCTTGCTAATGCTCAGAATTAAATAAATCCCATGGCAGGCCTGAGTGTGCCCACGTAGCATCACGTCATGGCTCTCATTTCATGCCAGGCTGGAATTTGATCTCTCCCTTCCTAAAGTGAATTATTCAGCACTGTCTCCTGGAGCTCAGCAGTGTGTGCTGCTGTGTGCTCAGTGCTCTCATCTGAGAAATGCCGTGGCATTGTGGAATAGGCAAGTCAGGGAGAAATCCTTTGATCAGGCAGCTTTGTTGCTGAGAAAAGAGAGCAGAGTAAATGCACAGTAAAATAACTTTTTTTTTCCCCCTAAAAATTGGCTATCTTTCCAGATAAATTTAAATAATTCATGGCAGTTTACTGCAGATTTTTATTTAGAACTAATTAGCAGCACTGGTTCATCACATGTGCTCTACCTTGGAACAGCTTCACCTTCTTTATGAGATATTTTTACGTGGGTATTTTTGGCCTGTAATTAACGTGGATTTAAAAAATATTCGCTTTAATATTCTCTGGGTAAAGCCTAAAAAAGCAAGGTGGTTTTTCTCCCCACGGCCTGGGTGCTCTGAATCAGAATCAGCATTCCTTGGTGAAAGGTGAGAGCTTTTCCAGCTGCTCACGGGAACCTCTGGGATTCCTCTGCAGCCTCCCAGTGCCTATTCCTGTACTCACCCCTTGTGACTGCAATTAAAGCAGGCTGAGTTAATGACCTCCCACAGCAGCCTCGTTTGCTGAGCAGCACATCCTGACACGATTTTATCAGCCTTGTTTGTGTGGGTCTCATTGTCCTGTCTTATCCACCACCAGGGCCTTTCCTGCAGCTCTGGGAATCCCCAGTTCCAGAGTTGGGGCTGGGGAGGGGCAGCTCTGAGTGCCCATGGTTGTGTCCTCAAAGGATGGTGGAGCCAGGTGGGAATTGGGCTCTGCTCCAGGTAATCAGCCATGGGGAAAAAGGGAACGGCCTCGGTGTGGGAATGCTGGAAACTTAGATTACCATGTACCAAAACCTTAAAATCTGTGTGAGAGATCAAATTCCAGGATGGAGACTTTAGGGTGGAGGTTCGTTGTTTTTTTTCACCTTCTTCCCTCTTCTTCATGGGTTTGGGTGGTTTTCTGACATTGGTTGATAGTTCCGACATTGTGGACTTCAAGCAGTGAGTTATTGGGTTTAAAGTGAAAATAATTTAGGTGGCATTTCATAATTGGAGGCATTGTCCTTGAAAAGACCTTGTAGAGAGAAAAGCACTCCATTTACCTCATTTCTCTACCTTGATAGTCAGAGCCCACTGCTTGTGAGTCTGTAAATAGAAAAGAAATAACAAACATCCAACTCCAAACATGAAATCTACATTTCCCATAGAAATCGACATTAATCCTGACCTTGGCAGAGAGAAAAAGAAACCAGAACTGTCACACCAGGGAAGCTTAAGCTGGGCATCAGGAAACATTTCCTCATGGAAAACCTTGGCAAACACTGGCACAGCTGCCCAGAGCGGTGTGGAGTCCCCATCTGATTGTGGCACTTGGGGACATGGGGCAGTGCTGAGGAATGGTTGGAATCCTGAGCTCTGGGGCTTCTCCAGCCTCAGTTCTGTGATTCCAAGACTCTCTGGGTTTGGTGCTGCTGGTTTTATTGCTGGGTACAGTCTGGGAGTCTCCAGCATAAAAGCATTCCATTGTACCTCAGTTCTCTACCTTGCCAGTCAGAGCTCACTGCTTCTTAGTCTGTAAATAGAAAAGAAATAACAAACATCCAAGTCCAAACATGAAATCTACATTTCCCGTAGAAATCGACATTAATCCTGACCTTGGCAGAGAGAAAAAGAAACCAGAACTGTCACACCAGGGAAGCTTAAGCTGGGCATCAGGAAACATTTCCTCATGGAAATGGGGACACCTGGGGACAAGGGGCAGTGCTGGGGAATGGTTGGAATCCATGAGCTCTGGGGCTTCTCCAGCTTCAGTTCTGTGATTCCAAGACTTTCTGGGTTTGGTGCTGCTGGTTTTATTGCTAGGTACAGTCTGGGAGTCTCCAGCACAAATTCTGAACTTTAACTCCTCCTGAATTCTTATAAACCCCTGCAATGTGTTTATTCATTTGATGTGTTTGTTTAGCTCAGTCCTGTTGGTAGCACAGGCTGAGCTCTGGTCTTTAGGACTTTATTATCCTTGTAAAAATCATGTTCACTCAGTCAAAAAAAGGAGAATTGAGTTGGGTAGGATTTGCATCTCAAATCAAAGAGCAGGTGATAAAAAGGGAGCCTGTTCTATCACCCTTTTTCAGTAAGAAAACAATAATTCTAACAATTTAAGCACAGAACTCAGGCTCCATGCTGGATGTGCTGTCTGGGTGCAGGAGCCTCTGGATTCCCGGATAAAACCAGAATTCCATCAATGTGCATTTTCCCCTGAGTGAGGCTGGTGCCACGGAACAACAATAATCCACTTTCATGGCCAGCAGTAGAACAATGAAATTGTTCTATTAAGTTTATTCAAGCGTAGGAACTCCTGCTAATAAATTAGAAAAGGAAAACGAAAAGGCTCTTGTGGAGGATGTCCAGTGGAACCAAGGCCAGCCATGGCTGAGATTTTTATGGTCTGTGAACTGTGGGGTTTTCAGGGCAAACTTTTCAGTTAAACTGCTGAAATCTGGACTGGAAATGAAAAAGGTTTGAATGCCATCCTGGATTTTTATTAAGAGATTAGAAACCTGAGACTAATCACAGGATGGCCCTTGGTGGATTAATCAATTTATCCAGCATTCCCTGGATAAGGAAACATTTCCAGCTTGGAACCTCAAACAGCAGAGTTAAAGGCCTGAGGTGTGTTGGAGTGTTCATGGATTTAGCAAGATCACACTCGGGGAGCTTTGCTGTGACTCACCCGGGGTTATCTCGGTTTGTATCATTTACACCTCAGTGAGGAACTCACCTGTGCAGCTCCAACCTTTGTCCTGATCACACAATCTGAGAACCCCAGCACGATCTGTTTCCTTCTGCCTGTTATCACACACTAATCCAGGTACCTCTTAATGCATAGATTCTGCATCAGGAAAGGACAGAAATGCCAGGAGGAAATGGTCGTGGTGTAAAGAAAAGCCAAAAGCAGGGAAATCCCAGGGGACACCTGTCCCCTCCTCAGCTGGGTGACAGACAGAAAAGTTTTCATCAGGTTATAAAATAAAGTAGCCACCTCCAAAGGGAGAACTCTGAGTGGTTTGGGGGGTTTGTAACTTTCCCCCCTTTATTTCCTGCTCTCTTATCTGCGCTTGATTGGGAAAAGTGCCTTGGGAAAGTCGAGCTCCATAACTCAGCTTGGATTGTCCTCCAGCAAAGGATGAGCCCCGCAGCTCCCCGGGGTGCCACACAAATAAAGGGAGAAGGATTAACACCAGCTTGTGTGGCTACCCAGAAGTTAAAGCGTCACTTAGGGCAGTAAAAAGGATGTGAAGATTTAGTGGCGCTGTGCAGTGCCCTAAATAACAGCAAATTAACTCATAAAGCATGTCAGGGCTGGGGCCTGCAGCCGTGGGCAGCTGCCCCTGGAGCAGGGGCTGGAGGAGCTGCTCAGAGGAGTTTGTAGGAGAATTATGTAAGGCAGGGATGGAGTCACTTTAAAGAGCTGATTCCTTGTTGCTTTTCCAGTTTTTTAATGACCTTACTGTAAGTGGAAGTGTCTGTTCTCCCGGAGAAAGATCCTTAAAAAGGAGCAGGAAAACACTTGCTAATGTCAGCCTGAGGTTTGTTACATAAACGCAGCTCCTGGGGAGGTTGTTAAACACCAAAGTGATGGCTGGGGCTACTCCTGCACAGCTCTTTGGGGTGTTGGGGGACTTGGAGTGCAGTGAAGTTTTTCTGGAGTGTTTCCAGGCTTTGGGCAGCTCTGGCTGCTCCTGCCCTGCCCCGGTGCTGCAGTGACCACAGCAGGAGCGTTATGGCCAAATTGCTGGGGGTGTTCTCACAGTGCTCTGCGGGACAGCAGAGGGGATGCTGGTGGCTTTGTCCTCTTTTCTGACCCACCAGGATCCCTCTCCTTGTGCTCAGTGTGCTGCACAATTTGGGGGCAGCATATTGTGATATGTTCTTCACCCTCCGAAATAATCCCAAATCCCACCCCTCACCTCCAACATGGATTTCCTTCAGCTGGAGCACTGCAATGTCTGTGGGCTCTGCTGAGCTGCCCTGGATCCCCAGCAGTGTTTCTGGACAGGGTTTGGAGCAGCCTGGGGCACTGGGAGGTGTCCCTGCCCAAGGTTCCTCCAGCCCAAAGCACTCTGGGATTCTTTGATTTTCTCAGTCTCGCATCAGGGCTGAGAAATGTTTTTATTCCTGTTGTGCTGAGCAGTCTGACCCACAGGAGGAGGTCGGGGTGCACCCACAAAGAGCCTGGCAGGTCCCTGGCAGTGCCAGGCTGGGTGGTGGCTCCGTGCTGGGGTGGGCAGGGCAGGAGCTCAGCCCTCGGGGGTCATATCTATCCATGAAACTCTGCTCCAGGGGGGAGAAAAGGCTGGGAATCACTTGCAGTAATTTCCAATTGTGAGTTCTTTGATGTCCATCTCAGCAGGAGCCCCTGCCCTGCAGCCCCAGTAACTGGGATGGTGTTTGTGCTTCCCCTCAGAGCGGCTGATTCACCCCATAATGAGATTGTTCATCCCCTACTGACTGGAGGTGATTTTGTTCAGCCAGCTGTGGCCACCTGTGTGAGCTCATTCTCCTGTCTGTGCACATAAACACTCTCCTGTCAGTAAATAACCCCAAAATATTTCTGTGGTGATAAATTTTATTTAGGGCCAAATGAAAACTTTGCAGACACTCCGAGTTCATGATTTTCAGTGCTGTGAGGTTGTGTTTGAGTAGAGCTCTGTGGAAGATCTTTTGTTGCATTTTGAGATGGTTTATTTGATGTTGGAGCACAGAGATGGGCTGGTGACCTCCTGGTAGACCTTTCATGCCCTGAGTGGGGACAGGTTTGTCCCAGGCCATCCCTGCTCAGAGCCCTAAAGATCAAATCAAGCTTTCGTGGCAGTCTCGAGTTTGCTCAAGGCTTTGTGGCTCCCTTTTTAAAATTCTGGAGCTCTGCTGTTTTTCTCCATGGGATGTCAGCTCCCATTAACGTTGTGTCCGATTAAAGAAGGAATTCCCTTGTGTGTGTGTGTGACCCCCAGCTCAGGAGCCCCGCAGGGCACAGCTGCCAGGGGAAGGGTTGGTGACAGAGGGATTGGGGACATTTATGCCTCTGTCATTATAAAATCCCTCTCTGGATGGAGGTGCCTGAATTTGTGAGCTCCTTCAGCCTCTGAGGGCCTTGAGCATCTCCAGCTCTGCCTCTCCCTGCCCTGGGCAGCTCAGGGTGGGCACTGGGGCTGAGATTCCCCAGGGCCTGCTGAGGGTTCAGGCACTGTGGATTTTCCTCCTGGAAACGCTGCTGGGACCAGCCCCTGCCCTGGCCACCTCCCTGCCCCTGAGCACGTGGAGGGGATTCTCCATCCCACAATTGCATTCCAGAGAGGAAAGTGCTTCCAGTCCCCGTCTCTTCTGTTCCCTGGGGTTTCAGCCAAATGGGAAGAAGGATAAATTATTTTAAAAATTATTATAATAAATAATAAATTTATAATTATATAATAAATATAATATATATTATAATATATATTTATATAATATTATATAAATAATAATAAATTAATTTATTATATTAAATATAAATTATTATTATTTAGATATAATAAAATTATTATTATATCTAATTATATAATAATAATTATATAATAATAATTTTTATTATATATTGTTTAGATATAATCATAAATTAATTTATTATATTAAATAATAAATTATTTAGATATAATAATTTTATTATTATATCTAAATAATATATATAATTATATAATAATAATTTATTATGATATATTATTTAGATATAATAATAATTTATTATTATTATATAATAATAATTATATAATAATTATTTATTATTATATAAAAATTTATTATAATAAAATATTTAAAAATAAGTTTATTTATGACATTTAATTAGTGTAAAGGGACTTCTCCAAATCCATGCAATTCCCAGTGCAGCATAACCACCTCCAGCCCTCATGGAGATGGGGTGATCCATCAGCTCCCTGCCTCTTCCCATTACCACAAGTTTATCCCCAGATCTGGCCAAGGCCATTCATAAATTCATTGGAGAGGAGCGTTGTTTGGAGCTGCTATTATCCAGTGTAATTCCAGAGCTCCAAATCTCGCTGTGATAACAGCTCCCTATCTGACAGGCCAAGCCTTTCAATCACACTTTATCACTAGAGCAGATGTCTGTAAAGGAGCAGGTTTTTCTCAGAAACAATAGAGATAAGCAAAGGTGGCTGAGGAGTAATTTACAGAGGGAAGAGCCTGCGAGACGTTTCCATTTCACGATCCCCAATAAGGAAAAGCACACAAACCCCTCAGATTAGCAACGGCGCTGAATAATTCAATAAAATGATTTTCAATCCCTTGGATGTTTGCTCCAAAGTAGGAATGAAGGGATGAATTCTCTGTCAGTCACACTGAGGGACCTGCTGCACGGCCTGGGGAAGGGAAAAGCTCTTTTTTTCCATTCTGGATGCTCCAAGGCAGAGCCAAATGTGGCTCTCCAAAAGCACAGAGGGGTTTTATAAACCTGGGCTGACCCCCACGGGCTGCACTCTGCTGGCATTAACTGCACTGCCCCTCCTGGCAGTGCTGCCTTGGGGCTGGCTCTGCTTTTGCTGCCCACTTTTCCCATTTTGGAAGTTTGTGGGTGCTGAAGTTGGCAGGGGAAACAAATCTCCCCTTTTTTTGTTCTGTTAGAAAAGCAACTTTGAACAAAGTCAGATCTTTAAACTGATCTGTGTCGTTGTAGGACATGAAGGGAAGATGAGAGACTCCAAATATTTCAGAAGGCAAAGAGCACAGAAAAAGCTTTATTGTCTAATTCTTATTACCTTTTTAAGGTATATTGATACAGATTTAACATGATTGGTGAATAGGAACGACACCTCTCTAATCCCACTGGTTAGACTGGAGAAACAGCAAAACACCACCTGGGGAAAGATTGTTTGGAGAAAGGAGAGTTGTTTGCCAGATTGTTTTGAGCAGAAGGTTTCTTGGGAAATCTTCCCTTGGGAAAGAGTTAGCAGCTGCTACAGGCTAAAATCTCTCAGACCCAGAAATATCAGGCCCACGGACATGAAAAATTTCTGAGGCTTTTTTTAAAAAATCTTTAATCAGAGTTTGAAACAATGCAGAGTTTTTATTGCTCTAACTATTGCTGTTGGTCAGTTGGGCCCTTTGTTTTCAGTGTAAATTTCAATTATTCTGCCGTGCCTGTTTGAGTTGAGCTGAAATTGCATCCTGAGGTTCTCCTCGTGCCCCTGGGGCTCCTCACTGTGGGTGTGGCTGTGGCATTCAGGATCACTGCTGTGATGGATCTGTGTGCAGCAAGAATCTTCCCTGGGTTTGCAGCAGCTGCTGCTGGATTAAATCTGCTCCTGCGGGACCCCTGGAGCCCAAAGAGGCACTCAGGAAATTGTCTCAATTGCTGGAAAGTGAACCCAACCCTATTTTTTGGTTGTTTATTGGAGTCTGAGGGCCAGTTGAGCTCCAGCTTCAGTATCTGAGAATTACAGCGGGGTGGGGTTGTCTGCTCAGGGAGGAGGGGAAAAATACAACTGGAAATGTATGGATCTGGTGGGAGAGGGAGCCCTGGATTTTCTCTAGGAGAGCTCAGAAATTCCCATGCCTGTGGCAGAAAATGGGGCAGCAGGACATTGTCCAGGGCTTTGAGGTGGGAGCTGTTGGGGCTGGAGCCACAGGCTCTCCCAGGAATCTGAATTCAGGCCTGGTTTCAAGGAAAAAGTGGAAAAGTGCCAAATTTTCACCAATTGAATGTGCAGCGCTCAACACTCCAACATTCTTGGGTCACTAAAACTTCTCTGGTGAGGAGTGGAGAGCGAAGCAGCCCCTGGGAGTGAGAGAAATGGGATTTCTGCCTCAGGACAGGGGGAATCAATGGGGCTGAGGGATGAACACATCCCATCAGTGCCCATCACTGCAGTCCTGGGGCTGTCCCTGAGCAAGGGACCTGCCCAGGCCCTGGCATTCAGCAATAAGAACAGCAAAAATTATAACTCACATCCTGGGGGGAATAAAAGCAGAATTGGTTCCAGAACCAGAGTAGCATTGCCAGGCTACCTGCTTAAGAAAAGAGGTGGTTTGGTGGCAAATGTGTGTTTGCACAGGAGCACTTCAAAGTGCTTTCCAGGAGAAATTTAACTCCTGTGTAATTTAAACAGGCAGCTTTCCTCGGACTTAAATAGGAATCGAATAATGCCACGGGCACTTCAGTATTCATACATGATTTAAGAATTATTAAGATGGATTAACACCTTTACAAATACTGGTAAGAGGTGCCCAAGTCAGGAGAGCAATCATCACTGGCACACCGAGCTCTGTAATTGATTTCTAATTATCGATCAGAGCACGGCTCCTTTTACACAGCAGCAACAAATGTTGGAGGATAATTCCCATTTAGAGGATAATTATTGCCCAAACCTGCTGCTTGTCTGTATACAAATATCATCTGTTTAAAGCCCTTTGTGCTTTACAGAATGGAGAATATTTTTTGAAGTGCTTCAATGTGGTCTTGTCTTGATCAGAAGCAGCAGCTGCTGCTTTGCCAGGGTTTCAGGAAATAGAGGAAAAACAGAGCAGAGCTTAGGTAGGAATTGGGTGTCCAGGCCCTGGCTGTGTGCACTGCTGGACCTGCTGCTGCTTTGGTGGGGCTGAGCAACGTCTCCAATTTTTCATTAATTAATTTGGGGTTGATGTTGTGTGTTCAGCTGCCCTGATGGCCGCAGTCTCAGCTGCTGGTAAAGCTGTTCTGGGTTTGGGTTTTAGCTCTCTTGGTGCAGGAATTTCAGCCCCAGCAGGGCAGGGTCTCCCCTCTCACCGTTCCCAGGGCTGTGTTGTCATTCTGGGGAGCAGCCTGGGGTCACCCAGCCCTGGGGTCACCCAGCCCTGGGGTCACCCAGCCCTGGGGTCACCCAGCCCTGGGGTCACCCAGCCCTGGGGTCACCCAGCCCTGGGGTCACCCAGCCCTGGGGTCACCCAGCCCTGGGGTCACCCAGCCCTGGGGTCACCCAGCCCTGGGGTCACCCAGCCCTGGGCAGAGCCACTTCCACCTCCGCACTGTCACAGACACCTGGCACAGCAGAGTGACCATCCTGGAACAGTTTTTCCTCCCAATTTTGTGCTGGCTGCCTGAAAAACAACATTGCCCTGCTGTGGAAAGGTGGCGATGCTGAGAAATTGCACAAGTGTTTGATCCTGAAATTGCACAAGTGTTTGATCCTTTCCATGGGGAAGGACAGAGCTGGAGGGGAGGGAGGAGAGGAAGAGGGGAAATTCCCATCTCCTGTGCTGGGAGGAGCTGAGAAAAACTGGTTGAGGGGGAGAGAGAAAGGAAACAGGATGGGTCTGGTGCTGGGGAAGATGAAACAGGAAAGCCTTATCGATATAACTGCTTAGATTTAGAGAATATGAAACCTATAAGTGAAATAGAGTTGAAATTAAGTTTTGATGTCTGAGATGCCGAGCTTTAGTTACTAAACAACTGGAAAACAATGGTGTGGCCAGCTGAAGGTTAAACAATTAAATTAATTGATTAAACAATGCCCTTCTCCTTACCAAGAGCCCAAGGGTCAGAGCAGACCCTGCTGGCTCGGCAGGAGGGGTCCCAAGAGTCGTTTTTAGGGTTTAAAATATAACACAGGTGGGAATGTAATGATTCTTATGGGCTGTGTGTAAATGCTGTAGGGTTTGTAGTTTTTAGGGTTTAAATATAACACAGAATGGGAATGTAATGTTCTATAGCTGTGTTAATGCTGTAGGTTTGTTTTTTAGGTTTAAATACAACACAGGATGGGAATGTAATGATTCTTATAGGCTGTGTGTAAATGCTGTAGGATTTGTAGTTTTAGGTTTAAAATATAACACAGAATGGAATTAATGATTCTTATAGCTGTGTGTAAATGCTGCAGGATTTGTAGTTTTTAGGGTTTAAAATATAACACAGAATGGGAATGTAATGATTCTATAGGCTGTGTGTAAATGCTGTAGGATTTGTATCTTGTGCTGGATTGGTTGGTGTAAATTAGAATATTCAGGATAGAAGATTTAATGGATTGTAACGGGAACTTTGCTCTCTTCCTCTTCTTCTTTGCTCTCTCTGCTCTGAGCTGTGGCTGGCAGCTCCTACAGGGCCCCTTCACCCACGCCCTGTGCAATAACCCCACGCTCCAAAATCAGCCCTGACCCCAGAGATCTCTCATCTCCATCCATCCCATCACCGTCCCGACCGTCCCACCGCGCTCCCACAGTCTGGGAGCTGCCGGAGCTGCCCCGGGGCGGCAGAACCCACCCGGGAGCCGCTCGGGGCCGGGGGCATCCCCGCGGGGGCTCCCGCACCTCCCACCCCCGCCGGCTCCTTTCCCGAGCGGCCGGGGGAGGAATTTTCCCGGAGCGTGGCTCCCAGCTGGCTGTGGGAGGTGGTGCTGCATCGCCATCTGCTCGGGAGGTGGGAGAGAACACGGAGGGCTTTTTCCCCGCGCTATTTTGAGAAAAGGGGGGGGAAAAATGGAATTCGTGTGTTTGTGTCGGGGTTTGCAGCTTTCGGTAATCACGGCAAAACCCCGCGGAACAGCTGAAGGAGTTCTAAATGCGATGGGAAATAATTATTACAGTCAGTGCTGCTGAAGGTTGCTGTGGCAGCGTTTTCTTTTCTTGCAGAGCAATGCTCTGCTGAGGATAAAGAGTTAACAGTCGATTCTGGGCTCCCAGAGCGAAAATTTATTATTATTATTGTTATTGTTGTTATTATTATTACTACTGCTTTGAATTGGAATTGTTGAGGCACAGCATAAAGGAGATGGGAAACAATCAGTCAGTGCTGCTCGCAGGCAGAGGCAGCCGGTCCTGAGGGAGGGAATTTCATCCTCCAGGGCTGGGAGTGGGAAAGCACAGAGGGAACCCTCACCAGGAACAAACGGGGAGTGGGGTCAGACTGGAAGAGGGGAAATCTAGGTTGGATTTTAGGGATCAATCCTTCCCTGGCAGGTTGGGCAGCCCTGGCACAGATTCCCAGAGTTGCTGTGGCTGCCCCTGGATCCCTGGCAGTGCCCCAGGCCAGGTTGGAGCCCCTGGGACAGTGGGAGGTGTCCCTGCCATGGCAGGGGTGGCACAAATCATCTTTGAGGTCCCTTCTGATCCAAACTCACAGAAGTTTTGCATTTCCTGCCATGGCCACCAGAGCCAACGGTGACCAATATATTCCATTGGAAATCACATCCTGTTTACCTGCTCCTAACCGGTCTCTGAAAATCAGGTCACTGAGGCCACCCAAAACTTCATCTGGGTTTGTTTCTCTGCTTGTTTCTGTGGAGGTGGTTTGACGCAGCAGAAGTTATTTCTGCCTCAGTAAAATCGGTAATATTTGAAATTACTTTTCACGCTTTTACTGAGTCCTGGTTCAGCAAAACTTTTCTGCAGTAGGGACTGGAACCAACAGAGGCTTTGCTTAAGCACAGACCAGTGATGATGAGGGTAATGCACTTCACTATTTATTTTCTAATCCCAGCATCATTTTTGAGCATCCACTGGATGGACGTGCTTTCACTGACAGCACATTTACAATGCTCCACAGTCACCTCATGCCAAGGTGAGCGTTTCTCTGTGCTGCTGCTCTCCCTTGGCTCAGCCCTGCCTCTGTGGGCTCTCCTTTCAACCCCAGACCAGGAGTGGAGCTGGGTGACAGCCCTGGGGGTGGCCTGGGTGACAGCCCTGGGGGTGGCCTGGGTGACACCCCTGGAGGTGGCCTGGGTGACAGGGTTATTTGGGTGGCTGCAGCAGTGCCCAGCTCCCCGCAGCTCTGATGGAGCTGTGCTGCTGAGCCTCCCTGATTCAGCTCCCATCTCCCCTCCTGCAGGGGTTGATGCCCCTCAATCCCCTTTGCTGTGTCTGTGGCTCTGCTGCTGCCCAGCCCTGCTGAAAGCTCCAGCCTGAGCCAGGCCCTCACCTGGGGGCAGTTTGGTGGCACTGGTTCATTTCCCCTGGGTGAGTTGTCATAGTAGGACATGAAATAAATTGACTCAAATAATTCTCCAAAGGTAGAAGAGAAAGAAAATGAAGGTTTTCTTTATAGTTCACTCACTTTCTTTTAGGGGGACCCCATTGGTCCATGGGATTGAAACCTCTCTCCATTGTTTAAGTAATAGAAATAGGAAATAAAAGACCCGGGAGAAGTTTTGTTATGGGAAAAATACACAGTTTACCTAACGATGTTTTGAGAGAAGAGCAGCTATTTACAAAAGTTGTTTTGAGAAGAGAGACCTGCTGAAAGGTTTCACTTGGGAAATTAGCACGGCTAAAATTCTCTCAGGCTCAGAAAATCCTGTCCACAGGTGAGCGGCTTTGGGAGAGCAGAGGAGCCCTCCAAACTCAGCCACTTTCACACCCTGACACTGCTTCCTGCAGTGCAGTGGGGATTGAAGGTAAATCAGGCAGGCTCAGATATGCTTGTACTTTCTATCCCTTCCCATTCCCTGTAACTGCTGACAGGAGTTGAAAGCACAGGTAATACTTTCTCCACAGACCCGGTGTACAAATGACACGGGGTTTAGGAGCCTGGAGAGGGTTTGTTGGCCTTCCCAGGCTTGGAAACTCAGCAAAAAAAAAAAAAATCCACCTCGGCTGCAAAATGCCGCTGCAAGGGGGATGTGTTGTGTGCAGGGCTTAGGCAGGGGTGGCTGCTCCTCTGCCTGGTCCTGGCAGGGCCAGGGTCTCGTGTTGGGCAGCAGAGCCCAGGGCAGCATCCCTCAAGCTTTAGGGTTTATGGTCAACTCAGCCAATGAAGGATATTTTTGTATCTTATCTTAGGGAAAAATCCTTGTCTGGCAATCATTTTATTCCCCTTTTATTCCCAGTGATAATGTGGCTTTGCATGTTGAGAAATTCCAGCCCTGAGGGATTATCCCAAGCCCATCCCTCGCCCTCACAGCCCATTCCCTGCTCTGTTGGGGTGCAGCCTCATCCCCTCAGCCCCACAAAGCGTTTGGTTGTCCTGCAGGTAAAAGGTGAGGGCAGAAATGGTTGTTAATCGTGCAGCAGAGGTGAGGCAGCACAGGGATCCTCATTATCACTGCTCATTTACAAGATTGGCAAAGAACAAAATAATTACCGAACCACCCTGCTGCAAGAACGGAGCTGGTGCTGGCAACTAATCTGCTTGTAGGCTTTTGTGAGAAATGCAGGATTATCCCCTTGGTTTCACCCATTCAGCTCGTCCCCAGCTCATGTTGCTGTGCTGTTTCTCTAAAGAATGCCAGCTGTGCTTCGTGGCTCCATCCTGAACTGGCTGATCCTTCCTCAGGAGGCTCCTCAGCAGCTCAGTGTTGTGTTTTACCCTCATCTGATGATTTAATTTAAACCAGAGACCTCCTCCTGCTGCAGGTTTGAAACCTGTGACACTTCCCTGTGCTGCAGCTCTGCCCCGAGCAGCCCAGGGCTGCCTCGGGTGGGTTGGGAGTGTTTGCAGGATGAGGTTTGAATGGAGTCAACGTTTTTAGGAGGGAACACATTTTTAGGGTGAAGTTTGAATGGAATCAACATTTTTAGGAGAGAACATTTTTAGGGTGAAGTTTGAATGGAGTCAATGTTTTTTAGGGGGGAACACATTTTTAGGATGAAGTTTGGAGTCAACATTTTTAGGAGGGAACACATTTTTAGGGTGAAGTTTGAATGGAGTCAACAATTTTAGGAGGGAACACACTTTTAGGATGAAGTTTGAATGGAGTTAAGGTTTTTAGGAAGGAACACATTTTTAGGATGAAGTTTGAATGGAATCAACAATTTTAGGAGGGAACACATTTTTAGGGTGTGTCCTGCTGCATCTGGAGTTCTCCATTGCATTCTCTTCCTCAGTTACTCCCAGAGGAGAGGAGTGCCCTGTGGGCTGTGTGATTGCCAAATTTAGGAGCTTTGTGTCCTAAGTGTGAATCCCTGCCCGAGCACCAGAGGTCTGTGCCAGGATGTGGCTGAGTGGTGATGTGGTTTTGGTAAAACCCACCAGTTTTGGCAAGCACTTTGTGATTAGGTTGCCTATCATACAACAAACCCAAAACAATTCTCAACTGAACATTAAAAAGTGGAGGCTTTGAAAGGAAGTGTGGGTTAGGATTTGGATTCTCCATTTTCATCAGTTTCATGTTTTGTTCATGCACTTGTTTGGGAATTCAGCTGAATCCAATGACTGCTCTGGCTGTGGGGTTTTATTTTTCCTTTCTCCCTTATTTTCACACAGTGAGAAGTGGGAGCTGTGCTGGTGATTCTTCCCTTGCTGTGATGCCCCTGGGCTCACCCTCCTGGCAGGGGTGGATGGATCCCACATTTGGGGAGGACAGCCACTCATTTCAAACCTGCAGTGAATGGAAAAAAGCCTTGATTGTACCCACCCTCACAGAAGTGGAGAGGAGCTGCTCGTGTTTCCCTCTGCAGGACCCCAGCGCCCCTCGAGGCTCCTCAGCAGCTCCTCCTCAAAGCACATCACTTGTGTGATATTCTGGCAAAATCAGAAACCTGAACCAGGAACCTGCTTTAGAGCCAGAGCTCTTGTGATTTTCCTCTTTCCCTCCCTCCTCCAGTGTTTTGCTCGTTGATAATATCTTTTTGTGCTTTCCCAACCTTGCACAAACGCTGGCGGTGCTGGGGTCGGCGCCTCTGCGTTGTTATTTCATCCTGTGCCCCTCCTCTCCACCAGCAATTGCCTGGCACGTGATGATTTGCTTCTCCTGGCACCCCACTTACATTTCACTTCTCTTATCAGCTGATTTACTGCCTCTAGACAGAAGATGAATAGTTTGCACTTTGTACTCTTAAATCAAAGCAGAATGGCAAAGACTGCTTTAATCATATTTTATTCCAACCCCACTTATCTGAATCACCTATTGCTTAGCCCTGTCAGGAGTGATATGTCTGCAATTTCCTCTCTCTGCTGTGCCTCAGCACCACCAAGGCTTTGCTTATTTGTGACTCCAGAGTTGTTTTTCCCAAAACTGGGAGAGGCTCTGAGCAACCCCCATGGCTCAGACAGAAATGCACAGCTCAGCTGGGCCAACCCCACCCAAAAATGGATTATTTTGCCATTGAAACCACGTCTGGAGCAGTGCCTGGGAGCTGGGGCTTAGCTCAGCCTGACATTTCTCTCCGGGCTTCACACGAGGTTTATTCCAGGCTTTCCATGCCTGTTTTACACGGAGGGGGAGCAGCCAATGTAGCTGAAGGAGTAAAGTCCACTAAGCATTGGCCTAATGGTCATTTCACCATGGCCTTATGTAACTTGTGCCATCTGGGGTTGCCTGCGTGAGGTGATTTTGATTTCTGGTTTGAGATTTATTTATTATAAAAGTTAAAAATCAAAGCAACTTGGTTACAATATTTTATATATATGTATCACTTATATTTAATTTTTTTTTGTGGTGTAGTATTTTGATTTTAAAGTGTTTGGACTGGTTTTTTTCAATGGACTTTGGATTTCATGGTTCAAGCTTTGTGGATACCCCTCCCTCATGCTTGGATAATGCATGTGGAAACAAGCAATCCGTGCCTTCCACAGTCAAAAAGAAATCATTAAAACAATTTGGCGCAGCCCGGCAATGCAAAATGGCTTAAATTCAAAACGCCACGGGGTGAAAAAATCAGGTCTGAAAATTCAGTGCTGGGGTGAGTTTCTCCCCACAGCTGCTGTTTATGTGACCCCATGGACACTCCCAGGGGTGTCCCCCAAAGGGAGCTGCTGCAGGCGGGGGAGCAGGTGGGGTTTGCTGCCTTTCCTTGAGCTGGATGGGAGCTGACGGGGTGTGTGAGGAGTTGCTGACCTTTTCACGGGGCTGCTTTTCCACCTGAAGAACCTGCTGGGCTGTGCCGAGCTCTGCTTTTAGCCACAAAGCAATTGATGAACTCCTTTGGCTGATAACTGGTGAAATTTTGATTTTCCTCCCTGCCCAGTGCCAGAACCTGGCATGATTTATGTGGCTGGAGCAGCTGGTTCAGAATTTCCCATTGCTTCCACCAGAGTGTGGCTGCACCGATGATGTTCTGTGGTTTGAACTCGTTTGCTGCTTTACTGGATGGAAATCAAACCATGGAACAGCTTTGCCTTCAGCTTCCAGGGCTTGGGCTCAGCTCAGGTCTGGGTCAAGGCTGTGCCCCTTTGAGGGGACCAAGCTCAGCTGAATTTTATCTTCCACCAGGCTGCAGCTCAAACCAGTCCTGGCTGAAAAGTCTTCTCCAAGTTTTGCAGTTCACTGCTTTATTTTTTTTTTTTAATCATTTAATAGTATTTTTACAGCTTTCCCCACAATCCAGCTAAAAATCCCGTTTCTATTTTGTGTTACTCTGTACAAACTCCTTTTCAGCTGCCAAAGGAAGTTATTGTAGGCCAGTGATTTGTTGAGTTAAAATCCAACTTTCAGCTCGGGGGGGCTCATGGAGATCCAGGGGGAGCTGAGGGGTGGGAGAGGCAGCTGGAGGAGGATGCAGAGGTGCTGGGCAGCTGGAGGAGGATGCACAGGTGCTGGGCAGCTGGAGGAGGATGCACAGGTGCTGGGCGGGCAGCTGGAGGAGGATGCACAGGTGCTGGGCAGCTGGAGGAGGATGCACAGGTGCTGGGCAGCTGAGGAGGATGCAGAGGTGCTGAGTGGCTGGAGAGGAGGATGCAGAGGTGCTGAGCAGCTGACACTGAACCAAGTGCAGAGGTGTGTTTGCATTTTGCAGCCCAGCTCTTGCCCTGCTCAGTCAGGAATGTCTTTTCCCTTATTTTTACTGTTCCAAGCTTCCCCAGCCGGGTTTGTGTCTGGAGCCGTGGGGCTGCCAGGCTCTGCTCGGTGCTCTGCTGGGTCCCAGTTGGAGCCGGGTGGGGCCACCTGAGGGTTTCCCCCCTCCCAGACCCGTTTGAAGGCTCCAAAGCCCCCAGGCAGCCCTGGCAGGCTCTGGGGTGAGCAGAGGCAGGGAGAGGAGGGCAGGGCTGTTTGTGGGGAAGGGGGGGCAGGGCTGGCACCACCCTGAGCTCTGCCTCTGCCCGGGGGATGCTCTGGCAGGACAGATTGAGGCTGGTGGGTGCAGGGGCTGTTTGTGCACCCCATGGCCTGTCCCTATAATGTGTAGGGGCAGCCCCAGGATCCCCTTTGGGGGAAGCTTCAGCACCCCCTTGGGAACACCAGCATCCTTTGGGGGTGGCAGCATCCCCTTGGGAGCAGCAGGATCCCCTTTGGGGGCAGCTCCAGGATCCCCCTGGGATCACCAGGATCCTTTGGGGGTGGCAGGATCCCCTTTGGGAGCAGCTCCAGGATCCCCCTGGGATCACCAGCATCCTTTGGGGGTGGCAGGATCCCCTTTGGGGGCAGCCCCAGGATCCCTTGGGAGCAGCAGCACCCCGGGAGCTGGGGCTGGTGGGACAGGACAAACCCCAGGACATGGACAGGTGTCTCTGTCCTTCACTGCCACCTGGGCCTGGGCTGCTGCTCAGGATTTTCTTGCTGGATTTGTTCTTTTGAAGATGGATGCGGCCCCGTGTCTCACTTGGGTGTATTATTGAGATCTTAGCTCTTAAAAACGGGGCTGGTGCTGCTGGGCTCTGCTGGGGCTTTTCTTTCTCTGAAACATCAGGCTGATGATGCTCCAGCAGCTGTGATTGAGGAGAAAAACATCCTCCCTGCCCAAGGGCCACAGCTGGGAGCTGAGAGCGTGGAAATCGCAGGTGGCCCAGGGAGTTATTCAGCCCGGGGAAGAAATCTCCCTAATTTACATCCATTCCAGTCACTCCGGCTTTCTTCTTTATCAGGAAAGCAACGGTAGCTGCAGGATCCGTGGCTGCTGTGTGCTTGCTGTCTCTGGGAATAATAGAGGACTTATGGAAATCTCCGTTAGGAAAGTGGCAGTTTTGAAGTGAATCCCTTCGGTTCAGTTTCTTGCAGAACACATTTAAAGAACTCTCAGTAATCATTTTCATGCTAAAGCTCAAATTGTCTTGTTGGATTGTTGCTTTTGAGTGAAGAAATGGATTGACATTGATTTTTTTTTTCTCCCTTTTTACACTGATATTCGAGTTTTTTGTGTCAGTGTGATTTGACAGAAACTGAGATGTGTCTTTATTATTTTTGGGCTGCTGACAGCTCAGTATTTCTGACAGATGGAAGGATGTTTTACACCCTCCTGATAGGGATTACCCTGCTCAACATTCTCCCTTCCCTGCACTTCCCCTGGATGCATTACAAAGTTGTCCAGCTGGATCCTGGTGAAGACATGCAGTAAATGCCTTTATTTATTTATTAATCTGTTATAAACAAAGAGCTTGACTCGGCCAATATATCAAGCAGCAATCAATTTATTAATTAATACAGAATGGTAAAGTGTGAGCAAACAGCGCTGGGTACAGTGGGGGTTTCCCCTCCAACTGCACACCGAGTGTTGATTTTCTGCTGGTATTTATTGAGATTTTCCATAAGCACTTATCAGCAATTTTTTTTTCTAGTTTCCTCCTAATTTCTATTTTTGAAATCCAATTTCTATACCCATTGTGATCAATTTTTCTGTACTTCAAAGGTGTGAAATCAGTGAGGTCAGAAATAACATCTTGTGATGATGATATTCTCAGGACATAAATCAGTGGTGGTGGCATCCAGATTTCCTTCTTCAGAAGAAAACATCAGAGATGAGAGATTCAGTCTTCCTTTTTAGGACTACAAATCAGTTTTGTTGGTGAGGTCCAGCTTCCAGGTCGTGGTCCATCTCCTCTTCCCAGGATCATTAATTTTAGTTTGGAATAGCTCACTTCCTTCTATTTGGGTGATTACAATCCTTTCTATATATATGTGCTAAATTATAGTTCAAACCTTCTATTAAAAACCTTACAGTCTCACATGATTCACTTATAAGCAAACAAAATATCAGTTCAAAAGCCCCTTTCCATGCTTTTTTCCGTTTTGTTGATTAAACAGATGTTTTTATGATTATCCTATGGCCTTTTCCACACATTTCATAGCCATAACTACAAAGGCCGCCTTTTTCTACCTGACACCAAACACAACCCCACATTTCACATATTTTAATAAATTATCTTCATGCGGGAACAGCCGGCCCATCTTTTTGTACCTGACACCAAACACAACCCCACATTTCACACCCCTGTGATTTCTGGGGTTCAGGCACCACCCCGACCTTCCCCAGCAGAGGAGTGACGGGCACGGCCACATCCCGAGCTCCGGGAGCTGTCAGCACCATGGACAGCAGAATTCCCCCGGTGCCCGGAGCTGTTTTGGTTTTGATACCAAAATCTGACTGGGGAGCCCAGGCCCCCAGCACAGCTGCAGCTCCTGCAGCAAATGTGTCCCAAACGGCGCGAGAGCTTTGCTGGGAGGTTCTGATTTTCTCTGCAGGTAAAAGGCGTTTCTGTGCTGCTTTGGAATGAAACCAAAGAGAAATCGTGCCTGAAGAAGCTTTCTGTGTCAGGGCACAGCTGAGGCTCACAGAAACCTGAGGGACTGGAGGGAGCTGGGGCTACACACACTTTTATAATTTTTTTGTTGTTTTTTAATTTTCTTTCTTCAGAGTTATTGAGTGAATTTGTGAACTTGCTGTGGTGTCTCAGCCTGACCCAGCCCTGCCTCAGCTCCAGGTTTATTCACGCTCTGTAACTCAGCAGAGGGTGAAGCAGCCACAGCTGTGCCTGGCTGTGGCAGGGCTGGGCTCTCACCTGTCCCACAGCCGAGGACAAAGCCTCGCTGGGTGTGGGAAGCACTTTGTCCGTGGGCAATAACTTCTGAGCAGCCCTGATGGATGTGAGTGGTTTGCAGTGAAATCCTGGATTATCCCTCTATGCTCCCTGAGTGAATATTTGTGGTTAAATGGAGATGTACCCTTGGTGTGTTACAGCACCCAGAGCAGTTCCCTTTAACTCAAAATCTTCTGTCACTGCCCTTGCTGCATCTCCAGTGGTGGGGGTGCTCTGTAGAGCTCAGGGGGTTTGCTGAATTACTTTTGCCACCTGTATCACTCTTCTTTCACCGTTATTAAGGCTCTGTAACCTCCAATATTGGAGTTTGCCATCGCCTGCCTCCCTCTCCTGAAGGTGAAGTTACTACAGATTGTTTCTGATCCCTCAGCGTGAGTTTGGGAGTACAGGGGAAGTGTAAATGTGATTTAAACTGCGTTCCTGTGATCTTCATTGGAAATTGGGATGTTGATTTTTCACAAATCCCAAAACAAGCAAACAAAAGCTTTCAATTGAATCTTACTCGATGTGGAGGAATTTTGATTTCAGTTCTCATTTGTTTTGGTGTTGACCAGGCACTGAAAGCACCAGGCTCTCCAATCAGTTCATGTATTCTGTTTTATGTGTGTGTTTAGTTATGGGAACCTGAGTTACAGAGGTTCAGATATTGGGGATCAGTCCTCCCCTGGCAGGGTGGGCAGGCCTGGCACAGCTGTGGCTGCCCCTGGATCCCTGGCAGTGCCCCAGGCCAGGCTGGATGGGATTTGGAGCAGCCTGGGACAGTGGGAGGTGTCCCTCCCATGGCACTGGGTGGGATTTCAGGTTCCTCCCAACCTAGTCTGGGATTCTTTCTTTGCTTTCTGTAGGAGCCCTTTAAAGCTCTCAACCCTTGTGTCCATCCACTCCCCCCGTTCCTCATGGACAAATCTGCCGCAGAAAATGGGCAATGTCCTCTTTGACTGAATTTTTCATGCTTTTCCTTTCCTTTATGCCGTGACTGAAGGTGTGCCCTGGAGCAGGGAGCAGGGACGAGCTGTTTGTTTGCAGGGAGGTGCAGACGAGGCCTTGGGGCATTAATTACGGCTGTGGCTGCAGGGTCTGGGCTTTCCCTGCCTCCAGCCAGGGCAGCTCTGGGATTCCCCAGCCCTTCATCCTCTTTCCGAGCTCCACTCTGCTCAGAACAGCTGGGTTCATCCCCCTGACCCAGAAAGGAAATTACTGACAATTCCAGGGATCCTTCACCTGGAGCTCAGCCATGTCCTGCAGGAAGCTCAGGGATCAAAGGGCGCTGCTGGATGGGGAGCAGGGATGGTTCCCGGAGCTGTTTCTGCTCCTGGGGCTCCTTTCAGCAGGGCTGATGTCTTGGAACACACCTGGGGGTTTGTGTGCTTCTCCTCCCAGCCCTGGGCATGGAATAACTGGGATAGAAACCCAGCCCAGCCTTTTAGGGACTGTTCTGACATTTGGGATTGGTGTTAATTCATCGTGTTTGTTAATTTGAATTTTGTCTGTGCAAAGAGGTGTTCCCTTGTCTGATCCAAGTTAAACCAGAACCTGGCAGTGTTGGCTCTTCTTTTATGGAACAGTGCACTGTTCCCTTCTCCTTTCTTTCTTTTCTTTTTCTTTTTTTGTTTTTCCCTTTCCAGACCAGACTGAAAAAGATCTATTTGGTCACCAGAAGTTAATTAATTATTAAGGAAGAAGGGAAGATTCCTCCCAAAAGTGGATGATGGTTCTTAGTGCTCCTGGCAAACTGGCAGCGGGTGAGTTTTCCTCAGCCTCGCTGGACCTTTATCCATCTAAAGCTAAATAACAAATGAAAGAAATAATGGAAAGAAAATACCTGACTGTTTTATTTCTGAGGTGGTAATGTGCCCTTGCCATCCACTTGAGAAGTTTTGGGGCCCCTCTTGGGTCTGTGTCCTTCACTGATTTCCCAGCCCTGTTGTATCTGCTCCTCAAATTAAAGCCATTTCCACAGGGAATAATATAAATCAAAACAAAGAGCAAAATTTACCAAACCCAGGATTTTGTGTGAGACAACAACATATTTACGTTAGCAAGCGCAGGTGAAATATCCCTTGAAAGAACAGAGTGATTTAATAATTCTTTGCTGATGGAAAGTGCATTTAGTGTAGGGGGAAATAAATAATCTGAGCTAAACGTGCCACTTACTGTGCTTGTGCTGGGAGTCTTTGATAGGCTTTGGATAAAACTCCCAATTCTCTGCACTCCAGAGGAGTTTGGAGTCTTTCATGGCTTTCACTTAAAAGATTCATTAAGAAATATCCATTCCAGGCAGAGCTCCAGCCAGCTGGAATGTTGGCTCCCAACCCCTCCAGAAATAGGATTTAAAGGCCTTTCATGTGTTTGCAAACCAGCAGCTCCAGATCTGCAGGGCTTTCCTTCCCTCCTCCTCCCGTCCCACCCCAGGCACAAAAATATCAGATATTCAATCCTGAAAAACAAAATTCTTTTGGATTCTTGCTTCAAAAACCCCCTTTTTCCTGGGCGGGCAGCCTAAGGAGTGAGTGCCCCCCATTCCTGCTGCACTTCATGGGTGTCACCTGCAGAGAGGCCCAGACTGGGCTGAATTCCAGCCAGGCACTGCATTTCAGTAATTAATACAATTAGCACCTCGTTAAACACCCGTCTTGAGTCAGCCTCGTGTTTAGAGACATATAGGATGTTTAAATTTAGGTGGAATTAATTAAAACCTCCAAGTGTTTCTGTCACAGGCAGAGATATAATAAATAAGTGATGGGGTCTGCTTTCAATCCTGTGATTGCCTCGCTCCCTTTTAGGGTTTGGGGAGTTTCCCGAGGGAAAATGGTGTCACAGCCATGGCAGTTCTGCTCAACCAGATATTCCCACCTGATGGTAACGTCTGTGGATTCCAAGGTGTGTGATAGGGGTGTTGTTAATGTAGAAGTTTTCTGTGAGTTCTGTGCGTGGATGAAAATCCTGGGTGTTTTCGTGGCCGTTTGCTGAGGCAGCACAGAGGATTTTGTCCCCCAGCCCTGAGGGGTGTCCATCTGTCCCCATTTGTCACTCAGGGTTTGCCTCTGAGGGGAGCTGTGCAGGAGGTGTGATCCCAAACTGCATCCAGGCTTTTTTAGGGTTTAATTCATATTTAACAGAGCTGGTGCTCACTCAGACAATCCAAGAGGCTCTGCCAGCTCCAGCCCTGGGAGCCTTTCCCCACGTCCTGCGGGGTGTCAGGCGGCTCTCGGAGGGAACAGGGCAGGGGAAATCTTCTCCTGTTTGTTTTTCCTGCCTCTCAGGCCGCAGAGGGTTTTTGTTCCATTTCTGTCAGCCCTGACAAGCGTTTTTCCCTTCTGCAGTGCATTGGAACAGCTGTGCACCGCTCCCTTCCCTGGTGTTTTCCTTTATTGTTTTCATTTAATTGGGGTCCTGTGGATACGGGTTCAGGTGCTGAGCAGAAAATTCCTGTCCTGGAGGGGCGCTGGGGACAGGAGTGGGGGATCCCAAGGGATTTCCCTCTGAATTCCCAATTTCCAGCTCATTGGGAGCTCCTGCCCTGCCAGCCCCCGAGCTCCTGTGCCAGGTCACTGCCCCCCTCACAGAGAAATTTCTGTTTCAGAGGCTCTGCTGCCCCTCAGAAATGTCATTTGCCTCATTTGCAATAAATATTTGAACTCTCTTTATGAATTAATTTTTTTAAGCCAAAAATTGGGGAAGTCTGCTGGAGTTATCGATGGGATTGCCCCTGATTGATCCCAGGGACGCTCCCAGCCCTGCCTGTGTGAGGGGGTGGCTCCGGTTGGGGTGATTTATTCTGCTCAATAAAAGCTTTACAAGGAGCTTTAAGGATCAAGCAGCTTTAAAGATCATGTTAGCTGATAACTGTTGTTTTATTGTGTCTGAATTGGGACATAAAATCATTTAATTGCCCTGCTCTGGGTGTTTGGCTCCTCAGGATGTTTTCCTGTGCACCTCAGGAAATTGGCACATCCCCAGGCAGACTGGGAATTAGAAAATATAAAAAATAAAATTTAAAAATATAAAATGTAAAAATTTTAAAATTAAGACTAATATATAAAATATTAATGTATAAAAATATAATGTATAAAATATAAAATATATAAATATAAAATATAAATATATAAAATAAAATATATTCAATATATAATATATAAAATAAAAACAATATATATATAAAATAAAATATATTCAATATATAATATATTAAAAATATAATATATAAAAATTAAAATATATTCAATATATAATATATAAAAATAAAAGTATAATATAAAAATATAAAATATATAAAGTATAAATATAAAATATATAAAAATATAAATATAAAATATGAATATAAATATATGAAATATAATATAAAATATAGAAAAAAAAAATATCCCTGTCAGAGGTGAGGGGTCTCAGGGACAGGAGAGGATTTTGGCTAGGAGGTGAGAAAAGGAAAACCCAAAGTAAATTTGCCTTTTCTCTTTCTTTGAATTTGTTTTCTCTGAAGCCAATTAATTTATCAGGCAGAACCTTTGTGGAGACAGGCAATGAAGAATATTCATGGGAAGTGAGATTTAAATTCAAGCATGAATATAAATGTTGGAAAGTTGAATAAATGAGCGGTTGGTGTTTGGTTTTTTGTTATTTTGGGGTTTTTGCTAACTAAGTTACAACAAACGTTGTACTGCAGCTTAATGATGACTGTGCAGCAAAACCGAGCCCAGCTGTGAGGTGGGATAACAAATATTTGCATTTTAACTGCTCATAAACCATGGCTGCCGTTTGGTAATGGTAGTTAAATCCACAGACTGCCTAGTAAATCATACTTTTAATCTTTTTTCCATGAGGCAGGGAACTGGAGGAAGGAAAAGGTTGCTCATACACTGCTGGTAATCAAATTCATTATTATTATTATTATTTTGCACAAATAAGAAGTAGATTTTTCTGTCCAAACAACTTCTATGGCCGTCCGTATTTATTCCAGCTGTCTGTGCTAAGAAAAATAACTGTTTGAATCCAGTGCAAATAGATTTGGGGCTTATTTGGTAGCTTTTTTAAAACTTTACAGATAGAATCACACAATTCCAGGCTGGTTTGGGCTGAAAGGGGATTTAGGATCATCCAGAGGCAGGGACACCTCCCTCTATCCCAGGCTGCTCCAAACCCCAATGTCCAAATGCTGAAATGTGATGGATGCAGTCAGACCAAAAATCAGCCAAATCTCCTGTTGGTCCTTCAAATGGAGGCTCAAAAGGGGAATTTGGCCAGTGGAGAAATGATTTAGAGTTCCCAAAAGGAGAAAGGATTGGTAACAGCTCCACAGCTGCTCCTTCCTTTGGGGGCTGCCTCTGCTTGGTTTGAGGAGCTGCCAGAGCAGATCCCTGTGGGGCTGGAGTGACGTTTCAGGGGGTGAAATGGATTCACTCGGTCAGGAAAATTCCAGTTTCCCTTTGTGCCCTCCTGACAGCTCGGGGGGTTTGTGTGTCTGATTTCTGTCCCACAGGATCCGTGCTCCACCAGCCTCCTCCAGGGGCTGCTCTGGCACCCGGCAAGGTGGGACATTTATTGTTAGGATTTATTTTTGTGGATAAGCAACCAAAACTTCGGGGAGCATTTTTCCTTGAGCAAAAAAACCTGCCTCAGCCTCTGCTGCTCCAGGGAGGGCTGGGATTCCAAAGCTTCCCATGGATAATCCAATGTTTTCAGCAGTTCTTGGGGATAGGGGGTCCCTTGGTGTTTTACCTTCTACAGAAGAATGTCCTCACTTTTCCTCACCCCATCTCCACCCTGTGCTCCTGCAGGGGTTCCCAGGAGAGCCTGAGCATCCAGGAGATTCCCTGAGTGAGGTGAATCCCCACCCCACGTGGGTTTGGGGTAAAGCCCCAGCTTAGCACCAGGCTGCTTCCACAGGGTGCTTTGGGAACACAAATTTCTGTTCCACTGTGGAAAACGTCCTGGCTGAATGTGGGTGGGAGGAGAACGATCCTTTCCTGTAGGTGTTCCTTGCTTGGAATATCTGAGGGATACATGGAAATATTGAGGTGCCCCAGAGCCCAGGTGAGTGTGTGCAGGGCCCAGGTGTGTGCAGGGCCCAGGTGTGTGCAGGGCCCAGGTGTGTGCCCTGCACCTTTGCACACCTCTGTCCTTGTAGGACACGAAGGAAAGATGAAAGACTAAATATTTCAGAAGGCAAAGAGCATAGAAAACCTTTATTGTCTAATTCTTATTACCTTTTATAAGGTGTTCTGATACAGACTGACCATGATTGGTGAATAGGAATGACACCTCTCTAATCCCAGTGGTTAAACTGGAGAAACAGCAAAACACCACCTGGGGAAAGGTTGTTTGGAGGAAGGAGAGTTGTTTGCCAGGATTGTTTTGAGCCGAAGCTTTCTTGAGAAATTTTCCCTTAGGAAAGATTTAGCAGCTGCTACAGGCTAAAATCTCTCAGGCCAGAAATGTCAGGCCCACACCCCTGAGATGTTTGGGATGCACCCTGCAGTTTCTCAGGCTGGTTCCTGGATATTCCATGTCAATTTTGAAGGTGCTCTGACCTTGCAGGCCACACACAGCCCGTGCTCAGGGGTGTTTGTACCTAACAAATCTTTGTTCAGTGGGGTTGGCAATTGTGATTCACCAGAGCGCCTGAAAGAAAACTCTCAGCAGCAGCAAAGTGAATTTGTAGCACAGCTTGGCTTGCTGGGACTGACAGAGAATTAGGATTGTTATTTTCTCAGTGGAATAGATTGATGTGACACCTGGAGTGACAGTCAGGAATGGATTCTCAACTGCCACCTTCATCTCTAATTAGTACAAGTAATTCTTTTGAACGAAATATGGTTATCATCAAGTTCATCCTGTCCCAGTGAGATTAAAGAGTGCTTGAAATTCACTTTTTTTTGTCCCAGGGGTGGGATAATCCCTGTAATTACCTCATATTATCCACTGATGTTCATGTATCATCTCTAGTGATACTGGGATCTTCTGCAGATCACTTTGAATATTCAAACAAGTCTTGCTGAGACACTTCCCATTCAACAGCTGGAGATTCCTCTGGTGGAAGTGGTTACTTTGATGTAAAACTCCCCTCACTGCTTGTTAAATACATGAAAAGGTTGTTAAACATTGAGTTTTAAACTCACTGTATTGAAACTATTTTAAATATTTCAGTGTGTAAAAAAAAAATTTACCTGTTTGTTGCTCCCATTTAGAATTAAGAACTTTTTTCACATGGGCTTTAATCAAGGAAAAAAGAGAATAAAGAGATTTTCATTATTCCAGGAAGAGCAGGGAAAGGCTGCTTTGTCTCATGTGTGGCCAGGAGATTTGCACCTTTGCAGGAGAAAACAGAAAATGTCGAATATGCTGTGAATTTCAGCAAATATTTCTTTCTGCAAACGTGCTCTCCTCACAGCTGGTGCTGGGTGAGTTCCTCAGGAGGGCTGGAAGTGTCAAACCCATTTCATGCTGGTGAAAGGAATGAATCCAATATCTCCAGTGCAGTGGGAGCTGGGGAGGATGAGGAGGACGAGGTGCTTCCCCAGGATTTGAAGTGTGTTTTATGCTGGAAAAGCTCTCAATTTTTTTCCTCCAAGTTCTGTTTCTGCCAGGTCTGGGTTTCCCCTCAGTCCCTGGGAATTGGCTGTGGGTGAGCAGGAAACGCCCCCAGCCCTTTGTCCTGCACATCCAGCACCAGGGGCTGGGGGAGCTGCAATTGTTCTGTGCTGTGACCCTGCTTTGCTGCCCACGCCAGAATGGATTTTCTGAACCCAGGGAAAAGGATCCCAGCCTGGGAGAGGCACCCCGGGACAGGAAATTCCCTCCTCAGAGGAATTTCTGCACTATGAAATGGGATTTTGTCAGCTCTCAGCAGGGTGGTGGCACAAGGACAGCAAACTCCACTTTCTCTCCTGCTCTGTTAAAAGTTTGAGGGACAACATTTGTTTCAGGCTTTTTTTAGGAGAAGTGTTGAAGTTTGGTGTTGGTGGCACCATGAGGTTTGGATGGCTCTGCTTGGGTTTGGAGATGATTTGCTGAGGGTTTCTGTCTCCTCAGTGAGCATTTCCCGCTGCACCTCTGGGATGGAGCCGGGATTATCCACGGATTTGAGGCTCCTCGGGCGTTCTGGGGCAGCAGTGGGAGTGGGAGTGGCTGCAGGAGTGTCCCCATGGTGGGACAGGAGTGTCACCTGCAGGGGACAGGCTGAGCCAAACCCTGCAGGGAGGGCAGCTCTGAGGTTAGCAGGTCACAGGTTACTGTCCTGTGGGAAATGCTAAAATAACTCCCTGCCCCTCCTGGAATTATCCCAGGACAGGGAGCTGCAGATGTCACTATCAATATGAAAACGCTAAAATAACTCCCTGGCTGTCCTGGAATTATCCCAGGACAGGGAGCTGCAGGTGTCACAGGTTACTGTCAATGGGAAAATATTAAAATAACTCCCTGCCCCTCCTGGAATTATCCTGGGTGGTTTTGAGTGCGTCCAGAGGAGGCAGCGAGGCTGGTGAGGGGCTGGGAACACAAACCCTGTGAGGAACGGCTGAGGGAGCTGGGCTTGTTCAGCCTGGAGAAAAGGAGACTCAGGGGTGCCCTCATCACTCCCCACAGCTCCCTGAAAGGTGCCTGTGCTCAGCTGGGCTGGGGCTCTTTCTCCAGGCAGCACTGACAGAACCAGAGGACACAGCCTCAAGCTGTGCCAAGGGAAATACAGGTTGGATATCAGGGAAAAGTTTTTCATGGAAAGGGTGATAAAGTACTGGAATGGTCTGCCCGGGGAGGTGGTGGAGTCACCATCCCTGGATGTGTTTAAGGAAAGCCTGGATGTGGCACTGGTGCCGTGGGTTATTTGAGGTGTTGGGGCTGGGTTGGACTCGATGATCCTGGAGCTCTCTTCCAACCCAATCCATCCTGTGATCCTGTGAAAGGTGGTCAGGTAAGGGTGCCACTCACAGGGACTCTGCCCACACCACCACAGCTGCAGAGTTCAAAGAGCTCTGCCAAAACCGGGATGCCCGAGATGATGACCTACCTTTCCTTCCGTCTCACATTTCCAGGGAGTTGTTAAAAATTAAAGATGCCTTTAAGGAGCTTCCCAGAAATCCGGGGAAATGTAGGACATAGTGTACCAGCAGGTTACCGAATGAAGCAACTTTCCTGCAACGTGTTGTGCTGCAAAGCAATTTGCTTCCAAGTGGCTCAAGTATTTCAATTAAGAGAAATAACGATCAAGGACAAACAGCGTTTCGGTAGGAGGGGATTGGATTATTTCTATGGTTACAGTGCTGGAGCTGCAACTGGAATCAAAGTTTCAAGATCAAGGTTACGTTTATGCTCGTTAAAATATTGACGTTAATGGCTATTTTTTGCGTGCACAAAAAACTTTGGGTTTTTTTTGGTTTATTGTGGTTTTGATAAGGGTAGGATAGTTCACAGCTCGAGCTATGAATTAACTCCACTGGGTTAAAGTTTGTGTCGCTGCTTTAGCATCAAACAAAGCGAAGAATTTTGATTATTCCACTCTTCGAACTTGAAACACTTAAATTGTGATCATACACCATTGTTTCCCTTTTAATTTTTTGTTCATTGAAGTGAAAGCCCGTAGAGCAAAGAGGGATAAAAGAAATGCATTTATTTATGCTCCTCCTGAGGGCTCTGAGGATGCTTTGGGGGAAGGATTTTTGTTCCTTTTCCATCATCCCTCTCTGAGGAGGGTCAGAATTTGCTTTTCCTCCTGCAGGAGCCAGGACGCAGCCCCAGGTGAGCCAAACCTGCAGCTTTGGGCTTCCCTCAGCAGCGGGGTCAGGAGTGCTGTGCCAGTGAGACCCTGAGGATGCTGCTCCCCTCCTGAGAGCAGATTTATCTGCTGGAGCACAGCGGGGTGGGAATAAAACCCTTGTGGGTTTCTGCAGCCGCCCAGACTGCCAGGAAATGGCTTTCCAAAGCCGGGAAATGGCTTTCCAAAGCCGGGAAATGGCTTTCCAAAGCCACGGGCTCCTCTCACCACGCGTTTTCCCGGAGCTGTGGCAGAGCAACCACAATTAATAGAGGGGCATTACCAGTAAATGGTTGTTGCTTTTTAGGGGTTGGGGGTGGACGTGGCTGCAGCGGCTGTGCTGGAAAAATATTTGTAAAAAAAAGAAAAAAAATATATTTTAAATATGGAAAAAGAATAGAAAGCAGGTAAAATTCTTGCAGAGTGGAAGGAAAGAACTGGAACAACACAGGATTTCTGCATCTCCTGGTCATAGCTTGTGGGATTTATAGCAGGAGCTGCCTCCGTGTGACCCTGTCCCCACTGGACAGGATCAGAGCTTGGATGTTCCCTTGGAACAGAGGGAATGACCCGGGCTGGGGGTGGCTCCTGTGCCCCACAGGCAGGGACAGAGCCTGGGGGTGCAGGGGGGCCAGGGAACGTTTCTGTGAGGGCCCACTCGGGCTCCAGCCCCTCCTTGGGTGGTCAGGGCACTGCTGGGGCTGTCACCTCCACCAGCAGGAGCAGCCTTTGCCTGGCACAAAGGCAAGGGAAAAGAGGGAACAAAAAAAATTAAAATAAAAATAGAAAAAGCAAAGGAAGGATGAAAGAAGAGGGAAGAACAGAGGAGCCCAGATCTTTCCCTGAGGCACTTGTCAGCTCTCAGCAAGGCGGTGACACAAGGACAGCAAACTCCACTTTCTTCTCCTGCTCTATTAAAAGTTTGAGGGACAACATTTGTTTTCAGGGTTTTTTGAGGAGAAGTGTTGAAGTTTGGTGTTGGTGGCACCAGCGTTGCCTTGAGGTTTGGATGGCTCTGCTTGGGTTTGGGAATGATTTAAAAACCCAGTTTGGCTGAGTTTTTCTGTCTCCTCAAACCCAAAAAAATCTCACTATCCCATTGCTCCTGCCCTGCTGCAGCCCAGCCTCAGCAGGAAAGCGCCAGGAGTCGTTTCTGTCCTGATGGAACTTCATATTCAAATTCACTTCATTAGAATAGAGTGTTGTTTTATTGAGGTGCTGGAAATCCTTATTTTTCCACCCCTCTCCCACAGTTTAAAATTAGAAATATTTTCTTGCTGTTACCACCCCTGATTTGCAGCTTTGGGTGGGCACAGCCTGGCCAGAAGCTCCAGGGCAGGGCTGAGCTCCCCTCTCTAGGGTTTGATTTTTTGGCTGGGCAGAAACTGCTGCTGATTTTGTATTTACCCAAGCACAAACCACATGGAGCCACCAGCTCCAGAGGAAACAGGAATGGAGCTGGAGGCCACGCTGGGCTGGCAGGGTGGGGACAGCTCTGTCACCTGCGGGGACCCTTGGGACTGATGGAATTGAGTGTGGGACCCTTCACTCTGGGGGTAACCACGACCTGGTGGAGAATTTTTGGTGCCCAGGGTGTGGGATTGGCTCTGCGGGTTTTTCCACAGGAATTTTTCCCCAAAAGGGGCTGGAAGGGCCTTTGGTTCCCTCCAAACTGGCGAGCTCTGCTGGTGTTCTGACAGTTTGTTTGTTGTGGATGCTCAGACTTGTCAGAGAGGCTCGGGTAATGTTTCCTCTCTCTTGTCTGGCTATGAAAATTATCCTGATAGGATATTTGGAAGTTTATGGGGTTTTGGGGTTTTTTTTTTTTTTTTTTTTTTTTTTTTGTTTTTTTTTTTTGTTTTGTTTTTTTTTTTTTTGTTTTTGTGGGTTTTGTTGTTGTTGTTGTTGTTTGTTCTGGGTTTTTTTTGGGTTTTGGTTTTTGTTTTTGGTTTTTTTTAGTATTCCAGTCAAACAAATCAAAATGATGATAAACTAGGGGATTCTAAGATATTTTTGGAAGGTTTAGATGAGGAGTGGCAATCTCTGCCTTGCTGCAGGAGCTGCACCTTCCCCAGCACACTTTCCCCGCCCTGGGAAAACAAAAATGTTCTCATCATCCCCGCACAATTCCATTACCAAATTGTCAGAGCAGTTCTGGCAGCAATGATCCGACTCCATTTTCACTTCCCCAGGGCCACCTTGACACTGCTGGGCAGGGCTGGCTGGGCGGGCACAGGTGCCAGGCTGGGGGGGACAATTCCCAGACCGTGCCTGGGAGCCGGGGGTGGGACTGGCCCTGCCCGGCTCCGGAGCCTCCCCGCGGGCAGATTTTGATGTCCAGAGAGCCCCGGAGCAACTGCCAGTGCAGAACCTGCAGGACAGAGCTGCTGCTGCTGCTTTCTGCACGGGGGTGCTCCTCTCAAAGGGCTCCAATCCAGAGCCATGATCTGATTTTTAGATGTCAGACAAAGGTTATTAATTAGTGCTGTTAATTAGTGGGTTGGTTATCACACAGGAAATAAAGGCAGAACTGCCTGAGCACAGCCCAGCAGTGTTGGTGTTGTGGTGTTGGGAGCTCTGGGATGCAGGGAGGGATGCAGGGAAGTGTGGGAAATGGATTTGTGGAGAATTCCCAAAGCCTGGCAGAAAACTCACATAATGTGCACTGTATGCAAACC
The DNA here is from genome assembly GCA_021534815.1 of Acrocephalus arundinaceus. Lineage (NCBI taxonomy): Eukaryota > Metazoa > Chordata > Aves > Passeriformes > Sylviidae > Acrocephalus > Acrocephalus arundinaceus. The sequence goes on from JAJEOU010002284.1 coordinate 19,228,394, forward strand.
CTGAGATAAGAAATGCTGACTGAGAAATGGGATAGGACAGACATTGCTGAGAGAGAAATGGAAATGAGTTTCAAAGGATGGCCTGCAAACAGACTTGAGATACTTTGGAGGAACAGAACTGTGGAAGGGGCATTGTAGGCCCACGAGGGGTGATTTTAGATGATTTAAGGTTTTAGGGCATTTACAGCATTGTGTGGCAAAAGCTGATAGGCCAAGAAATGCTGATAATGGATTGGAATTAGGAAATAATTTGGGTTCTGATTGTGCTGGTGTGAATTGTAACATCTGCACTGCCTCACCCTTCACATGAGACTGGAAATGGAATAAAAGTTTTTCAAACACCTCTCAGCTGCCCCATCTCTGGGTCAGAAAAGGGATTATCCAACACCTGGGAATTCCCTGCAGAATTCTCTCTGTGCCCAGCCAGGGGAGGTTCCCTGGCAGCTCCTGCCTCCCAAGCCCAAGGATGAGCTGAATAACAGACCTGGGCTTTATTTAAAGTTATCAGTTAAAACCGTTCTGCAAACATTCCTCTCTGCTTCTCGCTGCCGGGGGTGGCCAAGGACGGGGGGATAGCAAATGTTAAACAAAATTTTAAATTTTGTTTAAATTTGCTACCAGCAAATTAAACCTTAGGGGGCTTGAACAGCTGTTTCCTTGTCAGTCTCTTCATTGGGGTGGTGATTTCTCTCCTTTACCGAGGAGCTGAGGTGAGAGAATTCCACATTCAAAATGCGCGTTCTGGATTTCCTCTTTTCTCTGTTGGAGTTGCGGGTGAGCCGCGAGAGCTGAAATCGGCACCTGATGCGGCAGCTTTGGGTGTTCGGTGGTTTCTCGGTTTGTGGAGCCAGCTCCTGACCTCTTAGGGTCACTTAAAAGGTTCAAACCCCATAGGTGACCACTTCATTTCCAAGACAAAGCCTAAGTGACCGCCTAATTATTACCTGCTAATTAGGAACCTTGTACCAGTGCCTCAGACAGTGATGTTTATTTCCCCCTCCAGAGCAGGAATACGGATTTGTTCAGGAATTCTCTAATAACCCCCGGGGCAGCAGGGGCTCTCAGTGCCTCGGGGGATGCTCCGGAGGCTTTTCTGGAGGGCGGAATTCCCACAGGACCTTCCACCCCCTGCGCTGCAAGTGTGCTGTGATAAATCAGCAGACAGAACTCAGTTTTCTCAGGTGGAAAATCCAATTCTTTATTCACAAAGCTCATATTTATGGGAAATATCAGCAGGCACTGTGTTAAACCGAATTGGGCAGTGAAATTCAGTTCATTGGTCAGTGATGGCTGCTGTATGTGTCTGTCAAATTTTCTCTCTCTAGATATGTTTGCAGATTTTCTTCACTGATTTTCATGGGACACATTCATTGTTTATGCAGGTGCAAACTTAATTTTCCCCTCTAATAATAGATTGTTGTGCTCATTCTTATAATTTTTCTCTATGGGAACTTACAAGTGGCTTCTAGCCTAGCCAGAGCAGCAGGGCCTAAACCGTATTTTGTATAATTTTGTATATTTTGTATATTTATTTTGTATGTTTTGTATATTTTGTATATTTATTTTGTACATTTTGTATATTTTGTATCTTTTGTATCTTTATTTTGTATCTTTTGGGGTTTTGTATATTTATTTTGTACAGTTTGTATATTTTGTATCTTTTGTATCTTTATTTTGTATATTTTGTATCTTTTGTATCTTTATTGTGTATCTTTTGGGGGTTTTGTATATTTATTTTGTACATTTTGTATATTTTGTATCTTTTGTATCTTTATTTTGTATATTTTGTATCTTTTGTATATTTATTTTGTATCTTTTGGGGTTTTTGTATATTTATTTTGTATCTTTTGCATATTTATTTTGTATATTTTGTATCTTTATTTTGTATATTTTGTAATTTATTTTGTATATTTTGTATTTCTTTAATAATATCCCCGCTATCTGCAGCAGTGTCTCCCCGTTTCCCATCAGATGGGCCTGGAGTGAGACAAGGCCGGGTTTAAGTGTGATTTTAACTGAGGTTCAGGACACTGCCCTGAGTCACTGCGATGTTCTCTTCCCTCCCAGCTACCAGTTATGCAAAGTGAAGCCTCACCTGGGCAGGGATTGGGATTTTCCATGTTTAGCTCCAAGCATTTAATGGAAAGTGATCTCTCTGGGGAGGAAAAAGCAAAATCAACCCCCCCGAAAACACAAGAATCTTATTTTAGTGCTGTGTCTTTGCAAACCCTAAAGGTTGTTTTGTTTCTGCCAAGAGTGTTTTGTTTAAAATCAGCTTATGTTTAGAATACAAGGAGGAGGAGGAGGAAGAGGAACCAGATTCAATAATTCCCTTCTGTTTCTGGTGGCTGTTCCTGACTTGATTACTTGCCAAAGTGCCAGGACTGACAAATTATCCAATAAGGCAGAAGTGAAGGCAGCGCTGCCGCCGCTGCTCGGCTGGATTAGGTTATAAAGTGTCCCTGCTGTGCTCCACAAAATGAATAACCAATATTCAGCAAACCTGTTGCGGGTCCTTTCCCCCTTCCTTTCCCTTCCTTTTCTTTCGGGCGCCGAAAGGAGCGGAAAGTTACACATTTATTTACTTGTCAGCAGAGGGGAAATCCTTCAGAAAGAAGAATGATGTGCTGCCAGACCCATTTCAGCATGGGGAAGGGAATACTTTGGATTTCCAGCCTGCCTGGTGCTGCTTTGGGGGGCTGGGGGCCGAGGCTTTGCAGGCTGGGGATGCTGCAATACAGCGATTATTTTCCAGAGGATAACGCTGAGGTTTACTCAGAGAATTATTAGGTATTATATCCTGAATTACAACAAACGGTTGATTTTGCATTAAGCCCAGGATGCGCTGCAGGGAAGCGGAATCAGAGCTGGCAGCTGAGCCTGGCCAGCGCTCCCTGCCGTGTGATGGGGATTTTCTCTGCCGTGCCCCGCGGGCCCGGGTGCTGCCTGCTGTGTGAGGGGAGCGGCTCTGATGTGCCCCTGTGCCACACGGGAACTGCAGCGTCCCCCAGGGGATGAATCAAACCTGCAGCATCCCCAGGGATGAAACTGTGTGGGAATGCCAGCCCTGAGCCTCGGGAGGGCTTTGGGGTGAGATTTTGGGGTCTGCACACTTGGTGTTTTGGGGAGGCTGAGCCACTGCATGGGGAGCACTGAGAGTCTCAGTGATGCAGACTTTTCTTTCCCTTCCTTTCATAGAAATAGAGAAATATTTATGAATATAAAATATATAGAAATATTTTCTAGACATATATAAACATACAATATATAAACATATGATATAAAAATGTATTATATAAACTTGTAATATAGAAACATAATATGTAATCATGATATATAAACTTAATATACAAACATAATATGTGATCATATAATATATAAACATATGTGATCATATGATACACAAACATATAATATATAAATATGTAATATATAAACATATAATATGCAATCATATTATAAACATATGAGATATAAATATGATATATAAATATATTATATATAAACACATGATATATAAACATATAATATGTAAACATATAATGGTTTATAAGCATATACTATATAAACATATAATATAGAAATATATTATATTGTATATATTGTATATATATATACACAATTATAATATATATGTTATATATATTGTATATATACAATTATATATATTTATATTAATATAAAATATAAAATATAAAATATTTATATAATATTAATATAATATATATTAATATAATAATATAGAATATATAATAATATATATAATATATATTAATATAATAATATAGAATATAGAATATAAAAATATAAAGCCAAATACGTACATAAGTATATAAATAAATATATGAACATATAAACACAAAACACATAAATATAAATATAAAAAATTATAACTATATAGTTCTATAACTCTATAACTATGTAACTATATTTTATATAAATATATATACATATATATTTATATAAATATTTAAATATATTTATAAAAATATAGAAATATACAAATATAAAAAATTATCACTATTATAAATATAATATTATATATCACTATATGAATATCTGTGCAGGGGAAAGCCCAGCCTGTGTTCCTTGGCACAGCTCCTGGGCAGAGCAGGGCTGGGGGTGCTGCTGGTGCTGGGGCAGGGCAGAGCTGCCCCTCTGGAGATGGACAGAGCGTGTGAGAAACCCCCAGGGCCTCGTTCTGCTCCCAGCAAAGCAGCCTCAGGCTGGCCTGACACGCTGTAATTTAATAATTATGAATGATTTTGTGGCATGGATATTGTTAGAAAGGAGCAAGTGTGGAGAGCTCACTGAAATCTGAATTTATCACAGAATTCCTGAATGTTTGGGGTGGGAGGGACATTAAATCCCACCCAGTGCCACCCTGCCATGGCAGGGACACCTCCCACTGTCCCCCTGCCCCAGCCTGGCCTGGGGTACTGCCAGGGATCCAGGGCAGCCACAGCTGCTCTGGGAATTCCATCCCAGCCCTGCCCACCCTGCCAGGGAACAATTCCTGCCCAATGTCCCATCCAACAGCCCTCACCCACTCCCCGTGCCCTGTCCCTTTCCCCACACCCCTGAAGGAGCAAACTGAAGCCACCAAAGCCCCCCCAGATCTTTGCTGCCCCTGGCTGGGCGTTGTTCCCCCCTGTGAGTGACCCTTGGCGGTGCCACCGCTGTGCCAGGCCCCCCTGGGTGCTGTGCTGTGCGTGCCCACATAACGAGGCACCCAAATTAATGATCTGTGCTCATTTACAGAGAGGCAGCGTCTGGGGGCTGTTAATTAATCAGCCCACACCAGCTGGAACGTCCTGGTGTGAGACAAATTTAATTGACCGAGTTCCTCCTGGAGCTGAGCCCGTGGGGTGATGGAGCTGTGAGAGCTGCCAGGGCCACCCTGCAGCCTGCCTGCCCCTCCAGGCCAACTCCAGGCCAATTCCTGCCCAGTTCTAGGCTCATTCCTGGCCAATTCCTGCCCAATTCTAGGCTCATTCCAGGCCAATTCCAGGCTCATTCCAGGCCAGTTCCTCCTCCAGGAGCTGCAGACCCCAGGCAGGCTCAAAGGGCAGAACCTCCCGGTTTTTGTGCTCAGGCATTTCTGTTCAGCAGCTCTTTTTGGGTTGGGGAGAGTTTTTGGGGGTGGTTTGTGCTGAAAGCAGAGCTGCTCTCTGGGGCTGGAGGTGTCAGAGCTCCTTGGGAAGGGTTTGGAGGCTGGCAGTGAGCTGGTGGAGCTGCAGAGCCACAAACGCTGCCGGGAATTGCTGGGCAGGGGAGGTTTGGTGGATGGGAGGGAGGATTTGACTGGGAGGGATGAAAATGGGATGGGTAACAATAAAAACGACAAGACTGCATCCTTAGGAGCTTAAAAATGAAGAAAAATTCTGCCCTAGCTGGAAAATTAGAGTTTGAGATGAGAGAGGAAGAGGAGTTTAATGTTCTTGTGGCTCTTTCATTGCAAACCAGACCCAGAGCAGCTTGGAGAATGTGCTGTAACACCCTGGGCACAGCAGATCACAGGTGGACGGGAGGGAGGATTTGACCAGGAGGGCTGCAGGGATGAAAATGGGACAGGTAACAATAAAAAGGACAAAACGACATCCTTAGGAGCTTAAAAATGAAAAAAAAACTCTGGCCTAGCTGGAAAATCAGAGTTTGAGATGGGAGAGGAAGAGGAGTTTAATGTTCTTGTGGTTCTTTCATTGTAAAGCAGAACCCAGAGCAGCTCTGCCAGCCTCAGCACGGAGAATTTGCTGTAACACCCTGGGCACAGCAGCTCAGGGTGAACAATCACCAAACAGGTGTGGGAAATCCTTTCCCTGCTCCTCGTCAGCACCACAGCCTGGATTTCCTTGGGATCCCACAAGGGGTTGGATAAAACAGCCCAGCAGGACAAGAATCCTGGAATGGTTTAGGGTGGGAGGGACTTTAAATCCCCCCCAGTGCCACCCTGCCATGGCAGGGACACCTCCCACTGTCCCAGGGTGCTCCCAGCCCAGCCTGGGTGACAGTGCCAGGGTGCCCTGCCAGTCTGTGCCCCCATGAGAACTCTGCAGGGATCAGTTTGTTCTCTGCAGATGCCTCAGGAGGGAGCAGCAGAGGTGACCCCAAACCCACGGGGCTGGCACAAGCACAGATGTGTCCCCTGGGGGAAGGAAGGCCAAAATTCCCAGAGGATGAGGAGCTGGAATCTCACTCTGGGCAGGGTCTGCTGTGCCCTTTTGGGGGTGTCCAGCACTGTCTGTCTGTCTGTCCCCTCATTAGCAGAGATGTTTGTAATTAGGAGAGATGTGGCTCTGTTCTCGCCGCGTGGCTCGAAGAGCAGGTGAGACAAAACTGAATAGAAAATCTCCAAGTGGAGAATCCCTGTGGAGCTGGAAAGGGAGGGAAAAGCATTGATTTGGGGGATTTTGGGGGTAAAAATCTCCAAGTGGAGAATCCCTGTGGCGCTGGAAGGGGAGGGCAGAGCATTGATTTGGGGGATTTTGGGGGTAAAAATCTCCAAGTGGAGAATTCCTGTGGCACTGGAAGGGGAGGGAAAAGCATTGATTTGGGGGATTTTGGGGGTAAAAATCTCCAAGTGGAGAATCCCTGTGGTGCTGGAAGGGAGGGAAAAGCATTGATTTGGGGGATTTTGGGATGTGATGCTGTTCCAGCCCCGGTGTGGCTGAGTCCCTGAGGAGAACATCAGGCAGGTGAGGATATTTTGGGCTGTGAGAAGAATTTCCACATTCCCAGGGCTCTGGGAAGAAATCAGGGAGGTTCTGGCTGATGATGGCTTGGCAAGTGAGCAGAAATTTGGAAAAGTTTCCTTTTAAATCTGTGCAAGGCTGGAGCTGCCCCTCAAAGCTGCCCTGGCCCACGAGGAAATCTCCCATTTTCTCCTCACTGTGTAATTTCCCAGCAGGCTGATTTCTCCTCCGCAGCATTTCCATCACTCTGGACAAGGAAAGGAGGAAATTACTGACAATTAGCTGAACTCTTCAGGCTTCACTCAGGCAGAATCCCATTGCCTGCACTGGGAACGCTTCCCAGGACTGGATTCCAACTTTTCCCTCACTTATCATTTAGGAGGGGGCTGAAGAGAACCCCTGCAGGGCCTGGCACAGCGCTGGAAGAAAAGATTTTTTTTTTCTTGTTATTGGATGCAGTGAGAAATATTTCTGGGGAATGTGGAGCTTGCTAAGGGAGCCCATCACTCCTGTGATTTTGATTTGAGCAGGGTTTGCCCTCAGCAATGGCCTGGAGGGGCAGATGTGGGAGCAGCACCCCGTGAGTGATTGGGAAGATCATTTCACTGAGGGTTTTAATTTTTGGTTTTCATTTTTCCAGTAGTTTTTGTTGTTGTTGTTTTGTTGTTGTTGTTGTTTGGGGTTGGTTTTTTTTTTTTTGGTGGTGGTTTTTTGTTCGTTTGTTGGTTTGGGGTTTTTTTTTTGGTTTTTTTGGAGTATCTTTCCATGCACGGTGTGAAGAGAGCACTGAATCAAACAGCACCACTTAAGAACATTGTGAAGTGAAGGAGCAAACAAACCCTCCTGGATGAAAGGATGGGATCTGTTCTGTTGCTCTGCACTCAGACCCAAATGCTTTGGGAGAACCTGGCTGGAAATCTCTCGGGAAGCTCTCACCCAACAAATCTCTGAGTGACAGCTTCCCACATCCTGGGAATGCCTGGCGTGTTTGGGATTTCTTGCCCACAGAGATTTCTGGAGGTTAAATAAACCCTCTGTGATAACTTCTGAAGAGGGAAGTACCTGAACTCCACTAGAAACAAACAGATGAGCCTGGGCAGGGATCTAATAACAACAATTTCTGAAATACCTGGAGTGTCCTGCATCCTGGGAGAGCTCGGAGAGGGACCCTGCATGCCCAGAACAGGGATTATTTCAGCCCAGAGGGGTCTGTGGGGCTCACTCCATCCCAGAAGATTCTGCAAGGCTCACTCCATCCCAGAAGGATCTGGAAGGCTCACTCCATCCCGGAAGGTTCTGTGAGGCTCACTCCATCCCAGAAGATTCTGCAAGGCTCACTCCATCCCGGAAGGTTCTGTGAGGCTCACTCTATCCCAGAAGTTTTGGAAGGCTCACTCCATCCCGGAAGGTTCTGGAAGGCTGTCCCCTCCCCAGAGGATCGGTGCCAGCTCCATTTCAAGCCCTGACCCCGGTGTTGCCCTGGCCCTGGGGAGCAGAGCTGCCCATCTGCTGCCAAGGTGAGCGGGATTTATTCGTGTGTGGGGTGGGTTCTGCTGCCCCTGTTCCAGGGCCTGGGCACGGCCGCAGCAGCTCCTGCTGCTGGAGCACCCGGGCAGTGGGAGCAGCTGCCTCAGCCCTGCCTGGCACTCCCTGATTGTGCCAATGCCCCCGTGCAGCCCTGGCACAGCCCGGGGGTCACGACTGCTCCCAGTGCTCAGAGCAGTTGTGTCCAGCAGGGCCCCAGCGGGATCCTGGCACAGCTGATCCAGCCCTGTGTCCTCCAGAGCCTGCTCCCTCCTGAGGTGGGAGCAGCTCTGAGCAGCACCAGAACCAGGGGGGAGTTTGGGGCAGGTGAGTACCTGTTCATCCCTGCTGCTCTGAGCCCTGGTGGCTGCAGGGACAGGGACAACGACAATGTGTGCAGGGACAGTGTGTGCAGGGACAGTGACAGTGTGTGCAGGGACAGTGACAGTGTCAATGTGTGCAGGGACAGTGATAGTGTGTGCAGGGACAGTGACAGTGAGTGCAGGGACAGGGACAAAGTGTGCAGGGACAGGGACAGTGTGCACAGGGACAGTATCAATGCGTGCAGTGACAGTGTGTATAGGGACAGTGACAGTGACAGTGTGTGCAGGGACAGGGACAGTGAGTGCAGGGACAGGGACAAAGTGTGCAGGGACAGTGACAGTGTGTGCAGGGACAGTGACAGTGTCAATGTGTGCAGGGACAGTGACAGTGCAGTGTGTGCAGGGACGGGAGTGGGGGGGGGGGGGGGACAGGGAGTGGCAGGGACAGTGACGTGACAAGGTGCAGTGACAGTGACAGTGTGTGCAGGGACAGTGACAGTGTCAATGTGTGCAGGGACAGTGACAGTGACAATGCGTGCAGTGACAGTGACAGTGTGTGCAGGGACAGGGACAGTGAGTGCAGGGACAGGGACAGTGAGTGCAGGGACAGGGACAAAGTGTGCAGGGACAGTGACCGTGACAATGCGTGCAGTGACAGTGACAGTGTGTGCAGGGACACTGTGTGCAGGGCTGGGGCACACATTTTGGGGTGACCCCACAGTCTGTCTGTAGGACTTTGCTCTGGGGTTCAGCGCTCAGCCCCGTTTGCCCATTCCCTTGTGGTGGGTGCCTGTGACCCCCAGGGGTGTGGCTGTGGGGACACGGGCTGGAGGTGGCCGTGGCAGTGGGGATGGAACCTTTAAGGTTGTTTCCAACTGGGCTGATCCTGCAATCCCTGAGGGCTGGGGCACCCTGGGGTGCTGCCCCCACACCAGGCAAGGCTTGGGACAGTTCCTGATTGACTCAGGGGTTGTCTGCCCTTGTCCCTGTGCCTGCCCTTTGCCACCCTCAGCCAGCTCTGCACGAGACATTTCTCCCAGAAATGAAATTTGTCTCTTCCCCATCCATCTCCCGTGCCTGGTGCCGGGGCAGGCTGAGCTGGGCTGGGCCATGGTCAAGCAGCACATCCCTCAAAGAGCCCCAGACAGCCCCCAGCCCTGCCCGGTGCTCTGGAGGGGCCAGGGCAGCTGCACCCCCGGTTCCACCTCTGCTGAGCCATGGGAGCAGAATGTTTGATTGCAAATCTCTGGCACTAACCCCCCCGAGGCTGTTCTGCTCTGTCCTCAGCCAGAATGAACTGTTTCTGTCACAGGAGACGCTGCCTCGCCCCTGCCAGTTAGAACAGATTTGTCTTTTCATTAATTTAAACTCAGAGGAAGAAAAATCTTCTGGCTAAGCAAAGAGGAATTTACAAACACGGGCATTTACAGAACAGCTCCTCCTGCCTGCTCCAGAGCTCCGTGGCTTTTCCCTTCTTTGTTTTCAAGTAAAAATGACAGGAAGGTCGACGTGACCGTGGCTTAAAAATTGGGACCATGAGTTTGACAAATGCTGCGGCCTCACATGGTTCTGCTCCCACGAGTAATTTTTTTTTCTTGCACCAGAGCTGCTCTGGAGGAGGAGGAGGAGGAGGAGGCTGACCCCGAGCCCTTCCAAAGGCTCTCTGATCACTCCGGGTTTCTCCCTTCAGCAGGGCCATTTGTCTGCATGCTTGACATTTGTCCTACGTTTTCGTGCCACCTACTACAGCTGCCTCTGATTGAATCACTGCTGCCGTTATTATTTCTCTGTTCCTTGACTTTTGCAGTGAACTGAAAATTCTTGTTCGCTATTGATCAGATAATTCACAGGTCTGAGCTGCCCTGATGTGCCGGGACTGCAAATTCCTGTGTTGGAAAAGAAATAGGTGGAAGGAGAGGTTTACACCTCTGTCCCTGTTCTCACACCGTGTTTTAATATTTGCAGTTCCTTCTGGATGTGTTACAATTGGCACTAATTCCACCACAATGCATTTATTGTGTTTCCAGGAGGGGAATTGTACCTGGGGAAGCAAAAGAACTCAGAATTCTTTTGAAATTACTCAGCTCTGCTTTTTTTAATTTTTTTTTACCCCCAAACAAAAAAACTCCTGTTGTAGATGAAATAATTGCAACTGGTGCTTGCCTGAAATCTGCCAAAACTTGGGAGTGTTTGGTCCTGTCCTTCTGCCCTGCTCAGCATCTCCTGAGACCCTCTGAAATCCCTGGGGGCAGTGGGGATTGGGGAGCAGTGGGATTGTGGGGAGCAGTGGGATTGGGGAACAATGGGATTTGTGAACAGTGGGGTTTGGTGCAGTGGGATTGGGGAGCAGTGGGATTGGGAGCAGTGGGATTTGGGAACAGTGGGATCTGTGGTCAGGGGAGCAGCTGGATTTGGAGCCAGTGGGATTTGGAGTGGTGGGATTGGGGGAGCAGTGGATTTGGAACAGTGGGATTTGGAACAGTGGGATTTGGAGCAGTGTAATCTGTGGTCAGGGGAGCATCTGGATTTCCTTGACCTTAGAATCTGGGCTATCAATTAAGCCAGGTGTCCATGCAAAGCAACCTCTGAGTTATTTATCAGAGCGATCCCAAATAACAGGGACATCCATAACCCATTCCACACTTTCACGCACCTTCAGCCAGGACACAAATATTTCCTTTTGCCTGCACCATTATTCCCCCTCTGATGACTGCAGGGATGCAGAATTCCACCACTGTTTGCTCCTGCAATCGTGCTGCATTTTCACAGCGTGATTTATGGAGCTGTGATGAGGAGACCTTTCCCTAAGAACGGATTTTTCCAAATGAATTTGCCTCGTTTCCATAGGTCACCCTCCTCACTTCAGCTCCTTCGCCTGCCATTTGCTCTGGCTGTTAACCAGCTCTAAAACCCGGCTGTGATTATCCAGAAATCACTTGGTGAACCGTCACCTGCCAGGAGCCACCGGGCTCTCCCCTCTGCCTCACACGGGGAAGGAGAAGCTGCCGGCAGTGGAAAGTTCATTAGGGATAATTGTTGATTAGATAGGGAAGTGAATTATCGAGATGAGATCAGCACCGTGGGCAGGATGCTCTGCCCAGGGAGGATCTCCAGCCTGACAAGCAGAGGAACTTTCCCTGGGCTCAGAGCACATTCCCTGGGGGAGAAGGAATCACTGGGAAATTGTGGCTGTGAAAGGCAAAGAGGTGTTTGAGGAGCAGCAGAGTGGGGCTTTGTCTGCCACAGAATCCCAGAAGGGTTTGGGTTGGAAGAGACCTTTGGGATCACCTCATCCCACCCCATCCATGGCAGGGACACCTCCCACTGTCCCAGCTGTTCCCAGCCCCAATGTCCAACCTGGCCTGGGACACTGCCAGGGATCCAGGGCAGCCACAGCTGCTCTGGGAATTCCATTCCAGGGTCTGTCCACCCTCCAGGGAAGGATTGATCCCTCATCTCCAATCCAAACCTGCTCCCTCCCCATTTGAAGCCATTCCCTGTTGCTCTGACAGTCCATGCCCTTTCAAAGTCGCCCTAACTGTGAGGGGTGGGGGGCAGACCCCCTTTTTCCCCCCCTTTTTCCCCCCCTTTCTCCCCCCTTTTCCCCCCCTTTCCCCTCTCCAGGCTGATGTGGCACTGCTGGTGAGGATGAGCCCCAGGTGAGGGACAGGGGCAGACCCCACACATGCACCCCAAACGGGGCTGGCGTGTGGGAAATGTTTTTAGGGACAGGAAATTGGGGTTGCCGGTGTCTGTTTTCCTTAGGAAAATGAAGAGCTACAACAACACCACCAGCCCTGGCTCCCAGTACCACTGTTACTGGTTTGGCTTGGAGCACAAATACTGCAGTGTAAGGTGGCATTTCCTGATCTGAGAGGACTCAAAGAGCGCAAAAAGGACCTGGGAAGGGATTTCTTTTAATTTGGAGTTGAATGGTAATGGATGGAAGAAAAAAGAAGGACTTGAAAACCAAACCTGCAGGTAGGGGAGGAGGAAAAACCATTTCTGTGCCTTTCTGTAACTGAGCTCCTGAAATGAGGCGTTCAGTAAGAAATGATGAGGGAGCTGGAAAAGAACCAGCTCCTCCAGAGCATGGAAATGGGGAAAGGGAAAGGGCAGCCAGTGAAAGAGTGGGAATATTGAAAAACTGAGGATCTGTGGGGGCTGCAGAGTTCACCTTGAGGAGGGAACGTTCTGCTGGAGCCCCGGGCAAGGTTAAACCTGGACATATTTCTCTCCCCTCAAAACCTGCTTTTTCCAAGCCTCATTAACTGTTTTGCTGAACATTACAATCATTTCTCTTCTGCCAGGTTAGATCACATTTTTCAACCTTTTAGGTACAAGACCTTAGAATTATTGATCCAATGAATCATACTGACTTTGGCGCTGGCTGCTGCTGCGAGCTCCTGGAGAGGCCAGGATGGTGGAGAAATACTGAGCAGGTTTCTCTGAAATCCTTTCACCTGGGGGAGGTTTTTCTTTGTGGAAGAAGCAGCAGCACGGGAACATCACCTCTCAGCAGTTCTTAGGGTGATGTTTAAGGCTTTGAATGGCACCCAGACACCAAATGAAAACCCCAAGCAGGGATATTCTCTGTGCTGTGATGAGATCTGCACTACTGAGGCATTCTGGGCATGGGGACATTCTTTTGGGATTTAATTTGCCAGCTGGATGGCAAATTTGGGTGGGACTCGATCTTGAAGGTCTCTTCCAACCTAGAAAATTCTGTGATTCTGTCAATCCAACGGGGTCAGCAGGAGCAGGTTTGACTTTTGGGGTTTGCAGCCCAAGGGGGTTTATAAGGGAGGAATTGCCCCCTGGGAGGGTGGGAAGGGGCTGGGCTGGAATTCCCAGAGCAGCTGGGGCTGCCCCTGGATCCCTGGAATGTCCCAGGCCAGGCTGGACGTTGGGGCTGGAGCAGCCTGGGACAGTGGGAGGTGTTCCTGCCATGGCAGGGGTGGGATTTAAGGTCCCTCCCATCCCCAACCATTCCATGATTCCAAGAATTTTCTCCCTGTTGTTTCAGGAGCTGCAGGAATTGCAGCTTTGGCAAGGACAGGGCCAAGCACCTCCGGCTTGGAGGAGTGCCCAGGCAGGGCTGGGGGAGCAGGAATGCTGCCTGGAAATGCCCCAGGGAACAATTCCTGCCAGGGATGGGAACGGGACAGCCCGAGCCTCAGACCTGCTGAACATCAGGATTTTGGCTTCCAGCTCAAGTGCTCCGTGTTTGCTTTTCTTAAAACTGCCAGGAAAATCCCACCCTGCACCCCGAGTGCTTCAGCACAGACAGGAGCTGTGAGGATCCCCCAAATCATAAAAATTAAATAGTCTCTTAATTAGCTAAAATTTGTCAACACCAAATAATTGTGCCGATAGATATCGATGAAAGCACCGTTCCTAACAATATTTCCCTTTGTGTTTGGAGAGGGAAATGCATCATCCATGAGCCTCACACCGAGCTGGGGCTGCAGGGCTGAACGTGGATATTTCATTTACCACCAGACAGTGGATGTTTCATTTACCACCAAACACTGGATGTTTCATTTACCACCAAACACTGATATTTCATTTACCACCAAACACTGATGTTTCATTTACCACCAAACACTGATATTTCATTTACCACCAAGCACTGGATATTTCATTTACCACCAAACATTGGATGTTTCATTTACCACCAAACACTGGATATTTCATTTACCACCAAACACTGATATTTCATTTACCACCAAACCCAAGGCCACACAGCCTGGCAGGTCTGAGCTGCTCTCTGAGAGCTTCAAGAGGAATGATCTGGGTGATTTCATCTGCAGAAAACTCTTTTGATAGAATTTGATAATCAAAAATGGACTCGAGGATTTTGAGGTCTTTCCCCAGCCTTAATAATTCTAAAATATTGAAAAGAAATTCCCAATTTGCTTCTCTGCTTTGTCAGAATGAGGAGATGGAAGTAGTTAATAATTCTGAATGAAATTAACTTTCCTTTAGCAAAACAAACAGCAACAAAGAGCTGTGGTAATTCTCTTGCAGCTTTCCAAAGCAATTATGCTCTAATGACTGCTGAAGAGATTCTCATGTTGTTTCAAACACTGGTTGGAACAACTGGAAGCTACAAATTTTTTCTCATTGTGACTTTATTATCTGAAAGGAAATGACTAATTTGGAGCTGGTTATTATTGTTTTATAGCCCATGAAATATAAGTATCCAAGTAAACACTCCCATGAATTTAAATATTTGATACACAAAATGTGAAATACATAAGCCCTCGGCTCCTGAGCCAGATTTCACTGCATTACTATTATTCCATTTATGCCAGAAAATAAATGTTCTCTCTTCCTAGGCCTGTTCTTCACTTCTTCCCTGAGGTCAAACGTGTGGTGAGCAGAGGAGAGCAGCAGAGAATGGTGGAATCACAGAGCTTGGGGTTGGAAGGGATGATAAAGGAGGTTAAATATTGGATTATTGGGTATTAAAGGAGCTCTCAGTGGATGTTAAAGGAGACCTCACTGGATATTTGTTCAAGGAGGTCTCAGTGAGTATTAAAGGAGATCTCAGTGAATGTCAAAGGAAGTCCCACTGGATATTTATTCAAGGAGGTCTCAGTGGATATTTATTAAAGGAGGTGTCACTGGATGTTAAAGGAGATTTCAGTGGATGTCAAAGGAGGTGTCACTGGATATTTATTAGGAGATCTCAGTGAGTATCAAAGGAGGGCTCAATGGATATTAAAGGAGGTCTCAGTGAATGTTAAAGGAGGTCTCAGTGGATATCTATTAAAGGAGGTGTCACTGGATATTAAAGGTCTCATTGGATGTTAAAGGAGATCTCACTGGATGTTCATTAAAGGAGGTGTCAGTGGATGTTTATTAAAGGAGGTGTCACTGGATTTTTATTAAATATTGGATTATTGGGTGTTAAAGGAGATCTCACTGGATATTTATTAAAGGAGATCTCATTGGATATTTATTAAAGGAGGTGTCACTGGATTTTTATTAAATATTGGATTATTGGGTGTTAAAGGAGATCTCATTCGATATTTATTAAAGGAGGTATCACTGGATATTAAAGGAGATCTCACTGGATGTTAAAGGAGATCTCAGTGGATATTAAAGGTCTCACTGGATGTTATAGGAGGTGTCACTGGATGTTTATTAAAGGAGGTCTCAGTGGATATTAAAGGAGGGGTCTCAGTGGGTGTTAAAGGAGGTCTAAGTGGATATTTATTAAAGGAGAACTCACTGGATTTTAAAGGAGGGATCTTGCTGGATGTTAAAGGAGGTATCACTGGATATTAGAGGAACTCTCAGTGGATATTAAAGGAGATCTCATTGGATAATTATTAAAGGAGGTCTCAGTGAATGTTAAAGGAGGTCTTAGTGGATATTTATTAAAGGAGGGGTCTCACTGGATGTTAAAGGAGGTGTCAGTGGATATTAAAGGTCTCACTGGATGTTTATTCAAGGAGATCTCGCTGGATGTTAAAGGAGGTCTCAGTGAATTTTAAAGGAGGTGTCACTGGATATTTATTAAAGGAGATCTCAGTGGATGTTAAAGGACCCAGTGGATATTAAAGGTCTCACTGGATGTTATAGGAGGTGTCACTGGATATTAAAGGAGGGGTCTCAGTGGATGTTAAAGGAGGTCTCATTGGATATTTATTAAAGGAGATCTCAGTAGGTATTAAAGGTCTCACTGGATGTTAAAGGAGGTCTCAGTGGATGTTAAAGGAGGTGTCACTGAATGTTAAAGGTCTCAGTGGATGTTAAAGGAGGTCTCACTGCATCTCCCACCTCTGTTGCCCCTGCAGCAGAGCTGTCCTGAGGTGAAGCTGCTGGGACAGGAGGCCCTGGGCGCTGCTCCCTCAGTTCCCTTGTGCACACTGAAGGATTCCCCTCACTTTTGTGAGCTCTTCTGTTAACCTGGTATCCCTTTGGGAATCTCCCATGCTTGGGTGGCTGCAGCTCATCCCTGCCTCGGGAAACGAGCAGCTCCAGCTCCTGCTCCCTCTTTTTCCCCTGTCCTGCCTCCCTTTGCCAGGCTCTGCTTTCCCTGCTGTCCATCCCAGGTTCTTTGCTCACCACCCCTCTCCCTGCTCTGTTCCTTACAAACCAAGGAAAATGAGACCCTGATCCCTTGGCTGGACCACAAAGAGTCAGGATTATGATCATTGGTGCCACTCTGATTTATTCTGTTACAAAATCTGTTTATAACACACCAGCTCCATTGTGCCTAACGACGGAGATAAATTTGGGCCCCTTATTTTTCCACAGCCATTTTCCAGCTGTATATCATCAATTCTCCTCTCATTTAGATACTCGCTCCTACTTCAGGAAAAATAAAAATATCCCAGCAGTGTAGGTAATAAAGCTGGGGAAACAAACTCGGAAGTGCATTTTACAATGGAATTTGATTGTGATAATTTTTCATGTGTTAAAAAAGGAGCGCGCTGCCTTTCTCTGGGAACTGTTTGGGTTTATGTTTTGTTGGGATTTTTTTTCCCATCCACAGCTTGTAGTGGAAGATTTTTATTTTTTTTTCAAGGGAACAGAGGAGCATCTCTGCATTTATTAGCTGAGTTCATTGAAAAACTGTATTTTATAATTTAACGAGGCTGGAAGTTGCACAAAGTAACAACTGAAACAAAAACTTTAGGCAGTGTGAATTCACAATTTTGGAAGTGCAGCTCCCTGTAAGTCTGTTGTAAATATCTATAAAATACTGCAGGTGAATGGCTTTATATCCTTTAAATAAACAGAAATTCCCTGGTTCCTGTTGCAATTGGGGTGGGGGACCAGGGAAATTATGGGATGGTTTGAGTTGGAAAGACCTTAAAGCTGATCCCATTCCCCTCCCACTGTCCCAGGCTGCTCTCCCAGCCCCAGTGTCCAGCCTGGCCCTGGGATCCAGCCACAGATGCTCTGGAAATTCCCTCCCCACCCTCCCAGGGAGGATTTTATCCCTGATATCCGACCTCAATCTGCTCTCCTCCCATTTTGGAAGGCACTCCCTGTGTCCTGTCACTCCCTCCCCTGTCAATAGCCACTCTCCATCTTTCCCCTGATCCTCTTTATCCCATCCTGAGCTCACCCCAAAGCTTCTCCTGTCCATGTGAACAATCCCAGCTGTGCCAGAGCTGCTCCAGCCCTGGGATGCCCCTGGAGCCTCCTCGGGGCTCTCTGCAGCAGCTCCAGCTCCTCCCTGTGCTGGGGCAGCTCTCACCTGAGCGGGGCAGAGTCCCCAGCCCTGCTGGCCCAAAGGATCCTCTCAGGTAATTTAGGGATATTCTGCTGCTCCCCTCTCCCCACCTCCCCTTCTCTCTCCTTTCCCAGCCAGTTCACATGAATTTACCAACACAACTCTGCATTTTATTTATTTGCTGTAGGGAATGCAGGAGCAGCCCGGATCAGCTGCAGCAGCCCTGGCACTGATCCGTGTGCTGGCGCTGGGAAATTGTCCCTCAGCTGCAGGCCTTGGAGCTGGGCACAATTGTTCCTCTCAAACAAAAGCAGCTTAATGAGAGAGTTTTAATTTGCTGATCAGCTATTCAGAGTGAGAGGAAGGGCCCTGCTAGGTGTCCTTGGAGACTGGGAACCACAATATTCATATTTATTTACACTTCCCAGCCAGCTTGGGTGTGGGTGCTGCTGCTGGAGGTTCCCTCAGCCTCACATTTCATTCCCTCAGCCTCCCAGAGCCTTTTCCTGGGCTTTTGGAAGGTTTTCCCTGCGGGTTTGGTGCTGCTGGTCCCCATGGCCCCGGCCAGGAGGCTCCCTGAGCGCCCTGGGTGGCTCAGGGTGGGAAGATCAGCTGGAAAATCATTCCAAGAAGTTTATTCAGGTGCCTGCTCTGCTGAATAAGAAAACTTCTCTGTGGGTGTAGCTTTTTAAAACAGGATTTATTTAAAGAGCTGAATTTTCTGATGAGGATCCAAAATTCAGGCTTTTTTTTTTGGTAAGAGCCTCGAGTGCACAAACCCCAGCAATTTTCTGTCACGGCAGACAAAACCAGGACAAAAACTCCTTTAGGAGCAGGGACACTGGGGCAAACCCTCCTTCCTGCCATAGAATGAATGCCTGGGGTGTGGGAACCCCGGGAAGGAGGTGAGGAGGGGATGTGGATGAAGATAAGGACAGGCTGGGTCCAGCTTTGAGGTGGTTTTCAGCTGTGAATTCCGCCAGGAATCAGAGTTGTAATCATTTAAGAGCAATTAGCTTCACCCACATGATCATAGCAAGAGTAAGGAAAGAATAGGGAGTTTAGGGAATAAAAATTTAGGGAATAAGACAGGAAGAATATATTGAATTTCTGTTCCGTGTTGTGTTTACAAAGAGGAAATATTTTCTGCTGCATTTATTTTCTTACCAAAATTGCGTATTTTAAAAAAATTCGAAAATAAATACACAAACCAATTTCAAGTAAATTCCCACCCTCACGTCAGGCTTTGAAGGCATGCCAGAAGAATCGACATTGACATCCTCTGCTGCTGTGATTTCATATCCATGTCACAGCACAGCAGGGCAGGCAGAACCCAAATTCAGGCAAAGCTGGGTCTGTTGTGCTGGAACCCTGGGCACTGAGAATTTCAGATTTCTGTGCTGCCAGGCACTGACCCCAAGCAAACACTGCACTGACCTGAGGTGTGGAGAAGGCTCCCAAAATTGAGTGACAGCACTGGGATTGTGGGGGTGTGGTTTGGATAGAAGTGTGTGAGATCACAGGGTGCAAAACTGAGAGTTTAAGGGTTTGGAATACAGGAATAGATATAAAGCAAGGTGGAGGTTTTGGGGCAGGGGCCAGTCCTTCTTTTTTACCTTCTCCTCCATGGCTCTGGGTGGAATTTTGTAATTGGGTAGAAAAATCTGTATTGTGGGCCATGGGTGGTTGGTTATTGGGTTAAAAGTAAAAATAATTGAGGTGTCATTTCATAATTGAACAGTTTATCCTAAAAATGCCTTGTAGAGAGAGAGATGGGGGCCATTTTTAGTTCATTAGCCAGACGTGTTGTAGAACTCACAGTTTGTGAGACTGTAACATAGATAAAATTAATAAACATCTGAGTCCCAACAAGCAACACCATCTGAGCATTTAATCCTGACCCTGGCAGAAAAGAAGACAAAAACCAACACTGCTGGGCACTTCCATTCCTGCCATTCCTCCCCCAGAGCCCTTCCTGCAGCGCCAGAGCTGCTGGAGTGTTGCACCAAATGGCCAGACAATATCACTTTACCTGAGCAACACCAGGTACTTACAGCACAGAAGATATTTTTCTTCTGCTGAAACAGATCCTTAAAAAAATACATTCTGAAACAAGTGAAAAGAAAGGCCCCACAGTGCAAGAAAATGTCCATGTTGAGAATGTAGATTGTGTTCCTGCTTTGTCCCTGTGCAGCCTGGAGTCCTTGTGCTGCTGTTGGTGGTAAATTATGGATCACCTCTTTTCTGACTCTTTTTATTATTATCTCCTGTTCCCTATTCTTCCTTACCCTACTCATCATCTTCCCTCCTCTTCACAGAATGTTATAAAGGAGAAGATTACCAAGTTGGAGGGTCAGATGAGTAGAAAATTACGAGCTGCTCGTCCGTGTGCAGTGATTGCATCTGCTTCAGGTGAGGCGATAATTCTGGGAGACCTGGAAGAGCCGCCGTGGAGGGAATTACTTCTGATGGATGGTGAATACTTTGCCAGTCATTTTGACATTATTTTCAAAATCCTGGGTCAATTAATACCTCTTGAATGGATCAGAGAAAGAGCCACAAAACTCCTGGAGCTGTTTGTTTTGTGCTTGCCTCTCTCTATGTATATTGTGGGATATGGAGGGCTGGGTTTGGCTGGTTTCCTTTAATGAGGGAGTGAGCTGGGTTCTGTTTCCCCAGTCAGGAGAATGTCTGGAGCTGCTGCTCTCCCCCAGTAGGATAACTGAGGTTCTTTTTTGGGGTCTGCTGGGGGTTGGTGTGGCAGGCAAACCCTACTGAGGGAAAACCACATCGTGCAGTGAGGCTGGGCCTTGGTTTGGCTCTCAAACAGCACAGAGTGAGCTGGGGCTTTCCTCAGAGCTCTGACTGGAAGGGTTAAGAGTGAATTCTGTGCTTTATTGGGATGTTAACCTGGGCTAATGTAACCTCATTGAGGATCTGGAATATCCTTTAAATGGATTTTGTGCTGGGCAGCGGCTGGGCTGTATCTCAATGCAAGGGAACTGCAAACAAAGCTCTGTGTCCTCCTGGGGCAGCCCCTGGAGTGTGGCACAGAGTATTGCGGTGTGTGCTGCAGCTGCAGTATTGCGGTGTGTGCAGCATTGCAGTATTGCAGTGTGTGCAGCAGTTGTGGTATTGCGGTGTGCGCAGCAGCTGTATTGCAGTGTGTGCAGCAGTGCAGCATTGCCATGTGTGCAGCAGCTGCAGTGTTGCAGTGTGTGCAGCAGCTGCAGCATTGCCATGTGTGCAGCAGCTGCAGTGTTGCAGTGTGTGCAGCAGCTGCAGTGTTGCAATGCGTGCAGCAGCGCAGTATTGCAGTGTGTGCAGCAGCTGCAGTGTTGCAGTGTGCGCAGCAGCTGCACTATTGCAGTGTGTGCAGCAGTTGTGGTATTGCAGTGTGTGCAGCAGCTGCACTATTGCAGTGTGTGCAGCAGTGCAGTGCAGTGTGTGCAGCAGCTGCAGTAATGCAGTGTGTGCAGCAGCTGCAGCATTGCTGTGTGTGCAGCAGTGCAGTAATGCAGTGTGTGCAGCAGCTGCAGCCTCTCCCTGAGGCAGAGCCGTGGGCCCAGGCAGGGCTGAGGCAGAGCCCTGCGTGTCTGTGGGACCTCCCCTCTCCAGGCTGAACAATCCCAATAATTTCCATTGATTGCAGGTGGAGGAGCATTTTTGGGATTCCGTTTCACCCCTCTGGTCCCAGCCTCACCACGGGCAGCAGGAGCAGCCCCAGCTCTGCTCTGCCCCTGAGTTTCTCTGTTTGCTGTGGCTGCTCTGCATTTGTGCCTCTCTAACACAGCACCATCCCCTCCTTGCAGCTCTGTGCCCTCCTACCTTTAATATTTGGGGTGCTGGAGGCTTGCTTTCTTCCTTGGGGGTATCCAGTGCATGAAGGAAAGCCACCAAAAAGAGATGCTATAAAAAGAGAGGGGTAAAACCAAGGAAAATCACTGAGGAAACCCTTTTTTCCTGCTGGAACCCTGCCCATTTCATGGCTGAGTGGAATCCCTGCTCTCAGGTTCTGTGCTGCACAGGGGGTGACAGGCGTGCTGTGCCCAGCTCCCCGAGGTGAGGCTTTGTGAGAGCTGTCACTGCACATCACACACAGCCACCAGCCCTGCCAGCCCTGCCCGGCCTCCTGCCACCCCGGGGCTGTGCTGAGCCTGGACACCTCCTCTGCCCTGCCTCAGGGGCTCAGATTTTATATTTTCATTTATTTGTAACCCTGCAGTTCTTTAGTGCAGAACTCCAAACTCCACACACAGTGGGAGCTGCTGCTTCCCCAGTTTGGGCAGACACAGCAATTCCTCTCCAGGCCTGGCAGTCAAGGACACCTCACTGCCTCAGGCCTGAGAGATGGAAACAAAAGTGAATTGTGGGGAGGAAACTTGGGGTAAATTACATCATTACCTGGAGCTGTGATTGGAACATTAACCCCAAAATGCAAATGGACCAAACTGATCAAAGTGTGCAAAACCCGTGACCCCATTGTCCATTGGGGGGCTTTATCTGCCCTAAATGTACCTGAAGACCCTTCAATAAATAGAATAAATATTGTTTTTCATTCCCTTTATTCTGTCTGGTTTTAGGTGATCCCAACAAGGCACCAACAGGAGAAAGGAAAACCTTCCCAGGGTCACCGCAGAGCTCAGGGAGGGGAGGAGAAGCTGCATTCCCTGCAGGTACAGAAATCTTCCCAATATCCAACCCAAACCCGCCCTGGCACAGCCTGAGGCCGTTTATTTCCTCGTGTCTCCTGTTCCTGGCAGAAGGGATGGAGCCCTGGCTGCCTCCTGCCAGGGTCTGTGAGAGTCAGAGCTCCCCTGAGCCCTTCCCCAGGTTAAACATCCCCTGCCCCCGTTAAATTCTGTTTTGTCCTAATGGGAATTTAAACAACGCCTCTCACCCACAAATTTGAGCTTTGACACATTTCAGGCCCGAGTTCATCACGGTTTGGGCTGAACACAAAACAAATAGAGAGCAGTGACTTCATTACGTGCACTGGGGGAGAGACTTGACAGCCATTTAGAGAAATCCTTTCTGTTCACCGACTTCCCTGCTCCTCCTGTCCCCCCGGAGCAGGCTGGGGACAGACCCATCCATCTCCATCCCATTCCTGCAGCCAGTAATGCCCAGGCTCTCCCTGCGAGGCTGGGCAGGGCAGAGAGCAGGGGGTGATGCTGGGGGCTCTGTGTGCACAGCGAAGGCTCCAGAGTGCACCCAGCTGATCAAAGCACTTTGATCCTGCATTGCTGAAATCCTGGCTCTAAAGCTGACCTTATTCTCAGTGGGGAATCTCCTCGGGCGCTGCGAGAACAGGAACAGGAGTAGGTTTAAGCTGTGATTTATTTGGGTCTTTTTGCTCCTTCAGAGGGAAGTTTGTATTTGTCGTTCTGTCATTCCCTGGCTGCTGGTTGGTGCAGGGTCTGGTGCAACCACGGGATTTCCCCACTCCTGTGGCCCTAAAGAATCCCAGGGTGGTTTGGGTTAGAAGGACCTTAATATTTAATATATTATATATTGTAGATAATATATAATATACAATATATTGAATATTGTCGATCAAATATAACATATATATTATATATAATATATAGTGTATAATGTATTATGTATTGTATATTTTATAATAATAATATATTTTATATATTAAATATATAATATATATTGTATATTGTAGATAATATATATTGTATAATATATATAATATATAATGTATTATGTATTGTATATTTTATAATATATATTATATTTTATATATATTATATATTAATATATATTATATATTTAATATATATAATATATTATATTATATATATATATATTGTGTATCTTATAATATTAAATTTCCATCTTTTCTGCTGGCATATCCCATTTTGCAGCTCTAAGGTAACACTGCAAGACGATTTTTATTGCACCATAATTTGCAGTCCTGGTAGTTTTAAACACCTTTGCAGCCATGTGGTTTATAGGGGGAAAAAAGAAAAAAAAGAAGAAAAAAAAAAAAAAAAGGACAAACAACCGGAGGTCTTTCCCAAAAAATCACTCCGTGGTTCCCTGAGTTCTGCCCTCACCCCAAGGAAAGGGGCGTTTTCCTCTCCTGGGCAGCAGAACAAACCAAGGGTGTCAAACTGAGCTTCACGTGAGCCAGCTGGGTTGTGACACTGGGAATTATCCCTGCCCCGGCTGCCAGGAGCATCCCAGTGCTCCCAGTGCTCCCAGTTCCCTCCCCATGGTTGTGCTGGTGTCCCAGCTCCTGTCCTGCTGTGCTCTGAGCTGATCAAATGAATTAATTGATCATTAAGATGTTAAAGTTGGGGGTTCTCTGCAGCCTCCGGCTGCCTGGTTTGGGGAGCGTTGCTTTATCTGGCAGGAAAATCCTCAGCATCCCAAAATTTGGCAGGAAACCCCTCAGCATCCCAAATCTGTCAGAAGAATCCTCAGCATCCCAAAATCTAACAGCAGGAAAATGCTCAGCATGCCAAAATCTGGCAGGGAAATCCTCAGCATCCCAAAATCTGTCAGCCGAATCCTCAGCATGACAAAATCTAGCAACAGGAAAATCCTCAGCATCCCAAAATCTGGCAGCAGGAAAATTCCCAGCATCCCAAAATCTGGTGGGAAACCCCTCAGCATCCCAAATCTGGCAGCAGCAAAATTCCCAGCATCCCAAAATCTAACAGCAGGAAAATGCTCAGCATTCCAAAATCTGCAGCAGCAGAATTCTCAGCATCCCAAAATCTGCAAGGGAAATCCTCAGCATCCCAAAATCTGCAGGAAAATTCCCAGCATCCCAAAATCTGGCAACAAACCCCTCAGCATCCCAAAATCTGTCAGGAAAATCTCAGCATCCCAAATTGATGATGACAAATTTGTTCCTTAGAGTGCCTTGAAATATTTTCTATCTCATCTGATTAGGAGAAAAGGCTGCTTTGTCTTCGTAAATTATTTTTTCTCTATTTAAATAATCTGTCAGGAAAATCCTCAGCATCCCAAAATCTGGCAACAGAATCCTCAGCATCCAAAATCCAGCAGGAAAATCCTCAGCATCCCAAAATTGGCAGCAGGAAAATTCCCAGCATCCCAAAATCTGGTGGGAAACCCCTCAGCATCCCCAAATCTGTCAGCAAAATCTCCAGCATCCCCAAATCTGGCAGCAACAAAATCCTCAGCATCCCAAAATCTGGCAGCAGAATCCTCAACATCCAAAATCCAGCGGGGAAAATCCTCAGCATCCCAAAATCTGTCAGGAAAATCCTCAGCATCCCAAAATCTGTCAGCAGAATCCTCAGCATCCCAAAATCTGTCAGGAAAATCCTCAGCATCCCAAATCTAGCAGCAGGAAATCCTCAGCATCCCAAATCTGGCAGCAGGAAACCCCTCAGTACCCCAATCCCATCCTCAGGAGGGCACGGGAGGTGCCCGAGGTTCCCTTTGGGATCAGGGCAGGCTGCACTCTGCTTTCCTGCTGCCAGCCCCAGCAAAGGTTCATTGCCACGTTTTTGTTTCCCTCTGTAATTCAGTGCTGAGCCTTTGGTGTTTTCACTCCAGCTCCTGACAATTGGAGTTAATCTTTTTAATCACCGCAGGACGTTTGGGAACTCGGGACAGATCCCACACAAACACAACACGGGGTTTTCTGCTCCAGGAGTGTGTGTGAGGCCAGAAAAGCTGCAGCAGGGCGTTTGGAGGAGATACATCCTAAAACTTCTGGTTTCATTTTGGTTTTTCTGGGATTTGGTGGAAAGTTCTGGGAATGGAAGGTGATTCCAGCAGCGGTTGCATCCCGAGCTGCACAGAACTTGTGGTGTCAGGGGTTTGATTATCATGGCCTGCTCTGTTTCACATCTTTATTGTATTAAGAAATTTCCCCATTCCCCCTGCAACAAAACCTCAATCAGAGCTACACCAGTGAAAGAAATGGGATTTTTCAGGTTCTGGGGGAGCTGTGTGAGGAAAGCAAGAACTCTGCTGAGATTTGGGGGCACAGGGACATCACCATCCCCTTCCACAGCCCCACAGTGCCCAGACAGTGAGCAAATAATTGCCATGACTTCACTGGGGTGCACCACTCTGTGCACATCAGCACGGCCAGAACACGCTTTGTTGTTAATAAATAACTGTTAAGTTTAAGGAATGAATTTGCACGGAAGGATTTATTGCGGGGTACAATTAGAGCAAGAAAAATGACAAATTTGTTCCTTAGAGTGCCTTGAAATAATTTCTATCTCATCTGATTAGGAGAAAAGGCTGCTTTGTCTTCTTAAATTATTTTTTCTCTATTTGAATAAATCTGAACTGCTTGCATGGCTGCAAGAATTACAAACGGCTGCTCAGACCTAAATCAAGTGTTCCAGGGCTGCTGCATGAATCTTCCAAGGCAATAAACTTTGGGTACCCCTGACAAGTTTTATGGTCCCGGATAGGTGCACTGTGCTAAGGGCCATATTTCACAGCAACGCCTCTGAATAGATCAGATCAGTTTTTATATGCTAATAATTTGTTTGGGTAGTTTAATACCAAGAGCTATAATTCATATCGATGGCTCGCCTCAGACCGTGGATAATTTGAATAACAGTTTGGGGAAAAATCACTTGAGGAACACTTTCAGGATTGCACTTTCCCATTGAGCAATTAAGGCAAGAATAAAGCAGGCTGGAAATTAAAAAAAAAAAAAAAAAGGAATTGGAGCTCATCAGCTCCAGCTCAGGGTCGTTCCCTCTGAAGTTTGCTCAGTCCTGCATTTCAGTTTCCTGAGTGTCTGGGCTCTTTTCCATTTCCTCTTGGGCTGGCAAATCACTCTTTTAGTTCTAACTAAAATCTAAATGGTTTTTTTCTTTAAATTTCCCTCCAACTCCCCCTGATGCTGGTGGTGTATTGCCAATTTTCCTGTTCTGGTCCATGGTGTGGCGTGGAACTCAATTTTGGTGCTGCAAACCCAGCAGCGCTGGCAGCAGGAGCAGTGTGGGCACGGGGGAATGCTGTGGCACTGCTGGGCACCTGGAATTGGGAATTATTTGGAGGGCAGGCATGCCCCAAACCCATTTTAACCACTGGGGTTTTGTGGCTGCTCCAAATTCCTCTTTCTAAACGCAAAATGGAGGGTTGGAGCAGCCTGGGCAGCAGGGACCCCCAGCCCTGGAGCCAGCAGGACTTTTGGGGACTCTCCTGGAGCTGCTTTGGGGTAAATGTTGCAGTCCTGGGTTTAGGGCAGGCCAGGAAATGGTGCAAATTCGCCATTATTTGGTTTTCTGCGGCTCCATAATTGAAACTAATAGCAGTAAATAGGTAATATTTTCTGCTGGGATGACCTTGGGAGCAGGAGAGCAGCTCCTCGTGTCTTCCTCCGGGGAGGAAAGTTAGAGGAATTACTGCCAAACAGTAATAATGGCAGCAGCAGCAGCACGGGCTGTAATTCTGCACTCTCACTCCAGCGGCACCTGAGCAGCAGCGGGAGGAAAACAAGTCATTTATCAGGGATAATTCCTGGGGTGTGCGGGCAGAAATGGGCACAGCAATCTCCCCTCATCCCTGCCATTAAGGGCCTGCACTCTAATGTTCCCATTTGGGCAATTTGTGCTTGCTCAGGGCCGTGTGGGAAGGGAAATGTCCCCGATTCCTTCTCCAGGCGCTCTGGGGTGAGATGTGCTGCTCCCACCTCCTCTTCCTCATGGGGAACCCCAGCCCGTGTCCCCTCTGCTCCCCCAGGTCACCCAGCTCCCATCCTGGATTCCCTGGGAGGTGAGGTGCCTGTGACACCCACGGCAGTGCTGAGCAGATATTCTGTCTCTAAAATCAGAGAGATTTCACAGAGAAACCCAGGGAGGTTTGGCAGAGGGAGAGAGAACAGGGAGGTAATGAAACACTGAAACTCTCGGGGAAATGGGGATGGTGAAAGGGAAGGGCTGTCCTAAGGCAAAGCAGGAGAGGAGCTGAGCATCAGGCATGTGAAAAAACAGGTTCGCTTTCTTAGAAAGATTTAGATGTTTAATAAAAAATTAAAAAGAAAAAGACAATTAGGAGAGACAAAATAAAATAGTTTCTCAAGGGTGCCTGGCACTGAGCCAGCCACACCCCTCACCCCTTCAGACCCTTTGCTTTAAGGATCTCTGTGTTATATATTCAATAGACCCTAATGCATTATTTAAACATTTCTTTAAGTTCAGATGTTCTCTTGGTTTTGGTTCCCCCCCAACTTGTCCTACTTCACCAAATTAACATTTTATTACTTCATGTAGATAAAGTTCTTCTTGGCCTCCTGCAATCCTTCTTGTGTCTTATTCTTCTGACACCAGGAGATGATGATGATGATATAATAATAATAATAATAATAATAATATATAATATTTCCTTTTTGTAGTTTTTGGTCCACCACTATCTTCAGCTGGTTAATGCAGGAATGCAGAAATGCAAGAGGACTCCCCCCCTTTTTTTTGGTTTGGCCATTGCTGGGTGTTCATTCCCAGTTCCCTCAGTAATTCCTGCATTAACCATTGCTGGGTGTTCATTCCCAGTTCCCTCAGTAATTCCTGCATTAACCATTGCTGGGTGTTCATTCCCAGTTCCCTCAGTAATTCCTGCATTAACCATTGCTGGGTGTTCATTCCCAGTTCCCTCAGTAATTCCTGCATTAACCATGGCTGGCTGTTCATTCCCAGTTCCCTCAGTAATTCCTGCATTAACCATTGCTGGGTGTTCATTCCCAGTTCCCTGGGTCATTCCTGCATTAACCATTGCTGGGTGTTCATTCCCAGTTCCCTGGGAATTCCTGCATTAACCATTGCTGGGTGTTCATTCCCAGTTCCCTCAGTAATTCCTGCATTAACCATTGCTGGGTGTTCATTCCCAGTTCCCTCAGTAATTCCTGCATTAACCATGGCTGGGTGTTCATTCCCAGTTCCCTCAGTAATTCCTGCCTGAACCATTGCTGGGTGTTCATTCCCAGTTCCCTGGGTCATTCCTGCATTAACCATTGCTAGGTGTTCATTCCCAGCCCCAGTTCCCTCAGGAATTCCTGCATTAACCATTGCTGGGTGTTCATTCCCAGTTCCCTGGGAATTCCTGCCTGAACCATTGCTGGGTGTTCATTCCCAGTTCCCTGGGAATTCCTGCCTGAACCATTGCTGGGTGTTCATTCCCAGTTCCCTGGGTCATTCCTGCATTAACCATTGCTGGGTGTTCATTCCCAGCCCCAGTTCCCTGGGAATTCCTGCCTGAGCCATTGTTTGGTGTTCCTGCAGGAAATTCAACCAGCCTGGGAACTTCACAGCCCAGGAGAGCCACGCCATCCCTTTAAATGATGGCTCTGCTGCTGGAGGGCGTTTGGCGTTTGACTCTACTTAAAAATTCATCCAGAATTGATATACTGCATTTTTCATTTCAAAAACTGCAATCAGGTAGCAAAGTCTGGGTGTTCAGACGAGAGTAATATCCTTTGAGCGTTCATTAATCTGAGTCAGTAATGAACTGCAGGTGAAATGGAGGGATCACTCAGAACAAGTCCTTTATTTGGTTATTTTTCTTTTCTTCCCTATTATCAAACATCCACGAGCAGCTTAATTGACCTTCCTGAATTTTTCAGGGATGCTGCTGGTGGATGGGGGTGCTGGGGTCAGTGCCAGCTCCTGGCTGGGCACAGTGGGCAGTGCTGGTCACTCAGGCCTCCTGGGATTCATCCTTCATCTTCCTCCCTCAGGTCATGCCTGAGGGGGAAAACAGCTCCTTGTTTTGTCTCTGCTGTTGCCTTGACTGCGTTTTCAGTTCCTGAGCTCTCTCCTCAGTCTGGTTCAAGGCTCAATTCCCCAACTTTGCTGCACCCACTGGGGCTGTTTTCCAGACCTCTGATCTCCTCCCTTTTCCTCCTTTGATTCCCTTCACCTGGCTCCCAGCTTCACTCCCACAGAGGGTACAAAGCAGGTGACATTTCCCCAGTGAGGCCTTGGTGGGGCTGAACCCAGCACAAGGAGAATTTCCCACATTTTGATGGCCACAATTCCATTTGCTGTTACAATTCCCAGAGCCTCTCACCCTCGGCTCCCTTCCCCACCCTGCAATGACACCACCGATTATTTCTGCCCAGCTGTGGGCTCTGCTTTGTCTCTTTTGAATACCAGGTGTTCCTCAAAGCAGAATTTTGGCTTTTAATTGGATTTTATTGGATTTTAATCCCATGTGCTCAGCCCCTCCCTGCACAGTGCCAGCCACCGATTTAACAGCCCCCCCTCCTCTGCCAGGCAAGCCATTAATGAAGAAATTAATAACGCTCCCTTCAAGGCAGGTCTCTCAGAGCTCGATTCATCCCTTCATTTTCAGCTGGGCTGTTTCTGGGAAGGACAGTGTCCCAGCAGCTCTGTCACCACAGGTACAAGGCTGAACCGGGCTCTGAACCTTCAGTGTCCCCTGGCAGGAAATGCAGCGGGGATGGTGCAGCCCAGCAAAGCTGTTTGCTGCTGCCCACACCTTTGGGAAGTTTATTTCTCTGGGAATGGATGTTTTGTGAGCTGGGATGTAAAGAACATTCATTCCTTTGAATCATTTCATTTTTCTGGAGAGAGACAGGGCTAAGGAGGGCATGGAGCGCCAGGACAAGGGGGAATGGCTTCAGAGTGCCAGGAGGAGGTTTGGATGGATTTGGCAGGAATTGTTCCCTGTGAGGGTGGGCACAGGTGCCCAGAGCAGCTGGGGCTGCCCCTGGATCCCTGGCAGTGCCCCAGGCCAGGTTGGAGCAGCCTGGGACAGTGGGAGGTGTCCCTGCCACGGCAGGGGTGGCACTGGGTGGGATTTAGGGTCCCTCCAAGCCCAACCATTCCTGATTCTGAGGATGTGGTTCCTCCTTCCCCGTCTCTCCCTCTGCAGCCTTCCCCAAGAACAGTTAAAGCTCAGCTATTGATTCAGACAGTCCTTTAAGCATGCAAAGATAAAGTTCATCAGCATAACCAATTTGCAAACATCTAAATTAGCCAGGCACTCTCCCGGTTGCCTTTGTGGGAGATTATAAACTTCCCTCTTTGTTCCAGCATTATTGTGCCGACCATCTGCTCTCAGTTAGCCTTTTCAGGAAGATTGAGGCAAGGAAAGCTTATTAAACACTCAACTTCCTTGGTTAATGGCTTTCCCTGCTCCTTTTTCAGTTCCCCTTTATTAGAGATGCACTTATGGAATGATCTGCTGTTAATTGCCCCCCGCTTTGTCCCTGACCCCTCTGCCCCCGTGGCTGCACGGAAGGTTTTAAATGCTGTGCTTGAAATTCCTGCTCAGGGGATCCATGGAGAATCCAGAACCAGTTCCCATCCTGCAGTGGTACTGGTGGGTCAGGTCCCCCATGGGACAGGGCAGGGCCCTGACCCCACTCCCAGCTGGGATCCATAGGGGACAGGAGGCAAAGGAGAGGAAAGGAGGTTGTGGAGGTTTAGGAATTCTTTCAATGCGCAATTTGTTCCAATTTCATTAACTTTCCTCCCAGGTTCTCCTCTCCTGACTCACCCTGTTTTAGTGCATCATCTACATTATTTCTTAGTTCTTCGGACTTCCCTGGGGATTCCCCCTTCCTGATCCCCAGGCCACCAGTAATTGTTCTCCCTCCCTGATCCTTTTAAAGCAGCTGCTGCTGCAAGTTTCACCTTTGGATGCGTGTGACCTCGAAGGCACAAGAAAAATCCTTCTCAATTACGCCGGGCAGCTTGTAAACAGATTTGCAAACGCTCCCAGCCCCTGTACACACACACCAGGGCCTGAAAAACCCAGCAGTGCTGGTGCCCGAGCTATAGATCAGCAGAGGCTCCGGGGCTGGATGTGCTCGTGGCACAGCAATTCAGATAATAAGATGGGGAACATAATAACACAACAGCTCAGCCTTGCAACTTCATTATTTTCCGCTCTCACACCAGAGACTGAGGCGATGAGGAGAGCTCTGATTTGCAAAGCTGAATAAAACAAAAGCACAGAGGAACCTGGCTGGGCGTGCTGACCTTCTTTTCAGATTTCAAGCAACTGGAAAGTGAATCTGGCTCAGAACTGGCCACGATCCTTGTTTTCTCATGCAGAGCCATTAACCTCTAACTCACTGAATCAAGCAAACTGTTATTTGCTGGTGTAAAAAAAACCCCTCTGGCTTGCCTCATTCTCCTGAGACATCTGAAAATGGGTAAGCTTTGGCAGATCCTGATAGCTCCAACCTGCGCGGGATACTGGGAGAAAATAAAAACGCACGCCGGGGCTTGCATAATGCAAAATGGCTGAAATGCAGCAGAAATTTGGAATCTAAATCCTTGGGATTTAGAGGAGTGCTGCTTGTGGGGTGCTGCTTTTTTGGGGGTGGGTTGTTGGCTTCACCCCAGCCCTCAGGTCAGGATGTCTGGAGGCAGCTCAGGAATGCTAAAGAATAAAACAGGGTTGTCGTTACTTCCACTAAATTAAATGGAAATAATTGTTGCTGGCAAGCATTTCCCCGGTGTGAGGCAGCTCCTCGTGCTTGTGATGCCTACACTGAGAGCAGCACCTCCAGGCATGGGGTGGGGTTTGGGGTTGGGTTCAATCCCTGTGGGTCCCCATCCCTGCAGGGGTCTCAAAGCCCTGTGGGTGTGACACCTGGGGACAGGGGACACTGGTGGCCTGAGCAGGGCTGGACTTGATGTCTCCGAGGGCTCTTCCAACCTAACCCTCATGTGGCCAAGGGAAATACAGGTTGGATATCAGGGAAAAGTTTTTTACTGAAAGGGTGATAAAGTACTGGAATGGTGTGCCCGGGGAGGTGGTGGAGTCACCATCCCTGGATGTGTTTAAGGAAGGCCTGGATGTGGCACTGGCTGCCATGGGTTAGTTGAGGTTGGGTTGGACTTGATGATCTTAAAGGTCTTTTCCAACCTAGAAATTCTGTGATTCTGCATGATTCTGTGACTCTGTGAATTCTGTGACTCTGTGATTCTGTGATTCTGTGAATTGTGATTTTGTGTGATTCTGTGTGATTCTGTGACTGTGAATTCTGTGACTCTGTGACTCTATGACTCTGTGGTTCTGTCGTGTCTCCTCCCTCTCTCCAGAGCCCCGTTCCAAGGGAGATCAACCCCAATAACCAGATGGGAGCTGTGCCAAGATGGGCAGCAGGAAAGGAGGAACTGAGGACCAAAGGTAACTTTTTATCTTCATTCCCACAGGAAATCCTCCCTTCCAGCTCTGTGGAGCTCCAGCCACTTGTGGCTTTTTCTTTGCCTGGTTCTTTCCTTGTTGCTCTTTGGTGGAGGAGAAGAAATGCAAGGCTGGGTCTGGAATCCCCCACTGTGAGCCAGGTGCAGACAGAGTGCCCTGCTCGATGCTGTGGAGATGATTTTGGATTTGCCAGATCCAGAGGGAGAGGTTTAGGTGAGAACTGCCGCCAGGGCACTGCAAACTTCTGCCCAAGGGGAGCAGCACTTGGGGGGCTCTGAGAAAGAGGAATCCACAGGGAAACCAGGTGGTGTTTTTTTCAGCAAGTCCCTTTTTTTTGACAGAGAATTGAAATATTGAGCCAATTAAAATGCCAAGGACTTTTCAAAACATAGACTCAACAGAGAAAATATGACTTTAGCAGCAGATGATGCAAGCAAATAACAAATCCTGCTCACTGGCATTAACCAAAAGTGGCTATAAATGAGCAGGGTTTTTTTTTTTTCTGCTTATCCATTGCTCCAAGCAGCGGCTCAATAAAAATGTAACTTCCAGCTCAGTGCTGAAGGGTTCAGGGGCTGTGCGTGGGGTGGAAGGAGCAGCTCGGATGCGCCAGCACCTCACGGTATTTTCTCATCTATAAACTCAAGAGCAGAAAGACAGATGGTGGTCTAAAGGTCAGCACAATAAAATAGCAGGATTTACCGATTCCCCTCAGAGTTTATGATCCGAGGAAGATCTCTTGTTTCAATTGATAAGAGCTCCAAAAAGCTGCGTTAAACTTTGAGGGAGGAGGAGGCCGCGGCGGGGTCAGGCGCGGCGCGATCCATCCGCCGCTCTCTCCTGGCTCGCAGAAATAATTAACACCAGGCTGGGGTGGGATTTTTTGTGCCAGAATTCATTCAGGGTCAGGACGGAAAACGAGTTTTTCTCCTCCCCACGGTGTGTCACTGGGGATATTTGTGCAGCCTCCCCACCTCCAGCCCCGCAGCGCGGAAATGCCACCGTGGGTGCGCCCAGACACGTCCTGTGCCAGACAAACGGTGCGGAGCTCTCACAGCACAAACGCTTCTGGGCTGTCGTTTGCCCTCCTCACCCCAGAAAAATAAAGACCTCTGAGTTATTTCAGTTAGTGAATTGGAAACTGTTAAATTGTGCTGAGGCATCGCTTGGAGCAGGAGGGGAAGGAATGGTTGGGAGAGCGGTTTGCTCAGTAATCAGCCGAGCTGGAACTGCCTGTTCTCTGCAGCCACCGTGGCCACTGGCCGGCCAGAGGTTTTTTTCCTCCTGAAGGTCAATGAAAAAACCCTCACCTTTTTCCCAGTTTTTAGTTCTATGTGATATTAGAAAAGCTGAATCGTGGTTTAGTTGCAAAAAATCTTATTTAACGTCTTTCGACAGGCACTTTTCCACCGCGCTGCTGCAGGCCCTGGGCTTTTATCACATTTCTGCTGCCTCTGTTAAAGCCTTGTTCTCCAGGTGCCGGGGCTGCAGGAAAAGCAGAATGAGGTTTGTTTTCTTGTTTCCCTCGCTGCCAATGTTTTTACAGAGCTGTTGAACTACACTTGCTGGGTTTTACCTTGACACTTTCATTTGGAGGCAATCTAATCTGTTCTGACTGCAGATCTGGAAGTGGAAGTCCCAGCGCACGGCAGAAACAAGGCATAAATTTCATCACTCGTGACCCATTATCAGGTTGGTTTTTTTTAATCTGCCACTTCAGAAACTGTGTGTTGTTCCACTCCAGGTGCTTTAACAGCTCATTTTCCTTCGGCTGACACTGCTGTGTCACGGTTCATGTCTTCTCTGACATGAAGCTATCAGGTTCTTCCATTTACTCTTCCATTTTAGCCCTGCTTACAAATGAGGTTTAGAGAAGCTAAAACCTCTCTGTGGCTGAGGTCTCTCATTTGAGCAGCGCTGCCCTTTGCATTTTATAATTGCTGCTGTACAGCTCCACTTGAAGGGTTGAACATCCCACAAAATACTCGGAAGAATTACTGCATTAAATAAATACTAGAAAGCCAAAGCCATTTCAGATGCATCAGCGAGCCTTTCGTAGCTTTATAAATTCCTGGAAAATGAAAATATTTTGAAATTTCCCAGCGTTCCTGTTTTCTCCCAGCGCTCTTTGCCAGATTGGCTTCAAAGCCAGACCAGAATTTGGTTTTTTTGGTGCTCCTGGCGTTTCCAGTGTGCCCCCTGCCCTCGTCACCCTGTGCTGAAGCCAGGGCAGGAACCAGGTGCCCAAAGGCCAGGCTGGCAGCTCGGCTGGTGCCTTCCCCAGGCAGCACAGAAACTGGAGGTGTCACTGTCTGCATTAATATCCCCTCGTCCTCGTGTGCAGTCATCTGGTGTTTTTCACCAAACTCTCATAGATTTTATTTTAAAATGTGGCAGGAGCATGTTTTTCTCTCCCTGCGCCCATAAATAGAGCGGGGGGGCTGAGCTGTGCCCCCTCTCTGGCTGATGCGCCGTGCCACGGGCGGTGTAGGAAACGCGGCACTTTTGTCACCTCGGTGGTGGCAGCGTGAGTCACCAGGGCCAGGCTCCCCTCCACGAGGGAGGTGTTGGGCAGCCCAGCCCACGGAGACAACTGGGAGCACTGGGGGAGAGGCTGACGTCACCCGGAGCCCTGCTGCAGGAAATGTTCCAATATTGCATTTTTCTGAATGTGGCCCTGCCGCGCCAGGCGCCGGGGGAACACAGGAGAGAGAGAGGAGAGCTGGCTGTGAATGGTCACCCAGCTCTGCAGGGAAACCACCCAGCAGGGCTGAGCTGGGCCCAGCAGGGCTGATCTGGGTCCAGCAGGGTTGAACTGGATCCCAGAAGAGCTGATTTGGGTCCTAGCAGGGCTGATCTGGGTCCATCAGGGTTGATCTCGGTCCAGCAGAGTCGATTTGGGTCCCAGCAGGGCAGAACTGGTCCCAGCCACAGTTCCTGCAGGTCCCAGCCCTGTGGCTGGGTTCACAGCCCTGCCTTGGTTTCCTCCCTCCCAGAGCCTCCCAATTGTTCCTGTCCTTGCAGCCCTTGTGGGGACAGCCGGCCTTTCCTTGCTGTGCTCCAGGGATGTGGTTTGTGGGACAAGCAGGGAATTTGCACCTCCTGTGGGTCTGGAAAACCTTGCTCCCTACACCAGGGAGCTGCAGACACAGAGGGTTCAGCACATGGGTTTGGGGAATTGGATAGTAAAGGGGTTGTAGGAATGTACAGCATGTCCTAATTGGGTAATTAGTGCCAAAGCTCTGATTGCAACCTTGACCCCATGGGCTGGAAGGGCTTTTCCAGCCCTAGTGATCCCACAGTGTGTGCTGTGCTTTCCCCTTTATAGAACAGGATTTCCATGGGATTCAGGGGCACAGCCCCAGTGATCCCACAGTTGTGCTGTGCTTTCTTTTACAGGACAGGATTTCCATGGGATACAGGGACAGTACCCAGTGATCCCATGGTATGTGCTGTGCTTTCCTCTTTACAGGACAGGATTTCCATGGGGTACAGGGGCACAGCCCCAGTGATCCCACGGTGTGTGCTGTGCTTTCCCCCTCACAGGACAGGATTTCCATGGGATACAGGGGCACAGCCCCAGTGATCCCACAGTTGTGCTGTGCTTTCTTTTACAGGACAGGATTTCCATGGGATACCGGGGCAGTACCCAGTGATCCCACGGTGTGTGCTGTGCTTTCCCCCTCACAGGACAGGATTTCCATGGGATACAGGGGCAGTACCCAGCAATCCCATGGTGTGTGCTGTGCTTTCCCCCTCACAGGACAGGATTTCCATGGGGTACAGGAGCAGAACCCCAGGCTGTAATCCCCTGGCAGAGCCCCAGGGTGGGCAGAGCTGAGAACCTGGCCAGGCTGCTGCCGTGAGGGATTCCCCAAAACCCCAAAGTGGGAGATCCCTTGATCCCCCTGAGCTCCTGACCCCATTTCCACGCCACACCCTGAACTGCACCAGCAGTGCCCCGGCACTCAGGTAAAACCATTGCACTATGAATTATGAATATCACAGACGTTGTCTCTTTTGCTGTTTCTTTTTCTCCTGTTGTGTTCTGTGAATAATCCCTTTGCTGACAGTGTTTGATGACCGTTTGCCTGCAGCTGGCTGTGCTCTCCGTGCTGGTAGCTTTTCCCTGGGAATTAGATATCACGGAGATATACAAGTGCTGCTCCAACCAGTGCTGCCTCTGACAAAGGAACAGCAATGTAATGGAGTTTTTGCACTGTTCTATTATAACTCCACCATATATTACTTATACAGTACCTACCTGGGGGTAATATATTTATTTTATTCCCCGGCAATTCCAAATTGCCTGGGGGGAAAAAGAAGGAAAAACAGCTGTATTCAAAGCAAAAATGATAAAAAATTCTTATTTCATCCCAGAATCAACAAAGTAGCCAATTTGACCTCACGTTGGATATTTCATTTCAGTTGCTAAGTGATTTACTATTTTTTAACACAGCACAACATTCAAAGTGAAATATTTGACACCAAGTATTTTGATGAGCAAGAAATGTTGCTTAAGCAGTAAAAAATTAAGACAACTCGTGGCAATTGATGGAAGCTGTGCAGGATTTGCCAGCCTGCAATGTGTTTTTTCTTTCAAAAAGGAGAAGTTTTTTAACAAACTTTTCCCCAGCTCAAGGTCAGCCCAGCCACACACATATACCATGCTGAGCGTTCAGTCAGACCTGCAGAGATTTATGGGCTTAAGAGAGGAAATTTATCCTCGGTGCCTGCACTCCCTAAAATGTAGTAAATAGTAACCCCTGAGGGAGAGCTGCTGGGTGAAGCTCCAGAGGTGGAGACGTGATTTCCATCCCACCACCACCCCCAGCCAGAGCTGCTCTTTATTTCATTTGTCATCAAAACATCGCTGGGTTTGCTTGGGGTTTTTTTATGATCACAGAATCCCAGAATAGTTCAGATCTTAAATTCCACCCCTGCCATGGCAGGGACACCTCCCACTGTCCCAGGCTGCTCCAGCCCCAATGTCCAACCTTGGGCACTGCCAGGGATCCAGGGGCAGCCACAGCTGCTCTGGGCTCCTTGCCTTTCTCTCCTGGTAGATTTTCTACCTTTTTTCCTTTTTTTTTTCTCTCCAGGTGGTAGATTTGCTCCCTTTTTTCTTTTTTATTTTCCCCTCTCCAGGTAGATTTACTCCCTTTTTTTTTTTTTTCCTCTCCAGGTAGATTTGCTCCCTTTTTTTTCTCTTTCCAGCTGAGCCCTCTCCCCAGGACCATGCAAACAAACACATTTAGGTGACCTCACCCATCAGGGGAGTGCTGACAGCGCCTCTCGGCTGCCCCAAATTAAAACAATCCCAATTTTGTGGCTGTGAATCCTCCCCCAACGTGCCAGGAGGGCAGCTGGGGTGGAGGAACATCCAACCCCCTGAATGGGATATTTTGAGAGAGCCATCATTAAAATTGTGTTTCTCTCCTAGCTGGGACACGGTGGCACCTTTAAAAGGAATTATTTCTCAGTGCGTGGGTGTTTTAATCCTTTCTTTACATTTCCTTTTAGAACCATATTTATAATTTAAAGCCCACCTCTGCGTGCCTTAATCTGAGACTCTCGTTTGATTTTATTTTATATCTGTGATATAAATCTTTGATCCTTATTTTAGCTTTGTCTGGAATGCAACCACCAAGGAACACGCTAAAGATGTCTCTGATTTTCTGTCAGGATCAGGATTTTCACAGAATTCAGCGTAAGGTAATGCTTCTTCAGTCTGGTTCTCACATTTTAAGAATAAAAGTCAATGAAATGCCACTACAGATATATTTTTTTGGTGCTGTAAATTGCATTTTGATGAATCCTCACTCCTGAACCAGCCCTCCTTCAGCACTGCCAGGAAGCCTCTCTTGTTGCTTCTAGCAAGAATTGTCATGGTGATGCATTCTGTTGACCACATTTTTGAAACACAGATTGTTTCTAATTTTGTTTCTCCAATTTACTCTGGGCACTGCACCATCTCTGTTCCAGTCCTCGCTCTCTGTTCTTTGGGGGATTTTTTATCACGACAAACCGTGGAAATCCACACGGGAGGGTCTGCCCTGGCCCCTGCATGTGTGCCAAACGTGCAGCTCTGCACAGTACCCGTGTGAGCGGCTGGGAAAGGGCTCAGCCTGCAGGAAAAGGGGCCCGGGGGCATCTCCTGGCTCTGCACAGCCCCTGGCAGGAGGGGACAGCCAGGGACAGGCCTGTTCTCCTGGGAAATGAGAGACAGGATGGGCCTCAAAATGTACCAGAGTGGTCAGGGAATCAGCAGGAATTTCCCCATGGAAAGGGTGCTCAGGCTTGGCATTGCCCAGGGGAGGCTCAGGGTGGAATCGGCAGGAATTTCCCCATGGAAAGGGGGTTCAGGCCTTGGAACTGCCCAGGGGAGGATCAGGGTGGAATCAGCAGGAATTTCCCCATGGAAAGGCTGTCAGGCCTTGGAATTGCCCAGGGCAGGCTCAGGGTGGAATCAGCAGGAATTTCCCCATGGAAAGGGTGCTCAGGCCTTGGCACTGCCCAGGGAGGTTTGGGGTGGAATCAGCAGGAATTTCTCCATGGAAAGGGAGCTCAGGAATGGGAACTGCCCAGGGGAGGATCAGGGTGGAATCAGCAGGAATTTCCCCATGGAAAGGGGGCTCAGGCCTTGGCACTGCCCAGGGGAGGCTCAGGGCAGGAATTTCCCCATGGAAAGGCTGGTCAGGCCTTGGAACTGCCCAGGGAGATTTGGAGTGCCCGTCCCTGGAGGTGTCACCTGGAGGTGGCACTCAGGGCTCTGGGGTGGGGACAAGGTGGGGATTGGGTACATCTGGGACTGGATGGGCTGGGAGGGCTTTTCCCACCTCAATAATTCCGGGATTCTGGGATAGCAGAGGGTCCCTGTGTGCCCCCCTTGCAGGAGGGTGACTCTGCAGCCACCACAGGAGCTGGTGCAGCAGGACAAGGGCCAGCCCAGCAGGGCAGGAGGGGCTGCAGGGGAGAGGCCAGGCCGTGCCCTGAGGAGCTCTCAGCCCTCAGAGAGGCTGGCGAGCTTTTAAGGGAGCTGAGAGCTCCACGAAGAAATTAAATTTGGCAGTGAAAGTGCGGCACTTAGGTTCCTCTCAAGTAGTCTTGAGATATAAAAGCGTTTCTGTGGGAGTTCTTGGCTGAGTGTGAGGGCTGCGAGAGGAGTCCAGCAGCCTGTGGAGAGCTGCTGCTTGATTTGTTGCTTTATCGCCGTGTGGATGGCTCCAGGAGGAAGGGTTGGCCTGGATTCGAGTGCAGGGATTTCTCCTGCATCCACGCCAGGGCAGAGGTTCTGCTCAGGGGCGGGGAAGAAGCCTGGAGCTGCCAGCAAACCCTGAAGGCAGACTGGGAACACTGGTGCTAAAGCAGCAGCACTGCTGGGGGTGCTTCTGCCTCCTCCTGCTCAACCCCAGGGCTCGGGGATGGAGGGACATCATCAGACACCCCAAACCAGCTGAATTCTCAATTTCCCACCCTGTCCTGGAGGTTGGGATGGATGGGCACTGTGCCCTGCAATCCTGGAATCTCAGGGGGCCCTCAGAGCCCCCTGGGCAGGGACACCCAGCAGCTTTTTGGGGAACGGGACAATCAGATCACCCAGGAGAGAGATCAGCAGCTCCCGGGGATTGCAGGATCCGAGAGGATCCGAGAGGAGAGGATCCGAGAGGAGAGGAGAGGAGAGGAGAGGAGAGGAGAGGAGAGGAGAGGAGAGGAGAGGAGAGGAGAGGAGAGGAGAGGAGAGGAGAGGAGAGGAGAGGAGAGGAGAGGAGAGGAGAGGAGAGGAGAGGAGAGGAGAGGAGAGGAGAGGAGAGGAGAGGAGAGGAGAGGAGAGGAGAGGAGAGGAGAGGAGAGGAGAGGAGAGGAGAGGAGAGGAGAGGAGAGGAGAGGAGAGGAGAGGAGAGGAGGCAGCCCTGGCTCTCCGCTGCCATGACAACGCGGCCGGGAGCGCCGGGATCCACTGGATCCGAGCATCCCAGCCCTCGGTCTCTGCCGGGATGCGCTGCTCACAGCTCTGGAGCGAGGACGCTCCTGGCAGCAGAGCTTTGGGAAGGGAGGACAGCCGGGCTGGGCTCGTTAAACGGAGAGGGAACAAATGCGGGATCGCTGCTGGTGCGTGAGCAGCCACCAGCTCACCTGGCCCTGCAGGGCCATCAGCAGCCCCCCAAAATGAGAATTAACTCACAATCCAAGCCCTGGCAGCGCTGGGTTCTGCACCAGAGCAGAATAAATGAGACTTTCTGCACCAAAGAAATCAAAGTTTGACACTTTGGAACTTCAGGGTTACATTTTCTCTCTGCACTCTGCTGCTGAACTCCCTTGGGTAAATACCACCGTTAGGTGCTGCCTTAAAACCTGGTTTGGCAACGTTTGTTGTGATTAAAATCATTCTGAAGGACAATTTATATATATATATATATATATATATATATATATATATATGGCATTGGTCAACCTGTGGATGGGACAGCTGTTTTTGCAAGAATGGCTTTTAAGTTGAAAATATTGAAATATCTGAGCAGTTGAACTGTAGTTGTAGTTTTCCACACCTGGTTTCTGCTCTGATCTCACATCCTGTCCTTAGTAAAGGGTTTAACGTGTTTTATTTTTTTTTTAAATGTAAGTTTTTTGATGAAGAACGCATTTAAACACACACCAGTGGTGAGGTGTGAGAGCCCTGTTGCTGAATGTGATCACCCACACCCCCAAACCCCAGCCTGGTTTCAGTTCCATTCCTCATTCAGTGCCAGAGCTCATCTGGATTTATGTGAGACCCTTAAAAAAATGGGTTTATAGTGAGCACAAACAGAAACTCGCCTGGAATTGATCCTTTCATCCAGAGCAGTCAAACCTTGTCCTCTTTGCCTATTTTCACACCAATCTAAGCAAACCCTGATTGCCTCAGAACAAATGGCTTTTCTTCTCTCCAAGTCCTCTAAACCCCATTTCTGAAGGTGTTTTTTAATTGAGTTTGAAGCTATTTTCCAGAAAGAAGAGATGTTTAGGAAACTCTTACAGATATTGACAAAGGAAGATTTTCACATGGTTGGATTTTATTGGATAACCACTGTTTTTCTTAGAAAACATCCCTGCCTTCTGCCTGGTCCTTTTTTCCTGGTTTGGATTCTCTCACCTGTTGAGAAAAGAACTGATGAAAAAGTGTCAATATTTCAATTGTTAAAAGAGAAGAATCTGAGGTTGGTTGGGAGATATTCGGCACTTGCTGGGATATTTTTTCATTATATTATTTCGCTGGATGTTTCTATTGCTCTGTACAGAAATTCCTGTTGCAGAGGTAACTCCGCAGAAGTGCGAGGAACTAATTCACAGGGTGATAAATCAGTTATGGAAATGAGGTGGGGAGGGCTCATTTATCTGAAAGATTGCTCAGGAGCAGCATCAATCTCCAGGATTGGATCATGAAACCCTTCTGGAAAAGCCACACCGT
Organism: Acrocephalus arundinaceus; assembly: GCA_021534815.1. Lineage (NCBI taxonomy): Eukaryota > Metazoa > Chordata > Aves > Passeriformes > Sylviidae > Acrocephalus > Acrocephalus arundinaceus. The sequence goes on from JAJEOU010002284.1 coordinate 19,270,715, forward strand.
GGCCCCTCATTGCTGAGCACAGAGAGGGGATTTACCAGCTTCCAGGGGGATTTTATATCTGCTATAAATAGGTGGCACCGATATTATTGTGCAGTTGGCTTTGCCTTTGTGCAGCATGGGAAAACAATTGGGTTTGCTGGCAAAGCTCAGTGCTCTGCAAAGGTCAGGGTGACAGCAAAAAAAAAAAAAAAAAAAAAAAAAAAACCAACAAAAAACCAAAAAACAAACAAACAAACAAAAAACCCAAACAAAAAACCCAACCCCCCCCAAAAACCCCCACAAAAACCCACCCAAAAAACAAAAAAAAAAAACCCAAAAGAAACCAACAAAAAAAAATAAAAACCCCACCACCCCCCCCAAATCCCCAAAAACAAAAAAAACCCCAAAAAATCAAAAAACCCCAAACAAACTCAGGAATGTTGCACTAAATTAAAAATAATATTAAAATAATTGATATTTTCAGATTGATCCCCACGTCCCTCTGCCCTTGCACACCTGGCTGAGCTGCCATGGGCTGGGACGGGCCTGGAGCCCGGCCTGGTTTAGCCTCAGCCTGGTTCAGCCTCAGCCTGGTTTAACCTCAGCCTGGTTCAGCCTCAGCCTGGTTTAAACTCAGCCTGGTTTCCTTCAGCCTGGGTTAGCCTCAGCCTGGTTCAGCCTCAGTCTGGTTTAGCCTCACCCTGGTTCAGCCTCAACCTGGTTTACTTCAGCCTGGTTCAGTTTCAGCCTGGTTCAGTTTCAGCTTGGTTTAGCCTCAGCCAGGTTTAGCCTCAGCCCATCCATCTTTGCCTACAAAGCACAGCTGAAGCTGCTGCACTCCTTTCCTGCCCAGCACAGAACCCTGAGGTGAAAGTGGGACCAGCACAGCTTTCTTTGGGGTGGGGAGAGGCTGCAGCTGTGGGGCTGTGCTGTCCCCGTCCCCCCAGAGCTCAGGGATGGATCCTGGGCCAGGGAAACACAGCCAGGGTTCTGGGGGAAGGGAGGATCCTGCCTGTGGCTGCAGAGCCTGGAAAACACAGAACTCAAGAGACTCCCTTCCTCCTCAAACTGTGGGAAAACCACTTGTGGGGAGAGTTGGATGGGATTTGGGGCAGGAATTGTTCCCTGGAGGGTGGGCAGGCCCTGGCACAGGTGCCCAGAGCAGCTGTGGCTGCCCCTGGATCCCTGGCAGTGCCCCAGTCCAGGTTGGAGCAGCCTGGGACAGTGGGAGGTGTCCCTGCCATGGCAGGGGTGGCACTGGGTGGGATTTCAGGCCCCTTCCCACCCAAACCATCAGGGATCCTGAGGATTCTCTGTCTCTCAGGTACATCCAGGGATGGGCACTGAGCCCCAGCAAAGCTGCCAGGAGCGCTGGGATGTGCAGCACAGCCTGAGCTGATGCACACGGGGCTGATTCAGTCACTCATTAAACATCTGCCCCAGAGCAGCTCTGCCATGCATCCTTCCTCCAGCCCGACACGCCAGATTAGCTCAGATTGCCTCTGTCCATTATTTTTAAGCAAAAAAAAAAAAAAAAAAAAATTAATTTCATATTGTTACAGCAAAATAATTGGCTGAATTAGCGAAACCTTCCCAGCTGCAGAGAGCAGGAGCTGTGAGAGTTCTCATCTCAGGACAGCCTGAGCTGCGAGGACACTCCTCAGAGATTGTCCCTTTGATTCTAATGCAAACCTCTCTGCTCACGTCAGCCAGGAGCGAGTCTCCATAGCAAGGAGCTGTGCTGGCTGCCGTCCCCTCTGCAGACACAAAACAAGGATGATCCAAATTGGAGGTAATAACCGGGATGTGGGATGCAGGAGGATCGCAGGATTAATGAGGTTGTGCATCCGCAGGATCCTGCCTGGAGAGGGCTGAGCCCTCGGGCAATGACAGGAGCAGGTACTCGACCTTTAGGGCCCCCTGTGAGGCTGCAGCAGGGCCAACAAGAGGGTTAAAAATGTTCTTTTGTAGGATGGGGGATCTTGGCCTGAGATCTGAGAGCTTTTCTTGGGAGGCCCGTGACAGCTTTTCCTTTCTGCACTCTGCACAGGATCCTTGCTGGAGTTGTTCAATCACAGCAGCCATACCTTCTACCTCAGTCCCTTCTTTTAAAGGTAGGCGAAGTTTAAATATTAAACTTTTATCTTGCAAAATTCAGACATTCCCTTTTTTTTTTTTTTTTTTTTTTTAAGCAGGGGAATCCCCAAATCCCAGAGTGTGGGTGGCCTTCAAGCAAACCAAGGCAGTGTCCTGCTTAAATCCCAAATACCCCGAGCGCCCCTGCCCAGCCCTGGGCTCTGGTGCCTCCTGCTCCCACCCCTGTGCTGTGTGGAGTGGGAAATTCTTTGTGAGGTGGGAAATGCTGTGTGGGGTGGGAAATTCCATTTGGGGTGGGAAATTCTGTGTGGGTGGGAAATTCCATTTGGGGTGGGAAACTCTGTGTGGGGTGGGTAATGCTGTGTCGGGTGGGAAATTCCATTTGGGGTGGGAAATTCTGTGTGAGGTGGGAAATTCTGTGCAGGGTGGGAAATTCCATTTGGGGTGGGAATTTCTGTGCGGGGTGGGAATTTCTGTGTGGGGTGGGAATTTCTGTGTGGGGTGGGAAATTCAGTGTGGGGTGGGAAATGCTGTGTCGGGTGGGAAATGCTGTGTGGGGTGGGAAATTCCGTGTGGGGTGGAAATTTTGTGTGGGGTGGGAAATTCTGTGTGGGGTGGGAAATTTCTGTGTGGGGTGGGAAATTCTGTGTGGGGTGGGAAATGCTGCGTGGGGTGGGAAATGCTGTGTGGGGTGGGAAATTCTGTGTGGGGTGGGAAATGCTGTGTGGGGTGGGAAATTCAGTGTGGGGTGGGAAATGCTGTGTGGGGTGGGAATTTCTCCCTGTCACGTTTCCCCAGGCAGCCCCCGTTGACACCTGGCTGTTCCAGCCCGTTATTTACGGCAGCTCTGCTGGAGAGCCGAACACCAACGCCGCTCTGACGGTGTGCAAACACAGATGAGGTAAGAAAAGCCATAAAAGCTTCTGGGGCCTCTTAATTTGTCCCCTTTGAGTCATCTGTCATAAAAGCTGCCGGAGATGGGCTGTGCTCACAGGTAGGGCTGATGTGCTGTGATGCTGCTGTTGGTGAAATCTCTGACTTACAGCAAATAAATCCTGGGGCTGTGCGTGCCCTGGAGGGAAGGAGATTTTTGCCAGCCTGTACATTGTAGGTGGCACTTGATAAATGCTGCCCTCGGCTTTGGGAGGGCAGGAATATTCTAGAAGTGGTTGGGTGCTGAGCTTGAGGAGAGGAATCCCCAGAAATCTCAGAGCCTATCAAAACAAAGTGGGAACGCGCTGCTGGCGTGCAGCTCCTGCCAAGTATGAGCTGAAACCAAACTGGCAGAAACACCAGGGACAATTTTTTTTTTTCAAAGAAAGCTCCACTCTTTGGGTGTAAAAACCTAGAAAATGTGTTTTTCTTGCTGTTTCTGCTCAGGGGACCTGCCAGGCTGCTCCTTGTGGGACACTTCTCCAGCCATGAGCGAGGTGGGATCCCCAGCTCACCTTTGGTCGTGCAGTGCAAACAGGGTCACGGGATTTCCTCCCACACAAACCCCTTTGGTCTTTGCTGGTCCTGAGATTTCCCCAGCAGGATTTAACAACTGGGCAACACCTCTGACTACAGGGATTGGGATCTGAAATGTGGGGAAAGGCTTTAACAACTGTGCAACATCCCTGAATACAGGGATTGGGATCTGAAATGTGGGGAAAGGCTTTAGGGGAGGGATGGAAGGGCTGGGAGTCCCAGCAATCTGAGACAGCTCAGGACAGTAAATGAAGGATTTTCCTCACCTTGTGCTATCCAGGCAGATTTTGGCAGCTCCCAGCACCCCCTCAGAGCAGGGCAGGGTGAGAGGGTGTCCTGCCCCAGCAATGGATGTTTGTTTCTCCTGGTGCAAAATCCAGGAGAAGTGACATTAGAACATCGTGCCTGACATTAAAGGGACACTCATGCTACACTGACTGTGCTTCTGGAGGCCTCGTCTGGGGATAAAAAGTTTAAATTGGCTGATAAATAGTGATTCATTCTCAAAAAAAAAAAAAAAAATCATACTTTTCCTAATCCAACTCTTGGAATTTGTGGTTAATATCTGACTCCATGGTCTGATCCATCGCCAATTCATCCTCTCTTGTCTAGCTGCTTTTAATAATTGCAACACCCTCAGCTGTTGTTTTGTTTAGGTAATAGAGAACAATTCAGCCTGGAGAAAATTAATTTTCCTGTTTCACATGGTTTGGGGTTTCTTTTTTTTTTCTTTTTTTTTTTTTTTTTTTTTTTGTTTCTTGTACTTTTTAAATGAACCCTGGAAAACAGCAATGAAAATATGGGAGGGGAGTCCGAAGTAAACATTGATTTTTACAGTGCAATAATTTATGGTACCAACTTAATAAGTGGTGTGACACCAGCAGCTCACCCCCCATTTATCACGCATTGATGGTTTGATTCCAGAACTTTTAACACCACTGCTCGCTGGGACATAATAAAGGACCTGCCAACATTCCCATTAGAACCACGAGGTTTTAGGAGTTCTGCTATAAATATCAGCATTTGGAATCTGTGAATTATTTTGCAGAGTAACAACCTCGGAATGACTTGTTCCAGCAGCTGTGAAGAAATAAGGCTTTGACATTTCTGAACTTCGGGAGGACATCTCCCTCTGCCCAGAAGAAAAGGCTCAGGGACGCTCTCCATTATGCCCATCACCAGAAGTTTACCAACTGGGAGGCAGCTCCTGAGCTCACATAAATCACTTTAACCCTGCAGATGGCGAGGAGCAGACAGCAGCTTCCACGAGGAGGTTCTGATGGGATGTCTTGGTTTGGAAAGACGTGTCTGCCAGGGAGAGCTGGAGCTTCCCTTGGAATGGAGAATGTCACCCCCTCCCCTCCAAATTATGATAATTTTGCAATTAGGCAAAGATATGGGAATAGGAGTAACAGTTCTTTAATAGGAATAATAAAAAAGAAAAGAAAATACAAATGCAGTAGTACAAAGACAAGCAAGCAAAACAAAAGTCCTGGAAAAATCCTGACAGGGTCAGGGATACAACCTGACCCCCTGTTGGTCAGGGTGTTGGGAGCAGCCCAAATAAATCCTAGATGAGTTCTGTGGGGTACAGATGATGGAGTAGGAAAAGTCCAGTGGGGGCGAGATGGGTCTGGTCTTCCTCTGGTGGAAAAATCAGATCCCTGCTGTTCCTGAGCCTCAGTTTTTATCCAGGTGGGAATGGTTGGCTCCTCCCACTGGGTGGAGCATCTCCCAATGGGATGATGTCATGTGTGATGTCATTGGTGAGCCTCCATGGCCCATTATCAGCAGATATCCCAGATGATGTCATGTGTGATGTCACTGGTGAGCCACCCCAGGTGAGAGGTTCTGGGCATGGCCAGGAGTTCCACTCCTGCTTTTCCCAGGGAAAATCACTCCCAAAGACACCCTGACACTGGGGGCTGGCTGCTCTCCCCGTGCTGGGCCTGCCTGGCACTGCCAGCCCTGCTCCAGAGCTCCATTCCTGCTTTTCCCAGGAAACCCGCCCCAGGTGAGAGGTTCTGGGCATGGCCAGGAGCTCCACTCCTGCTTTTCCCAGGAAACCCGCCCCAGGTGAGAGGTTCTGGGCATGGCCAGGAGTTCCACTCCTGCTTTTCCCACCCCAGGTGAGGTGGGTGTTAATTCCAAACTCATGGCTGGGTTAGAGCCCAAGGGCTGGGAGTGCTGGAATGTTTCACCTCCTGCAGGACCTCACTGGGGCAGAGTCCTGTCAGTTCAGTGCTGGTTTCCCCGGGAATCCTGGAGTTGTTCAGGCTGGAAAAGGCCTCTGAGACCCAGCCCAGCTGTTGACCATCGATCCAGCTGTTTGGCAGCTGTGGCCATCCTGGTACCTGTGGGTTTTGGTTGGGGGGATGTTCTCACCAGATGTTTTCCCATTAGAACAGTTTGTTTCCATGGAAGCTCCCGTGGGAGAAGATGCACTGGTTGTCCCCAGAGCCAGCCCAGCAGGGTGAGGCACCCCAGACCCTCCCCAGGTGAGGCTGTGCTGCTTCCCTGGCTCCTCACAGACACCCCCAGCAGAGAGGGGACACTCCTGAAACCCACACTGCTTCCGAGGGAGGTCTGTACCCCAAAGGTTTTTCAGCTCCTCAGCCTCCACATCCTCCCTTCCATTCCTGGAAAATCCAGAAATTCCTCTCACCACTGAGGGCTCCAACAGCTCCAGGTCTGAGGGTTCAGGAACCCCTAAAAAGAGATACATGGGAAGGAGAATTGTGGGTAATGGAACAACAATGAAAAACAAATGAACTGGTGAGCTAAACTCTCTTTATTCCCCTATATATTGTATTTATGTAATCACAGGGTCTGTGATTATGTTTGTCCTAGCTTAGGTTGTAGGGGTTTGATGTACATTCTGTAAGCCATTAAATAATTTTGTTGGGGCATCTGATCTCCATGTTGATACTTTATTACCACAAATCACTTGGAAACAGGAAAGGCACCTGTGAAATTGGAAAACAATTCACAGATTGTTGTTTTTTCCAGTAACGAGCTCATTTTAAACCCCATTTTTAGCAAGAAATAATGACTTGCTTTATTTAGAGACTATTTAAAATGCTCTCGAGGTACCTACTGAATATCTTGACATCACAGATAAATCAGGAGCAGGCTCAAAATTAGCCCTGCGCTGTTCTATATTACAATATGTTCTATATTGCATTATCCAGCCCTTGTACAATGCACCTCAGAGATGGGAGAAGAGACAGAGTCTGTTCTCAAAGCTGTTTCTAACATATGATCGTCCTTAGCCCTGACAAGCTGCCAGGTTTGCCTCTGAGGCACAGGGCTGGGTATTTGTGGGTATTTGTGGATATTTGTGGATATTTGTGGGTATTTGTGGATATTTGTGGATATTTGTGGGTATTTGTGGATATTTGTGGATATTTGTGGATATTTGTGGATATTTCTGTGTGGGGAGGGTCTCCAGCAGCCTGAGGGTGTTGGGGTTCCTGGTGTTTTCGGCTTTGGTGTTGTCAGTGCATTATTTATGTGTCCAAAAGTGGCCAGGAGAGAGGTGATGCTCATCTGAAGGTTGAGGTAATTAAACTGACCTAATTCCTGTCAAAAATAATCAGGATAAACCCTGCGCTGTTCCAGGTGGGAAATTGGGCACCCGGCTCTGGCTGTGGGAGCTGCTCCGGGTGATGCTCCCGTGACCCAGGGCTGCTGGAGGGCAGGGTTGCATTGTGGTGCCAGAACCACCGAGCTGCTTCCATAGTTAATTAAAACACCCTTCATTAACAGTTCGCTTCGTGCCTTCCCAGGCTTGGCAGGTCCTTCCTGGGATGAGCAGGAGCTTTTGCATCCAGACCAGCTCCTGCTGGTTTAGCCTCAGCCTGGTTCAGCCTCAGCCTGGTCCTTCCTGGGATGAGCAGGAGCTTTTCATCCAGCCCAGCTCCTGCTGCAGCTGCGGCTGGTCCCTGCCGTGACCCCTGCTCTGCTCCGGGCTCTGCTGGGATCCCTCAGCCCAAAGGCCTCCGCGGCCTTTGGGATGGCAGGAACTTCCCAGGGAGTGTTTATTCCCCCTCCTCATTAACACATTTAGCAATGAGCATCCACAAAAACTCTCCCACTGGTCAGAGCCAGGTCTTTGCCTCCCGGTTTGAGGCTGGGATGAGGCAGCTGCTGTCTGGAGCAGCTCTGCAGGGTTATTCCTGCCCTGCCCGGGCACAATTCTGGTGTTTGCTGCAGGAGAACACGGGCAGGCAATGCTGGGCACGCAGGGGAGCAGGAGCGGTGCGGGAGCAGCCGGGCTGTCCCTGGCACATCCCGGCCAACAACCACGAACATTTATTTAATCCCAGCACCACAGAACATTCCCTCTCCTTTGGCCTGGGACCTTGGCACATCCCAGCCAACAACCACGGACATTTATTTAATCCCAGCACCACGGAACATTTCCTCTCCTTTGGCCTCTGGCCTTGGCGCATCCCAGCCAGGCACTAACCCCAGCACCATGGAATATAATCCTCTCCTTTGGCCTGGGACCATGGCACATCCCAGCCAACAACCATGGGACATTTATTTAACCCCAGCACCACAGAATATAATCCTCTCCTTTGGCCTCGGACCGTGGCACACTTCAGGAACCCCAACCCCACAGAATATTCCCTCTCCTTTGGTCTGGGACTGTGGCACATGCCAGCTCTCCTGCTGGCACTAACTCCAACCCCACGGAACATTTCCCCTCCTTTGGCCCCAGACCTTGGCGTTCAGGAGAACACAGAACAACAAAGGAGCATTCGGAGTGATTTCGTTAGAAATCCATCAGCCTGTCAGACAGTCTGGTGGCATCAATAATTCCCTATTAAGCCCTCTACACCCATTATGGTTTGTGCTTTTCCTTTTTTTTTTTTCTTTCCCCCCGAAGTTAGTTTCCAGGCAACCAGTAAGAACTGAATTGCATTAAGCTATTAATTCAGCCTTGCACGCCAGCTCCAGCTCCTGCAGCCCAGTTCTTCCTCTCCTGCACAAGTTTCCTCCTGAAGCCTTGTGTTGGTTTAATCTTCAGCGGTGCCCAGCCCAGAGAAGTGGTGTGGGAACAGCAGGGGCTGGGCTGGGCTTTGCTCCGTGTCTGCCTGGTGGGGTGGTTTGGGCACAGCTCTGGGGGAGGCTGGTGTTGGTCACCAGAAAATTCACAGAGATCTCTGGTGTGATCCTCATCACCACACCAGGGATGGCCTCAGCAAGGTCTGCATGGAATCCCTGGGGTTTCAGGGTGGTGGGGTTGGGGATTTGACAGTTGTGGGGTTGGATATTTGAGGGTGGTGGATTGGGATTTTAGGGTGGTGGGGTTGGAGATTTGAGGGTGGTGGGACTGGGATTTGAGGGTGGTGGGGTTTGGGATTTGAGGGTGGTGGGGTTGGGGATTTCAGGGTGGTGGGACTGGAGATTTGAGGGTGGTGGGTTGGGGATTTGAGGGTGGTGGGATGGGGATTTAGGGTGGTGGGACTTGGGATTTGAGGGTGGTGGGGATTTGAGGGTGGTGGGATTGGGTATTTGAGGGTAGTGGAGTTGGGGATTTGAGGGTGGTGGGATTGGGTATTTGAGGGTGGTGGTGTTGGGGATTTGAGGGTGGTGGAATGGGGATTTGAGGGTGGTGGGATTGGGATTTGAGGGTGGTGGGATTGGGGATTTGAGGGTGGGCAGCCCTGGCACAGGTGCCCAGAGCAGCTGTGGCTGCCCCTGGATCCCTGGCAGTGCCCAGGCCAGGTTGGACACTGGGGCAGCCTGGGACAGTGGGAGGTGTCCCTGCCTTCAGGGGTGGGATGGGATGGGCAGAAGCAGAGTCTCGTTATTATAATTTTTAACTTGGACACAGGCAGATCTGTGCCAGAGATCCCTTCCTTTCAGGGGAACACACGGATTTAAGAACGTGACTTATTAATGAATCCTTGCATGGGCAGTGCCTGTGCATCAATAATGGAGCAGTAAAGAAGCAGCAGTAATGAGCTGGAACCACCCCGAGCACGACACGAAAATCCTCGCAGAAGCTAAGAAGGAGTAATTTGGGTGTTGTGCTGCAGAGTTAATGAATGTAGTGCTGGGGAAAGGAACTGCACTGGCAGCTCAGGAATGAACTTCCCTGCTCGTTCCCTGCTGCAGGGCAGCTTTCCTGCCAGGCTCCAAGGGGAGGCTGTACGAGTGGGATGGAGATCTGGGCTGAAATCACAGCTGTGGCTGACAATAAAAATTAGGAGTTCAGAATTCCAGCCTCGCTGAGCTGAGCTGTGACTTGGTCAGAAAGGTCACTCACCATTCCCCAAGCTATGTCAGTGTTTACAATGCATTGTACACACACCTGTTGTATATTAATTATTATAATATTTTATTTTGTTGTATTTGTGGGAAATTATAATTATTAAATTATTGGGAAATTATAATTATTAAATTATTGGGAAAGGCTCTTCCCCATAGGGTGCTGACACTGCCCAGGCTCGCCAGGGAATGGGCACAGCCCCAGAGCTCCAGGAGGTTTGGGTACTGCTCCAGGGGTGCACAGGGTGGGATTTGGGGTGTCTGTGCAGGTTTAGGAGCTGCACTGGATGATCCCTGTGGGTCCCTTCCATCCCAAGACATCCCATGATATTCTCCAAGGCCACACTCAGAGACTCTTCCATGCTCTTTGCCTCAGGCTTTGCGCTGCTGTCAGTTGTGGAAGTCACTGGAGAGCTCTGCTGGGGATTTTTGGTGAGGCTGCAGTTGGAAAAAAAATCAATCTTAAGTAAAAGAATTTGTCTTTATCCCCTGCCAAAAAATAACAAAAAAATTATAAGGAGTAAATGTGATACTCAAAAAAGCTGAAAGTGAAGCACCAAAATGAAGCCATTTCAGATCAAGCTGCCGTGGCTTCTGTAAAACAGTTGGCTTGGGATAGAATTTTAAAAAGTGATTTAAAAAAATATATTAAAAAAAAAATAAACTACAGTTTTGAGCTCTTTCCAATTTCTGTCATTAGAGATCTATGATACAAGTCTGAATCACAGAGGTGACAAATCCGGGCCCCAAAAGGAAACCATATCTGCATCAAACTTCAGGAGAAACCAAATTAATAAAGATCTGCTGATGATCAGCAGGGCACACCATAAATGCTCTTCCCTGCAGCAGCCAGCAGAACTCGGGTGGTTTTGGAGGGTTTCCATGCTGGTTGCTCAGATTTCTGAGACAATTGCAATGTCCCCATTCATCTCTGGGTGTTGCCACCCCCAGGGGCCATGGGTCAGCACACCCAGAGAACCCCCGTGGTCAAAGTGCTGAATCCATCCCGTTCTCCATTTCGGGGCCATATTTTATTAAACATTTTCATCACTTTCAGCAGTGCATTCATACCTCCCCAGATTTATATCTATAATTAGGGGATCGTTATTTACCAGCTGCTAAAAAGACACCTTTCAGCAACATAATTCAAATGTCAGGAGTTACTGCCAGCTCCAGATTAATAGCACAGTTATTTCTTTGGCTACAGGTTAGGAACGTGGCTGCTGTCAGAAGCCTTTGGAAACTGTTCAGAAATACTGGGAAACAGCCACTGGTGTTTTTCCAGCTGAAGAAAATCAGTTGAATGTGAAAGAGAGTGATCCTTCTCCCAGATCTGAGTTCGGTAATGAGTTGTTTGTGTTTAACATCATCTCTAACAGACGGTGCTGCTAAATTTTGAATATTGGGGCTGGTTTTGCAAGAGGCCTCCACACAGGCTGATGGAGCACAGGGGAGGGTTCACATTTCAGCTCTGTGGGGCTGCTGTGTCTGCACCCACAGCTCTGCCCCTGTGGGGACCCTGGGGGTGACCCCGAAAAATGGGAGTGCTCAAAAAAAATTATTTATTGTGTGTGCTCTCTGGGGAATCACAGAATCACTCAAAAATTTTTATTTACTGTGTGTTCTCTAGGGGAAATCCCTGAATCACCCCCAAAAATTATTTATTGTGTGTGTTCTTCAGGGGAATCACAAAATCACAGGGAAAAAAAATAGAAAAAAGGGGGGAAAAAAGAAAAATAATTATTGTGTGTGCTCTCCAGGGGGAATCAGAATCACTTAAAAAATTATTTATTGTGTGTGTTCTCTAAGGGGAATCACTGAACGAGCTGCGTTGGGAGGGACCTTAAAGGCTGCCATGGCAGGGACACCTCCCACTGTTCCTGGTGCTCCCAGCCCCAATGTCCAACCTGGCCTGGGACACTGCCAGGGATCCAGAGGCAGCCCAGTTGTGTGGGAAATCCATCCCAGGGCCTCTCCACCCTCACAATGATGATCCTTGAGGATCTCAGCAATTCCTTGGTTATCTGGGATGATTTTGCAGTTGGTTTCCGGAAGGTCTGTGCTCAACACCCCCTTTGTGGTCAATTCTCTCATCCCACCAGAAATCCCGTCAAACTGGGAAGCTGTGTTTGCCATAAATCCACATTTCCTGGGCAGTCAGGAGTGGACAACCAAGCCTAACCAACATCCTTCTTGTTCCTCAGGGCTGAACTCCTGGAAACAACCAAAATCCCACCAAATCCAGCAGCATTGGTGCCACGCCAGCACGGCCACTTCAGATGTCACCTCTTTGGTTACCTGCCTGTGCCTTCGGTGCTCCAGCAGGAAGGTTTGGGCTGATGATGGTGAGACACTTCCACAACTCTTCAAACCCAATTTTTTCTTTCTTTTGGTCATACCCTTTTTTTTTTGGTTGTTACCACTGCTCAAAGTCTTTGTTGTGCTTCTATAAATGCTCAGATCCTTTTGAAATGGGAAAACTTTTTGAATTTGCTTGATCTCCTTCCTGCAAACCTTTCCCAGTTTTCACTGGCTGTTCAGTAATTCCATTCACTCAGAACTCACCTGGAAAACCCTTCACCAGTTAAATTGTTTTCTCCACGAGCAACAGAAGCTGGTGGGGTTTTTCCAACATGGGAATGAAGGGCGACTGTGCACACGTAATTCAAGGGAGTAGCTTTGGGGAAGGAGGAAAAGAAATTTGAACTCAATTGGATTTAAGTAACTTCAGCTTGGGTTTGAATCATATTTACACAGTTCTCTGTCTCCCCTCTGTTTGCAAGTTTTATTGCTATGGTTCCTGTGTCTTGGAGCGATGTGAATTAGTGGGTTTGTTATTGCTGGGAGGGAGGGGAACTGCAGCAGCAAGGAACGAGATCGTTCCCTGGAGTCCCACACAGGAAAGGGCTGGAAAACCTGGAGCTGAACCCAGAGCCCAGGGGACACCAAAACGGATGGAGTGGTGGGCCAGGAGCTGCCAACAGCGAGGCCAAACTGAGGCTGAAAACTCAATTAGCATAAAGGACGTGATGGAAACGGGGACATTTCGGGCAAAATCCTCCCTGCCTGGCAAGGAGACCCAGGAGCTTTGCAGCTTTCCTGGGTTTGCTTCCAGCGGGGCCCAAATGTGAGGATTTTGTGCAGTTCCAGAGCGAGCAGGAGAGTGAGAAATCATTTAACAGCCCGGGCTCTGAGGGGAGAATCAGCGGGAGCTGGATTGATGGAAATGCCCCAAATTGAGGGTGGTTTCAGGGCGGTTGTTTGCATTGTTGGCTGCAAGCTTTTGGTGAAAGCTTTTCTAAGTGAGTATTTTGGGACAAGGCAGACTTCTCACAGGGTGAACCGAAGATGAAATTACAGGTCTTTAACAGGAGCTGCACTCGTAAATGAAAAATATGATGTGGCACAGTAAAAATAAGACCATTGTCCTGAAGTCTTTGGCTATGTCCTTCCCAGTGTACTTTGGGGATTAATCAGCAAATTGTGTGTCACAGCAGTTTGGCCCAAGTGGGGTTTTTCTTATATTGCAGCCTCAGATTACAAACTCATTGTCAATTAAACAATTTTCAATAATGCAGCTGTTGAACTTGCCTGGGCTGGCTCTTGGCTGGCCAGGGTTTGCTGCTCCAGCACTGCCACCTTCTCTGGAGGCCTCTCCTCCTCAGGAGAGGGTGCAGAGTGTTCCTGTCTGTAAACACACAGAATCCAGCCCATTTCCATCTTCTGCAACTCCTACCCCACACTCCTGCTGTGTCTGAGCTCTGGGGCACTCCCAGCACAGCAAAATGAGCAAGAAAAGGCTCTGAGCAAAGACAAACCCAGCGTGGAGCCCTGAGCAGAGGCAGGGCTGGAATGGGGCTGCCTCCCCCAGGGAATGCACTGATTGTCATTCCTCCCTTCTGATTTTCTGTGTTCATGGAATCACAGGATGGTCACAGCTGGAAAAGACCTCCAGGAACATCGAGCCCAACCTTAAATGTTCCTTAGGTTTGAAGGAACCCACAGTTTCATTGGTGTACAAATGGAAAATGAACTCCAAAACTCTCCAATTGAGAGAATTCCGGCCTAGTTCTGGTGGGAATTAAGCAGGTTTCAAGTAATTCATGTTTGAAATGCCTTCATAACCTTTGCCTCATAAAACCAGGGAAGGACATAAAGTAATGATAAAAATTCCCATTTTGGAAGGGAAGATTCTCCTCCCTGGCAGTGAGGATGAAGGAAATTTGCTGTGTTTCAAGAGGATTGTCAGTGGTTACTTTGATTTCAGAGTTAACACATCTTAATCCTGCCCCTCTCCAGCGCTGCTTTGATGGGAACTTGGTGATTTACGGGATTGCATTTGAATTCCTGTGGAGAATTCACTCTTGCTTAGGAACACTGAAAGCTCCTGCAGGCTCCTGTGGTTCCCCACAGCCCGGGCTGGGCAGGCTCTGCCCTCTGGAAGTGCTGGGGCTGCCTCATGTAACCCCAGCTGCTGCTGCTGCAGCCACCGGGTGCAAATGGAAAAGTTGGGCAGGAAACACCAGGAGCACAAGAGGGTTTTACTCCCTAAGTGCTCTCAGGGGTTTGCTGTCTTTTACTTGTTCCTCTCCTCTCCAAAATGCCTTTTTTTATTTTTTTTTTTTTTTTCCCTCGAAGAGCATGAAAAGGAAAATTGAGAATGAGTCAAACCACCAGAAAAGTTAAGGGATGTCTTGAGGACATGGATTTTTCTCTGTGGTTGTGGCAGAGCTGGAGCCCACACAGAGTCTCCAGCCAGCGCTGCCCCGCACTCATCAGCCATCCCTAATTAAATTAACAGCCTGCAATTAACACCCAGCCCAGCATCGCCCTTTGAATTCATCTTCTGGTTCTCCAAACTGAATTGCTTTTAATAAAAACCTTATAAAAAGCAATTTTATTCCTGTCTATTCACACCAACCCTGAGCCAACATTGGTGTGTCTTAAATATTCAATTTGATTTCGGCAGAGCTGGACCCTGAGCTAAGGGGGTGGGAAATTAAAACAGATTCCAAACTTGGAGAGAATGCAGAGCACCATCAAGGTGGGTAATTAAAGAGGAAGGAGAGAAACTCTCCTGGTTTAACACAAAAATAAGTGATGGGTTCAGCACTGCTGCATGAACACTGCATTTCCCAGTAGTAAAAGCTTGTTTGTATCTGGGTCAAGAGAAAAAAAAAAAAAAAGCTGCTAAAGTTAAGAAACACTTCCAAGTTTTGGGTTATTAGAAGTGAGAGAGGTTCAGTGAGAAGCTCAGGATTGTCAGTGGTGCAAATGAGGTTTTCCTGACAGGCTGGGGAGTTCGTGTTTGACTTTTTCCTTAAATATTTGCAAGAAAATTACGGGCAGCGCTTTGGTTCTGCAAATATTGACCCCAGGTTCTCCTGTTTCATTAGCAGCAGCGATATTTAATAAATCAATCAGCTGAGCTGAGCCTGTGACCGCGGGGCAATGCCCAGAGAGATGGGCCAGGGATCCTGCACTGCCCCGCAGGAGCTCTGCCCTGGCTGCTTTTAGCAGAACTAAGGGGGGGAAATTGTTCAATTCTGGGCCTTTTCCATTAAAATACACCAATGTTTGAGTGAGAGATGTGCCTTTCACCCAGGGGTCTGCTGATTGTGCCTTTCTGGCTCACCTGGATCTTGTTCCTTCTGCCTTTGCTTTGGTGCTTTCAGGGGCTCTCGTTGCCTTTGCTGTTCCAGTCTGGTGCTGGCATTCCTCAGTTTATATTTGGAATTTGATATCCATGGGAATCTGTGAAAATCCTTTTAATTTTTTTGCCAGCCCTTATTTAAATGGCAGATGATTAATTCTCCACTGTGGCCATCCCTTCTGAAGGTGTTGCCTGTGCCTCTGAGGGACATCCCTCACTCCAAAATCCCGGATCCTTGAGGAAAATCTGCACCTTTGGTTGCTCCATGAGCTGTAAATTCCCCTTTAGCATCTGCCCATGGGCAGCACGAGTCACAGGCCTGGCTCCTCCAAGAAATCCCAAGTTTCCCACCTGCTGGAGAGCAGGAGAACAATTCAGAGTGGTTTTCAAAAGCCCCTGCGTGGAGCAGCTCCCTTGGTTGGGAATGGTTCTCTGTGATTTATTAGTCAGAAATTCCATCATATTTTGTGCCATCCCTCACAAATCTCAGCTCCAATTTTTTCCCCTTCTCAGAGCTGTCTTGTGAATAACAAACCCCACATTTTTCTTGTGTGTGTTCCTCTGAATTTATTTCGTGTCATCTTCTTGCAGGAGAGGAATAAAAAAAAAAATGCAGCTCCTCTCACTTAGCCCCCTTTGGGACAGCAGCCACAGATGAAGAGCGAGCAATCAACGTGTCAGGATAAAATTAGATTGCCACGGAGTACGAGGTTTGATCCAATATCTGTATCAGATTTGGGGTTCAGCTCTGCATATCACAATCACACAGTCCTTGCTGGAGCTGCTGGGCACGGAGCAGCTCCTTGCAGCTCCGGGAGAGGCTGGGGAAGAAAGGGACAGGCTGGAATTTTCTGTTTTACAGGGATGCCTTGGGGTTTAACAGGGTTCTGGAGCAGGGATGGCTGCAGGGATGGAGCCAAGTGGGAATTTCCTGTTTTACAGGGATGCCTCGGTGTTTAACGGGGTTCTGAGGGAGGGATGGCTGCAGGGATGGAGCCAGGCTGGAATTCCCTGTTTTAGACCAGTGCCTCAGTGTTTAACAGGGTTCTGAGGGAGGGATGGAGCCAGGCTGGAATTTCTGTTTTACACCAGTGCCTCAGTGTTTAACGGGGTTCTGGAGCAGGGATGGCTGCAGGGATGGAGCCAGGTGGAATTTTTGGGGGTGCCTCGGTGTTTAACGGGGTTCTAAGGGAGGGATGGAGCCAGGCTGGAGCCCCAGGAGCTGGGGCAGCATTTCCTGCACAAATCCCTCCCAGACCCCCTCCCCACACCCCGCTTTTCACAGGGGTGCCGTTCTGAAGTGAGGAAAATGGGTTTATTTTGGGTGCCTGAGGTGGGAGATGGGTCTGGCAGCATCCCCAACACGAACCCCTGGGCTCCAGCCCGGAGCAGGGCTGGCCCTAAGCCAAGCCCAGAGCTGTGCCCAGCTGAGCCAGGACCTTCACCGTGCTCGGTGACACAGCCACAGCAACCAGGGACAGCTCTGGGAGGACCAGGGGCTGCACCACAGCTTGCACAGAAACCATGGGCATTTTCACACAGGTTTTTTCAACAAAATACCCAAATAACATCAAGAAATTATAATATTTGTTTCCATTTAATTGGGAAAAAGTAAGGGAAATATTTTAAATATTCATTCCAATGTGTTTGGTTTGGGTCAGACCAAGAGTTTTGGTTCCCTTGAAGGGCCCAGCAGAAGCCAAGAGCCAACAAGATGGAAATGTGAGCTCTGTGCAGGCACGGCCACTCCTGTCCTGTGGAGTTCATGAAAGCCTCTTTGTAACTCAGAAATTGTCTCACAGAGGCTCCCATGAGCCTGGCTGAGGTTTGCATGGGATTTTGGGGAGGATATTGGGGCAGTTCCCTGTTTGACCCTCAGGCACTGCAGTTTGTACCGTGGTAAATCCTGAGCCATTGGAACAGAGGGCAGGCCTGGACTTGGACTAATTGAGGGTAAAATCCATTTTCTCTGGGTGTAAAAATATCGATACACACACACAGAGGCTGTTTGTAACCTTGTGGCCCACCTGCTGTAAGGAATTAACCTGGTTCTGCTCATCCTGCGTGAGGAGCCTGCCAGGATCTGCTCTGCCCCGTGCTCTGCCAGCAGATTCGGAATTAATGCTCCAACCTCTGAAATTAATGAGTTCCTACTGACCTGGGTGGAAGTGGATCAGCCCTGGGGCTGCCAGCCCACCCTGCTGGGGTCTCACTGGAGGAGTTTCCCCACTTTGAGGCCCAATTCCTGCCCTGGGAGCCTCGGGAGCTCATTGAAGGCCCCATCAGGGCCCTGCTGCTCCCCACACAGAGGGTTCAGCAAGGACAGTTCTCATTCTGTCCTGCCCTAACCCCAGGTTATTTTGGGCTCCTTTCTCTACTCCTTTACCTCAAACAACCCATCTAGAAAGCTCCTCTTAGCCCAGGGTTTCCTGACAGAGGAGGTTCCACACCTGCATTCCCCAGAGCCCTGAGTGGGGTTTGACAAATCCGATTTCATTCATAACGAGGCACCTCAAACAAAACAATATTAATAGAGCAGCTCATAGGTGATGGAGATGTTCCCAGTCCCTGTAAATTGGGGTTTTTCCTGTGGAAAACACAGTGAGTCTTGAAGAGGGAGAGTCAAAAATTTCTGCTCTGCTGTTTATGAAGGAGGAATTAAAGGTTGTCTCCTGAGTTCAACCCTGTTGACCACAATTCCCATCGATGGAATTACCTTGGAGAGGCTTTTCCATGGCCACACACGGTGTGGTTGGATGGAACAAGACCCATAAAAGACTCAGCTGTGCCTGTGCCCCAGACTGGCTGGGCTGGGCTGGGTTTGGCTGAGCTGAGCTGGGCTGAGCTGGGTTTTGCTGAGCTGGGCTCAGGATCCAGTGCTGCCTCCCCCAGAGATGAACACCAGCATCCAGAGCCCCACCAGGTGAGTACCGAGAGAGGAGAAGCCAAAGGAAAATTCATTTCATGGAGCACGAGAGGGCATGAAAGAAATCCACGGTTAAGGAGCAGAAAATGGAGAAAAGGCATCATTGTCTGATAGCCAGGGTATCAAACAAGAGAATAAAGGGAAAAATCTATACCCTGAACCCACAGCCACAGAAAGGAGCTGTCAGCATTACCAGGCTGTCGATGGGTTTGTCTGAGCTCACTGTTGTTGTAGACAGGGTAAAAGCTTGCACAGACCAGGCCTGCTAGAAAATGAATGAGGAAGGACATCCAGGGAATAAATAAAGGAGGTGAGGAAAAGATCTCCACTTGCACAAAATCTGCACAGCCATGGAGAGCCCTTAAAAAAAAAAAAAAAGTTAAAACTTCATTTACAAAGAGCTCTCCTGACTTGTGTCATAAAATGTTCCAAAACAATCTCATGACTCAATTCCTGCAGCCATTGAAGTAGGGAGAATTACATAAGATCCTTGCTGTTTGCTTTATTTCATGCTTAACTCATGTTCTCAATGATTCATTATCAGGATTTGTCAGGACTAATTAAGCAGAGTGCCAGCTGTGGTAGGATTGGGTTCCACAGCACCTTCCTGGCTGGGGACTCCACTGGGATCACTGCTCCTGGAGAATGAGGGAACAGCAGCCAGTGCTCAGAGCTTTGGGGCTGACTGGGCTGGGCTGGTTCAAAGGGGATTATTTAGTGCCTAAATACAGCAACTGGAGTTGTCTGCAGCAAACAACAAAACCTGTGAAGTTCCCAGGATGATTTTCTTTTCTCTGCTAAAAGCGACCTCTCTTCAGTTCAACAAAAATCATTAAATCCCCAGAAGGGCACGGTCTGGAGTCAGGAAGGTGTGAGTGTGAAAAGGTGTGGCTGTGCAAGGTGTCCCTGCCCTGGCAGAGGCTTTGGAGCTCAGGGATGCTCTCCAAGGTCCCTCCCACCCCAAACCAGGCTGGGATCCCATGGGATCCCAAACTTTTCACACTGGTAGGAAATGAGCAGTGGGCTCGGCAGCTGTGGTTGCAGTTTGCAAACAAACCTTTGTGACCCATGTTTGGCACAGGCAAAGCCATCCCCAGAGAATCCCTGTGCTGGTGTGCACACCCCGCTAATTAAAACAGAGTCATTAAGAGTAATTAATTTCTGGCAGCAATGGCCAAACATCAGGGGCTGGTGTGAGCTGGGGGGGTCCTGCAGCTCTGCCATCCCAGTGGGACCCTCCTGGGCAGTGCCCAGGGGTGTGAGGGAGTGGAATTGCCCAGGGGCAATCCCAGCTCGGTGCTGGCAGGGCTGGGCTCTGCAGGAGGGACGGTGCCTCCTTCCCAGGGAGGTGCTGGGGTTATTTCAGGCCAGTCTCACCCAGAGCCTGCCCAAAGCTTCACCAGGTGAGGTGAGTGTCCATCTCCTCTGAGGGGAGCAAGTGCCATGCCCTAATCAGGGCTGGGACAGATGTCACCTGTTAAAGGCATTTCTCACAAATATATAAAGCATTTTCTGTCAGCGTTCTTTGGGGGAAAAAATCTGTCAAGCATTTTTAAAGCGTTTTGCTTAAAATTCGGTGAAGCTGTAAAGGACAGAAAAGGGGCACTGATGGCTGGGAGGGAAAAGCCTCTCAAGAGCACCCTGAGTGATTCCATCAGCTTCAATGCCACTTTGTCCCCTGGAAAAGTCCAGGCAGCACAGCCAGAAGGGGAGGAGGAGACCTGCCTGTGCTGGCTGGGCCCGTTTATTGTCTGACATTACAACACTATTATTATTGGGAGAAAGCTGTCTTATTTAATTATCCTGAATGTGCAGTCCCATCATTTCTAATTCAGCAGCAGAGGAAGATGTTCCAAGCATTAAGCAAATCAAAATATTCTCAGTAAATAAGTAACTGAGAGAATAATCAGTGTTTGGAGAGAAGAAGTTATTGTTCCCCGTGACTGGCAGAGAGTTTAATGATTTGGCTCAAGTGCCCATCTAATAGAGCTGCCTGCTTGAAGGATTTGTGATCTCCAAGGAACGCTTGGGAAGTGTCTCCTGTGTAATTGATTGATCCATCCCTCTGGAAGGCTTGGATGGCTGTCAGAACCCGGGACAGGGATTGATGGGGCTGCAGGGGGTGGGAGCTGTGGGGAACGCCTGGCCCGAGGCAGGGGTGACCCCAGTGACCCCAGTGACCCCAGATCCTGCTCAGGATGGGGGAATTGCTGCCAGCTCACCCAGAACCTTGGGAAGGACAAGGCCCTTCCTCCCCTGCCCTCTGATCCTTCCCTGGGGTGGGAATGGTGGAGCTGATCCTGTACCAGGGCTCCTTTAACCCCTGCTACAGAGGCACAAAAAATCACTGAGACCCAGGCTCAGATCATCAGTGACTGCTGAGCCTGGCACTGCCCAGCCCAGGCTGGATCTCACCAGCTTGGCCTCAGCTCATGGCCAAGGGCTCCTCCTCCTCCTCCTCCCAGCGCCTTTTCCTTCCTAAACAGAGGCAGCAGCCAGGGCACAGGAGGCAGCACCCAGGAGGAGCCTGGAAATGGAAAATAACTCTGTGTGTGATGCTGTGGGACTGTGAGACCATCAGAGGAAGGGAAATGGTTCTCCCCAAGGGTTGCCTCTCACAGCTGCTTTGCTCTCCCACGTGCTCACACCGGTGTTGCAACCCAGAATTAGGCCCAGACACTTCATTTAGCACAAGGGGCTCATTGCAGGTTTTTTTTCTTGGAAACAATCCATAATGTCTTGTAGATTTAATAACTTCGTATATTTTATAAATTACAACCTACTCATAATTTTTAATATATTTTAATATTTTATAATCCAATAAGCTACAATTGTGAAAATAATGTTTCTCTTACATAAATAAGGATCTAGCAAGGTATCCAAGCGACCACGTCCTTGAAGGGAATTTGCTGTCCCCCTGTCCTCCCTGGAAACCAGAGCCTCACCCACACCTCCTCTTTCTAAACAGCAACAACAAAGCCCCGAGTTAAGGATCTGAGCTTTTCACTGGCCTCTGCTCCAAAAATCCATTATTTTCTGCACAGCAGATAAGCAGGAGCTCTGGCTGCTTTCCCGAGCCTGACTTCACCCAACAAATTAATTGCTTGTACCACGTCCATTACAGTTGTCCAAGCTGACCTCTGCCTGCGCGGCAGCCTCTGCCACATCACCAATATTTGAAGGATTGTTTTATTCCTCCTTCCTGCTGCTCCATCACTCTTTGGGCTGCTTCCACTGGCTGGCTGGAAGGGGATTTTGTGTTTGCTCTGCCGGCTGCCCAGACAAAGGCAATGTTTAATTGTGCAGCAGCTCTGACAGTGATCCTCCTGTGATGGAGATCACGCCACACCCTGAAGGATGCCAGCCATGAGGCCCCGTCCTCTCTGACAAAGTCTTTGCTCATCCAGGAGTAACTTGGCTGAATCTCACTTGACAAGCAAGTTAAGAATGGTTTTGAATATTCTCTTGGATGTGTTTAACCTGCGCTTACTTCTAAACAAATTCTCTTGCTAAAAAGATCAGGCTTGGGCTGGGTTTGTTTGTTGGGTTTGGTTTATTTTGCTGGTGATTTTTTTTGTTTGTTCTGTGTTTTGGGAGGTGTTTTGAGAGTGGCCCAGGGTGTTGAATGCTGAGTGTGGAATGCTCTGAGTGTGGAACGCTCTGAGTGTGGAATGCTCTGAGTGTTGAATGCTCTGAGTGTGGAATGCTGAGTGTTCAATACTCTGAATGTGGAATGCTGAGTGTGGTTCTGAGTGTTGAATGCTGAGTGTGGCTCTGAGGGTGGCTCTGGGTATGGAATGCTGTGAGTGGGGAATGCTGAGTGTTGAAAACACTCTGAGTGTGGAATGCTCTGAGTGTGGCTCTGAGTGTTAATGCTGAGTGTGTCGAGGTGGCTCTGAGATGCTGGATGGTCTGATGTGCTCTGAGTGTGAATGCTCTGGTCTGTGAATGCTGAGTATCAGTGGCTCTGAGTGTGGAATGCTCTGAGTGTGGAATGCTAAGTGTTCAAAGCTCTGAGTGCTGAATGCTCTGAGTGTTGAATGCTGAGTGTGGAATGCTCTGAGTGTTCAATGCTCTGGGTGTTCAATGTTCTGGGTGTTCAATGTTCTGCATGTTGAATGCTGAGTGTCAGATGCTCTGAGTGTGGCTCTGTTCAATGCTCTGAGTGTTCAATGCTCTGGGTGTTCAATGTTCTGCATGTTGAATGCTGAGTGTCAGATGCTCTGAGTGTGGCTCTGAGTGCTGAATGCTCTGAGTGTGGAATACTCTGAGTGTTCAATGCTCTGAGTGCTGAATGCTCTGAGTGCTGAATGCTCTGAGTGTTCGATGCTCTGAGTGTTGGATGTTCTGAGTGTGGAATGCTCTGAGTGCGGCTCTGAGTGCTGAATGCTCTGAGTGTGGAATACTCTGAGTGTTCAATGTTCTGTGTGTTCAATGCTGAGTGTGGAATGCTCTGAGTGTGGCTCTGTTCAATGCTCTGAGTGCTGAATGCTCTGAGTGTGGAATGCTCTGAGTGTTCAATACTCTGAGTGCTGAATGCTCTGAGTGTGGAATACTCTGAGTGTTCAATGTTCTGTGTGTTCAATGCTGAGTGTCAGACGCTCTGAGTGTGGCTCTGTTCAATGCTCTGAGTGCAGAATGCTGAGTGTGGAATGCTCTGAGTGAGCCTCTCGGGGTGGGCTGGGGGGATCCTTTCGGTGCAGTGGGACAGGGGACGTTGCTCAGCACAGGTGTGACACACTCACTGCTGCTTTAGTCAGCGCTGCCTCACTGCAGGTGTTCACAATCCCAGGGAAATCACAGCATGACGGAAGCGTTCCGGTTGGAAAAGGTCTTTCAGATCATCGACAGTGATATTTCTCCCAAGGAAAACACAGCAGTGGGAGATGCACAGGCTGTTATTATATTTAGTTTCCTGTCTGAGAGGGCCAGATTGGGTGTAGGTAGCTCAGAGCACAGAGTGGATGGAGCTCAGGTACAGTGAGAAGGAGACTCCCGCCAATTTGGAGAGTTCAACCCCAAGGCAGGAAACTGAAAACTGACAAAGAGGATTTTCCAGACATGTCCAGTGGTCCTTGCTAGCACAGCAGCCAAGCACTCGGCTGGGCACTTCTGTGGATATCAGGAGCATCCAGAGCAATGATTGCTGTATCAATTTTTGTAATGTAATTGGAATAATCTTTCACGCTTCAGGGCTTAAACCAACTAGATCAGGAAAGGAATAAAGATATCTGCATACTGCAAAACTCTGTCCTTTTTTGTACATCTGCTGCTGATCCAAGAGGAGCTGCTGGGCTGGGCTGGGTCAGCTGTGGCAGTCCCTGTGCTCCTCAGGGAACTTCTGTGGGACCTGCACACTTTAGGTAAACCAAGGTGTGAGGAGGAGGAGGATGAAGTGGAGAGCAGACAGGTTTTCTGTGACTGGAGAGGACAGAAGTTTATGTGGTTATACATGAATAACTGCAGATTTGCCCAAAGGGAAAAAACCCAATGCAAACCAGGAAGATTGCAAAATCATGAGGGG
Organism: Acrocephalus arundinaceus; assembly: GCA_021534815.1. Taxonomy (NCBI): domain Eukaryota; kingdom Metazoa; phylum Chordata; class Aves; order Passeriformes; family Sylviidae; genus Acrocephalus; species Acrocephalus arundinaceus. The sequence goes on from JAJEOU010002284.1 coordinate 19,294,646, forward strand.
ATTTCCAGCAAAACATGAGATTTATTAGAAGGGATTTATCTCCAAAATGTCCTTTCTGAACTGGAACACTTGAGGTAAACTTGAGGCCTCAGTCACAAGAGTCAGAAATGCAGAAGGAGAAGAAGGAGAAGGAGAAGGAGAAGGAGAAGGAGAAGGAGAAGGAGAAGGAGAAGAAGGAGAAGGAGAAGGAGAAGGAGAAGGAGAAGGAGAAGGAGAAGGAGAAGGAGAAGGAGAAGGAGAAGGAGAAGGAGAAGGAGAAGGAGAAGGAGAAGGAGAAGGAGAAGGAGAAGGAGAAGGAGAAGGAGAAGGAGAAGGAGAAGGAGAAGGAGAAGGAGAAGGAGAAGGAGAAGGAGAAGGAGAAGGAGAAGGAGAAGAAGAAGAAGAAGAAGAAGAAGAAGAAGAAGAAGAAGAAGAAGAAGAAAAGAAGAAGAAGAAGAAGAAGAAGAAGAAGAAGAAGAAGAAGAAGAAGAAGAAGAAGAAGAAGAAGAAGAAGAAGAAGAAGAAGAAGAAGAAGAAGAAGAAGAAGAAGAAGAAGAAGAAAGAAGAAGAAGAAGAAGAAAGAAGAAGAAGAAGAAGAAGAAGAAGAAAAGAAAAGAAGAAGAAGAAGAAAGAAGAAGAAGAAGAAGAAGAAGAAGAGAAGAAGAAGAAGAAGAAGAAGAAGAAGAAGAGAAGAAGAAGAAGAAAGAAGAAGAAGAAGAAGAAGAAGAAGAAGAGAAGAAGAAGAAGAAGAAGAAGAAGAAGAAGAAGAAGAAGAAGAAGAAGAAGAAAAGAAGAAGAAGAAGAAGAAGAAGAAGAGAAGAAGAAGAAAGAAGAAGAAAGAAGAAGAAGAAGAAAGAAGAAGAAGAAGAAGAAGAAGAAGAAGAAGAAGAAGAAGAAGAAAAAGAAGAAGAAGAAGAAGAAGAAGAAGAAGAAGAAAAGAAGAAGAAAAGAAGAAGAAGAAGAAGAAGAAGAAGAAGAAGAAGAAGAAGAAAGAAGAAGAAGGAAGAAGAAGAAGAAGAAGAAGAAGAAGAAAGAAGAAGAAGAAGAAGAAGAAGAAGAGAAGAAGAAGAAGAAAGAAGAAGAAGAAGAAGAAGAAGAAGAAGAAGAAGAAAAGAAAGAAGAAAGAAAAGAAGAAGAGAAGAAGAAGAAGAAGAAGAAAGAAGAAGAAGAAGAAGAAGAAAGAAGAAAAGAAGAAGAAGAAAAGAAAAGAAGAAGAAGAAGAAGAGAAGAAGAAGAAGAAGAAAGAAGAAGAAGAAGAAGAAGAAAAAAGAAGAAGAAGAAGAAGAAGAAGAAGAAGAAGAAGAAAGAAGAAGAAGAAGAAGAAGAAGAAGAAGAAGAAGAAGAAGAAGAAGAAGAAGAAGAAGAAGAGAAGAAGAAGAAAGAAGAAGAAGAAGAAGAAGAAGAAGAAGAAGAAGAAAGAAGAAGAAAGAAGAAAGAAGAAGAAGAAGAAGAAGAAGAAGAGAAGAAGAAGAAGAAGAAGAAGAAGAAGAAGAAGAAGAAGAAGAAGAAAGAAGAAGAAGAAGAAGAAGAAGAAGAAAGAAGAAGAAGAAGAAGAAGAAGAAGAAGAAGAAGAAGAAGAAGAAGAAGAAGAAGAAGAAGAAGAAAAAAAAAAGAAGAAGAAGAAGAAGAAGAAGAAGAAGAAGAAGAAAGAAGAAAAAAAAAAGAAGAAGAAAAAAGAAGAAAAGAAGAAGAAGAAGAAGAAGAAGAAAAAAAAAGAAGAAGAAAAAAAAAAAAAAAGAAAAAAAAAAAAGAAAAAAAAAAAAAAAAAAAAAAAAAAAAAAAAGAAGAAGAAAAAGAAGAAAAAGAAGAAGAAGAAAGAAGAAGAAGAAGAAGAAGAAGAAGAAGAAGAAGAAGAAGAAGAAGAAGAAGAAGAAGAAGAAAGAAGAAGAAGAAGAAGAAGAAAGAAGAAGAAGAAGAAGAAAGAAGAAGAAGAAGAAGAAGAAGAAGAAGAAGAAGAAGAAGAAGAAGAAGAAGAAGAAGAAGAAGAAGAAGAAGAAGAAGAAGAAGAAGAGACGACAGAGATAAGATTCTGACTGAGGAGCTCTAAGTGGGCAAGAGGTAAATAAGCACTAAAGAGCTCTCCCAGGGTGTGTGCACAAGGAGATGGAAATGGGGATGGAGCTGGTGCTAACAAGGGAGAAGTGGGAAGGAAATCCCACAGTGCAGCAGGAGAAGGGACATGAGGAGTTGGGATGGGGATGGGGATGGAAATGGGAATGGGGATGGGGATGGGGATGGAATGGGATGGGGATGGGGATGGAAATGGGGCTTGGGGCTGGTTCAGCTGCACCCCCCTGGCAGGGACTGGGAGAGGGGTGGAAGTCTGACAGCCCTATGAAAAATCTCCGAGGAACTGGGTGGTTCCTTCAGGTCCCTTCCAACCCCATGCATTCTGTGGCTGGCAGTGTAAAAGGAATCACCTTTTTAAGATGTGTGGGTGATTTGGGGGAGCTGAGGGCCTGGCACAGGTGCCCAGAGCAGCTGTGGCTGCCCCTGGATCCCTGGCAGTGTCCCAGGCCAGGTTGGAGCAGCCTGGGACAGTGGGAGGTGTCCCTGCCATGGCAGGGTGGGATGAGGTCCCTTTAGGGTCCCTCCCAAGGCACCCTGTGATGCTGTGACTGTGCAGGTCACCCTGGGGCTCTGCTGGTGTTCGGGACCAGGTGGTGAACGGCACCTACAGCTGCTCTGCCATTTATGGAGGAGGAATTAAGGGTTGTCTCCAAAAAACTGTGCTTGGTCTGCTGGGAACATCTGAGAGAGGTGTCCTGCATCAGCCTGGAATTGGAGATGTGGAGGGCATGGATTTATCCTGCATCAGCCTGGAATTGGGGTGGGGGCATGGATTTATCTGATCGGGAGGGATGTGGCCAGCATGGATTTATCCTGCATCAGCCTGGAATTGGGGATGTGGCACAGCATGGATTTATCCTGCATCAGCCTGGAATTGGGGATGTGGAGGGCATGGATTTATCCTGCATCAGCCTGGAATTGGGGATGTGGAGGGCATGGATTTATCCTGCATCAGCCTGGAATTGGGGATGTGGAGGGCATGGATTTATCCTGCATCAGCCTGGAATTGGGGATGTGGGCAGGCATGGATTTATCCTGCATCAGCCTGGAATTGGGGATGTGGAGGGCATGGATTTATCTGCATCAGCCTGGAATTGGGGATGTGGAGGGCATGGATTTATCCTGCATCAGCCCGGAATTGGGGATGGGGCAGTGCATGGATTTATCCTGCATCAGCCCGGAATTGGGGATGTGGCACAGCATGGATTTATCCTGTATCAGCCTGGAATTGGGGATGTGGCACAGCATGGATTATCCTGCATCAGCCGGAATTGGGGATGTGGCACAGCATGGATTTATCCTGCATCAGCCTGGAATTGGGGATGGGGCAGGGCATGGATTTATCCTGCATCAGCCTGGAATTGGGGATGTGGAGGGCATGGATTTATCCTGCATCAGCCCGGAATTGGGGATGTGGCACAGCATGGATTTATCCTGCATCAGCCTGGAATTGGGGATGGGGCAGGGCATGGATTTATCCTGCATCAGCCCGGAATTGGGGATGTGGCACAGCATGGATTTATCCTGCATCAGCCTGGAATTGGGGATGGGGCAGGGCATGGATTTATCCTGCATCAGCCTGGAATTGGGGATGTGGAGGGCATGGATTTATCCTGCATCAGCCCGGAATTGGGGATGGGGCAGGGCATGGATTTATCTGCATCAGCCTGGAATTGGGGATGTGGCACAGCATGGATTTATCCTGCATCAGCCTGGAATTGTGGCACAGCATGGATTTATCCTGCATCAGCCTGGAATTGGGGTGTGGAGGGCATGGATTTATCCTGCATCAGCCTGGAATTGGGGATGTGGAGGGCATGGATTTATCCTGCATCAGCCGGAATTGGGGATGGGGCAGGGCATGGATTTATCTGCATCAGCCTGGAATTGGGGATGTGGCACAGCATGGATTTATCCTGCATCAGCCTGGAATTGTGGCACAGCATGGATTTATCCTGCATCAGCCTGGAATTGGGGTGTGGAGGGCATGGATTTATCCTGCATCAGCCTGGAATTGGGGATGTGGAGGGCACGGATTTATCCTGCATCAGCCTGGAATTGGGGATATGGCACAGCATGGATTTATCCTGCATCAGCCTGGAATTGGGGATGTGGCACAGCATGGATTTATCCTGCATCACCCTGGAATTGGGGATGTGGCACAGCATGGATTTATCCTGTATCAGCCTGGAATTGGGGATGTGGAGGGCATGGATTTATCCTGTATCAGCCTGGAATTGGGGATGTGGAGGGCATGGATTTATCCTACATCAGCCCGGAATTGGGGATGTGGCCGGGCATGGATTTGCTGGCCAGAAGGGAACAGCAACAGGTGCTGTCCCTTTGGATGTCGGAGTTTTGGGGTGAAGGGAACAAACCCAGGGTGTTCCAGCATCCTCCAGATCTGGGTGTGCAGAAGAAAAACGGGTCTGGAGATCTTAAAATAGAACGAGCTCAGCTGCATTCGTTCGGGTGTGCGAGTACGGGGTTACATCCAAACCCCTCCTCCTCCTCCTCCTCCTCCTCCTCCTCCCCGCTCCATCGGTGCCCACCTCGGCGGGAGGGCGGGGATGTGGCTCCCGTGTCACAATCCCGATGGATGCTCTGGGTGCCCCGGGTGGCTGGGCGCTCCCGCTGTCCCCGGCTGTCCCCGAGCCCCGCGGTGGCACGGCCGGGCCCCGCGAGCGCCGGGAGAGCGCGGCGGGGGATGAGGATGAGGATGGGGATGGGATGGGATGGGGATGGGGATGAGGATGGGGTGAGGATGGGGATGGGGATGAGGATGAAGATGGGGATGGGGATGAGGATGGGGATGGGATAAGGATGAGGATGGGGATGAGGGATGAGGATGAGGATGGGGATGGGGATGAGGATGAGGATGGGGATGGGGATGAGGATGGGGATGAGGATGAGGATGAGGATGAGGATGAGGATGAGGATGAGGATGGGGTGAGGATGAGGATGAGGATGAGGATGAGGATGAGGATGAGGATGAGGATGAGGATGAGGATGAGGTGCTGCCGCTGCCGCTCCAGCGGGGCTGAGCGAGCATCCCCCACGCAGCGCCTTTGGCGGGCGCTCCCGAGCCGCGCTGCCCGGCTCCGGCTGCGGAAATCCCGATCCCCCCGGTACCCCCGGTTCCCCCCGGTATCCCCGGTTCCCCCCGATCCCCCCGGCTCCGGCTACACCTGCGAGCGCCCATCCCGGCAGGGCGGGCGCGGGGCCGGGCCCGCGCCGTTCCGTGCCCATCTCGGTGCCCGTGCCCATCCTCCCGGCCGTGCCCATCCGTGCCGGCCCGGGGCGGTGCGGCGGGCGCTGCGCACACGGCGGGGCGGGGCGGGGGGCGGGCGGCCCCGGCCGTTTAAAGCGGCAGCGGCGCCCGGCGCTCCCCAGTGCCGGTGCCGGAGCGCGGCGGGCAGGGCAGGGCACGGCGGGGCAGGGTGGCAGCGGCCGAACCCGCAGCCCTCCCCCGGCCATCCCGGCCCGGCCATCCCGCCCTGCCCGGCCCCCGGGGAGCTGCCGGGGCGGCGGCATCACCATGGGCCGGGCGGGCAGGGTGCTGCGGCTGCTGGCGCTGCTGGAGCTGCCCTGCTGCCTGCTGGAGCTGCTGCTCGGGGAGGCGGCCCGCGGGCAGGAGATGTACGCGCCCCACTCCATCCGCCTGGAGGGGGACATCACCCTGGGCGGCCTCTTCCCCGTGCACGCCAAGGGCCCCCCGGGCTCCCCCTGCGGGGACATCAAGAAGGAGAACGGCATCCACAGGCTGGAGGCGATGCTCTACGCCCTGGACCAGATCAACAGCGACCCGGAGCTGCTGCCCAACGTCACGCTGGGCGCCCGCATCCTGGACACCTGCTCGCGGGACACCTACGCGCTGGAGCAGTCGCTCACCTTCGTGCAGGCGCTCATCCAGAAGGACACCTCCGACGTGAGGTGCACCAACGGCGAGCCGCCCGTCTTCGTCAAGCCGGAGAAAGTAGTGGGAGTGATCGGGGCGTCGGGGAGTTCCGTGTCCATTATGGTGGCCAACATCCTCCGGCTGTTCCAGGTAGGGCCGTGCCGCGGGGCTGCGCCGCTCCCGGCTCCCCCTGTGCCTCTCCAGGTGCTCCATCCGCCTCCCTCCGGAGCAGCTGCTTCCCCTCCCCGCCGCCCTCCCCTCTCCGCGGAGCGCGGCGCTTTCTGGATTTATCGCCCCATTTGCACGAAGCGATGCCTGAGGGAAAGGAGGAAAAAAAAAAAATGGAATAGAAGAGCAGAGCAGAGGCGCTGGTTGCGCCGGGGTTTGGTTCGAGCGAGCCGTGCCTCGGCGGGGATGGATGCGGGCGCTCGGCATCCCAGCGGGGCACGGCCGGGAGCGCTCGGCGCACGGAGCCCCGGCCGTGCGGGCAGGGCTGGCGGGGCCGCGGCCGCCCCGGCCCGGGGGTGGGGACGGGGTCAGGAGGGGCTTTCCCCGGCGGAACCGGGGCTGTGCGGGGCAGCCCCCGCACCCAGCGCCTGCCCGGGTCGCGTCCCGGCTCCCTCCCGAGCGCGGCCGGCCGGAGCGGGGGCAGCGGGGGCGGCTGCAGCCCGGGAGCGCCGCTCCGCGCCGCCCCAGCGGCTCCGGGAGGAGCGGGGGATGAGCGGAGCCGGAGGATCAGAGCCGTGTGCGTGCGTGTGTGTGTGTGCGGGGGAGATGCGCTGCAGCGCCCGCCCGTTCTCCCTCCTCGCCTCTCCCCCGTTCCGCGGCCATCGCGCCCCCCTCGCCCCCGGCGCTGCCCCTGGGGGGGTCGGGGCACGCAGGTTTGTCACCCCCGCTCATCCTCCTGGCCCAGCGCCGTGCGAGGCCATGGGGCCGGGGTGTGATGCCGGGCGGTGGGGTGTCCCCCCGGGCTGTGGGGTGTCCCCCCGGGCTGTGGGGTGTCCCCCCAGGGCCGGGCTGTCCCCCCGGGGCGCTGCTGCAGCCGCCGGGCCCCGCAGCGAGCGCCGGCTGCTCCTCGGCAGCGATCGCGGGCGCGGTGACAGTGACAGAAGCGCCACCAGATGCATCGTGAGCAGCGGAGTTCTTTGCTCCCTGTCCTACGCCTTCGCATGCGGAAGGTGGTGGAGGGATTTTTTTTTTTTTTTATTTTTGTGCAGCGGGCGGAGAGATCCCCGCTTTTCCCAGCTGGAAACTTGTGAGGCTTTCACGGCAGATCCACTCGGCGCTGCCAGAGCAGCCCGAGCCTCCTCATCCCCATCTGCCCGGTGCCATCCCCGGGCGAGCGGGGCCACGCCGTCCTCGCTGCTCGCTGCCCCCTGCTCTGCCCTGGCCATTTTCCTGAAACACCAGCGAACCGCTGCTCTGCCTTCTCGCCTCCCCTCCTGGCAGATCCGAGCGCATCGCTGCCGGGTTCACGCTGTGCTGAGCCTCCCGCAATTTGTGCGGCTTCACCGTGCAGCTCCGAGCCCGGCATCGCTCGGCGTGCCCGGCATCGCTCGGCGTGCCCGGCATCGCTCGGCGTGCCCGGCATCGCTCCGTGTGCCCGGCATCGCTCCGAGCCCGGCATCGCTCCGAGCCCGGCATCGCTCCGGCTCCAGCTGCAGAGCAGACGAGCTCGCGTTGTGCCCGAGCCCAGCAGAGCTCCCGTTGTGCCCGAGCCTCGCAGAGCTCAGGCTGTGCCCGAGCCCAGTGGAGCTCAGGCTGTGCCCGAGCCTCGCAGAGCTCGCGTTGTGCCCGAGCCCAGCAGAGCTCAGGCTGTGCCCGAGCCCGGTGGAGCTCAGTCTGTGCCCGAGCCCGGCAGAGCTTGCGTTGTGCCCGAGCCTCGCAGAGCTCAGGCTGTGCCCGAGCCCGGCAGAGCTCGCGTTGTGCCCGAGCCTCGCAGAGCTCAGGCTGTGCCCGAGCCCCGCAGCTCGGAGGGACGTGAGCGGTGCTCAGGTTGTGCCCAGGTGCGGGTTCGGCCGCTGCCGCCAGCCAGGAGGGTGGGATGGGGCAGCTCTTCCACTCCAGTTCTCACCCCACGGCCAGTGCGGGGCTCTCCCTGCCCAGAGCCAGTTCAGAAGGGAAACCTTTGGGATGATGGCACGATAGCTGCAAAGCCTTGGGTGACACGTTACATAGTGGAGTTTGCAGAAAATAAGATATTCGGGCAGTTTCTCCATGTAGGGATATTTATATGAACTAAATATTTTAATGTATTGTGACTAAGCATCTGTTCAAAGCTGCAATTTAACCAAATTATGCAGAAAGCAGGAACTGGCCCACTCTGAGGGATTTTACTGAGCATCTATTTTGCAGCTTGGATGAGCTGCCTGGAAGCAGATCTTCCATGGCGTGAAACTGTTCCCTATTGCCCTCTCCTCCTTCAGAACACAGTTCAGAGCATGTTCAGCCACAGAGAAAGAGAAAAGAACTATTTTAGGAGAACGAACCTGTTCAACAACTCAGTGTCATTGTGTGGGGGTGGATGAGAAGCTCTAAGTTATGGAAAGAAGAAAATCAATCATAAAAATTCCTGTTAAGCTCAGGACTCTCTGCAGTCCCTGAGTGTGTCGGGCAGCCCCTTTCCCCGCCGTCCCTGTGGGTTTTACTGCCCGGGGCAGTGGGTCAGGGGTGGGTGATGGCTCTTGAACATTTCCTCTTATGCCCAGACTGGCTTTTCCCTCCCTTCTGCTGGGTAAAGCTCTGTGAGGCCCCTGCAAAGAAATCTCACCGGAGTTTCTGCCTGACAATATCTTGGAAGAGAAGTGTTTGTGCCGTGCCTTAATGTGGGGAGAAAATCTGCGTGAATACATCTCTGTGATATCTATAACCCATCCAGGGCACAGCAGGGCTCCCCAGGCAGCTCCTGCAGCTTCAGGCGCTGCCTCCCCAGGAGGGGCCGGCTCCATCCAGGCTGTTCATCTTCCTCTCTGCATGGGAGGCTCTGTTATCTCTGCCTGCAGCTCCCCCGCTCCAGCGCAGCACCGAGGGCTGGAGCAGCAGCAGCAAAGCCAACAGGTGGATCAGCAGGGAGAGGAGGCACGGCCGGGCTGCTCTGCCTCAATCCATCCATGCAATTACTGCTGGAAGTTTGCTGGGAGCTCTCCCGGGGTGCAGAAATGATGGGAGGGATCTGTCGCAGCAGAACACGCAATGGAGACACAGAAATGAGTTCTGGAGATGATCAGAAGCTCCAGTTTTATTTTTCCTCATCCCTCTTATAGCATGTTCTGCTAACATTGGACAGGGCTGACTCTCCTCCCCTCTGGTAAACACCAGGTGAAGAGGAGTGTTTTGGGAAAGAAACGCGGCCTACATCAATGTTTGCAATGACAGGGAAGGGGCTCTGAGAAAAGGAAAACTTGGCTGTTTTCCTATGGGAAAGCAGCACACAAACTGGATTCCCAAAGCCCAGAAAACACCGAGCCCGCAGGGATCAACACTTGGGGTTTACTGTGTGATCAGAGACCCTGAATGGCTCCTGGGGTAAAAGAGGCTGGGAATGGTTGGGGTGGGAGGGGTCCTCAGGAGTGTGGGGATGGCACAGAGCCCTGCAGGAGCCTGGGGAAGCTGTGACCCTCCCTCCCTGCTGCTGAAGGGTTTGGGGTGGTCACTGCTCCTGCTGGGACCCACAGGGTGTGTGGGGATGGCACAGAGCCCTGCAGGAGCCAGGGAAGCTGTGACCCTCCCTCCCTGCTGCTGAAGGGTTTGGGGTGGTCACTGCTCCTGCTGAGTTCCTTAGGAGTGTGGGGATGGCACAGAGCCCTGCAGGAGCCCGGGGAAGCTGTGACCCTCCCTCCCTGCTGCTGAAGGGTTTGGGGTGGTCACTGCTCCTGCTGGGACCCACAGGGTGTGTGGGGATGGCACAGAGCCCTCAGGAGCCCGGGGAAGCTGTGATCCTCCCTCCCTCCAGCTGAAGGGTTTGGGGTGGTCACTGCTCCTGCTGGGACCCACAGGGTATGGGTGGGCACAGGAGGTGCCAGGGGGGCTGGGTGCCTCACCAGGAGGGTTCCAGAATGAGGAGAGGAGGGCTGGAAGTGTGAGCGCAGGCTCTGAGGGAGGGGAGCAGCCCTGCCCTCAGTGTCTGCCACTGCCAGGGCCTGGTGGGACCTGCAGGAGGAACTTGGGTTAAAATGGTGCCTGAGGAGCAGCAGCAGGGCAGAGAAGGGAGCAGCAGGGCCGAGTGTCCGGGAGCTTCTCCAGCTTGGCCATGGCTCCCCGGAAGGGCTGGAGGCAGGAGATTCCTGGGGCTGGATCCTTTATTTTCCATCTCTGTTCTTCACCCTCAGCCCATCCAGCAGGATGTGAGTGCCCTGGCAGCAGTGGCAGTGCCCAGCCCTGTGTGACAGCACCCCTGGGGCTGTGTGACAGCACCCCCGGAGCTGTGTGCCATCCCAGGCAGGATTTTGGGAGGTTGTGCCCAGCCCGGGGCCTGCCTGTGCTGCAGCACTCAGATTAAGGCTCCAGGAGGGCTCAGCCCTGGGCTGCTGGAGCGTGGAGATGGCCCTGCACCAACATCCCAGCCTGGCAAAGGCAGGGACTGGGTACAGCACAATTCTATCAGTGCACACCAGTAAATAGCAGCCCAGCCATAAATTAAATATCCCTCCTAAAAATAACACCAAAATAATTTGGAAAGCAGCTCCCAAGTGCGCCGGGGAGTTCAGGCAGGATGGTTCCAGGCTGCTGGGTTTGCTCTGGAGAAAATGTTGTTCCTTTGCAGGGTCGGAGCTTTCCCTACAAATGGAGCTCCATGATAAAACCAGGGTGTTTCATATTTTCTGGGAGTAGAACCAAGCAATACAGGGAATATCAGCACCCTGGTTTCTTTTTAATACCTGAAAACTCATTTTTTTGCTCCCTTAGAACTACAGACTTCTCCTGACAGGCTTTAATGATAAACAAATCACCGCGTCAGGTCTGTGCCCTCGGTGGATGCAATTTGAAAGAGTCGATCAGGAATGATTTTGTTCTTGTCTAAACCCCCGTGGGATTTTATCAGGGGTGGCTCTTGGGGCCCAGAGGGGGCTGTTCCTGAGCCCCTCCAGGGAACTCTGCAGCCGAGTGGGCTGAGGGAGCGCGGGGAGCTGGGGAGTGAAAATTGGAGCATCCCTGATCTCCCCGGGGGTGTTGGCTGCCTTTCCTTCCTGCCGAAGGAGGACGATGACAGTTGCAGTCCTGCCTTCTGCTCCAGACACAGTAATCACAAAAATGAGATTACTCGGAAAGGAAGGGAGCTTAAAAGTGCAGCCTAGAGTTGGATGCTGCTCTTTTCTTGTCAAGTGCACACGCTTTTCCCAGGCTCCCCGGGGGAGGCTGTCGGGATGGGATTGCTGGGGATGGGATTGGGATGGGATCCATGGGATGGGAATTGGGATGGGGCTTGGCTGCCCCAGGGAGTGAGGGCAGCCCTGGAGGCTGCTCCTGCCAGGAATGCTCCTCGGGCACAGGGAGGAAGGGCAGGGCTGGATGGGGATGGACAGAGCCACGTGTGATCCCACAGATCCCTTGGAGGTGTTTGGTTTCCCAAACACTGAGCTGAGCAGTTTCTAGAAGCTCCTTTTAATTCCCAGGAAAATGCAAACTGGTTGTTCCTCCCTCTCTGAGTTCAGGTTTCCTGCAGGGATGTGGGATGCAGGCCCATTCCATGGGGTACAATTCCCATTCCAAATCCATCTGTTGGGCCCCTCCTGCCGACCTTGCCCTGAGGAGATGCCGGGGAAGTTTAATTGATGGAATTTACCTGAAAACTCCCACATTTCAGCAGGATTTTTCCCTGGATGCTAATTCATTGTGAACTCCTGACCTGAATGTTGCATTTTCCTCTCCTTGCTTCAAACAGGACAATACCTCTTAGGCAATGCAGTAATGATTCATTTTAGAAAAGGTATTTCAGGAAACTCCACGTTTTCTGGTTTCTCACATAGAGAATGAACTAAAAGCTGAAAATAGGAAACAGCAACCTTTAATTCTTTGCCTCTTCTCAAAAAAAAAAAGGGGTTTTGTGTTCTTTGATGAGCTCTTATTTCAGCAGCCCCTCACTATTTGTCCTTGCTGTTAGTGAGGCCCCAATGTGTGCCAGCCATGCCAGGCTGACGTGCTGTGCCTCAGCACCAGAGAGATGAGCAACCTGATTTTCCCTGTATAAACACCAGGCCAGGAAAATCCTCACTTCAAGAATTCCACTAATGAGAGGTTGGAGGTGCTGGGAATGCATTTTTCTGGAACGCTGTGTTTTGGAGGTAAAATTCATTTTCTTGACAAGGCGAAATTCAATTTGAGCAATAATCTCGGCTCTTAATCTGTTTTCGAGTGTCTCTCTTGAGGCAGAAGGGACTGCAAAGGGTCATTTGGAAGGAGAGAGGAGCTGCCAGGAGAGGAATGCTCAGCCCTGGAGAGGGCCAGGGAGGGATGATGGGCAGAGCACCCCGGGGTAACTGGGGCTGGCAGTGCAGGGACAGGGAGAGCAGAACTTCAGCAAGTTCGCTTCTGCAATTCCCTATTTACTCTTTGAAACAAAAAATAAGGTGACCTCTGTGGAATGACAAATGGAGGGATCATTTCGAGGCATTAATTTTTATGAAAGAATTATTGATCTGCTTTGCAATCTCATAACAGTAATACTACAAAACTACACGTCCTCTGTTCCATATTTTATTCTATTAAATAAGTTTCGCTCGGAGGCATTAGAACCATCCAGCACAACACTCTGTTTCATAAGATCAGATGTTATTATTTCTATTTATAGTTGTATTCAAATTAATCTCAATGAGTGACAATGCTGAGTGTCCCAGACGCTGGACTATGATGAATTTTATCATAATATTGGGAGATACCAAGCATGTAATTAAGGCTGTTTGGAGAGCATGGAATCCAATCTAGCCAGGTCATTAGTGTGGGGAGAGGGGACCAGGCAGAGAGGAGTCTAAAGGAGAACGAGGATTTGCAGAGTTTTGCTCGTTGCTGATGATTCACGAGGTGCTCCCGAGCCCTTCTGCTGAAGGCAGGGCATGGTTCATGTTCTGAGCCATCACCAGGCTGATGGCAGCAGAGCCTGCTCGTGGTCTGGGGCAGGAAAAGGTGCTGGCCCTGCCCCACCTGAGGGGGCAGCACCCCCTGGGCACTGCCCTTGTGCTTCCCGGGCTGGAGGGAGCCCAGAGCTCCCCAGAGCCTGCAGGGCTCCCCAGCCCCGCCTGCTGCACCAGGAGCAGGGACTGATGGTTCTTGGTGTCAGGGTGGAGCTCTTTGATGTCCCCGTGTCCCCAGGGCCACCACAAGCTGTGTGTGCCCTGTTCTTTGGCAGCTCGGGGGTGCAGGGTGGGTGCTCAGGGGTGCCCAGCTCCACGGGCTGTGTGTGTCCTGTTCTTTGGCAGCTCGGGGGTGCCCAGCTCCATGGGCTGTGTGTGTATCCCATTCTTTGGCAGCTCAGGGGTGCTCAGGGGTGCCCAGGGGTGCCCAGCTCCACAGGCTGTGTGTGCTCTGTTCTTTGGGGGTGCAGTGGGTGCAGTGGATGCTCAGGGGTGCCCAGCTCCACGGGCTGTGTGTGTCCTGTTCTTTGGCAGCTCAGGGATGCAGGGTGGGTGCTCAGGGGTGCTCAGGGGTGCCCAGCTCCACGGGCTGTGTGTATCCCATATTTTGGCAGCTATGGGGTGCTCAGGGGTGCCCAGGTCCACAGGCTGTGTGTGTCCTGTTCTTTGGCAGCTCAGGGGTGCCCAGCTCCATGTGCTGTGTGTATCCCATATTTTGGCAGCTCAGGGGTGCAGTGGGTGCTCAGAGGTGCCCAGCTCCACAGGCTGTGTTTTGTGTGTTTTGGAGCAAAGCCTTTTGCAGCAGTGTCAGGTGCAGGATGGAGCACCCCGCTCCCCCAGGGATCCTGCAGGGACAGAGTGCCCTGGGTGGCAGAGGGCAGCCCCTGCGGTGAGGCTGAGGTGCTGAGGACACTTTTGCTGTGTCATTTGGGACCTGGGGAGCATTAGGATGCTGTGTGCGTGCTGGGCTCTCTCTTATCCCTCAGCTGGGCGGTGCTGGCCGGTGCCTCCCTGCCCAGTCCTTCCAAACGAGCTTGGCAAACGTTCCCAAAGGGCTGGGACGTGCTGCTGGCTGGAGATCACCTCGCTGTGCCTCGGCACTGTGAGGCTCTCGGGCTGCCTGGCCTCTGACTGACGCTGGGAAGAGCAGGAAGCCTGGAGGCCTCCCCTTCCCAACGCCCTGCGCTGCCCGAGCTGAGGTCCAGGGTTTGCACATTCAGGGCACATCCTACAGCTCTGTTCTGGTCTGGGTTTTTGGGAAAAGATGGGTCTGAGCTGTGGGGGTGGAGGGGAGGCTTTGGAGCAGTTACAGGTCACAAGATTTCATCCTGGTGATGGTCCTGCTTAATGCCTCTGAGCATGGCTGTGTATGTGGGTGGTTTTAGATAGATAGATATAATAATCAATTAATAATATAATAAAAAATATTATTGTTGTATATACTTCTGCTGTAAATGGGAGCTGTTTATTTAAGGTCTTGCTCAGGGCTTGGACTGGGAAGGGGAGAGCTGTGCTGGGCTGTGCTGGGTTGTGCTGTGCTGGGCTGTGCTGGGCTGTACTGGGCTGGGCTGTGCTGGGCTGTGCTGGGCTGTGCTGGGCTGTGCTGGGCTGTACTGGGCTGTACTGGGCTGTGCTGTGCTGGGCTGTGCTGGGCTGTGCTGGGCTGTGCTGGGCTGTACTGGGTGAGGAGAGGACGGAGCACCTCTCTGTCCCTGTCACCTCCCTCTTCGGCTTTTTGATCCTGCCTGTCTGGCACTAAGATGATGTTTGGGCTCGGGACAATCAATCACGGGTGATAAATCGAGGAAAGATGTGGTTTGGGAACACTGAGCCACCTCAGAGGCTCCAGCAGCACCAGCCCCAGGCTGTGTTTGGGCTTGGCTGCTCCAGCATGGGGAGAGAGGGAAGGGAGGAGAGGCTGAAGCTGCGAAGGAAAGCAGGGAAGGACATTCTGAGGCCGGTGTGTGGCTGTGCAGGGTGAGAGGTGCAGGGAGCAGCGTGCTCAGCAGGCACAGCTCTCCTGCCCCAGCAGCACAGCCACGACGAGGTCAGTGCCAGCAGGGCCGGGGTGCCAGCAGGGCCGGGGGTGCCAGCAGGGCCGGGGGTGCCAGCAGGGCCAGGGTGCCAGCAGGGCCAGGGGTGCCAGCAGGGCCAGCCAGGGCACAGCCCGGGCAGCTGGCACGCTGCCCTAGCCCCGGGGCAGTGCCCTGCTGGAGCTGCAGTTCCCTGCTGGAGCTGCTGTGCCACTGCCAGGTCACAGTCTGTGCCCTGCCAGGTCACAGGCTGGCTGCTGTGGAGCTGGCTGGGTGTGATCCCGCAGCTCCTCTGCTGCCGCAGCTCTCGCTCCCATCCTGCTCTCACTCCCATCCTGCTCTCACTCCCATCCTGCTCTCACACCTCTGCAGCTGCTGCAGCTCCTCCCTGGCGGGTGGAACAGCTGCTGGCACACCAGGAGCTGGAGCTGGAGCTGTGCTGGGAAAGGCTCAGCTCCAGGTTCCCTCAGGGGGCTGACACAAGCCCAGCCCCTCTGTCAGAGCTGTCCCCTGCCCTGGCTGCCAGAAGGATGGATACCCCACCAGCCCCAGGCTCTGCGGGGAATACAGGGGTGCTGCAGGACCCTCTAACCCCCCTGGCCCTGGATTGTGCCAACAGGGCCTTTCAGAGAGCTGCACAGCCCCCCTTGCCAGCCCCTTGATCCCGGTGTGCCAGTGGCTGCTGATCCCTGTGGGTGCCCCACAACACCTTCATTCCTGTCCTGCACAAATCCCAGGCCCGGCTCTCCGGGCTGAGTGTCCTGTGGGAGCAGGGCAGTCTGTGTGAAGCTGCCCAGGATGGACACACACACACCTCGCCCACACAATTTCCTCCCAAAGCTGTGTAGGATGGACACACACACACCTGGCCCACACAATTTCCCCCAAAGCTGCCCAGGATGGACACACACACTTGGCCCACACACACACCTGGCCAACACAGTTTCCCCCCGGTTCCCTCAGGTGCTGCAGCCGTGGCTGGGGTTGGGGGGCAGGCAGCAGGGGCTGCCTCGTTCCCTGGGACACTTTCAGGCATCTTTAGTCCTGGGACCATCCCTCGGCCCCCTGGGACACTGCCAGGGATCCAGGGCAGCCACAGCTGTGCCAGGAGTGCCACCCTCCCAGGGAGCAATTCCTGCTTCTGTGGAGCCAGGCTGGTCCTAGCAGACACCTGAGCTCCCCTGCAAACCCTTCTGAGGAAATGTTCTACAGCCTTCAAGAAAGACTGGTTATTTTTCCTCTTAATACTCAGCTTTCATCCTCTTTGCTGGGAGTTTTCCTGGTTTGTTCTGGCTCTGTTTTCACAGCAGGCTTTGATGCTTGGGTGCAACACAAATGCAACAGGGATGTTCCTACAGCAGGACTTTTGCTCTCCCTTTGATACTCCTAAAAGCAGAGGTTTGGGGATGAATGTGCTGTGCTGGGACTTGTGGAGCTCCAGCTGTGCCTGAGCCAGGCTCAAGGTGCCAGCCCCCATTTCCAGTGCTCTGGGTACCAGAGGTTGTTTTAAATTCTGTCTCATCCCAGTGGTGCATTACCAGTCTGGATTACTTGTGTGCAAAACCAATCCAACAAAAACCCCACCAGAAATTTGCTTCCACAATAACCCTTCTTTAAAGAACCAAAAATTTTCCAAATGAAGAAAATGATGCAATCCCAATTCTCCTTATTCAGTATCCTTGGTGACAAGGACAGAGGCACCTGTGGCCCTGTGTTGTCTCAGGTGGAAATGCCCAGGTTTGGCTCTTTGCAAAGTTTGTTTTCTCTCCTGCTATTTTAGGATTTGTGTGCAGCAAAGCAAGCCCATACACCGCTCGTTTCCTAATAAATTCCTTATTTCGTTAATATTTTAACGCTGGTAATTATGCATTCAGCAGAGTGGAGATTTGTTTGGTGTCATTAAGCCCAGCCTCACGTGTGGTGTTTGTGCAGGCTGGAGCACAGAGGAGCTGCCCCTTTGCAGGACTGCCCCGGGGAGGCTCTGAGGGAGGAGTGGCACAGCAGGAACATTTCCACTCTGCAGGATCTGAGCCTCAGAAGTGCAGTGGGTTCTGCTGGAACCCACAGCAACCCCCGTGGTCCTTGGTGTGAGAGCTCAGGCCAGCTGCAGGTGGGGGTGCAGCTCTGGGGGGCTCTGGGACCCCTCTGTGCACCCCAGGCACCCCCAGTTATGGGGCCATCAACATCACACCAATCTCCCTCCAAAATAAATTCATAAATATGTGTTGTGGTGCATCAGAACTTTTGAAATACAAATTTTTTAGCTATCTTGGGAGAAACACAGATCAGTCAATGGCCAAAGCCAGCTTGGCTGGCCTGAGTGCAGTGTCAGAGCAGAGCCCCTGTCCCCACACATGTCCTGTGTCCTGGGACAGCATTTGCTGGCTTAGAAACATCTCTTGGTGCTGAAATAATAATATCCAGAATAATATAAATGGATGCTAATATCCATGCTAAAATCTAATGGATGGCTGGAACTGAACACTGGGATTCACTGGCAGCTCCTAAGGGTGCAGCCAGCATCTCCCCCAGCAGAGACAGGACTGAGCACCCGGAGTTGTTTCCCATGTGGATCCCATCAAAACCGAGTCCTAATGGATAGGATGGAGACCAAATTCCATTTAATAAAAAATGGCAGGAATAACTACAAAAATAAAGACAAACTGTCAGCTCAGATTTGGCAGGGAGTTGTTATTTTTGCAGGAATAAAATCCAGCACTAATAGAGATGGGTTAGTGATTTTTAAAGCAGGTAATTTTTGCGGCAGGGCTCGAATGCACACAAATTATATTGACAATAAAAATTAATTAAACGACTTTTTTGTGGGTTTGTAGTTTTTCTATGTGACAGCAGTACAGAAAATCTCCGAGTAACTGGATGATCCTTAAGGCCCCTTCCATCCCAACCCATTCCATGGATGATGGTGCAAAGGAAACGATCTTTTTGAGATGTGTCTGCTGTGGCTGCAGCGGAGGATTTCCAAAGGAGGAAAAGATGTTTTGATTCCCCAGAAAACCTTGGACACCTGGAATGGACAACTGGAATGGACAACTGGAATGGACAACTGGAATGGACAACTGGAAGGAGCTGCCCTGGGAGATTTGGAGTGCCCATCCCTGGAGTATCCAAGGAATTCCTGGATGTGGCACTCAGAGCTCTGGGCTGGGGACATGGTGGGGACCAGGCACAGCTTGGACTGGCTGGGCTGGGCTTTTCCAGCCTCAAGGATCCTGGGATTCTCTGGACTGGGAGTTCATTGTCTGTTTCATCTCCTGCTGCAGAATGCTGCTGTCCCACGTTTTGGACTTCCTGCAATTTTGGACTTGCCAGGATTTTGGAAGCTGACACAAAAAGATGAATTTTCCATCTGCCTGCAGTGCCCAGGTGGCAGCAGCCCTGAGGGAGGGACAGCTCGTTTGTTCCCGTTTGGCTAAACTGGAAATGTGGGAATGAGGGATGGCCTGGGTTTTGCCAGCCCCGTGGAGGATCCCAGGGCAGCTGCACCAGTCCTTCCCTAACACACCAGGATCCCCAATCCCTCAGCGTGAAACCGGAGCAGAGCAGAGGGAATGGAGCCCCTGGAAAAGCCACTTTCCCTCTTCAGGAATATTTCAGTGACGTGGTAAACTGTGAAGAGCATTAAACCCATGAAGGAGTGAAATAAATCCCAAATACAATTTTTTTCCCACCTGTGGAAAATGTATTTTGCTGGGGAATTGAATTGTTAAAGAAAAGCCTCCCATCCCTGCACTTATTTTCTCAGGAAGACTCTCCTTGCATTTCAGAAGAGAATAAAATAACTCTGAGCACAAAAGCACCAAGGAATGTGTTACAGTGATTGGGCAGCGAGGAAAAGCACACAGACAGTTCTTGGTCATCAGAAGGTTTTTATTTTTTGAAACTTTGTACTTTTATAACATGGTCTGCAAAAGGGGCTGTGATTGGTCAGAGAAGGTCTCTTCTCCTTCAGCAAACAACAGGTGACAGAGATTGTTTGGGGAAACTGGCGTGAGAAGGGCAAAGTTCTCTTTAGTGTTTACAAAACAACAAAGTTCTCTTTAGTGTTTACAAAACAACAATGACATTGCCGTGAGAATGGGAATTTCTTCCCATGGGAAACAGCCAGCAGTAACTCGCAGTAAAAATCTAAAGCCCAAGAAAATACAGAGCCACAGGAATGGGTCTGTGAAATGCCCTGCTCGAGCCCAGCCAGGCTTGTGCTGCTCCATGTGGCAGTGACAGGCTGGTGGTGCCCCCTCGGCTGTGCTGCCGTGGCTCTGCTCTGACAGGCGTGGGCATGGAAACACAGCCAGGGTGATTGTGGGTGTGCCCCTCTGCTGGAGCCCTCAGCTGCACATTCACACCTGCCATGGATTTTTGTTTATCAGGGCCCAGGAGCTGAGCCGGGCTCCAAACTGTGCTCGGCACCACCTGCAGAACTGCAGTGGGGCCGTTCCTTGGAATGATGGAATCACTAAGGTTGGAAAAGAGCTCCAGGATGAAGTTCAGCCTTTGGGGTGGATCTGGGGCTCCTGTGCCCCTGCCACAGCAGCTGTGTGCAGCACGGACAGGCTGCAGGAGGAGCTGGGGTTACATCCCTGCTCTAGATTTATAGATATAGATTTAGATATAGATTCTAGATTTATAGATATATAAACTGCTCCAACAGCAGTTGGAGCAGTTTATAAAATGCCAGCAGCTCCTGGGGGCAGGCTGGCGGGTTTGTGGCACCTGTGAGCAGCAGGAGATGGGACAGGCTGCAGGCAGTGACAAACACTGCTCTGCTTTGCCTCTTGCTGCTTCCTCTCTGTGAATTTTTTAGCAATGAGCGTGTGTGCTGTGGGTGCTTCTCCCCCTTCCCAGAGCAGCTGTGGCTGCCCCTGGATCCCTGGCAGTGTCCCAGGCCAGGCTGGACATTGGGGTTGGAGCACCTGGGACAGTGGGAGGTGTCCCTGCCATGGCAGGGTGGCACTGGATGGGATTTAAGATCCTTCCAACCCCACCATTCCAGGATTCTGTGTCCCAGGTCCCAGTGCTGCACTGCAGAGCTCCAGGGAGCCCCGGAGTGTCTGAGTGCTGGGTGAATTCCCTGGGATGCTGAGCACAGGGAAGGGGCACGTCCAGGGAAGTGACAGCCTGTCACTGCACTGAGCAAAACACTCTCAGGAGCTGGAGCAATTTTAAAATAGAAAGCAGGGAGCAAATGGCCTGGCAGGGAGAGGCAGCCCTGGGAGAGATGGAATTGGCTCTAATGGGCTCAGGCTGTGCTGGGGATGGAGGAGTGTGAGCTGCAGGGGGGCACAGGGACTGCTCCCTCCTGGCCCCTTTAGCAAAGGTATTTTTATCCCTGATTTGGACAGAGAGCTTCCCCAGGCTTGTTTGGGTGCCTGAGGGCTGCTGGGCTGGGCTGGGCTGGGCTGGCGCTGCTTCTCCTGGGGGTGATGGGGAACAGCAGCAAACCCAGGGCTGCTCTGGGCCCTGCTTTATATTGCAAAATCTTCTCTCCTAGGAAATCTGTCAGGCCTGGGTTAGGTAATACCTGATTTCAAAAGGCAGTGCATGGCCTGACTCCTGCCTGCTCAGTGTGAGCCCAGGGAAGCAGAGATGGGATTTTTAGCTGATTTTTATCCCTCTCCTTGCTCTCAGTCCCGTGAGCTTCCCCAAGGAGCCCCAGCAGACCCTGCTGGTACCCAGGGACAGCCCAGTGTCCTCCCAGTGCCCAGAGATGTGTGAGATCACAGGGGCAGGGCCTGCCTGTGCTCAGCTGTGGGGGAGCTCCTGCGGCCTCACACTTGGCAGGTTCATGGGCAGAACAGCAAAACAAGGTAAAAAAAAAATTTTTTTTTTGCTTTGCAGGTTATTTTTTCCCCCTCATCTTTCTCCCAGTGCTCACATAAATCAAGCGAAATGTGGTACAACTGGAATCTGTTTTCCTTCGCAGTTGGCAAAGCGGTGTCTGTGCTATTGAACCTGAATCCTTTGGCAGATGCCAAACCCACAAAGCCCTTCCCGTTTTATTTTAAAGCCATGCTGCTCATCCTCGTTTCAGGCGTCACAGATATCACAGATATATTTGGAAGACATTGTTTGGGGGTTTTTGATCTATAAAATACAGCCTGTCATAGAAATGGGTGTGGAACTCAGCAGAACTTGTGTGTGATGTATAAATCCTTCACAGTGAGCGCCGTGCTGAGGGTTTGTCTTGGGAAAGATGACCAGGAAGGGTTTGACCTCAACCTGGTAAAAGTATCCAAATTATTGCAGTGACTGCATAAAGAGCTGGGGTTTGCCTGGAAGGGATTTGTCAGCACAATGGCAGCGCCGTTACCCTGGGGTTTGGCTTGGGCTCTTTCAGGGACAAACACAAAATCTCCCTGGGAATAACCAGCCCCACATCTCCTCCCAGAGCTCTGGGAAGAGAAATTCTCTTGGATTGTGCAGTGCTAATAAAATATCTCCTCATGCAGAAGAGAATGCTGAACACTTGTCACAGGGGATGACCTCTGGCTGCCAGCTTTGCTGAGTCCCCAGTCCCACCCCAGTGCACGGGGAGGAGGTTGATGGGATTTTGGCACTCAGGGGCTGTTGGGTTTGCTTGGGTGGATGTGCTGGTGCTGCCAACACATCCAGGGAATGGGATCTGGGAATGTCTGAGGTGAAATTTGGTTTGTGTCCCGGCAGAACAGAATGCCAACAGCACCCAGGGAATGGGATCTGGGAATGTTTGAGGTGAAACTTGGTTTGTTCCCTGTCAGAACAGAATGCCAACACATCCAGGGAATGTCTGAGGTGAAATCTGATTTGTGTCCTGGCAGAACAGAATGCCAACACATCCAGGGAATGTCTGAGGTGAAATTTGGTTTGTGCCCTGGCAGAACAGAATGCCAACACATCCAGGGAATGGGATCTGGGAATGTCTGAGGTGAAATTTGGTTTGTGCCCTGGCAGAACAGAATGCCAACACATCCAGGGAATGTCTGAGGTGAAATTTGGTTTGTGCCCTGGCAGCACAGAATGCCAACAGCACCCAGGGAATGTCTGAGGTGAAATCTGTGCTGGGGCTGGCCCGGGCAGGAACCGAAGGAGGCTGAGCAGAGCTGTAAGAATCCCACACGTGCCTGAGTGAGGCTCAGAGCCTTTCCCTGGCACTCCAGAGGGATCAGTGAGCTCTGTAATGCCTGCCTGACAGGGCTGATCCCGGTGTGGAGCAGGAGAGCCCTGCCCAGGGCCCTGCTGAGCCTCTCAGGCCCAGCTCAGCGGTGTCAGATCGAACTGCTGAGCCAAGCCCAGCCCAGGAGGGATTCCGGCATCGCTGGGATGGATCCCTGGAGCAGACAAACACATCCCGCCATTATTGGTTTGTCTCTGTGGTGGAATGGATTCCGCAGCTTAATGAGTTGATTTTTTTTCTCCCCACTTTGCACTTTATCATTCCGTCTCTCCCAATGGGATTTTAAATTCACACCTCGTTGACAGGAACATGATTGTGGGGATTAGAGAGCACAGCCTGGCTGGTGACTGTGACCAGCAGCACCTCGAGGGCCTGTGGCACATTGGCCAAAATCCACAAATGGAGACATCCCGGTAAAAGGAGGAGTGGGACTGTGTGTTTTATTAAAATGTGATCACTCTCTTCGGACTTCATCAACTGACATTTTTTGTAAAAAAGCCTCCTACCCCGATAGAAAAATACTTCAAAATACAAATTTCTTCAAACCTTGCAGACACAGAGCTGCCTCAAACCCCAAAACACAAACCCATGGTTGAACATTATTTTAATGGCAGTGGAGGTCTCATGGTAGCTCCTGGCTACAGCAGCTGGGAAATTAAAAGTCACACAAATACAATGGCTACAGCAGTAAAATGTGCTCTGAGATGCTCAGGGCAGTTCCCATGCCTTCCTCCAGCCCAGGAAAGAACCTAAGCTTGTGACCCATATATTTTAGAGCAATTTAAACATTTTCATTCATCTTGGCGCTTTGAGAGGTGAAGAGAGGCACGTTAAAAGTAAAGAGATCTCCTGCTCTCTATGTAAAAATACTCATGGATACAAAAAGCTGATGAATAAAACCTTCAGTAGTGAAAAGTGATGCTGGTGTGAAGTGTGAAGGAGAATTCCCTGTGCTGGAGAGCATCCCTGATCTCCCTGTGCACCCATCCCACGGGAGGTTTGGCACTTCCCAACCCTCTCCTGCGTTTATTCCCTAACCCAGGGAATTATTGGCTGGGTATTCTGACATCCCAAGTGCTTATTCCTCATCCCAGAGTCTGCCATGGTGTCCAAGCATGAATTCCTCCCTGGAGGAATGGGGTTGATGAGGAAAGGTGGGAGATTGGGCTGGAGCTGAGTGCGGGAGGAGCAGCCCCAGTGAAGGTGTGCTGCTGTGCTGTGGAGTGTCTCTGCTCCCCGTGGGTCACCAGAGGGACATCAGGGACACGATTCAGGAGCAGGGAGGTGCCCCAAGCTCAGGGGTGCAGCAGTGCCAGCCCTGGGGAGGATCCGCACCCTGGAATGGCCGGGGTGGCACCGGATCTCCCCCTCGGGGTGAAACCCAACCCCAGCCCAGCCTGGGAGCCCTGCTCCCTGTTAATGACTCTAATTACCCTAATGAGACACTGCAGTGAAGTTGTCTCATGTCTCCCACCCATGATTTTTTCTTTAGCTTTCCTCAAAGTTGATTTTTCCCCCGTGTGCTGTTCTCACACGTGGTTCTGTACATTAACAATTGGGAGACGACAGCTCTTCTATATCTTTTTTAAAATGTTCCCTGGGGAATTGTGCTTCAACCAGTGAAACTGTATGTTTCATTATCAAAAAGGTTTCGGGCGTTATCAGAGTCTTTTTGTTACAGTTGTCATGGAGGTTTTTATTATTATTGTTAAATTGAATAATGGGGAGGAACCTGCTCTTAAGCCTTTGCACAAGAACTAAAATTCAAATCCAGATAAATCTGCTCTGTTTGCAAAAGTGACTTTTTAAGGTTAACTGCATTTAGTTCCCATCACTGGAAGTGCAGCTTTGTTACTTTATCTGAATTAGATAGCGAGGGGTTTTGCAGCTGTAATAAGGGAAGATTGAACTTGACTTTTAAATGCAGATGGAATGTCTGGGAGTTATTTTTCAGGGCCTGATTTCTTGGTAATCACAAGAAATTCTCCACGAGGCCTCAGAGCGCTGCTACAGGAGCCCAGCAGGGCTGGAGCCTTCTGGAAGTGACAGGGACAGAGATCTCAGAACCATGGAATGGTTCGGTTGGGTTGGGAGGGACCTTAAATCCCACCCAGTGCCACTCCTGCCATGGCAGGGACACCTCCCACTGTCCCAGGCTGCTCCAGCCTGGCCCTGGGCACTGCCAGGGATCCAGGGCAGCCACGGCTGTTCTGGGCTGCTTCCAGCAGGGCTGGAGGTGGATTTTGTTCGTAATAAACACCAAATTTCCCATTTGGGTGGGACTGAGGTGCTCCCCGCAGCCAGGCTGAGACAGCCCTGCCCTGGTGTCACAGTAGGACACAGAATGAAGACACAGAGACCAGTTCTTCATAAGGGTGAAGCTGAAGCTTTATTTACAATTTTCTTCCTCCGTTTATAGCATGTTTCACCAAAATGGTGTTCATTGGTCAGTCAGGATTGACGCCTCTTCCCCTTTGGTGAGCACCAGGTGAATTGGAGTGTTTTGGGAAAACCTGAGAAGAATCTGTGGCCCACATGGAATGCTTAGAAAAACAGGGAAGGGTGTTTTGGAAAAGAGGAAAACCATTGAAGGTTTTCCCTTGGGAAAGGAGCTTACAAGTCAGTAAGCTGAGGATTCTCTCAGGCCCAGAAAACACCGAGCCCACAGCCTGGGGACAGCCCTGGGGACACCCCTGCCCTGCCCTGCCCTGGGGACAGCCCTGCCCTGGGTGGGAACACGAGCCTGGTTGTGATTCTGCATTAAACCAGCACTACCCGGAGCCATCAAAGATCCCGGCCCTGCAACAGCTCCCGGATCCTTGGGGCTGCGATGGAACCTGCATGAGCAATAAGGAGATGAAAAACTTGGCTGTGAGCGAGCTCCTGCAGCTGGGAGTCACCGCAGCAAGGAGTGGAAGCTCTTTGAAATGTGGGTCACATCCAGCAAAGGGGTTTCAAACAGTTTTGTCTAAAGGAGAAAAAAAAAGAGTAGTTTGAAAATGTCAATAAAATAATAATTCATCTCAGCATATTCAGGCTGCCAGACTTCAGGGAGAACCCAGTTCAGAGAAAGCATGAAATGTAAATACTTTATGTAATGTTGGCTGTGACCATCGGCCTCATTATGCCTCTGAAATTCATCATTTTTGCCTTTGGATGCTGAAATTTGTTGACAATCGGGAGGAAGAAGAGTCCCCCCGGACTGTTGTGGTGTGGTGCTGTGGGAGCTTTCCCGCTAATTACAGCAGGAAGGC
Source organism: Acrocephalus arundinaceus (assembly GCA_021534815.1). Taxonomy (NCBI): domain Eukaryota; kingdom Metazoa; phylum Chordata; class Aves; order Passeriformes; family Sylviidae; genus Acrocephalus; species Acrocephalus arundinaceus. The sequence goes on from JAJEOU010002284.1 coordinate 19,320,118, forward strand.
AAATTGCAGGAGGCTTTTTAAAATAACAAGTGAAGATAGTGACCTTTTTTACAAAGGCTTTGATGAAAGATGTGAAAAAAAGGAATTCATTAGAATATTTCTAATTTCCTGACATTCAAATAGCAGAGACTTTCTCCATGTGCATCTTCTCAAACATTCATCGTTAAATGTCGTCGTTTAACAAAGGTCCCTGGACTCTTTGCATGCCAATGAACCCGAATTGAATTTAGAAATATAAACTCTACAGAAGGAAAGAATTTCTTTCTGTGTCTACAGTGCTGTCCTACAATTCATTACCGTGGTGTGAATGCCTGAATGAGTTCAGTCTAAAGGTGCATAAATGCATTTCAATGAATTTAAAATTAGGACTATTAAAATAACGGTGCAAATCCCCTAAGAGCATTTGGGGGCAGAATTAAATGCAGGGCACACATAAGATATATTAAAAAATAAAAATATATATAAATGAATGATTATATAGGCTGCAACATTATCAGGTCTGGGGGTTTATTGAGATTCATAAGGAACCACAAAAATAATTCTCGAGGCGTTTTCCAGGAGTGCAGGGAAGATGAAGAGCAGCATGTGAGGGCTGTTCTGGTTTGGTGCCAGCTGGGCTGGGTTGGTGGGCGGTGTTTGGGGGTTTCGCTCGGCTGGAACACCCCATTCCCACCCCACTGCTCAGGGCTTTGTTTAGGGACACAATGGGCTCTGGAGAATTCCCTGCCAGCAGGAAAAACAAAGGGCTTGGGCAGGAGGCGTTATCTGCTGCTGCAGATGGAAGTGGGCAGGCAGGGCAGAGGAAGGGAATCGCTGGGAGGGAATTCCAGAGTGGGAATTCCAGAGCGGGAATTCCAGAGCGGGAATCCCTGCGAGAGGTACCAGCATCCCTCCTTCCCCAGCTGGATGTGCTCCCGCGGGACTCTTCCCTTTTTCCTTTTTCCTTGTCACCGAGGCTTGAGCTCTCGCCCCGCTTTCCCTGGCACGCTCCCAGATCTCTGGAGCAGAAGTTTCTCCGTGGAGCAGCAGCGGGCGGTGACAGCAGCTCCTGCTGGGGCTCCTGCCGGGCCATGTGTTGGGATAACGAGGACAGGGACATCCTGGCCCCTGTCGCCTGCAAACCGAATCGTTCCCAATGCCGAGATTTTGAGCCAAAAAACACAGGAGGAATTCAATGTTTTCCCTTAGAAACGTCAAGGAAGAGAGGCAGAGTAAAACAGGGAGAACACAGTAATGACCCCAAGTGCCGCTAATTGCCCTAATGAGCCCTAATGAGGGGGCGGGGAAAGCAGTGGGGAAATGGGGCTGAGTGGGGAGCACTGACAAGGGTGGGGTCAATTCCCCAATTAGTGGGGCTAATGAGGGAGGGGATAAATCAGAGGGGAGCGGGGCGGAGAGGGCAGAACAGTCTGGGCAGGAGCAGCTGTGGGAAAGGAGCCTTGCTACAGGTAAGGACGATTCCTACTGGTTTGGGGTGGTTCTTACTGGTGCAAGATGGATTTTTGGCTCTTGTAATGGCTGTGCTTTTAGAGTCTGTTCTTTGGATTGAACCGCAGCACATTATCTCGAGAAAAAACCCTTTAGCTTTCCTCTCCAGGGGTATTTCAGTGCTTTTACATGGTTCAGAGTTCCCAAAGAATGTTTCTCTCCTGCTGTGAAGTGTCTGAGACCTGACTTTGTCCCCAGTAATTCCCATCTTCACCCTCTGGCTCCTCAGACCCCACAAATCTGTTAAACAGCCCCTTGGACTGGCAGAAGGATTTTCAGTCATCTCCTGCTCCCTGGTGAGAGGCTTTGCTGAGACCTTGCTCGGAGTCTGAATGGAACTTTTGCAATTTATGAATCTAAATTTGTAGGAGCAGCAGAAATTCAGGTGCTGCTTCTTTTATTAGTGGAGTATGACGTGCATCACGCACACACTGGAAAAGGTTTTCACTTCAGAGGAGGGAAAGGAGCACTTTGGAGCTCACGCTGTGAATTTTCTACAGAGAATGACTCTAAATGCACATTTTGTAATGCATGACTTTATTTATTTTAGAAAAGGGCTGCATTATTAAATTTGGTTTTGTCTGTGCAAACAAATGTGAATTATTTTGCCAGCTCAAGTGTTTTCTCAGTCACCCATAAATAAGAAAGCGACTTGAAAGTACAATTGATCAGCAATGATGCATTGAGTGTTTCCCTACAAGGGGGGCATTGAGCTGGGAGTGCTGTCGTGTCGTGGATTCCTGCCTCACCCACAGATCGTCTTTCTCCTCCAAATCTGCATTTCATGACAGTATCTTTGTTTTCTGTGAATGATGTGATAATTCAGATAAATCTGTGCTGGCTGAGGAAAAATAGAACTGAATTGTTGTGACCCAGAGTGAATGTTTGTTCTGGGGGCTGTGCTGGTCAGGTCACAAAGCTTTCTAAGTGGATTAAAAATGAGCTCAGGTGGTTCTGGAGAGGAACAGCTGGGATGTTCTTGTGGAATAGCTGAGATGCTCTTGTCCTTTTTTCCCTCTCAGCCCTTCTGAGGGTTTGGGCTGGTGCTGAGCTGCTCCCACCTCTCTAAGGGAAGGGGTTGGGCTGGATCCTCAGCTCAGCTGCTGCTTGTCCAGGCTGAGAAATGGGATGGGTGGATGGATGGACAGGTTCATGCTCAAGGAAGCCCACCAGGGAAAGGCAGGGCTGGGCCTCCTTTGGGCTTTTCTGTCCTCAGAGTGAACTGGGTCCAGATTTTGTTGGGATGGACAGGTTCATGCTCAAGGACAGCCCAGCAGGGGAAGGCAGGGCTGGGCCTCCTTTGGGCCTTTCTGTCCTTGGAGTGAACTGGGTCCAGATTTTGTTGGGATGGATGGATGGGTTTGTGCTCAAGGAAGCCCAGCAGGGCTGGGCCTTCTTTGGGCCTTTCTGTCCTCAGAGTGAACTGGACCCAGATTTTGTTGAAAAGCACTTGTGTTTAAGCAGTGATGGTGGGTTTGCTGTTTCCCAGAGCAGAAAGTATTTCCTTTCAAAGTGTGGTGTGCTGAGATAGAGCCGGGCCAGGCAGTGTGCCAGGGCCAGGCCGTGCCAGGCTGGCATGGTTGGGCCTGCAGGGTGCCCTGGCTGCCCAGCCGGGTGCCTTTTGGCTGGGCTGCCCCAAGGAAAGCTTCAGCTCTGTTGCCCCCAGCAGTGAATGATCCCAGTGGTGCTGCAGGTCCGTTCTACCCAGCCAGGACAGGCTGCCAGGCGGGGCTGGTGCTGCCAGGCGGGGCTGGTGCTGCCAGGGCCTGCTGCCACCTCCTGTGCCCCTGCTGCCATCGTCTGTCCCTGAGAGCCAGAGCTGGGGCTGGATCCCAGGGAATCCTGGTGGGATCAGGTGTGCAGCTCTGGGGAGGTTGGGAGATGTTGGCAGTGAACCCCAAGTTTGTGGAATGGGTCCTGTCAGCTCACAGGGCTGGGCCAGGTGCCCCTGAGGGACGGGGTCTGTGTGCCCTGTGCTGTACCCAGGGGACAAATAACGAGCAGTAAACAACCAGATCAGTCTGCATTACTGCAAGTCCTGCTCCTGTCCTACTTCTTCCCCTGCCTGGAGAATATTAATGTATAAATCAAAGGAATATACTTAAAAGTGTTTTAAATAACCGGCCTTGTTAGAGAAAGGGGAGGGAAGGGTTTGTCATTATGCAGTACAAAAGATTGAGGTGATCCTGGCACAGAGAAGGGGAAATAAGGAGGAAAAGATTGCAGTGACCTCCCCTTTCCTGGAGGAAGGAGCAAACCCTTTGGATGGCTGCTCCAGCCATCGTGCACAGCAGGAAAATGGGCCCCAGGCTGGCTTTGAGTTGGCACTGAAAGATGTGGTTACCCATCTGAGCTAGGTTTCAAAATGGTGTGAAAGTGGAGTAATTATCAGCAGGGGATCGTTAATAAACCCAGGATAATTTGAAGTGAATTGCTGTCCGGGGGTTGTTCTGCAGTGTGGGAAGGTCTCGCAGGCTGGAAGGACCTGTAACATCTGATTTACTGACTTGTCTTGCGCTGGGGGAGAGGAGAGTTAAAAATGCAATCCTGGTGTTTGCAGATGGGTTTATTTCTCAGGGTTCTGTGACTCCTCATGGCAGCTCCCGTGCTGGGGTGTGATGGGCTCACTCCCTGCACCCTTTGGGTTCCATTTCTGTGCTCAGAGCTGCTCCCTCTCTTTTCCATGTTTGTGCCACTTTCCCCCACCCCATCTCCCCATCAGTGCAAGGAGGAAGAATTCCCCAAATGTTGCCTCTCAGGGATCTCTGTTCATGCACTTTGCAGAAGGGCTGACTGAATGTTTCCCAGAGACTTCAGCATTTCTGCCTTCACAGTTTTCTCTGTACACGAGAAGCTCCACTGTAAGATCTTTCTAATCTCTCAGGTTTCAAAGCTAATGGCACCAGGCTAAAATTACCCCATTAAATATCAATTAACATAAATCATCACAAGATGCTGCTCAGATTAAATATGCTCCTACTGGGTCTTTCTGTCTGGAAATATAACTGAGTGAAGAAATGTTAAAATGAACTGACTCAGATGCTCCAAGGGGGTTTTTTGGGTCTTGGCTGAGTTTGTGACTGTTTGCATTAAAATAAAATAATCCTTTACTGTTGCATGTTCTCGGGCATGGCTGTGGGCTGTTCCAGGGCACGGGCTTGGACTGAAACACGATTTAAAGGTAATAATTGATCTTGGGTCAAGTTATTGAACTGCACTGGCTCTGTGTGCAGGAGAACTGTCTGAGGTGTGGTTGAGTTTAGCTCACTCTGAAGTGGATTAAGCCTGATCCAGCCTTATCCTGAGTGAGTGCTTATATAAAAGGCTGAATTGAGGTGGTTTATTTCTTAGTTGACTGAATTAGGATTTGAGTTTGTGCCATGTGGGCAAGTCCTGGATGGTTTTGGTGACTCCAGGACCACAACAGAATTGCTATTGTATATGTGTATTTAATTTTGCAAAACAAGTTCTACTATCTTAAAATGAGAAAGAAACTCATGTTAGGAGGTGAAGGAGAGCAATGGAGGGAGAAATTAATATTTATTTTCTTCACTGGTGGCTGCTTCACCCATGTCTGGCAGCAGAAGCGACGATGAATCCATGTCATGTTTCCCAGCTAATTTCTGGGTCACTTCTCCCATGGCTGCTGGAAGTGACTAAGCAGTATTTAATCTGGTTTAGCAGATATGCAAAGCAGGGATGCTGCTCTCCCCGGAGCAGGGCTGGGCACACATCCCAGCTTTGCTGGGCTGCTCCTTCTCCATGTGTGTGACCCACGGGAGCCCAGGGCAGCCGCTGGAGGCTTGGGAAGCCTGGGGGAAGCAGCAGTGCTGGAACATCCTGTGGGAGTCATAGAGGCTGGGGGAGGTCTGGTTCATAATCCTGTCCAAATTTATTGCCACAGTCATGGAATCATGGAATGGGTTGGAAGGGGCATTAAAGCTCACCCAGTGCCATGGCAGGGACACCTCCCACTGTCCCAGGCTGCTCCAACCTGGCCTGGGGCACTGCCAGGGATCCAGGGGCAGCCACAGCTGCTCTGGGCACCTGTGCCAGGCCTGCCCACCCTCCCAGGGAACAATTCCTGCCCCAAATCCCATCCAGCCTTGCCCTCTGTATCCGTGTCTGTTCAGGGAATGTGGAATGCCCTGTGGGCTCCTGGCACAGCCCCGGGCTGGCAGCCAAGGCCCTGCTCACGTCGTCTGTGCCTTTTTGGGGTGCTTTGTGTTCAGAGAACAATCAGCAGCTGCAGTGCTGGGGGGGCTCAGCCACGTGTGCCCCCTCGGCAGCTGCCTGGGCTGGGCTGCACAAAGGCTGCCTGGCCCCGCTGCGTTTGTGTCTGACTCATCTCAGAGAAATCAGTGCCAGTCCGGGGGGCTGTGAGCCCCTTGCAGCCCATGGGAACACTGCAGGGACAGGGACATGAGCTGGGACAGGCCATTGGCAGGACGTGCTGCTGTTCACACCCTGCCAGGGGCACCGCAGCTGAAAGGCAGCCCGGGACAAATGGGAGCAAGTGACTCCAAAACAACAGCAAATAGATAAATAAAGGAAGGCAGGCGTTGTTTTATTGTCCTTGCATTAATAATGCAGCAGCCTGTGCTGCTCAGGAGATGTGGCTGTGAGGTTCAGGTGGCTCCAGTGACAGCGGCACTGAGCAGGATGCAGACTCAGACTTGGGATTGTGAAAAGGAGGGGATTGGGCCTCCGTGGCTGGAAATTTCCTCTGCCTGACTGAGTATTACGGTCTTTATCTTTGCATTAGTAGTTTGCTGTGACTCTGCACCCAAGCTGCCTTGGGCAGAACTGTCTGGGAGTGAGTCAGAGGTCAGATGTTCCTCAGCTCAGATCGGTATCACTGCCTCGGAGCTGAGCAATCCTGGAGCAGGTACCGAGGGGAGATGTTTGTAGGGTTGGGTTTCTCCGTGCCTGGAGTCAGTGAGTTGATAGCAGGCTGGAGGTTTGATGTGAGCACAGGTGAAACCAGGAAATGTCAGAATCCTGCTGGGCTGGGGCTGCTTCCCTGCCTGTCTGCTCCAGTAACTGAACAGGGACAGCAGGAGCTGATCTTTGGGAGCTGCAGAGTTGCACTTTTTTGGGATAAACTCCCGTTCTCAGCGGTTCTGAGGCACAGAAGGGTTTGGGTGGGAATTAAATCCCACCCAGTGCCACCCCTGCCATGGCAGGGACACCTCCCACTGTCCCAGGCTGCTCCCAGCCCCAGTGGACACTGCCAGGGATCCAGGGGCAGCCCCAGCTGCTCTGGGAATTCTGTGCCAGGGCTGTCCCACTGTAAAACACTTCTAATAATTGCAGATAACTGGAAAAGAAAATGTGGGGGGGAAAAGACAAACCAGGTGAATGAGGACACACTGGAGCATGATTCATTCTGCAAGACCTTCAGTCAGAGGCCAGGGCTCATCCTGCTTTGAGCAGGTTGGATGAGAGAGCCGCTTTCATCTCTGTTAATCATGTGGTGATTGTTCAGGTCATGGATCAGTTGTTAGAGGATCTGTTATTTCTGGAGGTGATAATACAGAAAAATGAACTGAACCTTGCTCCCCACTGGCCCCAGGTCAGGCTCAGGTGGATCCAGGCTGGAGCTGGAGCTCTGGGAGCAGCTTGCTGTGCAGCTTTAGTGATTTAGGCTGTGTTGGCACATTTTCTGCTTTGCACTTTAGTTCAGATAACCTCGGTTCTCACCTGGCTGTTCTTGGGCTGGATGTTTTTGCCTGTTCCTGCTGTGGGAGGGGGCAGTGCAGGTGTTGGCAGGTCCAGGCAGGCAGGAGGCTCCTGGTGTGATCACACCAGTGCTCCAAGGAGCTCCACCTGCCCACGGGGAGCGCTGGGGATGGAACATTCTTCCCGCTGTTGTCCTGGAAAACAATTCTGCTCTATTTTTCCAAGGCAGAACTCACCACTCAGCGTCTGTTCAGGTCGTTTCACACTCAAACTCCTTTTATTTCAGAGAAGCTGTAACTTTTATGAACTTCTGTGGGTGATGTAGAATATTATCACAGCTCAGTTATTTTCTCTCCTCAGTTATGTGGGAAACCAGAGTTCAGCTGGTTTGGTGATGCATCCCTGTTATTTTGTGGAGGTTTTTTATCCCCCAAATCCCATGAGATTTATGTTAACAGACTTGTTTGGTGCAATGTGCTGCATCACAGGCTGGGTGCTGCTCAGCAGGTCAGGCTGGGTGGGTGTGATACCTCCTGCAGCTGGGTCCCTTTGCTCATTAATCCCTCCAGCCGTGTGCTCCGTGCCCTGACAGCTGTGTGGGGTGAACCCAGGGCTGCTGCTGCCCTTGTGCTGTGTGGGGCAGATTTTGGGTGTCTGATGCGATGCCACAGAGGCACAACTGGGCCCTTTTGGGTTTTCCATCCCGTCTGAGCGTTGGATTTCACAGCCACCTAAGATTACGGCTGTCTCAGTAATACCCGTTAATTCTGCCTCATGATCGAGCTCATGCTCTGCTGTGATACAGATGCTGACTAATTTGCAATATTGTCTGAAGGGAGGATGAGGCAGAACAGGATCTGCAGGCATTCAGGAGAGCGCACACGCTGATTTTATTTTGGTTCCTCTTTCACAGTGGTGGAGATGACTTAAGGAGAAAAAAAAAAAAATGAAGACATGTATTTTGCTTGCTGTAAATGTAAATATAAATCCTCATCAGCAACTGTGTAATCCGGCAATGATCTCTCTTAAATTGAAACAAATAATAAATTTTGTGAATAGAGCCGAGGATTGATGGTGTCATCCTTGCAGGCAGTTTAGATGTAAAGAGTTTTATATTGACTATGCAAATCAATGTTGAAATAACACCAGAAGGGAGCCAAAGATAAAAGAGCTGTTAAACCTTCCTGTGAATTCTTGCAAATCAGCTCCTGAGCCTGCAGCAGCTCCTCGTGCTCTCCACCTTGGAGGGCCGGTTCTGCACGCTGCCTTTCCCTCTGCTGGGGCACTTGGAAAGGCTCTGGAGCAGCTCCACGAGGATGGAATATAGGTCAGTGTTGTCCTTAATGCGGTGCTTATTTATCCAGAGCGTCCTGGAGGGCCTTCCCAGCTCCCGGAGCACCCCCGGCGAGCTGCGTGTGCAGCTGGGCTCGCTCGGCAGCTGAGCAGCCCTGCAGATCAGGGAGCTCTTATCAGCACCACGGGCAGCTCCCGGGCTCGGGAAATCCGCGGGGCTGCGGCTCGGCTCAGCTTCTCTGAGTCCCAGAGAACAGCCGAGGCCTGAGAAAAGGATTTCCTCACCCCCTGTGTGTGCAAGACAAGGACCCGAGGGTCCTGGGTGCTGCCAAGTGGGACAGGAGCCAGCAGTGCCCAAGGGGACAGCCCTGTCCTGGGGGATTGGGACAGCATCCAGGGAGGGACTGTCCCACTCTGCTCTGTGGTGGCCTCAGCCCCTCCTGGGGCAGTTTTGTTAAAAAAGACATTAAAGCCATTTGAGAGTAGCAAAGGAAGTCACGGAGGTGGGGAGGGCTCTGGATGAGGGTGGCTGAGGGGAGATTCTTTGGGGCTGCAGCTCCCATCTCTGCTCTGGGACGGGGACAGCACCCCGGGAATGGTTGGAGCAGGGCCAGGGGAGTTTAGGTTGGATTTTGGGAAAGGTTCTTCCCCAGACGGTGCTGGGCACTGCCCCAGAGCTCCAGGAGAGTTTGGACAGGATGCCCAGGGTGGGATTTGGGGTGTCTGTGCAGGGCCAGGAGCTGCACAGGGTGATCCCTGTGGGTCCCTTCCCACTCAGGATATTCCATGGTTCCAGGGGTAATTGGGGCAGGCTTTGCCTTGCAGAGCCGTGGTTGACTCAGGATCCAGCCCTCGCCTGCTGCATCTGTGAATGTGGCTCAGCATAAAAACCCACTCGGTTTTGTTTCAAATCCTGCCTTTGGTTCAAAACCAAACGCCACAGCGTGAAATGCACATGTGGGTTGGTCCCCTGATGATCCTTCAAGTAAATTAATCTGAAAAATAAGGAAAAAAAAAACTTGAAAAGACCCTTAAAACATCTACATCCCTAAGCACATTATAATGAGCCTTTCTCGAGCACAAACAACAGAAACCCAGCTCCACCCTCGCTCTTTTGACAAGAAAAGCAACATCAAAGCAGAGGAGAAATTGTCACCGTAATTACCGCCGGCAGTGTCGCGTTCGGTTCGGTGCGGGGGGAGCCGTGCTCTGGGGGAGTTGGGATTTGGGCGCAGGAGCCCGCTGAGGCTGGGGGCCTCCCTGAAGGGGTTTCTGTGTTCCTGAACTGCTGAGTGCTGAGTTTGGGCAGGGAAGGCATGGATTGGAGCAGGATTTGTCCTTCCCTTCCTTGGCAGGCCTGCTGTACCAACCTGGATTCCTGCCAGGATCATCCTCCCCGAACGCGCTGTTACTTTGGGCAGTGCTGGAAATGCAATCCAAGGGAATGCTGCAAATCTCAGCACTGCCCAGGGTCTGGGTCACTGCTCTCCCCAGTGGTAGGCAGGGGTTTAGTGGCCAGGGACACTTTTTGACTGCTGGATGTGTTCTGGGCTCTCAGCTGGACATTGAGGGGGACTCCGGGGCAGTGAGCAGCAGATCCCAGGGCAGGGGTGCAGTCCCCATCCCTGGAGGGATTTCAAAGCCGTGTAGAGGTGGCACTTGGGGACACGGGGCAGTGCTGGGTAAGAATTATACTTGGTGATCTTGAAGGGTTTTTCCAACCTGAAAGATTCCATGATGGTGGGATAAAAGTTGGGTTTGCCCCTGGCATACCAGGAGGGTGTCATGATCTCAGTGCCAGGGGCATGTCTGCCTCCTCCACAGCCTTGATAAGGAAGCAGGGAAGGGATTTTATGTCCCCTGTGCTGGAGCAGCCTCTGGGTTTGATGCCTGAGGTTGTTTCTGAAGGGCCAAATTCTTGTGGAAGTCCTGGTGGGAAGGCAGAACCCAAACCCCCGGGCTGTGTGTGCCAGGTTGGCCTGGGGTAAAAAAGGGCTGCCCATGGGCACAGGTGTTGGTGACAAATGTGTGCCCTCCCCAGGCCTGGCTCTGCCCATGGGCACAGGCGTTGGTGACAAACCTGTGCCCTCCCCAGGCCTGGCTCTGCCCATGGGCACAGGTGTTGGTGACAAATGTGTGACCTCCCCATGGGCAGAGGTGTTGGTGGCAAACCCATGACCTGCCCATGGGCAGAGGTGTTGGTGACAAACCCACGTCCTCCCCAGGCCTGGCTCTACCCATGGGCACAGGTGTTGGTGACAAACCCATGACCTGCCCATGGGCACAGGTGTTGGTGACAAACGTGTGACCTCCCCAGGCCTGGCTCTGCCCATGGGCACAGGTGTTGGTGACAAACCCATGCCCTGCCCATGGGCACCGACGTTGGTGACAAACCCGTGTCCTCCCCAGGCCTGGCTCTGCCACCCCTCATCCCCTGGCGCAGCAGAAATCCCGGAGCAGTTGGCAGGATTATTTGTAGAGTTAGCTGCTGCTCAGAGTAAATAACTTCTGAGATCTGGCCTGATGTTATCAAAGAGGATATTTCCGAGTGGTATTTATAGATTCCCGGCATTATCTGCACCACGAGCCTCTGTCCCTGCGGGCAGGAAAAGTGCCGGGCAGAAAATTCCCAGGTAAATGAGGATGTGCTGATGGAAGTGTGGGGTTTCAACAGGAGGGGGTTTTTGTGTTTGAGATGTGCGACTAATGCTGGGATTGAAGTGACCCCCAGGGGAAAAAGCTGATTTTAATGGGACAGAAATTACACGGTGGAACCTTTTCCTGCTGCATTTCCGCAGTGCCCAGCAGCAGGATTCCCCTCATTTCAGCCTTCGTGCCCTGCCCTCCTCTTCCTCGTGTGGAGAGCTCTTAACCAAAGCACAAGTGCCAGTGCAGGGGTGGGTCACTCACTCTCCCCAGTGAATAAATCAGGTGTTAGGTCTTTGTTGCTCAGACGTTGTGCTGAAGAAGCCTAATTAATCAGCCCAGCAGAACGACTGAAAGGCAATTTCCCAGGCTGAATAACCGAATTTCTGTGGCGCAGGCCTCCAGAGGAAAATCCTGACAGAGCCGGTGACTTTAAGTGAGACTGTCACACGGAGCACGGTGATATTTTAGCCTGGTCCCTCTCCTGCCTGCGGAACAGAGATGCTTGTGCATCCTCATCCATCAGCTGACAGCCTCCTGCTTACGGAAATGGTGATGATTTGACATCAGACCACTTAAATTTCCTTAGTGGCTGGGCTGGGAGCCTCTCACATTTTTCACCACTCTCCTGCATCTTTCTCACTTTTTTTCCTCGACAAGGCTGATACTGGATCTCACTGCAGTGACAAAAGGGCACCAAGCTGGACATCCCATAAGAGAAACCATGCACTGGTGCTTCCTAAATGGGGGGTGGGATGCAAGAAAAGAGGGGAGAGCTGCAAGGAGGAGTTGCTGCAATCCCTGAGTAGCTCAGGTGGGAAGGTCTGGGGGTCTCTGTTCCAGGTTGCTCAGGGATTTATCCATTTCAATCCAAAGCTTCCAAGGAAGGTGTCAGAGAAAAGGGTTTTTAATGGCTCTGTGGCTTTGCCCATGAGTTTACAGGCAGCCAGGGTTTCTGGGGCATGCTCTGGTACAGAGCTGCTCCCTTTGGGACTGTGAGAGCTGAGGGAAGGGTTATTTTTAGGCTGAGGTGGATTTTTGCATCAAGCCTTTCGCAGCCAGGGGACAGAAGGGGTGCAGGGCCACCAGGCCACCCCGAGAGAGCTGGGAAAGGGAGGCTGGCAATTAAACACTTACTGGCAAAGGGCTGAACGCTGCATGGCTGTGGGGAACATAAAAGTTAATGGAAAGTAATTTGGCAACTTCATCTGCAGGTTGGCGGGGATCCAAGTGGATCATAATTGGATTTCAGCTGCTTTTGTGTACTCAGTCATTGAGATACCCTGCAGAAAGTCACCCCTGGCTCACACCGGGGAGCAGCTCCCGTGTGGGGCTGGGGGTTTGGAGCAGTTAGCAGGGGAACAAATGAAGGTTGGCTGGGATTTGTGGGGGTGTAAACCCTGCTCTGCAGGGATGTTTGCTTTGCTGGGGCAGTTGGGGACGTGTCTCCTGCCCTGAGCTGTTTCCAGCATGGTTTGGCAGAGCCCTGTGCTGGCTCCAGAGGCACAGCTCCCCCTGAGCGCTGTCCTCTCAAAGATAGAGATAAATCTGCCCCCGCAGTCACCATTTCTGCACATAACACAAATTTAATCCAGCTCCCAGCCGTTCCCAGCTTTGGGAATGCACTAAACCCCTCACGGTGCCATTAAATTCTGAGGGTGCAATGGTTCTGCCCTTTCTTTGAGCTCGTGTCAGCTTGCTCCAGAGCTCGGTGCTGTGTCCCAGGGCTCTGCCTCCGTGGTGCTGTTACATTTTCAGCAGGGATGGAGATTGGAGATTACCTCAGGATGTGCTGAGGGTGGAACATCCCCAGTGCTGGGCACTGTGCTCTCCATCCCTTGTGTTGAGCTGCTTCTCTTGCCTGTTCACAAACACCAGCGTGGGACACTGGCAGTGAAGGAAAATACTCATTATATCCCATTTTAGATATAATTTTGTCTTTAAAAATATTTCTCAAGCACTGTTGTGATTAAGACTCTTCCCAGGTAATTCTAAGAGGTTCTTTACCATGTGTGGGCAGTTTGTCTGGATTTTTCCTTCTGTAATTGTTCATTGAAGTGAGTCCTGTGTACACTGAGCCTGGAGAATCCAGTTAAATAAATAAATGGATGAAGGTGACTGTTCAGCTGCTAACATAGGTTTTGTAAATCAGATTTAATTTAGCTATTGGGAAGGAATTTGAGCGAGGGTGGGCAGGCCCTGGATCCCTGGCAGTGCCCCAGGCCAGGCTGGACACTGGGGCTGGGAGCACAGTTCCACAGACACATTCCAACATTGCTGGAGCCACCAGCACAGAACTCCAGACAAATGGCTGAGAGAGGCTTTGGTGCTCCTAATTGTTTATTAGATGTTTTATGGAGCCCTCTGCCTGCCCAGCCTAATGTCATTGGCAAGATAAGAGGGAAGGAAATATTAAGAAATAGTCTCTCCCCACTCCTAATGCGCCTCTTCGTGCTTTATGTGCCTCTCTCTCATTGCTGATTTCCTTGGCATCAAATTGCCCTTCGCCGAGCTGAGTGATGCTGGGTGCTGAGGGAAATGTGGCTGTGGAGAGGGAAAATAAAGTGTCAGCAGTGAAATAGTGCCCTCGTTGTAATGTATTATCTAATTAGTGGGACTGGCTGCAAACTTCCCTGTCTGGGCTGCACGGCCCTCCAATGAACCTCCCCTCAGCTCTCATCTCTGCAGTGGTTATTTAATAGAAACCCTAAACCTGGTGGGCTGTGAGGGGCTCAGGCTGGGCTCAGCTCTCCTGCAGAGAGGACTCTGCAGTGGTTATTTGATAGAAACCCTAAACCCAGCAGCCCTGGGGGGCTGTGAGGGGCTCAGAATGTTTGGGGTGTGCAGCACGAGCTGGGGCTCAGTTCAGCAATGGTTATTTAATAGAAACCCTAAACCCAGCAGCCCTGGCAGGCTGTGAGGGGCTCAGGCTGTTTGGGGTGTGCAGCACAGGCTGGTGCTCAGTTCCCATCTCAGCAGTGGTTATTTAATGTAAACCCAGCAGCCCTGGGGGGCTGTGAGGGGCTCAGGCTCTGTTTGGGGTGTGCAGCACAGGCTGGGGCTCAGCTCTCATCTCAGCAGTGGTTATTTGATACAAATTTAGCAGCCCTGGCAGGCTGTTTGGGGTGTGCAGCACAGGCTGGGCTCAGCTCTTAGCAGTGGTTATTTAATGTAAACCCTAAACCCAGCAGCCCTGGCAGGCTGTTTGGGGTGTGCAGCACAGGCTGGGGCTCAGCCCTGCCAGCTGTGCCACCTCCCTGGACACTGCAGAGGGCTGTGACACCACCTGAGTGTGCCAGTTCAGAGGCTAATTACTGCAGCTGGTTAATTATGATGGGCATTGCTGCTCTGGGCAGGAGCAGGGGTGAACAGTCCCTGCAGCACACCTTAGGGAGGCTCTTTGCCCCAGGATCACCCCTCAGCACAGTGCAGTCACTTTGTTCACCAGGATCCCACCTCTGAGGCAGGGGAGAGGCCGGTGGCGCTGCCTTTCTCAGCGGTTTGGAGATTAAACCTTTCTGTAAGACCTGAGGCAGCTCCCGCAGAATGCAGGGCAGGGAAAAGCTCCCGGTAAGGAGCTTAGGCTGTAATTCCAGCCGGGGGCTGATAAGGGAAGCACTGATCAAAGCACCACCACTCTCCCAGGCTGTATTTACCAGGCTCCTCTGGCACCAGGCACAGCTTCCCCCCCGAATTTTGTATTTCTGTGGAAGGAGAGAAAAAAAGCAGGAGACACCCTTTAATTGTGAGGTTTTAATGCCCCCCACACCCATCAGTGGAACGTGACATTTCAGAGGTGTTTGTCCTGCCCCAAAAAGGCAGCAAGGCTTTCCCTGCCATTGAACACAGCCACAGCAGCTGCGGTGGCATCCCCAGCACAGCGAGGAGGGGCGAGTGTGCCTCTGGCTTGGAGCCTAAACAAACAATCCCGCAATTCCTGTAAACTCCTTAAATCCATTTCTCCCGGCAACAGAGGGAGCATAATCATTCAGATTAAAACTCTCTCCTCCTCTCCTGCAGTCGTTAGTGGCAGTGGTGCATTTCCAAAGTTGAGTGTAGAGGCAAAAGAAATAAATTTAGTTATCAAAGCTCCTGCAGTGTGAGCACACTTGTTCTTGCATCTTTTATAGCTTAAATCTTGGAATGTCTTTCATTAAGGGAATACTGATCATCCATGCAGGTTATCATGGCTTTGTTGGCTTTAAAGCCTCTGAAAGTTTTGGAGACAGCAATAGAAATAAGACTTCTGATGTGCCAAAAATAAAGATGTGACAGTGTTTGACATCAGGTTTGAGGTGTTTGTTGGTCCTGCAGCCCAAGAGCTGCTGGGACTCAGCTCTGGCAGGAGCACAAGTACCCTGGAGTCACAGCAATTGCTGGGAGGAAAAGCAGCCAAGAGCTCTGGTCAGATGTTGCTGCCAATATTATTTTTATAGATGGATAAAAAAAATATCCGTTATACTTAAAAATGAGAGAGAACTCAGGTGGAGCAGGGGACAAAGCACAACCGCAGCTCTTGCAGGCACAGTTTGTGAGGAAGGATGTTTGTGATCCAGAAATGAAAAAGAATAAGGAGCCATTCTTCCTTTGAACTGAGGAGCTGCATGAGAGTCAATGAACATCAAAAATCATTGTGCTCTTCCCCGCTGCTCTGGCTCCCGGAGCACTCCTGATGAATGGGAGATTATTTTCTGGCCGTGCCGAGCTTCTGGCTCTGCGGAATCCATACCGATGATGAAGTGTCACATAACTCTCCCCGCTGTCGAGCGCTTGAGGCAACAGCCGTAGATTCACCCAATCCATCATTCCTTGGGATCCGGAGGGCCGGGGAGCTGCTCAGCCAGCAGGGGCCACCTGGGCTCCTTCCCTTCCCACCTGGGATTCTCATCTCAGGGGCTGCTGTGTCCTGGCAGCTTTAGGGGAGTCAGGACAGCCCGGACAGGGCTGGATTGCAGTTTGTGACAGCCTGTCCCTGTCCCCAGCTGCTGCTCTCTCCTGCACATCCCCTGCCACCCTCCCTCCCTGCAGGGCTCTGAGGTGAGGGAGCTCTTGATGCTCTTGTTGCTCTTGTTGCCTTTTTTGCCCTGTTCAGCCCGACTGCTGTGGATGGAGCATGGAAATGATCTCAGCTCTGGAGCTGGTGACTTCACATTTCCACGGCAAGCCAACAGAGCCAGCGAGGCTTTTAAAGCCCAGGCTTTGCCGTAAGCTCTCACACGATCCCAGGAGTCATTCCAGGCTGCTCTCTGAGGAGTGGGTGTGTGTGCTGGAGCCTCAGCTCCAGCAGCTCCAGCTCTGAGCACCATTTCCCTCTGAGTGCTGCGGTTTTTGATGTGTGGGGAAGGTGGGCGTTGGCATTGTTCCCTGGGTCTGAGGGAGCTGCGCTGTCTCCGTTTGGTGAAGCAATCTGTCCCCGAGTGTCTCCTTCCCTGCTCTGTAGTTCTTTAGTGCTGGCAGAGCACTCCGAGGTGCCTCTGCTGGAGAGACTATTAGATCTAAAATGCATTATTGCTCACTTCTGTAACCGACACAAATCCAAAGTGCTGCTTTGGCAGGAAGAGCACTTGGAAATATTAGATTTATTGAGAATTGTGTCCTCCCAGTCAGTCAGTTGTAGCAATGAAGTCTGTTTGCATTATCCTTCCTGCAGGCTGAGTGCTAAATGGGGCCGTGCTGCCTGCAAAGCAATTCCCTGCTGGCAGGAGGTGACTGGGGTCCTGTGCCATGGGGCAGCTCTGAGGAAGGGCTCTGTTGGATAAACCAAATTCAGGAGCTCTGTCCAGCACTGGAGTCTCTTCCTGTCCCTCCTCTCCCTGCTTGCTGTGCCTCCAGTCAGCCCCACTGGATAAATCTCATTCTTCCAAAGGGGAATTGCTGTCTCTGCTCGGGGTGGGTGCTGGGTCCCACCAGCTGCCTTTGGATCCTGGAGCACTTCTAACACGTGGAGCAATTTAGCCGTGACGCTGCCGGGGTTTTGTGAGCAGGATTTAAGGCAGGCAATTCTAATTTCAGTCAGGAAGTTTGTAATTTCCATATTGTGCTCGAGTTACATCTAAGAGTCCTGGTATCAGATGCACAAAGCACTGGGGTACTGCGCTCAGCAGCTCTCAGAGCAGACATCATCCAGACGTTCCGGGTTGGAAAGATAATTTTTGAGAAGAACTTTATCGATTTGGAGTAACGTTACGGAAAAGTGACTCGTCTCTTCCCAGAGTGACTTACACTCTAAGTGACTCCAGCACTGGGCACTCCATCATCTCTTCTCTCGCCATGAAATCAGAGCCTGGGCAATCAAGAGTGTTGGGGAGTGAGCTCTGGCTGCCTCCCCCAGGAGATGTGCGGGTATCAGGCCACATTGCTGGTGTAGTTCTGGTCAGTCAGGAGGGCTGGCTGCTCTCCCGAGGAGCAGGGAGGGCCGGTGCTGCTGCTCGCCGGCTGTGGGAGCTGCGGGCCGGGGCAGTGAGTGCCCAGCAGGGCTGACAGGAGCTCTTGTGTAACATCCTGAGCGCCGCCGTGTCACAAGTCCAAGTGTCAGCTCTGCTTATTCTCAGGGCTCCTGCCTTCCCCGGGAATTAATATGCACAGGGCGTTGGGCTGCCCTCAAAAATATTGAAATATTCCTCCTCTGAGCTCCTGGCGGGCAGCCTTGGCTCTGCTGGACCTGGGGTTGGGAATGTCTGCTCCGCTTCCTGCAGGGTGTCCTGTGGGAGCAGAGGTGGCCGGGCCAGGCTGTGTGTGGGGCAGGATTGCTGACAGACACCCACACTCCTGGCAGGTCCCACCCATGGCGGGGTGTGAGGGCTGCAGAGCTGCCCCAGGGCTCCCTCAGCCCCTCCTGCCTCCTGTGCAAGTGCTGCTGCTGCTCCTTTGCACCCAGGTTCCTCTGAAGGGAACCCTGCAGCTCCAGGTGTCCCCAGGGCCACCAGGAGGGCTGTGAGACACCAAATGTGGGCAAAACCCTCCTGTGAAACCGCAGGAGTCACTCCAAACTGTGTCAAGGGGAGCAGGAGGGACAAGTATATTCTGGGACAGCCACCAAAGCTCCTCCTGCTGAGGCTGTCAGTGCCTCTCATGTCAGCTCCTCTCCTGTTCCAGCAGGGTTGCTGTCCTATATTTCTGTCTGTGCCTTGTGTGGCAGTGAGCTCCTCCTCACCAGGATCCACACTGCTCACTGAGAGGTGCCGTGGAAATGCCCAGGGAGGTTTGGGGTGCCCATCCCTGGGGCGTCTCAGGAATTCCTGGAGGTGGCACTCAGGGCTCTGGGCTGGGGACACGGTGGGGATCAGGCACAGATGGGAATGGATGGGCTGGGAGAGCTTTTCCAGAGGAAATGACCTCGTGGCTCTTCTCTGGGATGGCAAAAGCCATGGCCACGCTGGCTGGGCTGGAGCAGGGCTTGCCTGGCTCAGTCTGCAGGACTTGAGGAAGGAAGATTTATATTATCAAAAGTCACATTCAGCTTTCTCAATGGTCAAACCACATGCCAATAGCCAAAACCCAGCCTCTGATAGGTCCTGGTCTTCTCCAAAACAATTCCAAGGTCCTGACAGGGCAATATTCCATATTCCTCTTTGACTAAAAACCAAACTGTGTTAACCCCTAACACCCTTGAAGACTGTGGGATCTCGTTGTTTATTGGCTTCAGTGAGAGCAGAGCAGAGCAGATCTGCTCACACGTGTTTGATTTACTGATGGCATTTCCAGGGCTGGGAGAGCCCTCCCACCTTGAAGTTCTTCTTGCTCTGCCTCTCAGGCCTTGTGGCAGCTCCTTCTGCTGAAGTTGTGCCTAAAGAATAAAAAGAAATTTATTGCACATTTAATTGGAATTTCACTGCTCCTGTCCACCTGATAACGGATGGGTTTTCAGCACAGGGACAAACTAAAATTAGAAGAGACTCCCTTGCAGCAGGCAGTTATTGCTGGGGGTAATCACAGGCTGTATATCCAGCTGAGGGGAGCTGGGCTGGGAAGTTCCCAGCCTGACAGAAGTGTTCTGCACACTCAGGGAAATTTCTGACCTGAAGGCTCCTGGGGTTTTAGCCAGAAAATCGTGGTCAGTGCCTGGAGGTGCCACAGGCAAACTCTGAGTGCCGGGGGTTGAATATTCCAGCAACACCTGGAATAAAAACTTGGGTGATATTAGTGTGGATTCTAACTCCCCTGCATGGCAGTGCCAGCGTGTCTCTGTCAGAAATGACCTGATTGTCTCACGGCTTGTGGGGGCTGTTTGGCTCCTTCTCCTGCTGGCCACTGTCCCCAGGGGCACAGGGACAGCCTGGCCAGCACATGGAGTTCATTCTGCTTGTGTTAAAAGGATAGAACCACGCTGAATGTAAAACTTGGCCAGATTAGATGCTTTTAAGCCACTCCTAAGCCATTTTTAGAGCTGAGTGTGGGTCTGGTGTGTTGGCACTGCTGCACGGGCTGGGAGCCCACTCCCAGCAGCAGAGGGTGGTAACTTCATGTGGTGCTGACAACTAAATTATTTCTAACAATCTCCTGGTTCTGTGAGAGATTTCTCAGGCTAAGCCGGTAGCTTTTCATCATCTTTTCTGAAATTCCGATCCTCTCTAGTCACACAACAAGGACAAGAGCCATTACGATCGAGTCAGGGGGTTAGTTTTGTTTATCCTTGTGTGAATTATATCTCAAATATCTCTTGGGAAGCAGCAGAGCAGCAATAACCCAGAGCAGGATAAAATCTCCGGGGATTATTTTGACAGAGCAGAGGATGTGAAGAGTTGGGCAGTGCTTTCCTTCTGTGCCTAATGCTGTGAATCCTTTCAGGTGCTCACTTGTGGGGTCAGCCTGGAGCTGGGGGAGGTTCCTGGGGGTTCCCTTGTAGGATCTCAGGGCTGCACGTTGTCCCTGGGATGTGTGACAGACACAGAGCCCCTGCAGAAAGTGAATTTCTGCCTCTGCCTTGCCCTTCTCATCCATCTGAGCAGCAGAAAAATCAGTGTCAGGGCAGGTCAGGCTCCAGCTAATTAAATCCAGTTTGCTGTGCCAGCCTCAGGAGCTGGACCCTGAATTTGGAGTGTCAGAGCTGGCAGAGGAATGAGCTGTGGTAGGCACAGGGTGGATGCTGAGATCACTCCATCCAAGGGAGCGACTTCAGCTTGAAAAATTCACACCAATCGTGCCCTGTGACTCATCAATTTAAATCAATTTCCAGAGGAACATCTACGAGAATTAAAGGATTATAGAAATGAGTGAGTAATTTTTCCTCACCTTTTGTTGGTGTGACTGGAAAAGGGGGATGATTTACTCCCTGGCAATCTGTAATTCTGCAGGTTAATAGGCTGGGTGAAATCCTTCATATTTGTGACAAGGGATTACAGGACTCTGCAGTGAATTAGCACAAACCCCCAGTGAAGCTATGGCGGCGCAGATGAGGATTTATAAGGATCTGATCAAGGAATTTTGTGCTTTGCGATGACGCACTTGAGTTTGTGCCTGTTTCCCTCAACTCCTGTGGAAGATAACGCTGATATCAACAAACAGGCAGTGGTTGTGTTCATGGAAAGGGTGGCAAATATTGGCACTGAGAATGGTGCAGAAGAAATTTTGTAAGACCAATGTATTAATTAAGGCCAGCTTTAATTGTTGTTGTTTGTTAGGCAGAGTCAAAGAGGAGAAAAGTTTGTGGGAGTTGTCACCGTGAGTTAATTCTGCACCATGGCAGAGGGAGAACCCTTCTGAGGGTGAGGGATGCTCAGGGCACCTTTGATGGGTTATTAACACATAAAGGGGTTTGGGGAAGCCAGCAGGTGTCTGCGAAGGGAAATAAACAATGATCAAAAAGCAGAGGGCAGCAAGACCAGGTTGGAATTAAATCCCACCCAATGCCATGGGCAGGGACACCTGCCCTGTCCCAGGCTGCAAATTGTTACAATTTCCAAGCACAACCCAGGAGATGTGTGGCATTTGTTGTACTTGTGCCTTCACTGAAAGATTTCTGCATTCTGCTCGTCTTTGTCCCCCAATGACAAAGATGGAAACGAAGCTCCAAAACAGCCTGAGTGCGTTGTAACTAAAGCTGAAGGGTCCCAAATTAAATATGAGCAGTGTACAATTTAATCTGTTTTCCTTTTTCCTACAACTCATAAAAAAACCCAACCCCTTAAATTGTGCTTCTGCAGTTTAAGACATCAGCAAATTCTCTAATTGCTTTCCAGAACCATTGTTATTTTATGAAGGGACTCTCCATCCTCCATGTCCTACAGCCAGAAAATTAAATTACCCTTTGCAGGCAACGTGCACAGGAGCCACAGGCACATTTCTGAAGAGAAATTGGGAAATTCTGAAGAGAAATGGGAAATTCTGAGGAGACATTGGGAAATTGGGCAGGAATTGTTCCCTGGCAGGGTGGGCAGCCCTGGCACAGGTGCCCAGAGCAGCTGTGGCTGCCCCTGGATCCCTGGCAGTGCCCCAGGCCAGGTTGGCATTGGGGCTGGAAGCACCCTGGGACAGTTGAAGGTATCCCTGCTACAGCAGGGGTGGGATGGGATGAATTTTGGGGTCTCCTCCCACCCAAATCTGTGGTGAATTCCATGGCAGAAGCTCAGGTCCTCATAGGACTCCAGAATCTGCACCCACAGCCCCAAGTCCCTTCCTCCAGTAAAATCCAGGTGCTCGAGCACTTCCCGCTGCTCTTGGCAACAAAACCAGTTTGGTGTTGGTTTCCTGTCAGTGCTTTTGGGTTTTATGACCGATTTGCTCGTCAGCATCTCCAGCCCGGAGCATTCCAGGCCCCTCCAAGGGTTTTAGGTTAAATGAAGTCTGAGGCATTTCATAACCTCTGGGCTCTCCCAAATTGATAGACATCACTTGTTGGATGTTCCTGGAGGCTTTAGGATGATGCCGAGTGCAGTTGATGCTTTCCCCAGGTCTGGGAGGGACGTGGGCTCCTCATCAGCACAGAAAGCCTCGGGGGTAACGCTGGGGCACTGCAGCAGAATGCTCAGCTCGGGAAAAGACAGAATGCAGTTTGTGCGCCCGTGGTGTGAGCTGCAATCCGTTAGGAGAATGGGAGGCAATAAAACACCAGTGGTAATCACTGTGTGTAAATTCCCTGCCTTAATTTGGTGCATAATGGGCAGTAGCAGGCAGTACCAATTATCCTGCCTTCTCCATTTGCAGAGGTAGCACTAAAGATAATGTTCCTCATTGCAAGTCCTGTTATCTCGAAAAAGAAACAGTTAATTAACCCCATAAAGCCATTAGTAGATCATTCTTGGTGTTTAAGAGACATCTGGGTTCTGGCAGAGAGACTTCTGCCAGTAAAGCCATGAGATGAGATGAGCTCGGGGCTGCTCAGGGAATGTGGATCCATGGGGAAAAGCGGTAAATAACAAATAAATAATGTGTTAGTGATCAGCACTGGTGGGAAGGGAGCTCTGGGATGGCGCAGCTGAGAATCTCAAAAAAGCAGAACTGGTTTTACTGGTGTGAAACAGGGAATTTCTGTGGAGGTTGGTGCTCCTTTGGAAAAGCACATTCCATGGATTTCCATGGAGGTTGGTGCTCCTTTGGAAAAGCACATTCCATGGATTTCCATGGCTCCTTTGGAAAAGCACATTCCATGGATTTCCATGGAGGTTGGTGCCCCTTTGGAAAAGCACATTCCATGGATTTCCATGGAGGTTGGTGCTCCTTTGGAAAAGCACATTCCATGGATTTCCATGGAGGTTGGTGCTCCTTTGGAAAAGCACATTCCATGAATTTCCATGGCCCCTTTGGAAAAGCACATTCCATGAATTTCCATGGCCCCTTTGGAAAAGCACTTTCCTCTGGCAGGAAAGCATCCTGGATTCAATGAACGGCACAGCTCTGAGCGCTGGGTGGGTTTGCAGCAGTGTGGAGTGGGAGGCTCCGTGTGCTCAATCCCTCCCTGCAGGGAACATTTTCCGTTCCTGCCGCTTTCTCCTTGCTTAGGCAGGTGCTTTGTCCCGGGGTTAATTCACATCAGCAGCCAGAGAGGATTGCAGAGCGATTTCTCTTTGCTGAGGACTCAAACTGCCCTGGAAGCATCTCTGGGCAGGGCAGGGAAAGGCAAACTGAGCACCAAGAGCGGGCAGTGCTGGGAGAGCAGGGCAGACCCCTCCTGTTTGTCCTGGATTGGACTCACAGCTCTCCCAGCAGCAATTTAGGGACCCCAGGGTGGGCCTGGGTTCTCACTGGGTGCCCCAGGGAGCCCAAAGGAATTGGGGGATTCACTGCAAAGGTTGGGCTGGATGATCTCGGAGATCTCTTCCCTCTGAAATTATTCCAGCAGAGCACCCTCAGCCCGTGCTGTGATCCCATTATGCTGCTCTCCATGGGCAGTGAGGCTTTGAGATGTCAATTTGAGCTGATTTTTTCTTTTCTTTTTACTTTCTAAAGCTGCCATCAGCTATTTATAAATGATTACAGAGATGCTGGAGGAAATTAATCTGCTAACCAGATAAAGAGAGTAATATGTGCCTCATTTACTCTGCTCTTTCCTGGCTTTCTCCAAAATCAATTGGACTCTGCCTACTGATGCCTGCTTAATTCCCAGACATTTCTGAGTGGATCAGATATGTCACTCACAAGTTATTACAGCCCATCCACAAAAAAAGATGCAACTTCTCAAGGTTAGATGATCACTAAGGCCTGACTTGGCTGAAACTTTCTGTGGCAGAAAAGTGATGTTTTTTCTCAGGGTTTTTAAAAGTGATGTTTTTCTCGGGGATTTTAAAGTGACGTTTTTTCTCAGGGATTTTAAAAGTTACTGGGGTTAGTGCATTGTTGGATTTCTGTAGAATACAGAGCGCTCAAATCTGTAAATGATTCTCCCGTCTCGTGTGTAGTGCCTGCTCTCCCAGGAACTCCAGATCTGTAGGTTTTAGGGTAATACACAGAATAGCTCTGGGGGTTCTGTTTGTCAGCCACATCTCTTTAAATTTTGATGTTTTGCATTTATTCTGCTGTCCCTCCTCGTGCCCTCCCAGACTCTGCCCTGAGCCTTGTCCCTGCTGCTTTATTGCTCCTGTCCCTGGGGATTTAATTCACTTGAGTGGCAGCCCCTTCTCCTTCTGGAGCTCTGCACGTGGCGTGTTCAGCCCTGACCTCTCCGTGTGGGTTCAGTTTTCATCTCCATGAACAACCTGGCAGCTTAGCAGGGCGAGGATCACACACAGAACCAGCAATCCTGCCTGTCCCTCCCCTGCTCAGAGCAACGCAGCAGCCTTTATTATTTATTATTTATTATTTATTCACTTATTTGTCATCTTTCCTTTGGCTTTTTGCCTTCCAAGTGCCTCTCCGTGTGGCTGTGACCTGTTCTTGGCTGCTCTCACTTCCCATTTTCCTTCAGTGTCCCCTCCAGTTTGCCTGGGTTGGGCCAGGCTTGGCCAGATTGAAGGATATGCAAATTGGGATCCTCAGGTTCATCAAACCATGATCCCAAATGATTGTTAGCTACCCAAAGGCACAAAAAATGTAAGAATCAGGGATTTAAGTGTGTTTACAGGGATGACTCTGGCCTGGGAGGTGAGGGGGTGACAGAGGAGGGAGAGGCAGCCGTGAGGAGGAGGAAAAAAATAACCCAGGTCAGCACAAATACACAAACCCTGGTCCTGCACACACCACCCCGAGGAGCAGGGCTGCAACAGCACCTGCAGATCCCACTGCTGCTCCAGGGTGTTGTAAAACTCTTAAACTCTTCATCCTGCATGGGGAGAGGGAAAAAACTGCTCAGGGGCTGATGGAGGGAGGAGAGGCTGAGGTGAGCACTGAAAGGTTCTGGGGCTGGTCCCACCCATGGGTGCAGCAGCTGCAGGGAGGAGCTCTCACCTGGATCCTCTGGGATGCTCTGTGAGGACAGGGACTCCCTGACAGAGCTGGGCCTTTTATTGATGTTCTCAGAGTCTCACAGGGACTGGCTGGGCTGAGACACCATCACATCTTTATCAGCAATAATAACATTTGTTTATTGAAAAGCTGCCTGCTGTAGCCAAACTGGAGATTTCTGCCACTGCATTTTGGGGAGTATTTTCACTTTATTTGGGCTTTAATCTGTTACCTCTCTCTTTTTCTGTGCTGTCTATCCAATTTGTGTTGAAAGAGCCCTTCAAAAATTAAAATAATGCTCAGAAGTGAGAATCACAAGCAGTAGGGGAAAAAAAAGAATCTTCTAAAAAGAACCATCTGGATATTTATGCTGTACCACCTGTGTGTGATTTATGTGGCCTGCTCAGTAGAAAAAGGCCCTGCTTGTGTCTGTTCCCGCTCCAAGGTGATGGAAAAATCCTGTTTACAACTAATGTTTGCTTTCCTGCAGAAAGTTTAGAAATAAATGATAATTTTAGTGTTTGGTAACGTGCTGTGTTATATCTCAGAGCAGAAATATCCGTGCAGGGAACGAGTGAGTTGTGCTGGGCACCTGTTGGGGTGTCTCTGGTGAGAAAAGCATTGGAAAGGCAATGCAGGGATATTTTTTGTTAATCAGGAGGAAGGAACACAAAGTGTTGATTTTTATGGGCCAGGTTTTGGGGAGGGGATCCCTGTGGGGACAGAGGTCATGGGAGCAGCTGTGCAGGGAATTGTGCAGGTCACAGAGGGGTTGGGGGCAGAGCCCAGGATGGGGACAGGCCATGGAGCCACCCCAGCCCCTTCCAGGTGGGGATTTGTGGAAATGGATGATGGAAATCGTTGCCTTCAACAGAGACATCATGAGCTCAGTTTACATGTGTCTTAATGGGAATTGATGATCCTCATTTGGGGTTTAATGGAATTCCTGCAGCCCTGTTGCAGTGTAATAGAAAATAATATTCTGTAATTGCAAATCAATTCAGGTAATTCCTATTAATAATTAACACTCCTCTCTCGGAATTGTCTAACATCTATAATTTAGAGCAGGGGGAAGAAGTGCAGCTGACAGGGAGGAGAGGTTTGGGTCTCAGATGTTCAATTTGCTGAGAAAACAGCAAATCTGGGAGCGGGGCTGGGAGGGAGCAGCTCCTGCTGCAGTCACTGCTCTGAGGTGTTTTCCTGGCACTCCTGGAGTTCCATCCCACCTTCTGCCATGGATCAGATCGAGTGTGTTGGGGTGGGATGTGCACTGAGGTGTCAGAGCAGGGAGAGCTCACCCAGAGCTGCCTGAGCCCAGTGCTCCATCTGGGCAGGGCCCTGAATCCCTGGTGGCTCCTGGGGTGTGTGCACGCCCCAGCATTGCCAGCAGGCTCTGCTCAGCTCTGGCCCTGGGGTCACAGGGCTGAAGGAGCAGCTGGAGCCAGGCTGGCAGCACTCTGCTGGCTCTGGGGGTGATGTTCACCCCTTTGCTGGGAGCTCTGGGTCCCTGTGTGACACAGGCATGTCCCCCTGGCTCCCAGGGAGGTGTCAGTGCTGCACCAGGGGTTGGAACCCTGCTCACACAGAGCCCAGCCCTGGCTCCTGGCACTGCCCTGGCTGTGAAAAGCCATTTGCTGTCTGCAGAGAGGTGGCAGTGCCAGCACTCTCTGCCACCCTGCTGTCCCCTGGCCGTCTCTCCCAGGGGCTGGCAGGAAGGGCAGCTCTTACTCAGAGTGGGAATTGATTTCAGACTCTAGAGGAAAAGCCTCTCACTGCTGTGATTGCTGCTGTGAAAGCAACACGTAACAGACATGGCAAAACTCTTCTGTTCCCACCTCCTGTTTGTTTCCAGCCCATAGTGCTGGGGATGCAGGTGATGGTGCAGATGAGACACCCAGCTCAGTTTTGTGAAAAACGAGGGTCACTTTCTTGGAAAAATTTAGAAGTTTAATAAAAAAATAAAGAAAATAGACAATTAGGAGAGATAAAAGCAAAATACATATTCTCGGCTGAGGGTGCCTGGCACAGAACCAGCCAGCACACCGTCTAACAGAGTTTCTTTTCTTTTTATACATGAGCTTGTTGCATATTTAAAAATTCACGTGCATGATTCAAACATTCTTTTTGGTGTGAATTCTTTTGTTTAGTCCAACCCCCCCCCAACCATTCCATCCACAGACCCGTCCTTGGGTGGCTCCATTCCCTCTGATAACACAGGTCCGTAAATTCTTCTCCTGGGGCTCTGGTCATTTTCATTTGGACAAGATCCTTGACAACAAAAGTTTAATCCCATTCTTGGTCAGCAATCTTCATGCAGGAAAAAGACCTCAGTGTTCTCACACTAGGATGCAATTATAAGGAGTATACACTCATCACATTTCTAAATTCTATTAATAAAGAAAATACAGCACAATCTTCCCACATTCTACATACAGTATTCATTTAATATTTGTGAAAAGCCAACTCTATACTGTGCATTTATAACAGTTTGGAGCATTAACAAAGCCCTGGGAGCTGCTCCTGCAGGAGGAGAGAGCCCAGCAGCTCCTGGACCTGGCTGTGAATTCCCCAGCTCAGCAGTGGTGCTCCCAAAGAGTGAAATGCATTTCAGCTGATCAGTGATGGCACTGCTGGTGTGTGCATGGAGGAGCCTTTTTGTTCAGCAGCCTTGTACATTAGTGGCATTTAACAGCACAAGCACTCATTTTCCTTTCATTTTCCAGCTACCAATTCAAAATAATTAAAAAATAATTCCCCCGAACGCAACTTTTCTGTTTTTACAATGAGATTATTAAGCAGTGTCACTTCAACAGCAGCTCCCTTCCTCATTATTCATTCAGGTCCATAGAAATCCTCCTTTCTTTTTAATTACTCTTTGACATTTGCTCTGCAGGATTTTATAGCTACCAGTCCTCGGTTTTGCTTTTTTTTTGCCCATTTCCTCCATTAAGCTGAAAGAGTGAATTGCTGCTGTTAGAAACTTTCGGTGCTCTTGACTTTTAGAGTGGCAAAATCTGTTTTTACTCCTGAGCTGGGGAGAGGCTCGGATCTGGTGTGGCTCCACCAGGCTGGGGAATTCTTGGGGAATTCTCCTGAGGGGGAATTTGGTTTCCATCCTCTGGGCTGCTCTGCCAAGGGAGGAACTGTGGGATCCTGGAATCCCAGGATGGTTTGGGTTGGGAGGGATCTCAAAGATCCCACCCAGTGCCACCCCTGCCATGGCAGGGACACCTCCCACTGTCCCAGTGTCCAACCTGGCCTTGGGCACTGCCAGGGATCCAGGGGCAGCCACAGCTGCTCTGTGGTTTTGGATATTTAGGAGCCTCTTTGGTACCTCAAAACCACTGAAGTTTTGCTTTGTAATTTTAAATTCCTTCAATTTAAAGGAATTTACCAAAAACTTTCTGTTGAGCTTGCTGGTGTCGGGGAAGGATTTATGAATTCCAAGTTGAGCGTTCCTTCTGCATCCCCTGTGTGAAAGTATTTCACATGCACCTTCCTCCCGTCTCAAACAGCAAATGGCATTAATTTCATCTTGAGAGCTCAATTTCAGCAGGTACTACTTAGCAGAGTTGGTTGTTTTCAAATAAATACGGCGCATTATCCGTTTGATCAGCGGGAGGAAGGATGTGATTTTAATCAATGAGATAATTTGAGGTTTCTTGCCCCAGCTGATGGGGATAATTTTGTCAGTCTGAAATGTGTGCCCTGTTTGGAATTGTTTCACCACTTGTTTCCATCCGAGGCACCCAGACATCACAGAGAACATTTTTGCATGTGTGTGCTTAATATAGCCTGTGTAAGACAGCCTCAAAGTAGGGCAGCATCAAACGCTGGGGAGGGTGTGATGAGCCTGCTCCAGACTAGCAGCCCTATAATATCCCTAAAAGCTTATCTGAAACCATAAAATAAACCGTTCTGAGGGGAAAACTGACATTCCCTGAAAAACAGAGGGGAGAAAAAGAGAATAATTGAAATGAAAGCGTGACGTCTGCTTTGAAATGTTCACCACAGTGACAGGGAGAGGAAACTTCAGAGGGAGATGAGTCAGGAGGAGCTTTCAAAGCCTCTGGTAGATGGTGAAGTCCCAAACCCCTTCCCTGGAGGATCTGCCGAGGGATCAGGGCTGGTTATTCCTGTGTGGTTACCTGCGAGGGTTTCACCCACACCAATATTTTTGTGGATAAGTGTGGGCAGTGCAGCTGATCTGGGATCTCTCTGCTGCTCCTGGTGCACCACACATCCACACTGCCTGTTCCAGAGCGTTGGGGATGATTCCTGACCCCACACATTCCTGCACTGCTTTTCCTCTCAGGTCATCCCTGGAGTGCTCCCAGGGCAGGTCCAGGGAGGTTGGGATGGGCTTTAGTCTGAGGTGGTGCTGATTTATTAAAATATGAATATTGATCTAATATCGATACCCACTGTGAGGGACAAAATCTCTAACAGTTAAAGTTAGAAAGTGGATGTTTGTTGGGATATCTCACAGGTGATTACAAAGCCTTTTATCCACAAAAGTGTTGAATACACAAAATACAAATGCACATTCATACCCCTGTCACCTCTTTCGGTATGCTAATTAACAAAAAGGCAATTAAGCATGCAGAGTTTGTTCCCTGAAATGGGTCGGGGGTCTTTAGTGAGGAGTGGTCACCAAAAGGAGGAAGTAAAACGAGTCTTCCTCGTTCTAAGCTTCCAACCTTTTCAATGCAGGATTGATGAATCCTTGGTAGAACTCCTTGTTCCTGTTTTCCAGGACTATTTCAATGGGTTTCTGAATGAAAACAGGAGGTTTGCGATGGTTTTGTGTTCCTGGGGTATTGATCAGTTTCTCTGTTTTTCATAATACACAAACATAAGTTGACAAGCAATGAGTTACCAGATCCGGGGTAGCTTATCTAAAATCCAGTTTCTTTTAACCATCTTCTAAGTTTTAACTGATTTCAGTAAAGCTTATCTATTCATTTCAGCTAAATCAGCAATATCTATTGTTACCTATAACCTTAACTTTTCTAAAATCTTCAAATGATGATGGTCTCAGGGTTTCCCAGCCTTGCTGATCCCCCAGCAGTGCCTGTGGTGAGGGCCAGGGCTGCTTGTCCCTTACAGCGTTTGTCAGTGCTGGAGATCCCCCAGAGCCAGGATCCTGCCCTGCCCTGGGGCAGCTCCTGGCTCCCCAGCAGGGAACTGCTGCTGCAGGGGGGCTCAGCCATGGGCAGGAGCAAAGAGAAATGGCAAAAATGGGCTTGGGGAGGGCCCCATGCAGGATCCCTGCTGCTGGGGGGAGCTGAGAGCTGCACAGGCTGAGGTGACAGGGACAGGTGCTGCTGATGTCTTGGGAGGGCTGAGCTGGAACAGACTGGGCAGAGCTGGAGGATAAAGCAGGATTTACTGAAAGGCCTTTAGGGTGCACCTTGGGCAGGGCCTGGCCAGGGCTACACCCAAAATGGGCACAAAAACAGTCACGAGGTCTCACACTTTGATAAGTTTTGGTCCATTTGCACATTGGGGTTGAATTATCCAATCCCAGCTCCAGGCTGGGAGCTCCCATCCCTCTTGTTCCTCCCTCCAGCCACCCTTGTTTGTGCTGTTGGGCTGAAAGTTGTCCTTGGTGTGCAGCAGGACAAGGATTTGTTTTGTGTCCCTGCTGTGTGCAGAGAGCTGAGTGACCCTGACTGTGAGCTCAGAGCTGCACCCTGGGCACCACAGAACCTGAAATACACGAAAATTCAAACTTCAGGCATCCCTGTGCCTCTCCCTCTCCAGCCTGGCTGGGGGAGCTGTGTGTTCACCCAGCCACAGCTGCAGTGCCTGGGTGGCACAGGGGGTACCAGGGCACAGCTGAGAGCAGCCCTGGCTGCTGGGGGCTCTGCAGGAGGAGTTTTAAAGGATTGGGAATGCTGCCAGGGAATGCTGTGAGTGCAGCCCTGCCCTGGGACCGGGGCAGGGCCATCCTGTGCTCTCATCTTCAGAACAAATGAATGCCTTGGGCACCCGGTACAGTAGGGAGAGACTGATTTGATTTCGAGTGAGCTGTTTGTGTAGGGTTTGGAGGACACGTTTTTAGCTGAAAAGTGCCATTTTTGAGGCTGTTCTTTCTGAAGTGGGTTCAGGTAAAGAAAAAGCTTCATTATCGTGCGAGATGTAATAACAGCTCCTCTTGAGGCTGGGCTGAGCTGAGTGAATAATAATGCTCTGCTGGGTGGGAGCGTGGTCCCTGGGCAGGGAGAGTCAGTTACATTTTATTTATAGCAGCGTTCTGTGCTCAAATTGCAAAGTGCAGCCGGGGGTCAGCCAGCCCAAACGAGCTCGTTAGGGAGAACACTGACCTGGTTTTGGTGGAATCACAGAACCAGCGAGGTTGGAAAAGACCTCCAAGATCAACCCCAACCTTTGTGCAAGAGGAAAGGAACAGGGGCAGCGTCTGCCCTGCTCTGGGCTGGTAAAGAGGAGAGATGAGAGGGGCTGGGGACAAGGGACAGAGGGACAGGACACAGGGAATGGCTGGAAGCTGAGAGAGCAGGTTTGGGTTGGTGTTAGGAGGAAATTCTTTACTCAGGGAGTGCTGAGGGCCTGGAACAGCTGGGCTGCCCTGGATCCCTGGCAGTGCCCAGGCCAGGTTGGAGCAGCCTGGGACAGTGGGAGGTGTCCCTGCCATGGCTGGGGTGGCACTGGGTGAAATTTCATGTCCCTGCCATGGCAGGGGTGGCACTGGGTGGGATTTCATGTTCCTGCAGTGGCACTGGGTGGGATTTAAGGTTCCTGCAGTGGCACTGGGTGGGATTTCGTGTCCCTGCAGTGGCTCTGGGTGGGATTTGAGGTTCCCACCATGGCAGGGGTGGCACTGGGTGGGATTTGAGGTCCCTGCAGTGGCACTGGGTGGGATTTGAGGTCCCTGCAGTGGCACTGGGTGGGATTTGAGGTCCCTGCAGTGGCACTGGGTGGGATTTGAGGTCCCTGCAGTGGCACTGGGTGGGATTTCATGTCCCTGCCATCCCGAGGCAGTGTGACACTCCGTGCCAGGCCCTCAGCAGGGTCAGCTCTCTGCAGCAGTGACAGGCACACCCCACAGCCCCAGGGGCAGCAGGGGGAGGTGAATGCCCGAGCAGGGGTTAACGAAACAATAAAAGTGTCAGCTCAGATCCTCCCACGGCTCTCCCAGAAGAGCCGGATAACACAATCAGGGTCTGCTGTTAGATTCAGTCCCTGTGACTGTGATCCTCCTCCTGGGAGCACGCAGGGGGAGGGAATAAATAAATAGCTAATTTTTTACCCACTTAGCTGCCAGCCCTGGCAATGCCTGCCCGGTGAGACAGAGGAGATTGAAATATATGAACCTGTGGCAGAGCTCCTTTAATATTCCCAGAGCCCGGCTCAGGAGCTCTGCCGCTCCTGGGGTGACAGATCCATCACAGGCAGCAAAATGCAATTTAAATACTCTGGTGGCAGCAAAGTTATGCGCTCTGAAACTTCAGCGCTTGAGTTACTTTCCTTAATCTCATTTTTCGAGCTGTGGAGAATATTTGTGCGATTATTTGGAGGCTGCACAGCAGAGGAAGGTGCGGGGGAGATGCCTCAGGGTGGGGAATTCCTGCCCAGTGTCCCATGCCCTGTGTGCTGCCCTCTCCAGGGGTGAATCCATGAAAGCAGCAGTGCAGAGCGCTGTGATGCTCCCACCCAGCTGCTGTTGGGATTGCAGCGGGGTCGGAGCACCCATGGGTGCTGCAGCTCAGGGGTGCACGCCCAGGGACCCTCCCCAGCCTGGAGAAATGATCTCCGTCATCTCCAGCAGGAATTGTCCCCTCCCTTCCCTCTCATCCGCCACATCTCCTCAGAGCTGCCTGTGGCCTGCATCCCCAAGCATGTAACCTTTTATTTTCGCTTTTAAAATTCAAATTACTCATTCTCGAGCATCTCCATGGCGGCTGATGAGTCACAGCGCTGCTCAGAGCTGTGGCACAGAGCTGCTCTACTGAGGCCTGATCCTGGAGATGCATTCTTTCCCCACAGTTATGGGAGATGCATTCTTTTCCCACAGTTACGGGAGATGCATTCTTTCCCCAAAATTATTGGGAGATGCATTCTTTCCCCACAGTGATCCTGTTGGAGAGATTTCCCCTTTTCTCTGGGAAATGTCATGCTTCTCCAAACCCATCCACTCCTAGCTGGAACTGCATAAACCCCGTCAGAACAGGGACAAATCCAACCACCAGAAACCTCGGGTGTGCTCTGATTTGGAAATGCAAAAGCCTCGGAGTGATTTATCATCTTTGTATTGGAAAAAAGATTATTGTGGGGAAGGAAAGGAGGAGAGGGTGCAAACTGGAGATGTTTGGTCAGGTTTTTCCATACCCAAATGTCCCATTTTTCATGACTGGGATGTTTGCTTGCTCTGGGTGAGATTCACCCCGGGGTTAAAGTTTCCCTTTGGGAGCCTTTCCACGTTGCTGTTTTTTCCTTTGCAAGTGTAACTATTGATTTTGGACTGAATAATATTTTTAAAAAGGCTTCGAGGGGCGTAATAAAACCAGGAAGGAGCTTTGCTGTGATACATCAACCCATAATCTGTAAATCAATGAAAAACTTTATTTAACGGTCCGAGAACTAAATGAATTCAACGTAATTAGTGCTGCAAGCCATAAAAGATATTTATGAGAATTAAATTTTAATATGTATTGCCTGAAGGCTCCAGGAAGCTGCTTCTCCCTTAA
Source organism: Acrocephalus arundinaceus (assembly GCA_021534815.1). Lineage (NCBI taxonomy): Eukaryota > Metazoa > Chordata > Aves > Passeriformes > Sylviidae > Acrocephalus > Acrocephalus arundinaceus. The sequence continues at coordinate 19,353,753 of JAJEOU010002284.1, forward strand.
CCAAAGGTGCCACCTCTGTGCTGGGGCAGGTGTGTCGAGATTTTTGTGCTGGGGCAGGTGTGTCAGGGTTTCTGTGCTCCCCTCAGGTGTGTCAGGGTTTCTGTGCTCCCCTCAGGTGTGTCAGGGTTTGTGTGACACCAGGGCAGGTGTGTCAGGGCTTCTGTGACCCCATCAGGTGTGTCAGGGCTTCTGTGACCCCATCAGGTGTGTCAGGGTTCCTGTGACCCCATCAGGTGTGTCAGGGTTTGTGTGACACCAGGGCAGGTGTGTCAGGGGTTCTGTGACCCCATCAGGTGTGTCAGGGTTCTGTGACCCCATCAGGTGTGTCAGGGTTTGTGTGACCCAGGGCAGGTGTGTCAGGGGTTCTGTGACCCCATCAGGTGTGTCAGGGTTTGTGTGACCCTGCCAGGTGTGTCAGGGTTCTGTGACTCCATCAGGTGTGTCAGGGGTTCTGTGACCCCATCAGGTGTGTCAGGGGTTCTGTGACCCCATCAGGTGTGTCAGGGTTCTGTGACCCCGACAGGTGTGTCAGGGTTCTGTGACCCTCTCAGGTGTGTCAGGGTTCTGTGACCCCTCAGGTGTGTCAGGGTTTGTGTGACACCAGGCAGGTGTGTCAGGGGTTCTGTGACCCCCTCAGGTGTGTCAGGGTTTGTGTGACCCCATCAGGTGTGTCAAGGTTTGTGTGACCCCATCAGGTGTGTCAGGGTTTGTGTGACCCCATCAGGTGTGTCAAGGTTTGTGTGACCCCATCAGGTGTGTCAGGGTTTGTGTGACCCTGCCAGGTGTGTCAGGGGTTCTGTGACCCCGACAGGTGTGTCAGGGGTTCTGTGACCCCAACAGGTGTGTCAGGGTTTGTGTGACCCCATCAGGTGTGTCAGGGGTTCTGTGACCCCATCAGGTGTGTCAGGGTTTGTGTGATCCCATCAGGTGTGTCAGGGTTTGTGTGACCCCATCAGGTGTGTCAGGGTTTCTGTGACCCTGCCAGGTGTGTCAGGGTTCCTGTGACCCTGCCAGGTGTGTCAGGGGTTCTGTGATCCCCTCAGGTGTGTCAGGGTTTGTGTGACCCAGGGCAGGTGTGTCAGGGTTTGTGTGACCCCATCAGGTGTGTCAGGGTTTGTGTGACCCCGACAGGTGTGTCAGGGTTTGTGTGACCCCGACAGGTGTGTCAGGGTTTGTGTAACCCCATCAGGTGTGTCAGGGTTCTGTGACCCCATCAGGTGTGTCAGGGTTCTGTGACCCCAGCAGGTGTGTCAGGGTTTGTGTGCTCCCATCAGGTGTGTCAGGGTTTGTGTGACCCCTCAGGTGTGTCAGGGGTTCTGTGACCCCATCAGGTGTGTCAGGGTTCCTGACAGAGGGGACAGCCCCAGGTCGGGCTCTGCTCCCAGGGACAGGAGCAGAGGGAACGGCCTCGGGCTGGGCTGGGGAGGTTCCAGCTGAATCTCAGGAACAATTCCTTCCCTGGAAGGGCTGCCCAGCCCTGCCCTGGGAGGTGATGGATTCCCCATCCCTGGGGGGATCCCCAAGCCGTGTGGATGTGGCACTCACTGCCATGGTCTGGTGGTGCACACGGCAGCACTGCTGGCCTGACAGGGATCCTGGAGACCTTTTCATCCTTGTCAATTCCGTGATTTTATTCACAGACCAAAAACTGCTCACTGGTCTCTGAATTCCCCCAGGAGTGGCAGGACAGCGGCACCCCAGGCTCTGTGTGCTGTTAACTTTGAGAGTTGCATTTCTCCTCCTGCTTGGCTTCCCCAGCCACAGCAGACTGGGAGCTGCTGGTTTTGGGTAATTCACCTGGGCTGGAGTAACTAATCCCTGATGTTTGGGTCAGCTGTCCCTAATTTGTGTCCCAGAATCCCGGAGTGTTTGGGTTGAAAGGGACCTCGGAGCTCCCCTTGTCCCCAGCCTGCCCGGGGCAGGGACAGCCCCTGGCCGTGTCCTCCAGTGGGGTTTGTGTCCTGGTTCTCCAGGTGCAGGAGGACACTGGTTGTGTCTGAGGTACTGCAGCAACAGCAGGGACTCTCGAAAGGACAATTCAGCCACCTTGGGGACAGAATAAATTTGGTAATGTGACTTTTATCTATTGGAATCACTTAAAAATTTCTGCTTAACCTAAACCTGGGCTGGCAATGAGTGTGCAGCTCACACCTGGCTGGGTTTGGGGGCAGATGTGGTGTCAGACTGTGATTAAAGAGCTTTTTTGGCTGATGGAGTGGGGACAATCGGCACCAGACAGATTTTTGGCCAGTGACCTTGCAAAGTTTGTGTGTTCCTTTGCTTGCACATGCAGCAGATTTCCTCCCCTGCAGGGAGAGTTTAGGGGACAGAGTCCTGACCCCAGGGCTGCTGAGGGATGAGGAGGAAAGCGCTGCCTAATTTGAGCACTTTGTGTATTTCCCTCGGGCCGGGGCTGGTGGGAAGCTGCAGATCTCAGAACAAAGCCGTGGTGTTCGTGGGCAGCAAAAGCTGACTTGCATTTTCCTTATATTGAACCCATAAAGCTTCGTGTGAGATTCGGCTCAGCATTGCAGGGCCACTCCTGAGCCTGGGGTGTTCCAGGGGGTGTTCCAGACACTGGGAGGGTCTCACAGCTCTGGCCAAGGGGTTTGAGGTGCATCCCCTGCTGGGTTCAGGGGTGCAGCTGCCCCCCGTGCCCCCTGCCCTGGGACACAGCCTGCCTGAAACCTCCCCTCAAGTCTGCCCGGCTGGGAATAACTCAGCTTTGATGGTCTGTCAGACACGCTTTGTTTTAAGTGGTGGTTTTGTTTAAAAAATGCAGTTTTGTGATAAGTAAATCGCTCTCATTTTCTCCTAATGATAGAGTGCGGCGATATTGTTAAATTTGCTCTTCCATTTATGCACCATCATTTTGAAATCAGATCTGAAAACATCTTTTACCTTCAAACCTTTATTTTGCCTTCCCTTTGATTCCTGGCTTTTATTATCCATATCATTTAATTACACGTAAGGCGCTCAGCAGCAGAGCCCCGTGAAGGAGGAGTTTTACAGCAGCTTTGGCTGGGGCTCCACCAGAACTGTGATTTTCTCTTCTCAGAGCTCATTTCAGCATTGAAATGCACGAGGGCTGGTGCATAACTCCTGCACAGTTACCTGCAGCTGCAGCTTTGGGGAATGCACAGGAGCAGGGGCTGGGGCTGCCCAGGGGGGACGAGGCTTCCCGTGCCCTGTGCTCTGCTGGTGCCACTGTGTCACAGCCCTGTCCCTTCTGGGCACTGCCAGGGTCACTGCAGGTGTCCCTGTGTCACAGTCCTGTCCCCTCTGGGCACTGCCAGGCTCGGGGCAGGTGTCACAGTCCTGTCCCCTCTGGGCACTGCCAGGCTCGGGGCAGGTGTCCCTGTGTCACAGTCCTGTCCCCTCTGGGCACTGCCAGGTTTGTGGCAGGTGTCACTGTGCCACAGCCCTGTCCCTTCTGGGCACTGCCAGGGTCACTGCAGGTGTCCCGTGTCACAGTCCTGTCCCCTCTGGGCACTGCCAGGTCTGTGGCAGGTGTCCCTGTGCCACGGTTCTGTCCCCTCTGGGCACTGCCAGGCTTGCTGCAGGTGTCACAGTCCTGTCCCCTCTGGGCACTGCCAGGGTCACTGCAGGTGTCACTTTGCCACAGTTCTGTCCCCTCTGGGCTGCCAGGCTGCTGCAGGTGCCACATGTCCCTTTGTTTGTGACCCAGGTGCTGCTCCTGGCTGGCCCAGCTGTGAATGGGGGCTCTGGCAGGAATGAATTCCCCAGGTGCCCTTGGCCAGGAGGTTTGGCCCTGCCCTGCAGGGGGCTCACCCCAGGCTGGCACTGCCCAGGGCCATTGTCACAGGGCACAGAGGACAAGGGGTCAGTGTGGCAGCCCGGGCTGGCTCCCACAGCTGCTGCCCCACGGTCCTGTGGCCACTCAGAGCCCAGGATAAATGATGATTAACTTAATGAGAATTGCTCCAGTGGCTGTCTGGGTTGCCAGCAGCTGTGAGGGTGCTCAGGTGTGGGTGGGTGCTGGGGCACTGAGGGTTTGCCCTCCTGGTGCTCCAGAGCCTCTCTGGGAGCTGCAGCTCCTGAATCCTCCGTGGCAGCCGAGGGGCTGAGCAAGGGAATCACCCCCTGCATCCATCTGTGGCTGCTGCTCATTCTCCCCTTATTTTACTCTCTGGCTTCCTTTGTGCTCCTGTAAGAGAGAGCAAATGCTCCTCAATCCCCCAGCCGTGAAACCCTGGCTGTGTGACCAGGGCACATCTGTGGCCACGTTCTGGCTGGGTGCTGCGGGCCCATCCCAGCGGGGCACAGCTCTGGGGACACCCCAATGACCCGGGGAATCTCACCCTGGCGGGCTCCTGCCAGCCTGGCTGTCCCAGCTGTCCCAAACTGCTCCGAACGGAGGCAGTGCTGCCCCGGGGATGCTCCGTGTGAGGGTGGAGCTCTCCATCCTCCTCAGCATCTCTGAAACCTCTGCAGGTGAGCCCCAGGCTCTGTTCCATGTGTAGGGAAGGCAGAGCTGTTTGTAGCTGGAGTTGAGCCCCAGCAGCACGGGAAGCGTGGCAGGCTCAGGCTGGTCTGGCTCTGTGTTTCAGAGTGGGCAGGGTGAGCAGTTGCATTGATATTTATTGCAGCACAGGAAGGCAGATCAATGCTGCAGCACACCCTCGCTGTGCCCCAGAGCCGGGCTGGGAGTCTGGGCTGAATCACTGATGGAGCTTCCCGGGAATGATGGGCAATGATGGGGGAGATGAAAGGAAAACAGAGCGCGGACGGAGGCAGCTCGGTAAATCCGAGCTGGATCTGCTGAGTAGGCAGTGGTGAGCGTGGAGCTGCAGCCTGTGGCTGATGCCTCTGATAATTAAATATTCCTGGGTCTCTGTGAGCCTTGCCATTGATAATTAAACACTCCTGGGTGTTTGTGCAGGAGTGTGGTGCCAGCAGCTCCGGGGGTGGCTGGGGATGTGCAAATCCCAGAGCTCCCAGCACTGAGCAGCATCCCTGGGAGGAGCCGGGGGGCAGCAGGGGGGGCTGAGGTGGGGCTGAGCCCCCCCAGGGGAGCTGAGAGCCCATCCTGGGGGTGCCCTGAGCTCCTCCTGCTCCTCCCCAGGGCACCGGGGTGGACTGGAGGGGAGCCCCTGCCCTTCAGGGGTGCTGAGAGTGGGGAGGGGTCCCTGTGACACCCATGGGGGTGTGCCAGGGCTGGGGCACCCACCTGCTGCCTGTCCCCTGGGCCTCCTGGCAGTGCCTGTGGGGAAGGGAAAACAACAGAGACACGGAAAGGGATGGTGGCAGTAGGGAACGGGAGAGCAGATGGGGTTGGTTTGGAGAGGAGGAGGATGTGCCACGGACCAGGAATGAGGAAGGTGGGAGCTGCCCGGAGTCCCCCAGGAGCTGTGCCAGAGCTGGGGCACCCACCCTGTCCCCTGGGCCTCCTGGCAGTGCCTGTGGGGAGGGAGAAAACAGCAGAGACACAGAGAGGGACGGTGGCAGCAGCAGGGAATGGGAGAGCAGTCGGGGTTTGGTTTGGAGGGAGGATGTGCCATGGACCAGGAATGAGGAGGATGGGAGCTGCCCAGAGCCCCCCAGGAGCTGTGCCAGCCCCAGCCGGGTGTTCCATCCCCAGCAGACCCTGGGGAATGCTCCTGGCTGAGCAGGGCAGCGGGGTCTGGCAGCTCCCTCCCTCCCCGGCAGTGCAGAAGGTGCAGGAGACATTGTTTAAAGCATCTGCTTGGGTATTTCTGAAGCTGTTGCTGGAGCCATTCCAGAGGAATCTAAATTGGAAGGTGTCGCCAGTGCCAGATGGAGCAGGGATGTGTCGGGGAGGAGTTTGAAAGGCTTGGAATCACAGGCACTGCCTTAAAGAGAGCCAGGAAAGCAAAGCTGAACTGCCCTTGAGGGGCAGCAAGCAAAGCCTGGTCCGTGGTGGGAAGGAGGGAATGAAAGGGGCCTGGGCAGGGGGTGCAGGCGGCTGCAAGGCAGGTCAGGACAGTTCAGTGCTGTTTGCTCAGGATGTGCCTGGTTGCTGCTCCTGAGCACTCCAGTTCCATTTTAGCCTGTGAGCCCTGCTGCAGCTTTGAACAAGAGTGAGAAACAAATTCAGTGCTCAGCCCTGGCCTGGGAGGCTCTGCTCCTTTCCTCTCCTCTTCCTGCAGCTCCCTGCTTGTTCCAAATCACGGAATCCTTCAGGCTGGAAAAGCGCTCCAGGATCCAGTCCAACCATTGCCCCACCACTAAAACATCCACACGAGTCCTGAGCCCTTCCAGGGATGGGGATTGCACCACTGCCCTGGGCTGGACAAACCTTCTGGGGAGAAATGTTTCCTGGTGTCCACCTGACCATCCGGGGCACAGCCTGAGCTGTGTGCTGTGATCAGGCAGTTTGGGGAGCAGCTTCACTGGGCTGGGCTGTGTCTGTTGGGAACCTGGATTGGGATGGAATTCCCTGGCAGGAGGTGCAGAGGATCTCTGTTGGTGTTGGATGACAGGAGAATTTCAGTTCCTCTGAAATCCATCCTTGTCCTTGATGTGAGAGGTGATGAACTGGAGTGGGACACATCTGATTTGGGTACCTGAGTGCACAACTCAACAGAGCCAGGTTCTAATTCCATGTTCATCCTGCAGGAAAGTCATTAACAGCAATTAGCTCAAGGAACAATTTTCATGAGCCTCTTCCAGTTTTGGGTCAGTCCCTTCTGGAGAAATAACCCTTCTGAAACACAATGAGACTGCTTTTCACCCCCCAAATCGTTATTTGTTATAAATTCTTCTTTGTTGGCATTACCATGGAAATGATGGTGCTGTCAGGGCTGCATTTCAGTTTCACTTTCTGTGTATGTAACGTGTAACAGTGTCCAGCATTTCCACAGGAATTTGTCAACACTAAAGGAATAAATGTTTATAATTTTGAAAAATTATTCAGACACCAACTGGAAACCCTGACATTGGGGCTGCACTTACAGAAAGTCAAGAGCTACTCCATGTCCCACCATGCTGCTCTGGGAATGTCCCAGAGCTCAGAGCAGCCCCTGGGCTTTGGGCACAGCCCAGCCCTCCTCATGCCCAGGTTTAACTCCCCCGCGGAGCTGATCCCGGGAGAATTGAGGATGGTCTGGCCAGCAGGTGGAAGCAGAGAAAAAAACCTCCCAAAGGTTCCTGTGTTTGCACGCTGCTCCCAGAGGAGCTGGTGTTTAAATCTGTAGATCGTGTAAATCCTGTAGCATCTCCTGAGCTTTGCATCTGGCCCAGCACAGCCTCACCTGTGTGATTTTTAACATAATTTTTAACGTCTCCCTCTGGCACTGACCATCCCCAGAGGGCTTTTTGCTTTGTTTAGTTTTTCCTTGCTTGTATATATCAGGAAAGTTTGTATATACATCAGGAAAAGAAATCTGTGCTTGGCCTCTGTGTTTGTGCTGTCATTTATTCCTTGTGCTGCAGTTTCCCTGGAGTACAGCAATCCTTGGGCAGCATCAGGCCCAGGGTGGGTGCAGGAGTTGGGTGTTCACTCAGGTTTTGGTGGCAGGATGGGGGCCGGGTTTGGGGGTCTCAGGGGCTGGGGTACCACTGACAGCTGGGTTGTAGCAGATATTTGACTGTAACTCAAACACAACCAGTTCTACCTCAGCGTGAGGGAGAACTTCTTTCCATGGAGGGGCAGAGCCCTGGGGCAGCTCCCAGGGAATCCTGGAGACATCCCAACCCCACCTGGCCGTGTTCTGTGCCACTGCTCCAGGTGACCCTGCCTGGGCAGGGGCTTGGACTGGGCGGTCTTCAGAGGTCCCCCCAACCCCAAATATTCTGGGATTCTGTGATTTGTGTGCTAGGAAGTGCTGCTGCCCTGTCCTGCCCACTGCTCCGTCTTTCCCTTTAATGGAGATGAAAGATGAGTCTTTGCCTCGGTGTGAGGGCTCGCAGGGGCTGTGCTGACGGCTTGGGGTGGGCTCTGGAGTGTGCCTGTGGGGTCTGGGTGGGCTTTGGGGTGTGCCTGTGGGGTCTGGGTGGGCTCTGGGGTGTGGCTGTGGAGTCTGGGTGGGCTTTGGGATGTGCCTGTGGGCTCTGGGCTGTGCCTGTGGGGTCTGGGTGGGCTCTGGGGTGTGGCTGTGGGGTCTGGGTGGGCTCTGGAGTGTCCCTGTGGGGTCTGGGTGGGCTTTGGGGTGTCCCTGTGGGGTCTGGGTGGGCTTTGGGGTGTCCCTGTGGGGTCTGGGGTGTGCCTGTGGGGTCTGGGTGGGCTTTGGGGTGTGCCTGTGGGGTCTGGGCAGTCAGAACTAGGAATTCATCTCCACAACCATCACATAAACATTTGTTTTCTTTGCTGGGAGTTCAGTTCCTGCTGCTGTGGTTGGGATGTGAGACACCCGGGGATGCTCCAGGGCTGGGAATGGGATCAGCTCCTCTCTGGGCACTGGTCAATGAAATCATGGTGCACTGGTCACCTCCAGGAGCAGAAATGATGTTTTACCCTTGTTCTGAATCAGTGTAACTCAGTCGTGTATCTAGATGTATATATTGGTTCTTGTTCCTCAGGAAAAGCTTTGATTCCTTTGTCACTGCAGAGTTTTCAGTTTTATCATTTCCCAGTGTTGGCTGTGTTTGCAGAGGGGTAAAAAAGCATTGCAGAAGGAAATAAATACAAAAGTGTAATGCTTTATGCATAATAAAAGTGCATTTAAGCTCTAACATGTCATATAATCGTTGAGCCGTGTCACAGGCTGATGAATTCCTGAGCACAGACACTTCAGAGGGGAGTATCAATGTGAAATCTGGAATGGAGATCCCCGAGCAGGAGCCAGCTCATTGGTTTAATGGCTCTTTCTGTCTCTCTGTGCTCCACGCTTGGGAGTTCAGGAGATCACAAACCTCCCTGGGCTCGGGCTGTGGTGAAGGAAGCTCCGTGTGGGTTTTACAGCAGAATATTTACACCAGGAGGGAGAGGCTGCTCCTGTTCTTAAAATATTTACAGATTTCTGTGATTTTCTACCGGGGGAAAATTAACCTTGTTAGTGTCAGCTGAGGCGTGGTGGAGCTCTCCAGCAGTTGTTCTCACTCCCTTATTAGGGAGATCTTCATATCAGTCCCGGCTTTATGGATTGTAATGGAGCTGCTGTAACAGCAGTAATTGGGGAAATTAGTTTGGACGGTGGCATTAATATTCATGCATCCCTGCAACAGCTCCCTGCTAATTAGTGCTTCTTCCTGCTCGATTATGGTGGCAAAATGGGCCGGGATAAATCTCGGGGGTTAACTGGTGCTCGGAGTGGTCACACATGGGAGCTGCAGGAACTGGGGCTGGGGTGTTCCGGGAGGGGCAGGAATGGGGCCCAGCAGCCCGGGGTGGGTCTGTGGGGCCCAGCAGCCTGGGGTGGGTCTGTGCACCCCAAATCCCCCGGGGAGATGGGGGTGAGCTGTGGGGAGCAGCAGCCACGCCGTGGCTGTCAGCATTCCACAGGAATCCTGCCGGGAATACTCCTCCACACTGGCCTACATCTGGGAGAGGTGCTGGGACAGACTTTTCTCCATCTCTGATTTCCGTGGTCCTGCAGGGCACCAGTGGGACAGTCCTGGATTTAATCAGCTTTGATGTGATATTTTCCCTTCTCACTGAGAGCTGTAAAATGAGCTCAGTGAGGTTGGTGCCGTCAGCCTGGGGACAGCAGAGTGGGGACAGCTGTGGTGCTGTGGGTTTGGGGTGCATCTGTAGGTGAGGAGCTCTGGAACAGAGGATCTGGGACGCATTTTTTGGGTGCAGAGGTTCCCCTGGGGACAGCAGAGCAGGGACAGCTGTTGGTGCTGTGGGTTTGGGGTGGGTCTGTAGGTGAGGAGCTCTGGCACAGAGGATCTGGGATACATTTTTTGGGTGCAGAGGGTTCCCCTGGAGACAGCCGTGCCCCATGGAGGTTCCACTGAGCTGGGCTGCTCCCCTGGGCACATCCCTGAGGGCAGGGGCTGTGTCAGGGACGCCTTCAGGAGGCTGCAGGGATGGAGAGGGACTTGTTGGGTGTAGAGGGTTCCCCTGGGGACAGCAGAGCAGGGACAGCTGTTGGTGCTGTGGGTTTGGGGTGGGTCTGTAAGTGAGGATCTCTCCCCCAGGAGATCTGCAGGGCTCTTGCAGTCTCATTAAACCAAAACTTGTAGGGAGGGATGGTCAGAGAGCAAACAGAGATAATTCCCATAGCACTGTCTCTAATTTGGGAAGCGAGGTGCTTCCTTAGGGCACAGCAGGGAGGGAAGGGATCCAAAGACCCCCAAGATTTGTCTCGTTGGTGCTGAGCTGTGCCAGGCCCCTTTCCTGGGGTGCTGGATGGCTTTGCCGTTCCGCCGTGCCCTGGGGGCTGTGCCCGCCTGGCTCTCCCGGCGTGCAGGTGATGAGACAAACGCAGCAGCACTGCGGCTCCCCGAGCCGGGCTGTCTGCACTAATTAATCCCGGCTCTCGCTAGGATTGCTCTCAATTACACCGCGCCCTTCCTTCCTTCCTGCCTGTCTGCCTCTCCCGCCCCACCTGCACACGGAGCCGGGATGGGGATGGGGAACCACCCCAGGGATGTGGGAGCACCCATGGGTGCCGGGATCCTACAACAGCACAGACAATCCTTTTAAATTCCTGCCCACCCCTGCTCGTTTTTCTTTCCCTTTCCTTGGCAGGAAGCGAAGTGCTTCGCTCAGCCTCTTTCACAAACAAAGGAATAAATAAAATAAGCCATAAGTGATTCCAGCATTTCTCCTGAAAGCTTGGAAGGAAGAAACAATGAGGAAATGCTGTTTGTTCTATTTTTAACGGGTTGAGAGCCCTGCGATGCCATGGTGATGGAATTGGTGTAAGCACCTGTGTGGATATAAATCTCCTGCATGTCTGGGATAATGTGGATGGACCGGGACAGTATGGAGCAGAAAGGATTTCTGTTTATCGAGTTTCCCTGTCAGCTTTCTGTTATTAAACATGGTGATTCCCAAGCTGTCAGGATGGATGTTAAAATCTTCTGGCGTTTCTGCCTGTGGAAAAGTCTGCGGGAAGGCAAATCCCACAAACGGTGTGGCTGCACGTGTGCCCCCAGCTGGGGGCTGGCAGGGACCCTGTGCCACCCGGGGGCGTCCTGCCTGTGCCCACAGGTGTCACCCGCTCCCCAGGGAGTGCCTGGGTGGGTCCTGTGATCCATTGGGACACTTGAGCGCATCCAGAGGAGGCAGCGAGGCTGGTGAGGGGCTGGGAACACAAACCCTGTGAGGAACGGCTGAGGGAGCTGGGCTTGTTCAGCCTGGAGAAAAGGAGACTCAGGGGTGCCCTCATCACTCCCCACAGCTCCCTGAAAGGTGCCTGTGCTCAGCTGGGCTTGGGCTCTTTCTCCAGGCAGCACTGACAGAACCAGAGGACACAGCCTCGAGCTGCACCAAGGGAAATCCAGGCTGGATATCAGGGAAAAGTTTTTTAGGGGAAGGGTGATAAAGTACTGGAATGGTCTGCCCAGGGAGGTGGTGGAGTCACCATCCCTGGATGTGTTTAAGGAAAGCCTGGATGTGGCACTCAGTGCCGTGGTTATTTGAGGTGTTGGGGCTGGGTTGGACTCGATGATCTTGGAGGTCTCTTCCAACTCAATCATCCTGTGGTTCTGTGATAGTGGAGAGGGGCTCACACCCCTCCTGCAGCTGCAGAAGAGCCCGGTGAGCAGCCGGGTGAGGGATGTTTGGGGCACTGGAGAAGGTTTGGAGCCCAGGGAGGGGTGGCAGCCCCTGGGCCATGCGGGGTGGCTGCTGTGGCTGCCGGGCAGAGCTGCTGCCCCCGCAGTGCCGCTGTCGGTGCCCAGGCAGGGACAGCCGTGCTCCTGCCTCGGGGCCGGCAGCAGCGCTCAGGCAGCCCGGGGTTCTCGCAGGGCTGCGGTGTTTAGGAGCAGGGAGAGCGGGAGGCTGCGCTCGCTGGGCTGTGACCATCCAAGGGCTCTGTGTACAAATGAGATGGGTTCACAGGGTGCTGATCTAAATGAGGTTGCCATTTTACAATGCTCATTTTCCCGCTGGTTGCCTGCGGTACCAGAACGCGGCGTTTGCAGGAAGCCTCCCGGTGCCGGTGGAGCCCGGGCGAGCCGCGGGGTGAGAGCGGCTCCATCCCGGCCCGGACAGGGCAGAGCAGAGCAGAGCTGCAGTAATTAGCAGCCGCTCCGCAGAGCTTGATGAAGATGCGCAGGGGCCGCGCTCCTGCCCGCTGGGGAATAAATAGCTGGAGGGAAGGAATTGGAGGGAGATGGAATAGGGAGATCAGCCCCGTGTGCGCCGTTCCAGGCTGGCGGCAGGGATTGAGACACTGTGAGAGCTGAGGCTGCGGGGGTGGCCTTTCAAAAGCCACCAGCACCCCCAGGAAATGCTGCGGGCTCGGAGCAGGGGTGCAAAAGCGCTTGGAGGAATACCTGGGGTTTCGTTTGTCTCGGGGCTCTGAGCACAGGGAGGTGAGGCACAGCCGGGCAGCCAGCGCTCCTGCAGGGGCTGCCTGCAGTGAGGCTCTCAGCAGATGTCCAGGCGGAGAGAAAGGTCCCCTTCTCCCTCCTCCTCTTCCTCCCCTGTCCCGGCTTTGAGGAACGGGGCTGGAAGAGCCAGTCTGTTCTGGCAGGGGGCTCCAGGCTGCTGGGGCTTGGCTGATTCCCATCGAGCTGGGATGGCCCTGCTGGTCAGGGACTAACGGGGGACATCCCTGTATCCCATCCCATCCCATCCCTGCTTCCCAGCCAGTTCCAATGGGGGACATCCCTGTATCCCATCCCATCAGTGCATCCCAACAGCTGCAATGGGAGAAATCCCATCCCATCCCTGCATCCCAGCAAGCTCTAATGGGAGACATCCCATCCCTGCATCCCGGCCAGCTCCAATGGGAGAAATCCCATCCCATCCCATCCCTGCTTCCCAGACAATGGGAGAAATCCCATCCCTGCTTCCCAGCCAGCTCCAATGGGTGAAATCCCATCCCAGCCAGCTCTAATTGGAGAAATCCCATCCCATCCCTGCAACCCATCCCATCCCTGCATCCCAACAGCTCAATGGGAGAAATCCATCCCATCCTGCATTCCTGCTTCCCATCCCTGCATCCCACAGCTCCAATGGGAGAAATCCCTGCATCCCATCCCATCCCTGCATCCCAGCCAGCTCTAATGGGGGACATCCCATCCCATCCCATCCCATCCTGCTCCCTTCCCAGGTCCCTTCCGGCGCCGCTCCCTTTGTCGGGAAGAGCTGAGATCTTTAACAGTCAGTTGTTCGAAAGGATCTGACACCCGCCATTCCGCATAAACTTCCTTTCAGAAATAGCTGCTCAGTGAGAAGTGCAAAAAAAGAAAAAAAAGGCGGTGATTTAGGGTCTAAACTGCGCATGCATAAACATGAGGTGATCTCCAGAGCCGCGGTGCTCATTCTGATGTGATAAATACAGATGCAGGAGTGTTTGCGGAGCCATTCATCGCCCTGCTAATTTCGTGCCTCGGCTCCTCCAGCTGTGGAGCTCCATTGAGGCCGTGGCCGTGCTGAGGGTGGGATGCTCCACGCGCGGTTCTCTGTCCTGAAAGGAAAACACGAGCTCACATCGTCCCCTCTCACCCGCAGCTGCTGCTGGGCTCTGCCCCCGCCGCTTCCTGCGGCTCCTGGAGGTGAGCAGGGTGTTCAGCTCCCGGCAGGATCAATCCCGCAGGAATGCTGAGCACTGCCAGCATCAGCAGCCTTTCCACAGAGCAGGGATGCTGAAATGGATTTTCCAGAGATGGAAAATTCCTGTGCCTTTTACCTGGGCTTCCCAGGGTCATGGAGAGAGATTGTTTCCATCTTCCCAAAGCTCCCCTGGCCTGTGCACGGGTCAGCTGGAGAGCCCTGCAAGGAGCTGCAGGGAAATCCTCAGCACTGGGATTCAGGCATGGGCAGGAAGGGCAGGAAATCCTCAACTCTCAGAGCCAGGAGGGAAGGTCAGGAAAATCCTGGCACTGGGATTTAGGCATGGGAAGGGAGGTCAGGGAAATCCTGGCACTGGGATTCAGGCATGGGAAAGAAGCTCAGGAAATCCTGGCACTGGGATTTAGGCATGGGAGGGAAGGTCAGGGAAATCCTTGGCATGAGTCAGGCATGGGAAGGGAGGTCAGGGAAATCCTGGCACTGGGATTTAGGCATGGGAGGGAAGGTCAGGGAAATCCTTGGCATGAGTCAGGCATGGGAAGGGAGGTCAGGAAAATCCCTGGCACTGGGAGCCAGGCATGGGAAGGAAAAGCAGGGAAATCCTGGCACTGGGATTTAGGCATGGGAAGGGAGGTCAGGGAAATCCTGGCACTGGGATTTAGGCATGGAAAGAAGGTCAGGGAAATCCTTGGCAGGAGTCAGGCATGGCAAGGAAGGTCAGGAAATCCTGGCATTGGGATTCAGGCATGGGAAGGGAGGTCAGGGAAATCCTGGCACTGGGATTTAGGCATGGGAAGGAAAAGCAGGGAAATCCTGGCACTGGGATTTAGGCATGGAAAGGAAGGTCAGGAAATCCTGGGATTGGGATTTAGGCATGGAAAGGAAGGTCAGGGAAATCCTGGCACTGGGATTTAGGCATGGAAAGGAAAGTCATGGAAGTGCAGGGCTGCCCATGATGTTTAGTTTAGTTCAGTTTGATGTCTCAGAGCACTTTGCAGGTGCTGCCTGGACTCCTCAGGCTGCTGAGGACAAGGCTGCTCCAAATTTTGGTGGGAGGCTCCCCCAGGCACCATTCACATTTCCAGAGTGCCTGGAGTTTTTCATTCTGCTAAAGGAATTGCAGGGAGAAACCATCAAGTTTGCTTTGAAGGTGTTTCACAATCTGAGTTTGTGTGGCTTTATTTGTTCTTTATTTTGTACTCTTTTGTTTCAAGCTGTAAACGAGGCCAGCTCTGTGCACCGTGCACGTGTAACAGCTCAGGTCTGCTCTCAGGGAGGGAACAATCCACACCTGCTTTACCTGAGGTGTGCACAGGCCCAGGTGTTTCCTTTCATCAACACTCACTTGACTGTCCCATTTATTGAACACTGGCAGCAATTTACACCAAATCTGACACGTGGGACTTCCAAAGGACACTGGGGGAGAATTGGGAACCTTTTTAGTGACTGAAAATTGAGTTAGGTGAAATAAGATTGCAAAAGTAAGAGCCAGGCAGGTGTGGATGGGAAAGGTTGGTTTGGTCAGTGGGATGGTGTTGGTGTGGTTTAGGGTCAGGTTTATCAAGGACACAGGATCTGGGCTGTGCTGTTGATTAAATCCATGCTGGACATTGATTTTTATCTTCTAAGGAACACCCTGATGAGGCTGGGCAGCTTTTCCTGCAGCTCTCCTGTTCCTCAGGATCCTCTGCTGGCTCTGGGCTGGCTGGGCAGGGGAAGGAGCTGCTCTGGTGTGGTTTTCATCAGGGTGCTGAGAGACTGAGCAGTTAGAGACCTTTAAAAAAATAAAAATATTTCTCTATCTGGCCGTTCCTGCATGAGTCTAATAACATGGCCCTTAGAAAGTAATTTGGATTAATTAGAATGTCCGGGCACTTTTGCGATAAAGACATGCAGAGTAATTATCCAGTGTCCAGAATAATCTATTGAGCTTGTGAAGTTTAAGTCTGAAAATTATTCTCCCCTAAGTATTCGTCTTTCTGACTGTATTTCTGTTATTAAATTTGTTTTCCCACAAGTTAGATAAGAAGAAATGTAATTATTTAGCTGGCAGGCTCAGTGTTGAGGTGAAGAAAACCAGCGAAGGTAAAAGTGTGATTGCCTTGTGTTTTTTTCCTGTAATAACGCAGAAATATTTAGATATCTGCAGAATTACATGGTGATGATGCACTCTGCGAAAGGCCAGAGATGAAATATAAGGGAATAAAAGGTATAGATATTCACTGGGACTTCATTATCCCCTATAACTCTTGGATATGTAGTGGGAGAAATGTCAAATGCAGATTTCTGCCATAATTACAGCCCATTCTCGCTCCCATCTCTCCTCAGTGCCTTTTCTCTCTCTCTGTTATTCCCAGAGCCGGTGTCCTGAAGGACCTTGTTCTGTTTCTGATGCTCAGAGGACACAACAGCCCTTTTTCCTTGTGATAATGTTTATTTTGGATTAAAGGAAATATGAAATCAAAGGCAGGCTAAATATAATCCCTCAGTGTCCCTGGTGAGCCCATCCCCACGCCCGGGTCAGCCGCGCCTCCCACACGTTCTGAGGGAACACAAAAAGGGATTCCAAGGAGGAAACGTTTGACCTTGCAGAGGATGGAACAATTTGTGCTCTCTGAGACCTGCAGGGGCTGAGGAGCCCAGGGAGGGAAGGGGCTGGAGAATTGTGGGAACTGAAAAAGCAGAGAGCTTTCACAGCATTGCCATAAGCTTACATAGACAGAGGATTGAAATGGAGTTGGATTTTAGGCCTTGAAATATTTTAGAGCACAGAAAGTTTCTGAGCTGCAAAAAATAGGTGGGAAATGAAATGACAGAGAGTTCCCAAAACCTCACGGGGAGATCAGGGGGTCTCGTGCTGACCCAGAGGTGGGGTGTGCACATGTGGGCATGGAAACAGACTTCATAAAGATTATCCATGTCTTTTAAAGACTGTAAACTTTTCTGAAGATTATCCATATCTTTTAAAGACTGCAGTATTTTATAGGCTATCCATGTCACCCTGTGCCATTGTTAGTAATTAGATCCAACAGAGAATTCCTGAGGGAGCTGGGAAAGGGGCTCAGCTGGAGGAAAGGAAGATCCAGAGGGATCTTTTCCCTCTCTGGAATTCCCTGGCAGGAGGGGACAGCCCCAGGTCGGGCTCTGCTCCCAGGGAACAGGGACAGGAGGAGAGGGAACAGCCCGGGCTGTGCTGGGGAGGTCTCAGTTGGATATCAGGAGCCACGGGAGGCTCCTCTCCTCCACGGGAGGCTCCTCTCCTCCACGGGAGGCTCCTCTCCTCCACGGGAGGCTCCTCTCCTCCACGGGAGGCTCCTCTCCTCCACGGAAGGTTCCTCTCCTCCGTGGAAAAGCGCCCAGCCCTGGCACAGCTGCCCCGGGCAGGGGTGCAGTCCCCACCCCTGCAGGATTTCAAAGCCCTGTGGATGTGACACTTGGGGACACGGTCAGTGGTGGCCTGGGCAGTGCTGGGGAAGGGTTGGACTCGACCTTGGAATGGTTTTCCAGCCCCAGGTTTCTCTCTGGTGGAGCCCTTGCTGCAGCAGGTGTAACTTTGGCCGGAGACACCCGGGCAGTGTGCAGGGCTGTGCTGGAGCGTGGCTGCAGCAGCAATGAGCTCCTGAACTGAGGCTGTTCTTACCTGGGCACAGCATCACTGGGCTGAGAACAGATCTGTGCTCTGTGTGTGTGCTGGAACTGCCTGCAGGAAATGGGAGTTTCACAGGCTGGGAGGGCTGAACACCCAGCTGGGCCCTTGCCTGGCTCAGTGTTTCTCTCTTCCTGGCTGCCCTTGCAGCTTGGTACCTCTTGGACGCTCTGAAATGCTGTTCGGGGTTTCAGACTGTAGGAGGAGATGGTTTGTGTTGGTAGAAAAAGGAAAATAAGGAATGGGTGAGTGAGG
Organism: Acrocephalus arundinaceus; assembly: GCA_021534815.1. Lineage (NCBI taxonomy): Eukaryota > Metazoa > Chordata > Aves > Passeriformes > Sylviidae > Acrocephalus > Acrocephalus arundinaceus. The sequence continues at coordinate 19,371,269 of JAJEOU010002284.1, forward strand.
TTTTATCGTTTAGCCCGTGCCAGGTGTGTGGAATCGGTTTACACCAGGAAATCAGACTGGTCTGTCCATGCAGGATAATCAGATGTTGTGCATCTCTCCCTGCTGGTGACAGCACCAGGCTCCTGTGTGATACCCAGGCTCCTGTGTGATACCCAGGCTCCTGTGTGATACCCAGGCTGTTCAGCAATGCCTGTGGCAGGGTTCTGGTGTGTCCCCACACGTGACCCTGTGCAGGTGCCACCTCCCCAGAGTGTCACAGCCCGGCCAGGAGCCGTGGGCTCAGGGGGAATTGATCTCCTTGGTGTCCCTGGGATGCTGCTCCCACCAGGGCAGGCTGAGGGGGTTTGAGGCTGTGCTCATGAATCAGGATGGATTTCCTGGCTCTGGGTTTGTCACCTGCAGCCAGAGTTCTGTGAGCTCACCTGAGCTCCAGCCCAGGGACACCTCAGGGGGAAGGAGGAGCTGGGACCTGCTGGGGTTGGTAGCTGTGAGTGCCCAGGGCTGCAGGGAGCCCACACAGCAGCTCACACTCATTCTTTATAATTCTCAGCTTTCCCCTTGCCTCCAGCTCTCCATAAAGTGCCAATCCAAACCACGGCAGTTTAAGCTCAAGCAGAACTGTTCAGTCAGCCACAGTGTGTGAGCACGTTAAAAACCCAGGGGTTTTTATGATTTGACACATTTTTAAATTCAGAAATACTCCCAATATTGCATGGAGGGAAATGAGCTCCAGAAACCTGTTTAAAACATCATTTACTGCTTGAAATGGTGCTGGTACCCTTGGGGTGTTCGAGGATTGGGGGGGAGCTGCAGGAGATCACATTAACTGAGCCTCTCCCTTAGCTGGGACCACTCAGAGCCGTTCTAATGAGGACAGACTCCTGCCTTTGCAGTGTCTGTTCAGTGGAAGTTGTTCACAGGAGCTTGGGTTGGCTCACTGTGGTTTTGAGCTGCTTGCCCAAAGTTTAACTGTGCACCAAAATTAGAAATAACTCAACGTAGCTAAATCTGTACTGCCAGGTTTTGGATGTGTTCCTCTGTCAGGGCACGGGGGCCAGAGGCTTTATTCTCCTTGGTTCTCAGGCTCTTGGCTATATCGAAAATTCAGGAATAAATATTCCAATCACAGCCCTATTTTCCACAACATAAGCACGGATGCTCTCCTAGAAATGCAATTATGAGACATGCTCAGATCCAAGCCCTGCAGCCTGGTTCAGCCCGGCAGCTCCGCTCCCAGGGATGATTGTTTCCCCTTGTACCACACCAGTTTGTTTCCGCTGGGCTGGCTCTGTGTGTCTGTGCTGGGGGATTACTTTCACACAACTGTTCTGCCACCAGGAACATTCTCTGTCTCAGCCTGGCTGCTGAATAAGTCGTTACTGGTGTTGTCTTTATCGGGCTACTTTCAAAATCAATGAGATTTATGCTTGCAGATTAAAAACCTTTTAAAATATGCATAGACAATATAAGGTTCAATTATCTGTTTGGGATGAATGGAGCAGTGTGTACACATAAATAAAACATAAAAGCTGCTTCGCTCTGTTTATGTTCTGCTCCTGATTTATTTTCAAAAGAGTTGGAATTGGTGAGCCCGCGTTTGGATGTGGGAGCTCCAATCACAGCACGGATGAATTTTGTGTTTCTGTGAGTGCTCAGTGTCCATTCATCGCCTCTCTGCTCCCTCAGACTGGCTCCTCAGCTTTTGGGAATGCAGGCAGGGCTGTGGGAATGGTGCACGTGGAAGGAGATAAAAACAAATCCCTCAGTGCTACCAGTGAGTGAGGGGCTGAGTGTGCTCAGCTCTTTGGGTGGGGACAGGAGCCACCCTGAGAACGCCCTGGTTGGTGTAAATCTGAACACCACGGGAATGGGAAGATGTTTGGGCATCTAGAAGCCCTTGTAGGGTGTGTTTGGGCCATGGGAGGAGCAGGAAACTCCTCCTGTGTGCAGTGTCATAGAGCAGACACAGGCTCTGAGTGGTCTTTCATTGAGGGGGAGGCTCAGTTAATGTGATCTCCTGCAGCTCCTCCCCGCATCCTCGAACACCCCAAGGGCACCAGCACCATTTCAAGCAGTAAATGATGTTTTAAACAGGTTTCTGGAGCTCATTTCCCTCCATGCGATATTGGAAGTGTTTCTGAATTTAAAAATGTGTCAAATCATAAAACACATCCCGATGGCTTGGGATGGAAGGACCTTAAATCCCACCCAGTGCCACCCCTGCCATGGCAGGGACACCTCCCACTGTCCCAGGGTGCTCCAAGCCCCAGTGTCCAACCTTGGGCACTGCCAGGGATCCAGGGGCTGCTCTGGGCACCTGTGCCAGGGCTGCCCACCCTCCCAGGGAAGGATTCCATCCCAATATCCCATCCAACTCTGCCGTCTCTCAGCTCAAAGCCATTTCCTGTGTCCTGTCAAGGGCGTGGGGATGGAGGGAGCAGCACCAGGACCAGACTTCCATGTGTGATAGAAAATCCTGATACCAGCCCTTCCAAGGTGGGAGCCCAGCATCCTTCCATTCCCCGAGGGCATTGGACCAGAATTCCTCTCGCTCTTAGCACTGGGCTGCACGTACAGCTGCAGCTGTGCATTTTGCACAAGTTCTTTTGTTTTCTGTAGGTTTGGTGGCCCGAGCTTGGTTTGTTCCCTTCTGAATGCCATTGTCTGTTCTGTGTGCTGGTGCTGTGCTTCCCCAGGCTGGGATAGGAGCCCACAGCTCCGAGGCAGGCTCAGCACAAACTCAGGGCACCCTGAGCTCTCTCTTTTGAACTTCTTCCATCCCTCCTCCTCACAGTGTCCCTGTGGTTCTGTCACACCCCGTGGGGTGTTGGGTCAGTGACAGAAGCTCCCTGTGTGTTGTTTGTGGGCTGGAATTGAGTCTCACTGCACAGGCAGCCTGGCTGCAGCTCTGATCCCAAAACCAGCCCCATGGAAGGGCTGCGGGGTCCCCGTGCTCCCATCACCTGACATCAGCTCAGCTCCAACAATCCACTCCCAACAGCCAGGATCCTTTGAAGCTTTGTTCAGATTTCAGATTGCCTCCAGCAAAGCACCATCTATGAGTTCAATATCGCTGTGCAGCTCTCAGCACCGGGGCTGGAGTTAAAATAAGAGGAGCTGTGCATTCAGGAGCTGTGCGTTCTGGCATTGCAGGGGATCGGCACTGATGGATCCAAGGGGGAATAGGAGGAATATTCTGCTCAGGGCAGTGTGGGACTGATGGATCCAAGGAGGAATTTGTGCTCAGGGCAGTGTGGAACTGATGGATCCGAGGAGGAATTTTGTGCTCAGGGCAGTGTGGAACTGATGGATCTGAGGAGGAATTTTGTGCTCAGGGCAGTGTGGGACTGATGGATCCAAGCAGGAATATTGTGCTCAGGGCAGTGTGGAACTGATGGATCCGAGGAGGAATATTGTGCTCAGGGCCTTGTGGGACTGATGGATCCAAGGGAGAATATTCTGCTGATGGATCCAAGGAGGAATATTCTGCTCAGGGCAGTGTGGGACTGATGGATCCAAGGAGGAATTTGTGCTCAGGGCAGTGTGGGACTGATGGATCCGAGCAGGAATATTGTGCTGATGGGTCTGAGGAGGAATTTCGTGCTCAGGGCCGTGCTGCTGCCCATAGCTCATCTCCAGGATCTGCAAAGCAGGCAGGCTTCATTGCCACGCTGTTTTATGGGCAGGACAGCTCAAATCCTTAACAAGCTGCATATTTCACTTTAAAATATTGGCTGGGGAAGTGTCGTACTTGTACCTGTGCCTTTGCCTCGGGTATCAGTAATCCCTCTGGTGCAGGGGATGGATATCCCTCATTTCCCTGCTCCTGCAGGTGTTCCTTGTGGCAGCCAGGGGAAATTGTGGCTCCTGTGTGTCAGGGAGGGTGGCCCCGGGGTTTGTGCCTTGTCCTGCCAGGGGCTGGGGGGGTCGGAGCCCTCCAGGAAGGGTGGTTCTACACTGAGGGCTCAGAAATAGTAATTAACAATTATAAATTAGAATTTTTTTTTGCCCCGATGCTATTGAATCACAATGCAGATGAACCGAGGGGAAATTAAAACGGGAGTAATATAAATAACCAGTTAATTTTACTTCTGAGAAGTGCTCACTCAGGATCTTCATGATTGCATAAACACAGCTTTATTCACAAAGAGGAATTTGCACACACAAATTAGGCAAGTGCGTATCTAAAACCCTTTTTCCGTGTCGGTAGAAATTCAAATGCTGCTTGCTGGACGTGTTTAACCAGGAGTGTTTTTAACCAGAGTGAGTCCTGAGGTACGAGGACTGGAGCAATTAGCAATTCTGATGGGCTGGGCTGGGCTGGCAAACACCAGCGGTACCTGCACACACCAGGAGCCGATTTCTGCAGGGCTGGGGGTGTGCTGGGGCACGGCACGGAGGGGATGCTGAGGGGCACGGGGGGTTTGGGGCTCACAGAGCAGATTTCTGTCTCCTAAAACACAGTTCAGTGTGCAGGGAGGGGATGCTGAGGAGTTTGGGGCTCACAGAATTCATTTCCATCTCCTAAAACACAGTTCAGTGTGCACAGAGGGGATGCTGAGGAGTTTGGGGCTCCCAGAGCTGATTTCTGTCTCCTAAAACACAGTTCAGAGTGCAGGGAGGGGATGCTGAGGAGTTTGGGCTCACAGAATTCATTTCCCTCCCAAAGCAGGTTCAGTGTGCAGGGAGGGGATGCTGAGGAGTTTGGGGCTCACAGAATTCATTTCCCTCTCCTAAAGCAGGTTCAGTGTGCAGGGAGCCCTGCAGCACTGCTGGGGGGTTTGGCTCACTGGGGCAGGGAGGGAGCAGCTGAATTCCTCCCGCCTCACCTATTTCTGAGGGGGCTGGAGCTGCTCTGCCCCTCCCAGGTGCTCCAGTTGTGTCTCAGCCGTGCCCTGGGAGCTCTGCAGCTCTCCACAGCTCCCAGGGTTATTTTTAACCATCAGGAACGCTCTGAATTGGTTTGCAAGCCCGGCTCAAAGGAGCTGAGCTCTAAAGAACGCTTTTTGCCAGTGGCAAAGAGTCACAGAACCCCAGGATGGGTTGGGTTGGAAGGACCTTAAATCCCACCCAGTGCCACCCCTGCCATGGCAGGGACACCTCCCACTGTCCCAGGCTGCTCCAAACCCATCCAGCCCAGCCTGGGCACTGCCAGGGATGGAAAGTAAAGAATTTCAGTAAATAACTCATCCCTAGGGAAGTATAAATGGCCAATCCTAACCCCCAGGGTGTGAACTTGTTGGGCAGGGGTGATGTCCTTGTTTATTCAGGGACAGTTTTATCACAGCTTGAGAAGGGGGGAGATGTTTATTTTTGTGCTGTGACTAATTTTCGTTCAATTTCGGGTCCTGGTTTCAAGTCAGGTTGTTCAAGTCCTCCAAGGTTCTCTCAGCGTTTCCAAGCTAAGAAATCACCTCCTGTTTCTCCATAAAAAACCAATCTGTGCCATAAGCTCGTCACTGTCACAGGCAGACCTTGGGCCGGGCACAGGTCATCAAGATGAAATACAGGAGATCTCACATTTATGGGCACATCTCATTTTACTGGGCGTTTATCATCTTTTTTCCTGCTTTCTGAGCTGATGGAGTGCTCCCATGAGCCATGTGGACAGTGCTAATTGCTGTAATTATTGTCCCTTAATTGCTACGATTGTTTTTTCCCTTTCTCACTCAGCGAAGGAAGCAGGAAGGTCCTTGCAGATATGGAGAAGTCTCCCAGCTTGCCAATATCACTCAGGCTGCCTTCCCACCTTAGTGCCGCGGGTTGTGGTGGGGAGGAGGATTGATCTGTGTGCCTGGAAATGGGCTCTTCTCAGGTTTGCAATTAATTAAAAAGAAAAGTGTTCAGTTAGGAAGGCGGTTGTTTGGGAAACCCAGAGCAGCTCTGGAAGTGTTTGTTTCAGTAGTGGCTCCCACCCATGATAATAATGGTGAGGAGCACTTGGGAATTTAAAAGGTGTTGCTGTGTCCTAATGCTGCCCCAGGAGGGGGAGATGGAGCTCACCCAGCCTGGGAGGATCGGTGGAAAGAGACAATATAGATCAAAGCAAAACTCAGCTACATGAATCATTTCTGGGGTTATTTTCTTGGTGTTCCTTTCGTTGCTCAGGATATTTGCTGTTGCTCCTACAATGGACTCACATGAAAACTTTCCCAATTTTCTTCCTCACTTTCTCACTGGCAGCTTTTGGTTCTTGCCTGTTGTCTTGGCGAGCTCTGATCTTGTTTAGTGCGTGGGTAAAACTTCCGTGGAATCACAGCGGGGTTTGGGCTCCAAGGGAGCCTGCGGGTCTGTTCAACCCCTGCCAAGGGCAGGGACAGCTCCCCTTGGATATCCGGATTTCCAGAACTTCCTACCCGATTTCCTGCCTGTTCAGAAGTGAGAAGAAGAGTCTGGAGGGGTTTTGTCTAAGGAGAAACTTCAGATAATGAGCTGGAGGCAGGGGAAGCAATTCTCTGCAGCTCGGGGAGCTGGAGCTGTTTGTTCTGCAGTTTGGGGCGTGGAGGGGCACAAAGAGGAGCTGAGTTAACCGAGGATTGGAGCCTGACACGATCAATTTCTACATGAATAAAACCCGGGCCCTGCACAGATGCCAGGCTGGTGCTCACCCATCCGTTCACAGCAGTTTTGCAGCTGCTGCAGGCTCCAGCAGCTCCTTTTTGTGAATTTTGGGGTTGTTGGGAGGGATGTGCAGTTTTTGTAGCCTGCCACTGCCCTGCCACACCTGACGGGTTCCAGAGGCTCTGCCAGAGCAGGGTGAGCTTTCCCTGCTGCCAGGAACCCATATCAATAAAATTTAATAGGAAACTGAAAGTGAAAATGCAGCAAACTGTGAACTTCATCTTGCCCTGGCAGGAGCTCATTAATGTCTCAATAGGGGCACTCCTGCATTACCCTAATTGCTCCAGGCCCTCGGGGAAATTGCTGAAGTTTGGCTGCTCTCCCTGGCTGAGGTGGGTTCAGGTGTACCTGAACATCATCTTTTTGTGAGTGCCTGAGGAGGTGGGGCTGGCTCAGCCCCCGAGGCAGCCCAGCAGCAGCAGGAATTGTTTGTGGGGTGGGCTCAGCCCCCAGGCAGCCCAGTAGGAATTGTTTGTGGGGTGGGCTCAGCCCCAAGGCAGCCCAGCAGGAATTGTTTGTGGGGTGGGCTCAGCCCCAAGGCAGCCCAGCAGGAATTGTTTGTGGGGTGGGCTCAGCCCCAAGGCAGCCCAGCAGGAATTGTTTGTGGGGTGGGCTCAGCCCCAAGGCAGCCCAGCAGGAATTGTTTGTGGGATGGGCTCAGCTCCCCAGCAGGAATTGTTTGTGGGATGGGCTCAGCCCCAAGGCAGCCCAGCAGGAATTGTTTGTGGGATGGGCTCAGCTCCCCAGCAGGAATTGTTTGTGGGGTGGGCTCAGCCCCCAGGCAGCCCAGCAGGAATTGTTGGTGTCTCAGGTGTTCTGCAGGTGCAGCTCCTGCAGCCTCAGGTAGGGCAGGTTTGAGCTCTGGCACTGGGGTTTGTGTGCTCCAGGGTGACACACGTGGCCCTGTGAGCAACTCAAACCCTCCGTGGTTTTTCTTGGAAAAAAGGGTCTGTTGAACAGGGAGAGAAGAAGGATATGGGGTTGGATAATAACATAGTGAGTTAATAATAAAATATAATATAATAATATATAATATATAATATATTTTATAATAATAATAATAAATACAGTGAGTTAATAACAATACACTGAGTTGATGATGAAACAGTGAGTTAATAACAATGCAGTGAGTTGATAACAATACAGTGAGTTAATAATAAAAACAGTGAGCTAATAACAATACAGTGAGTTAATAATAATATAACAGTGAGTTAATAACAATGCAGTGAGTTAATAATAATATAACAGTGAGTTGATAACAATACAGTGAGTTGATAACAATGCAGTGAGTAGATAACAATGCAGTGAGTAGATAATAATAACAGTGAGTTAATAATAATACCAGTGAGTTGATGATAAAGCAGTGAGTTTGGAATGAAAGATTGGAACAGCAGGTTTGTGTTTCAGGGTTTGGGTTTGGGTTCTGCTCTGAGCTGTTCCCAGCCTGCTGCAGGGGTGTTTGGTGCTGGAGGGAGAGGCTGAGGAGAATCTTTGCTCCCTGGTGTGTTTGTGCTGCTGCTCTGCAGGCGAGACAACAAGTGCGACCCAGAGACAGCTCTTCATTAGCAGGAGAAAATGAAATAAATGAAGAATAATGGTCAGTGTTAGGAAGAAATTAACATTAATTAATCACTGACTAAGACAGCGTTCCCAGCATTAATCATCCCCCCTTGCTGTAATCAGAACATCAGCCAGGCAAACCACAGGTGGAGCTCCTGAGTGTGGTGTGTGCCAGGTCCTGGGACATGGGGGCTTGAGGAAAATCTGCTTTCCCTGTCACTGAGTGTCTCTCACTGAGTCAGGGAGTGCTCCCTCACTGAGTGTCCCTCAGAGAGCTCCAGCTCTGCTCCTGCTGTGCTGCTGGAGGTGAGGGCAGGGCTGGGAGCTCGGGGTCCCCCGGGCTTTGTGCATCACAGCCCTCCTGCCACAGCCTGGAGCCTTTAGGAAAGCACACCATGGTTCTCTGGAGCTTTTTGATGTGTCAGAACAGCACATGGGGAAAATGTGATGGCAGAGAGATCTTGCTGCTTTCAACTCCAGTTTTGAGCTGATGACAAAGGACGGATTTACCAAAATGAAAGAAAAACAAAACGGTGAAGAGACAGAAAATATTTACCTGGATAATCAAAAACCCCTCAACAAATCAATGTGATTTCAAACTCTCTGGTTGTCCCCTGGCCCTGCTCACCTCCTTGCACAGGGGCAGCACCCCTGGGAGCAGAGAGCAGGGACCCTGCCCAGCCTGCTCTGGGGCCCAGCTGGGGAAACCCATTTTTATTTTCCAGCAGCTGGCAGGAGCTGGAGGTGCCTGTGGGCAGCAGTTGGATTGTGGCTGACGCACTGGGTCCCCAGTTTGGCCTCTGGGATGCTGCTGGTGTAGCTGGGCAGGAGGGGAAGGTGTTTCTGCAGGTGTCTGGATGTGCTCTGACACTCTGGGCACAGGAATTGTGGTGCCTGCAGTCCCTGTCACAGCCTCTGAAGGACTTTCCTCCCGTATTTAAACAAAACGGGGGGAAAATTCTACTTGGCACGGATGTATAACTTCATGTTGCCTTTAGATCTCCTGTTAGAAACCCTGGTAAAACCCCCAATGTCTGCTTTTTATACTCCAAGTGATTGAAGCAGCCAGCAGTAGTTAATATTTTATGAACAGTGGAAAAAGATTTAAAATCCAAAGAAGTCTCCTTAGGAATGTAAAGCAATGCAGCAAATCCTGTGGAAGCTTTGGTTGCTGTAAAAGTGCAGGATGTGCTCCTTTTGATTTTTACTTGAAAAGCAGTTGTTGGCAAGCCGGAATACAAAGAGTTGCCACAGATGAAAAGTGACACTTCAGCCTCACGTTTATGATAATTGCAGAGAGCAGGGCTGGGGTGGGTAGCTGTGTCACAGGGGTGACAGGGCAGGTGTCCACCCAAGGGTCACCAGGCACTGCTGGAGCAGGGGAAATCTGAATTTCCCTGGTGCTGCTGGCCAGGAGGCCCAGAAGTTCTGCTGGGCTGAGGGGGAGAGCCTGGGAGGGAGCTCAGGGTCAGGCTCAGGATTGTTGGGGTGGCACTGATGGGGACACTGATGGTCCTTGAGGTGGCACTGCTGGCCCTTGGGGTGGAACTGATGGTAACACCGATGGGGTGGCACTGATGGCACTGATGGAGTGGCACTGGTGGCGCTGATGGCCCTTGGGGTGGCACTGATGGGGTGGCACTGATGGCCCTTAGTGGCACTGGTGGTGGCACTGATGAGGTGGCACTGGTGGTGGCACTGATGAGGTGGCACTGGTGGTGGCACTCATGGCCCTTCGGGTGGCACTGATGGTCCTTGGGGTGGCACTGGTGGTGACACTGATGGTCCTTGGGGTCCCTTCCAGCTCCGGAGATTCAATAATTCTGTGGCAGTTTGCGTTTGTTTAGGTTCAGCAGCAGCTGTTGGGGTGGTTAATCATTTCTCATTTTTCCACACAAAGTTCATTTCTCTGTTCACGTTTGTGGCTCTCCAGCTGCAGCTCTGCCTCCCCTGTGCCGGGGGGCTGCAGATCCTGTGCAGGTGCAATGTGAGCCCTGGGGAAATCTGCTCTCCTCTCCCCCTGCCCTCTGTGCAGGTACAGTGTGAGCCCTGAGGAAATCTGCTCTCCTCTCCCCCTGCCCTCTGTGCAGGTCCAATGTGAGCCCTGGGGAAATCTGCTCTCCTCTCCCCCTGCCCTCTGTGCAGGTGCAATGTGAGCCCTGAGGAAATCTGCTCTCCTCTCCCCCTGCCCTCTGTGCAGGTACAGTGGAGCCCTGAGGAAATCTGCTCTCCTCTCCCCCTGCCCCCTGTGCAGCCACAGCTGCTGAGCCCTTTGCAGCGTTGGTCCTGGGGAAACGCAGAGTTTATTTTCCTGAGGCAGCAGGAGAGCTGATAAACCCCTGTGGGATGATAAATAAATTCTCTGGAGTGCAGTGCAGACACCAAATCTGGGAGTGCAGGGGTGCTTGGGCTGAGCACCAAGGGCTGCCCTGGCTCAGCTGCTCCATCCCCTGGTGTTTGTGGCACTGCAAATCTCTCCCCTCCTGGTGCCTCGGTGAGGGCTGTGGGAGGTTCCCTCACTCAGGAGTGTCGCAGGCTGTCACTCAGACACATTAATGGGGATTAACGGGTGTCAGCTCCGGGGCTGCTCAGGGGAACAGCCCTGGGCACTGCTGTGCTCTCTCTGTCCCCACAGTCACTGCCAGGCCCCCACACTGCTGAGGGAAGGAGCAGAGGGGCTGCTGTGATGGGCTGGGCTGAGTTGTGCCCAGGCTGTGTCTGTGGGACAGAGATGTCTGTGCTCAGCAACTTCACACTGTTCTTCCTCAGAAAGAATAAAAACTGAACCTTTTCCCTGAGCCTGGAGCCTTCATCCTCCGGAGGGTGAGGAGGCTCTCCCTGGCTCTCAGCAGTCCTGGCAGCTGTAGGGTTAACTCACTGCCCCAGGATCCCAAACCCTGGTGACAGCAGAGCACCCAGACGAGGGCAGAGAGTGATTAAAATGATTTGTGTGCCGGTTTGATGCCTTAAAGGAAGGAGTGATGGATGTGCACGTCCAGGGTTGTCTCCAGTTCATTCTCATTTTTATTTGGGTAACTCAGAGCCAACAAAAGGATTGTTGTGAAGGGACGTGCTGGAGAAATGCAGCTGCAGACAGCACAGCCAAAGCTCAGCTGAAGCCTGGTGCTTTAGCTGCTGCTGCAACAAGTGCCATGAGTATGTGAATGTGTGTATTCATCAGAAATTGTTTCTTTCTACAGATCCCACAAATCAGTTATGCCTCAACTGCACCAGAGTTGAGCGATGACAGGCGCTATGATTTCTTCTCACGGGTGGTTCCTCCAGATTCCTTCCAAGCACAAGCAATGGTGGACATTGTGAAAGCTTTGGGATGGAATTATGTATCCACTTTGGCATCTGAAGGGAATTATGGAGAAAAAGGAGTCGAGTCCTTCATGCAAATTTCCAGAGAGGCAGGTAGGCCACGCCCGTCCTCCCTCAGCAAGCGCTGCGGAACCGGGAATGTCGTGTTGTGCCAAATGTCACCGCATTTCCTGGAGCTGATGTTCCATTCTGGAGCTGTTCCCGTCCTTTGCAACGCCCTGCAAGGGCTCCTGGGTGTTGTCATTCCTGAATTGCTGGTGGAGTTTCAGGGAGTGGGAACCTCGGTGGTGTTCAGCCATTTGTGGGGAGAGCAGAGATCCTTGGGTTGTACCGAGCTCCTCCTGCTGTGCTGGCTGAGGTTCCCTTGTGCTGGCACGGGGAGGAGCCAGATTTGGGCAGGCTGAGCTGTCCTGTCCCCACAGCCTGGAGTTCTGCTGTGCCCTGTGTCACCGGTGGGGCTCAGCTCTCAGTCTATGCCCGGTCTGTACTCCTTGCTTTGGCATTTCCCTGCCCTGCCCTGGCAGGGAGCTCAGAACCCTCAGAACCCTTCCCCTGGAGGCTCAGGGGTGCCTGGTGTGGGATGAGACGTGCCAGACCTCGGGTGTGAGTCCTTGGCAAGCTGATTTGCATCCCAGATTCGTCAGGGTTTGGGAGCTGGAGTGTGTGAGGCTGATTCCTGTGCTGGGAAGGGAAAAGCAGCAGCTGATGGAATCCATTATTGGTGACAAATGCAGGGGCTGCCTGCTGGAGGCTCTGGGGACAGAACCATCACCCTGGGGCAAGGCAGGCTCTGCTGTGCCCCCCATGGAGCTCTCAGGTGTCCCAGCCTGGTGTAACCCTAAATAAAACAGCACTGAACCCCGGGCAGGGCAGGATCTGCTCGGGAGGGGTCCCATGGCCAGGGCTGGTCCCACAGCGCTGCCTCTGCCTGCAGGGACAGGGACAGCGCCCCAAACTGTCCCAGGGTGATGGATCCCTCCTGGCAGCACCTCCCTGGGAGCAAGCAGGGAAATTCATGGCTTGGAGAAAGGGGTCCTGGAGAGGGGGAGCCCCCCCTCCGAGAATTGTTTCCTTCTGTTGGTGTCACAGAAGGAACCCGCATTTGCATAAATTCTTCTGTTCCTACGAATGCATATTTATGTGGTATTAAAGCAAATGGGTTTGGATTTAATACAGCAGGAAGTGACAAATGCCAGCGCTCATTGGAATTTGAAATCGACTTTATTTGCAAATTCCCACTGTTGCAAACTCACACCCGAAATGCGTTCCCCGTGTGAAGGGCAGGCCCTGGCTGGGGAACAGGATCCCCTTTTCTGGACTTGGTGCAGGATTGCATTGATTCCATGAGCTGCCCGTGCAGGCAGCACAAACTGAACAGCCTGCAGAGAAAGGCCAGGCTGAGCCCAGAGCGGTGCCTGCCCCGGCAGCTCCGTGTGCAGGGGATGTAGGTCATGCCTGGGGGATTAAGGCACTAACAGGGATCGTGCCTAAACTTCTTCCTCAGAGCCTGGCACCGGGATAATCCCATCCCCGGCACTGCTGGGGCTGTGCTCAGCTCTTGTGTGCGCAGATAAAGCTCAGGTGAATTCCTGACGGGATTTAATTCCTGCCAAGTTCCCCGGAGCTCTCACACCCTGGGGAGTGCGGGAAGATCCTGTTGTTGGGAGGGTCTGTGGGGCAGAGCTGGAGAGGCAGGTCCTGCTCTGCCCTGGGGGGGACAGTGCCACCTTGTCCCCCGGCTTTGGGTTGGGAGCTCATCTTCAGTGAGCTCTGTCACAGGAGGACACGAAAGGAAAGGCACAGAGACCAGTTCTGGATCAGAAGGGTGAAGCTGAAACTTTATTTACAATTTTCTTCCTCCCTTTATAGCATGTTTTGCTAAAATGGTGTTCATTGGTCAGTCAGGACTGACGCCTCTTCCCCTTTGGTGAGCACCAGGTGAATTGGAGTGTTTTGGGAAAATTGAGAAGAATCTGTGGCCCACATGGAATGCTTATAAAAACAGGGAAGGGTGTCTTGGAAAAGAGGAAAACTGTTGAAGGTTTTCCCTTGGGAAAGAGCTTACAGGTCAGTAAGCTGAGGATTCCCTCAGGCCCAGAAAATACTGAGCCCACATTGCTCAAACTCGTGGTGTTCACTGGTAGAGCTGTGCATTGCTCCCTAAAACTCCTGGCAGCAGCCTGGAGCTGGGATGGGTCCGGCTCAGGGATGGGATGAGAGGAAACGGCCCCAAGGGGAGGGCCAGGCTGGGTGTGAATGAAAACTGCTCACAGAAATGTTGTGGGGGCTGCCCAGGGCACAGGGGAGGCACCAGCCCTGGAAGGGCTCAGGAAAGGTGGCGGTGCCTGGGCAGGGCTGGTGGCACAGCCCCTGTCTGGATCTCCCTGGCCTTGATCTTGGCTGGCCAAGCCCTGGAGGGTTTCCGAACCTGGAGGGCTCACGGCTGGGGGCACAGCCCTGGAGGGTTTCAGGAAAGGGCTCAGGGCTGGGGGCACAGCCCTGGAGGGTTTCAGGAAAGGGCTCAGGGCTGGGGGCACAGCCCTGGAGGGTTTCAGGAAAGGGCTGAGGGCAGGGCTGGGGGCACAGCCCCTGTCCGGCTCTCCCCGCGCTCCCCCTGCCCCAGGCAGAGCTGCCAGACCCCGGGTGTGGATGCAGCCCCGAGCGGAGCCAGCCCGGCAGGAGCAGCGTCTGGCAGCCCTGCAGCCCCGGCTGGCTCTCACAGCCACTCTCCCCCGGCAGAAGGGAAGGGTGACTGCGGTACCCACACATCTCCTGGAATCTGTAGCCAGCTAATTATCCTAAAGTCGGTGCTTTATCCGAACTTGTTTCTGATCAGCCGGGATCTTAGGAAATCTGAGGATCAGTAGAAAGTGCTTCCCCTGCTTCGTTTTCAAATGTGCTCCGGCGTATAAAGACTTTGCTTGATCCTCTGAGTTAATAATTCTTCACAAAGTGACTTTTATTATGAGCACTTCAAGCGAGTTTGAATATGTCATTGTGGCAGGAGATGAAGATTTGAAACGTGCTCTGCAGTCTGTGGGATTAATAAATTAGGGGAATGGTCTAATTATGGGAAATCTAAAGGACAATTTCAGATTATTAATGAAACTACTGAATACTTGAATTTCAAAGATTAATTCATCTTTGATTTTTTTTTAAAGATTAATCTGTACCAGAAGGTTAATTGCTATCTGTAAGAAATATATATATTGAAGTCGTTAGCAAAAGACCACTTGAATGCCTCCTAACAGATAAATGAAAGATCTGGAGTGCGTTTATGGATGTTCTGCTCTCCCCAAACGGCCATTTCACAGCTCAGTCCCTGCCCGTGCTGCCGGGGGGGCTGGGATGGGCTCTCACTCCTGGGCTGCGGGATCTGCGCCCCTCCCGTCCCCGCTGTGCCTGCCCAGCTGCCCCTGCTGCTGGGGCTGCACAGGGCAGGGTGGCCAAAGGGACAGGGTGGCCCAAGGGACAGTGTGCACAGGGCAGGGTGCCCCAAGGGGACAGGGTGGCCAAAGGGACAGTGTGCATAGGGCAAGGTGGCTCAAAGGACAGGGTGGCCCAAGGGACAGTCTGGCCAAAGGGACAGTCTGGCCAAAAGGACAGTGTGCAGGGGACAGTGTGCATAGGGCAGGGTGGCCCTAGGGGACAGGGTGACCAAAGGGACAGTCTGGCCAAAGGGACAGTGTGCACAGGACAGTGTGCACAGGACAGGGCGGCCAAAGGGACACAATTTTGGGGATCTGAGTGTGTCCTGGGGCTCTCTGACCCCCTCAGTGCTGTCAGAGCTCTGTGCTCTCAGCCAGCCCCTGCTGACAGAGCTGACACCGATCAAACCCAGAGCAGCTCCGTCATCCCTCAGGGGTTCACACCACACCCCCTGGGCTCCTGGAGGTCTGTTCTGCTGCCTGCTCCACCCTGAATCTGCATTTTGTAACAGAACCGAGTTTTTATGCTGTCTGTTGGGAATTCCAGTAGCACAAATTCTTTGGGAATTCTTCCCAAAGTCTCTCCTTTGTGCCGAGGGCAGGGGAACCAGGCTTCCCAGGGGTTTGTCTCTGAGCCTTTGGCTCTTCCCTGCCTCCCAGACTGCCTGGAGGGACACCTGGAGCCTGAGAATCCTGAGAATCCCAGCTCCCATGGAGCCTGTGGTGCCTCTTCTCTCTGTATTTTGTCCCTTTCCAGCCCAACACCTTTCCTCAGATGGTTTGGTTCTCTTCCCTTCTCCTTCCTCACAAGTGTCCCTGTGCTGTCCTTTGGTCCTGCTCCTGTCCTGTTTATTTGGAGCACCCAGGTGCTCTCCAGGCGTGGCTGTTGTCAGTTATCATTATTTATTTATCATTATTTATCATTATTTTAAGGACCTGGCTCCCTCCAGGCTGAGCTGTGCTGCTCAGACCTTTCCAGGAGAGCTCTGCTCCTCTTGCCTTCTGTGGCAGCAGCCCAGGGACCAGAGCTTGCAGTGCCCTGAGCCCAAACACAGCAGCTTTTCTGCCCAAAAACCCGAAGGATTTCACACAAATGCTCGTGTTTTAAGGAGAGCAGAGTGCAGATGTAGAGCAGCAGGGAGCTTTTCCTGACAGGTCCTCGCTGATGTTTCATTGCTGTTTATGTATTTCTTTTAAAGCCAATTTTATATCCAGGCAAAAGCAAGTCTAGACAGATTGTCTAAAAACTTTTATTGGCTAATTAAGGTTATACTGCTGGTTTATCGCTGCTGGACTCTGCCTGAGGAATGGCCTTGATTTCTTGCCTTTTGCCAAGTTTTTTGTTATTCCTTGGGAGGGTTTTTTTCATATCTATTTCAGTGTCAAAGCAAATGCCACTTGGAGCTCACGTGTGGGCACTGGGCCTGCATCAGGGAACCAGAGCACCTGGGTTTGTATCCAGAGTTCTGAAAAATGTTCATTGGTGGTTCTGGCCAAGCTGTCACACAGGGAAACCAATCCAGCCCTACAGAGACCCTGCAGAGTGTCCCCGAGCTGTGGCCTCAGCACTGTGGGAGGTGGCAGAGGGTGGCCCTGTGCCAGCAGCTCTGGTGTCACCCTGCAGTGACCCGGGGGTGCCCCAGGGTGATGCTGTTTGTCAGTGAGGGGCAGCTGGGCTGCCCAAACCCAGCGTTTGTTTGGAGTTTGGGATGAGCCAAGAGGCTTTGGGCACCTGGGTGTCAGAAGTGGTTCTGTTTGCAGCTCATCAGGGAGGTTTGGGGACCTGAAATCCTCCCCAGTGCCACCCCAGCCATGGCAGGGACCTCAAATCCCCCCAGTGCCACCCCAGCCATGGCAGGGACCTTAAATCCCCCCCAGTGCCACCCCTGCCATGGCAGGGACCTCAAATCCCCCCAGTGCCACCCCAGCCATGGCAGGGACCTTAAATCCCCCCCAGTGCCACCCCTGCCATGGCAGGGACACCTCCCACTGTCCCAGGGGCTCCAACCTGGCCTTGGGCACTGCCAGGGATCCAGGGGCAGCCCCAGCTGCTCTGGGCACCTGTGCCAGGGCTGCCCAAACTCTGTGATCAGGACAGCTCCTGCTTACCCCGAGCCAGGAGGAATTGGAGCTTGGCTATTCCCATCCTGGAATTTTTGCCTTTCCATAATCCCCGTTCCAGTTCATTCCCTGTGTTTGTTCTCAGCTCCTTCAGTGCAGCCTGAGCTGACCTCAGACCTGCAATTGCTGTAATCAAACACTTTTATTTATTAACATCAGGAGGGAGGGCAGGCAGGCAGCCTCACCACATCCCAGCCGAGCTCTGCAGTGCCCGAAGCTTTCCCTGAAACAAACATTTCCTTTGGAAAAGCTCTGCAGGAGCTCTGGGGGAGCCCAGCCCCTCTCCAGTCCCTTCACACGCAGCTGCCCCACGGTGCCCCTGCTCTGCAGGATGCACTAAAAAGGCAATTAGCACTTTGGAGGGATTTTGGAGCACTTTTTGAGGGATTTGCAAATATTCCTTGGTCTGGTGCCTCTGGAGGCTGTGGCCAGCACGGCTGCTGTGCACGGGGCTCTGATGCTGCCTTTTCCCTCTGACTTTTCCAAGAGCAAATGCAGGGGTTTGAGGGCAATCAGCCCAGCCGATTACAGCCCTGCTTCCCAGAGCTTCCCACCTCGTTAAAGGCTCCAGCTCCTTTTACAGCCCCGCTGTTCCCTGCCTGCTTCCCTCCCCTTCCTGCCCTTGCCTGAGTTTCTGCCTCTGCAGGGAAGGGCAGCAGCAGCTCTGCTGTCCCAGGAGGTCCTTGAGGCATCAATTCCATTTCAGAACAGGCACAGCTGGGCCATCCTCAGCTTTTCCAGGTTTGCCAGGTGCCCCTGGATCCCTGGCAGTGCCAGGCTGGACACTGGGGATGGAGCAGCCTGGGACAGTGGGAGGTGTCCCTGCCATGGCAGGGGTGGCACTGGGTGGGATTTAATGTCCCTCCAACCCAAACCATTCTGGGATTTCACTGCCAAACAGGGAAAATCACTGGCACGCCAAGATTTAGAAAAATACCCCCAAAACCCAAAAAAAACCAAAACCAAAAACAAACACAAAAAAAAACCCACCAAAAACCCACAGTTGCTTGCAGGAATATTTATGGCTGAATAGGAAACCTGTGGGCAGCAATTGCCACCTCCTGCACGGGGACAATGGCCAGGGTGGCACTGGCAGAGCCTCAGAGCTGGATTTGGCACTTTATTATTTATTTACTCCTGCTGAGGGGCAGCCCAGGGTGCTGAGGAGGTGCTGTGCCAGTGCCTGGGAGCAGAGTCTCTGAGAAATGGAATGGCTGAACGCAGGGATTCTCATCTCCCCGGGTTTGGTGGAATATCTCTGATCACATTTTATCAATCCCTGATTTGTGAGCACGGGGTTGCACCCACAGTCACACAGGCAGCTCTCCCTGCACACCAGCAGGGAGATAACACTGTGTTTGCAGTGGCTCTTTGATTTCCTCAGAAACCTCAGCAGCCTCCCCAGCAGGAAAAGCAAAGCTCTTTCCTTTTATCGTTTCCCAGATTTGTGCAGGTCTCAAAGCGAAGCCTGCGTGGTTTTGTCAGCTCAGAAGAACGCTATTGATTAAACCCTAACGACATCCTTCACTTAGGAGGGAGGCAGGAATCATAAACATCAAACCTGGCAAAGATATAATTTGGGTGTCATTAGTGCCTAAGCTGCTTTTCTCTTCGGCAGGTGAACGTGCACAGGTGTAGCAGCAGCTGCTGTGAGCGCAGGGTTTGATTTCCCCTGCACCAACAAATGGGTGCAGATATCTGGCACTGAGAGCTGGTGTGCAGAGCTGTGCTCTGCTCGGCCCGGCAGCTGGGCAGGAATTGATCTCAGCCACCAGGAGCTCTCCCTGAGATCCTCTTGTTGTTTGTGATGGCAAATCCAGGTGGGAAAAATCCTCTCCCAGCTCAGCTCTGCAGCCCCTGGCTGGCAATGGGCTGAGTGCAGGGGGGACTGAGCTGGCCAGGGCAGGGGCTGCCCAGCACGGATTTGGGGCTGCCTTAGGTCCCCCATCACTGATCTGGGGCTGCCTGGGGGCCCCCAACACAGATTTGGGGCTGCTTAGAGTCCCCCACAATGGATTTGGGGCTGCTTAGGGTCCCCCACAATGGATTTGGGGCTGCTTAGGGTCCCCCACAATGGATTTGGGGCTGCTTAGGGTCCCCCACAATGGATTTGAGGCTGCTTAGAGTCCCCCACAGTGAATTTGGGGCTGTCTGGAGCCTCCACAGTGGATTTGGGGCTGCCTGGGGTTCCCACAATGGATTTGGGGCTGCTTAGGGTCTCCCACAATGGATTTGGGGCTGTTTAGGGCCCCCACAATGGATTTGGGGCTGTCTGGGGTCCCCCAACAGGGATTTGGGATTGCCTGGAGCCCTCACAATGGATTTGGGGCTGCTTAGAGTCCCCCACAATGGATTTGGGGCTGTCTGTGCCCCCCAGCTCTTTAATGACTCCCCTCTGTGCTGCCCCCTGCTTTGGCCCTTGCAGGGGCCCCAGGTACAAACCCAGGTGATCCCTCTGGGGATGGGGATGTGGGGGGGCTCCTGCTGGGCTGCCCGGGGTGGCTGTGAAGGGCTGTGAAGGACATTTCCATCAGGGAAATGTTGCTGAGGAAGAGGAGGAAGGGGAATTTGCTGCCCGCAGCGGTGCCTGTGCTGTGTGTGTGAGGGGCTGGGCTGGGGTCACTCACACTGGGCACACCCCCAGGTTTGGTGCCCCTGTGGGTGTGTGCTGCTCCCCAGGGACAGCCGTGTGCCTGATTGCAGCAGCAGCTCAGCGTTCCCCATAAAATCATTAATCTCATTTTTCTCCAATTTTTCTCTTCTGCGTTCACCATTACAACCACCCCACATTGCTCTCAGGCTGGTGTTGAGGCTGTGCAGGCTGATTAAATTGCAAAGCGGAGTTCTAAATGGAAGGGATCCATATCTAGCTGCACTCATTATCAGCTCCAAGAAATTAAATCTACCCTCAGTGATTTACTCCCAGCCCAATCAAACGGGCCTTGGGCAGACAAAGGGCACGGTGGGCATGAGCAGGAGCCAGACAGAGCCCAGAGCTGCCAGCACAGCCCCAGCCCTGCCTGCAGCACCTCCGGCTCTGACAGGGAGCCCAGGGCTGGGGCTGCTCGTGTTGGTGTTGAGCAGGGCAGCTGCACAACTCAGGAACAGAAAATGTTCTTTTCCTGGGAGCTTTCCTTGCTGCCTGTTACACTGACAGAACGAGGGGACACAGCCTCAAGCTGTGCCGAGGGAAATAAATACAGGCTGGGTATCAGGGAAAAGTTTTTTATGGAAAGGGTGATAAAGTACTGGAATGTTCTGCCCAGGGAGGTGGTGCAGTCACCATCCCTGGATGTGTTTAAGGAAAGCCTGGATGTGGCACTGGGTGCCGTGGGTTAGTTGAGGTGTTGGGGCTGGGTTGGACTTGATGATCCTGGAGGTCTCTTCCAACTCAATCCATTCTGTGACTCTGTGGGATTCTGGGATTCAGTGTGATTCTGTGATTTGGGGCTCCAACACTTACCTTGGCTGCCCAGATCGCTGCTCCCCTCTGCAGGGTGCTCTGGGTGTGACTCCCTCCAGGGTAGGATTTCAAAAAGCTCTGGCAGCTCAGCTTTGCTCTGGCTGAGGCACAGAGTGACACAGGCACTGCCCCAGAGTGTCCTGGGGGCTCTCTGAGGGCACACAGTGACACAGGCACTGCTCCAGAGCGTTCTGGGGCTCTCTGAGGCACACAGTGACACAGGCACTGCCCCAGAGTGTTTTGGGGGCTCTGTGAGGGCACACAGTGACACAGGCACTGCCCCAGAGTGTCCTGGGGCTCTGTGAGGGCACACAGTGACACAGGCACTGCCCCAGAGTGTCCTGGGGGCTCTGTGAGGGCACACAGTGACACAGGCACTGCCCCAGAGTGTCCTGGGGCTCTGTGAGGGCACACAGTGACACAGGCACTGCCCCAGAGTGTCCTGGGGGCTCTGTGAGGGCACACAGTGACACAGGCACTGCCCCAGAGTGTCCTGGGGGCTCTGTGAGGGCACACAGTGACACAGGCACTGCCCCAGAGTGTTTTGGGGGCTCTCCGAGGGCACACAGTGACACAGGCACTGCCCTGAGTGTCCTGGGGCTCTCTGAGGGCACACAGTGACACAGGCACTGCCCCAGAGTGTCCTGGGGCTCTGTGAGGGCACACAGTGACACAGGCACTGCCCCAGAGTGTCCTGGGGCTCTGTGAGGGCACAGAGTGACACAGGCACTGCCCCAGAGTGTTTTGGGGGCTCTCTGAGGCACAGTGTGACACATCCCTGCCCTGTCAGGTGTGCTGCTCCTGCACTCCAGGATCCGCCCACATGGCTCCTTAACGAACATTTTATTTTGGGATTTAGGTCTCAGTTAGCCCTAATTCACACCTTCATAAAAAGTGCCTCGTTTTCCCTGTAAGTTCATTTTCCAGGCAGAAATGACGTGGATGTGGATCCTCATCTCAGCTCAGTGTGTGCTGATGGGAGAAGCTCAGCTTTGCTCTGGCTGAGCTGGAATTTTAAGTGAGCCTGATGGAGAACTCAAGGCAGGAGATTTATAAGGTTTTTACAGGAAAGAAAAGGTGGGACTTGTTCTGAAACCCTTTAAAGTTCTTAGATTGATCCAGCCAGGGAAAGTCCCGTCACCTCTGGCCCCCAGTTTGTCACAATGGGCTCTGGCTCTGGGCAGAGGCTGCCGGATCAGCTGCAGTGCTGAGCCCAGAATTCACATGCACTTCATTGCTTGGCTGGCTTCATTAACCTCCAGTTCTCGAATCAAAGAAAAACACCAGGAGTTGTTTTCTGGCACAAGAACTTTGAGGCTCGTAGTTTAATCATGCTCGGGGTTTGTGAAGCCTTCAGAAAAGCCTTTCAAGGGCAATCCTGGGTTCTCTCCTTGCATGAGTGATCCACAAGACAAGCTCCTTTCCACTCCCCTGCTTTTCTCTTTCTTTCTCATGAGGTGTATGGAGATTTTGAATTAGCAGCAAAGAAGGGTGGAGGGTGGTTTGGCACGTGTGCAGTCACTGATGGACAAACACAACTCTGCCAAAACAACATCCAGTAATGATTTTAATAAGGAAAAGGTAATTAAAGCCACACGATTCAAAAACTTTATTTTCACATATGTCTGAAAGTTTGTAAACGCCTCCTGGAGTCAAGCTGGCACTAAAGGTGTTTGGAAATACAAAATGCAAACCATCCAGCTCCCACCTGTGCTCCTTAACATGCAATTGTTATTTATTCCGTACATATAGAGATGTATAACTTGGTAGCTTACATAATCTTCTTCTGGCTGGTGTTAATTGAATTAGTCATGCTTTTGGAATGCTAAAAAAGATTTGCCTATGGGAATTTCTCCTCAGTTGTGAGTCAACAGTCAATTCTCTGGATTTTGTTTTAGTCAGTGGCTCTTTATTAGAATAAACAAGATTACTGGCAGGGGAAACGTTTTCTGTGTTGGAAGGCAGGATGGGGAGTGCCGAGGTGAGGGAGTGGAGGTGGGCAGGGTGGATTGGATTGAGTTGGATTGGATCAGGTTGGATTGGGCTGTATTGGATTGGGTTAGGTTGGATTGGATTGGATTGGATTGGGTTAGGTTGGATTGGATTGGTTTGGATTGGGTTAGGTTGGATTGGGATCGGATTGGGTTAGGTTGGATTGGTTTGGATTGGATTGGATTTGTTTGGATTAGGTTGGCTTGGATTGGGTTGGATTGGATCAAGTTGGATTGGATTGGCACAGATTGGATTGGGTTGGATTGGGTTGGATTGGATCAGCACACGCTCCTGTGGCACTCAGGCCCTTTGGCCACACTTGTTTTGGGGTGGATTTGCCCCCTTTGGCTGCTCTCCTGCCCAGCTCTGGCTGGTGGCAGGGGACACTTCTGTCCTCTTCTCCCAATGCTCTGACTCTGCTCACCCTGCCGTGGTGCCTGGTGCCATCTGTGCCCCCCAGTGATGGAATGCACTGATTCCTGCAGCCTCAGGGTGTGCAGCAGGTCGGGATAGGGGCAGAATTGCAGGTTTTAAGCTCTTCAGTAATTTCTCTAGTGGGATTGGTTTTGCTGTAGTGTTTTACATCTCCAGCTGTGTTTTACATGGCCACTTTGTAGGGTTTGGTTGGCTGGAGCCCTTTCCTTAACCCCTACAGGAAGACAAGCGCCGCAGTGTCCCCGGGCTGGTGGCCGCGTGTCAGTACCTGGGACAGCGGCAGCCGCGGGAGCTCCTGGGCGTTGTTCCAGCTCGTGTCCGTGACCCCGAGCCTCATCTCCCGGGACATTCTCATCTCTGCCCCGCTCTGGGGCAGGCTGGGAGGGACAGGGGCTGGAGCAGGCTTTGGGGACACCCCATGGCTCATCCCTGGGGACGTGCCCTCCTTTCTGGTGGCTCTCGTGGTTCCCAGCAGCTCCTGCTCTGCCCTGGGCTCTGCCCTGGCCCTGCTGCAGCTCTGCTTTCCCCAGCCTGAAGCAGGGATTTCCTGGTGCTGCCGGGGGAGCTGCAGGGACAGAGTTTGGTTTGTTCAGAGGCTGGGCTGGGCACAGGGGATGGCTGGGGGGCTCTGGGGAACCTGCAGGGCCAGGAGCTGTGGAGGGCTCTGTGCCAGGCTGGCCCCACACCTGCGGCTGGAACCATTCCCAGCGGGGCAATGCTGTCCTGCAGGGCTGCGGGATCCTCTTTGTGGGGCCACGGCTGTAGGATCCCCTCTGCCCAGGCTCTCCAGGATCCTCTCTGTAGGATCCCCTGTGCCCAGGCTCTGTAGGATCTCACCTGTAGGATCCCATTTGTAGGATCCTATGTGCCCAGGCTCTCCAAGATCCCCTCTGTAGGATCCCCTTCTGTAGGATCCCCTGTGCCCAGGCTCTCCAGGATCCCCAGTGCCCAGGCTCTCCAGGATCTCACCTGTAAGATCCCATTTGTAGGATACCCTGTGCCCAGGGTCTTCAGGATCCCCTCTGTAGGATCACCTGTGCCCAGGCTCTGCAGGATCCCATCTGTAGGATCCTCTCTGTAGAATCCCCTGTGCAGGATGCCCTGTGCAGGATCCCCTGTGCCCAGGCTCTGCAGGATCCCCTCTGTAGGATCCTCTCTGTAGGATCCCCTGTGCCCAGGCTCTGTAGGATCTCACCTGTAGGATGCCCTGTGCAGGATCCCCTGTGCCCAAGCTCTGTAGGATCCTCTCTGTAGAATCCCCTGTGCCCAGGCTCTGTAGGATCTCACCTGTAGGATGCCCTGTGCAGGATCCCCGTGGCCGCAGCCCCAGCTCCAGGCTGGCCCCTGCCCTGTGTCGCTGTGGGAATGGGGCTGGGGCAGGGTAAAGCTGTGCAAATAAATCCCTGCTCGCCCAGGGGTGCTCTGGGGCTGCCTGTGCAGCTTTTGTACCTTTTGGAATCAGATCTGATTCAGCCAAATAACCCGAGGGGGGTTTGTTTATGACCTGCTGCTTTCAGGCCTGCACCTGGGAGCTGTGGCTGTGTGCAGGTGAATCCCAGGGAAGGGAAAGTGAGACAGCCAGGGAGGAAAACAAGAGTTGTTTTCTGCCTTGTGGCAGGGTTGATTCAGGACAATTAAAAGGTAACAGAATAATAGGAAAAAGGTTTGAAATTACTTTGGTGCATCTGCCAGCCTGTCTCCCCACACTGGGGTCTTCTGACAGGGAGAGGGGGAAGTTCCAGCTGCTCCTCCTGGGGGCAGCTCTGGCTGACTCTGGGGGCTGAAGTTCCCTGGTGCCATCGGAGTGCAGAGCAGGAGGATTTATGCCTTGGGATGGAATAATCAGACTCTTTTGCATTGCTGGGCCATTCTGTTGAAAGAAGGACAGATCTGTGAGATTGTCTGGTGAATTGGACAAGTCTGGGACATTTGTTCCAATTTGATTTTTATAGCTCTGGAGGGACACGATAACCAAGCAAGCCATAGACATTTCCATTTATGTTCTCCAAAAATAGTGGGAGGCAGCGAGTGCTTCTGTGCCGGAGGATTATGTAGGTCAGCCTGGTTCTGAACCTGTTATTAAAAGTGACATTGCCAAAGAAAAACCAACAGAAAATGAAAGGAGCTTTGAGCAAGAACATCACCAGCACCTCTCTGTGTTTCACCCCCAAAGGGTTCCTGGGGCACTGTGCTTTCCTCACCTCTCCTGCAGCCTCTCCACCAAATGATGGTGGTAACAACCCCAGCTGCCATTCACCTGAAACAAATAGACGTGTAAGAGCAGCATAAAAATGGGTAACTGCCATAATGCTGATGGTTTAGGGGAAATTCAGTGTGATTTTTTGTAAATTACCTTTCATTTTCCTCGATGGTCGGGCTTGGAAGACCTGTGCAGCCTTTGGAGAATGTTCTGCCTTTTCTGAAGCCAATCTCAAGAGATTGGAGGCGTGATTGGGCTGTGAGTGCCTGGGCTGGGAGATGAGGGCAGGGCAGCTCATCTGAGATCCACTCACGGCTGGCAGGAGCTGCCTGAAGGGAGAGTAGCTGAGAACAGCGTTGAAACAATGAAGGAATTGCCAGAAATTCCTGGATTTTTCAGCGTAGGATGTTCTGAACCCTGTGGGTGCTGGCAGCCCACACCGCTTTCTGCAGAGCCTCTCATGGGAGAGGGGAACCCTGCTCTGTCCTGTCCTGGCAGTGCTGGGTTTGGGGTTTTGGGGAGCCCCAGCTGGGGCTGCCCCAGGGGGGTCAGAGGCAGCAATACCACCTGTCTAGGACTGAATTTCAAATGCAGATATCGAGGGGATTTAACAGCCAGAAATTTTAACCTTCCAAGGAGCAAACTGCTTCTGTTGGTTCCCATTCCCTGCCAGCGCCAGCTCTGGGCTTCTGCAGAGGCACAGCCACAACCTCCTTGGCGTTTGTCACTTCAGACCATTTTGGAATGATTTGCTGCTGTTTGGGGTTTTTCCAATGTGACAGATGCTCCAGCTGCGATTAGGCACCACTTTCAGAAGGCAGGAATGTAGATCTTAATGAAGCAACAGAAAATCCTGATTTCTGTTGGGCATGATCACTTTCTGTTCCTTTTGGGGAATGTGGTGCTGGGACAACCACAGTAAATTCCCAATAAACAGCTTTTGTGCTAATGAGCAGATCAGATCCATTTGGATTTGCCACATTTGAAAGCTGCCTGTGGCCTCATCATCCTTTGTCCTGATTATCGTGCCTTATGCTTTATTTGGATTTTGGAAAAGCAGTTCTTGGAGCGGATGAAAACTTCCATCAAGTGGCAGTTTGTGAAATCCCGTCTGTTCTGTGCCAGAAATGTGGGTCTGTGTTACCTGCCCAGGCTGGCATTGCTGCTGCAGCCTTGGAAACTCTCAAGGGCTGCAGCATTCATTTACAGGCTGCTCATTGGGAACTGCTCAAAGTTTTACCCTGGGTCATTGCTGGGCAGCAGGGCTGGAGGGAGAGGCTTCTAAGGAGTCCCAGTGGAGTGCTGTGACCCTTTTGTGGGTGTGACCCTTCTATGGGTGTGACCTTTTTATCAATGCAGCCCTTTTATGCATGTGACCAGTTTTTATGGGTGTAACCCTTTTATAGGTGTTACCACTTACAGTGTAACCCTTTTAGGGGTGTAACCAGTTATAGTGTATCCCTTTTATGGGTGTAACCTTTATATGGGTGTAGCCCTTTTATAGGTGTTACCAGTTATGCTGTAATCCTTTTATGTTTGTAACCATTTTTTATGGATGTAACCAGTTGTGGTGCAACCGTTTTTTAATGGATGTAACCAGTTGCGGTGTAACCCTTCTATGGGTGTTACCAGTTACAGTGTAACCCTTTTATGGTGTAGCCCTTTCATTGGTGTAGCCAGTTATGGTGTAACCCTTATATGGTGTTATCACTTACAGTGTAACCCTTTTAGGGGTGTAACCAGTTATGGTGTAGCCCTTTTATAGGTGTAACCAGTTATGGTGTAACCCTTTTATTGGTGTAACCGTTTTTTAATGGGTGTAACCAGTTATGGTGTAACCCTTTTATTGGGTGTAGCCAGTTATGGGTGTAACCCTTTTATAGGTGTTACCAGTTACAGTGTAACCCTTTTATGGATGTAACCCTTTTATGGTGTAACCCTTATATGGGTGTAGCCCTTTTATAGGTGTAACCCTTTTATTGGTGTAACCCTTTTATGGGTGTAACCCTTTTATGGGTGTAACCAGTTATGGTGTAACCCTTTTATGGTGTAGCCCTTTTATGGCTATAACCAGTTATGGTGTAGCCCTTTTATGGCTGTAACACTTTTATGGTGTAGCCCTTTTATAGGTGTAGCCCTTTTACTGGTGTAACCAGTTATGGCGTAGCCCTTTTATTGAACCCCAGACCAAGCGCTGCCACTGAGCCGTGTCCCACACGATGTCCCCTGGGCTGCTGCTCTGTGCCCTCAGCTCCCACCCCGGGGTGCTGGCGCAGCCGTGGGGTTCAGTGTGAGCTGGAGGAAGCAGGAGGGTCCAGGGGTAATTGGGTGATTTCTCAGGAGATCATGGGGAGCCCTGTGTACCCCCAGTTCTCCCAGGAGCAGCTCTGGCTCAGCATCAGCTCCAGGTGCCACGGAGGGATGGGAGCATCCACCCTCCCCTGCCCCACTGCAGAGATTTAATTATTGTCATAAACATCCACAGCTTAATGAGCCTCATTCTGGGCACTTCCTCTTCCTTTCTCCTTTTTTTTTTTTTTTTCCCCAGATTTATCTCTCCTGATTTCATGTTGTTCCTCCTAATTTACCATGGAAACAGGAGATCTCTGAATTATATTTCCAGCACATCTTCTGTCCAGACAGGGTTTGAACTGGCTGCATCAACCACCACTTCTCAGATGATTGGAGAACCTCGATACAAAATTATGGACATTTTGCTATTTAAGTTTGAGTTCTGTTTCTGTCAAATGAAGGAAGAAAGAACCAGAGGGAAAATTGCAGAAAATACACTGCAGCAAGATGAAATCCTCTGAAATAAGGAGGCACAAGTGGCATCCACAGTAAAATCTCTGGGAGTTTAACCCATCAGAGCGTTCCAGGAGCACGGGGCTGACTCCTGGGAGCCGTTTCCAGCTGTTAGCAGAGCGTAATTTCACTTTAGCTCCTCACCCAGCTGGCAGGCAAAACTCCAGATAGAGCCACTAGAATTTGGAAGTTACTGCCACCAGATTCAACCTTTTCACCTTAATTTGATGGTAAATTGGAAGTGATTCAGGACCTCTCAGGTGCTGAGCTGGTCTGGAGCTTGAGTGCTGCAGGATGTGGGGATTTTGCTTTTTACTTATTCTAATGGATTTATCGTTTTTTAATTTTTTTTTTTAAGCTTTTAATTTTTTTCCCAAGGAAATAATTTCTGGGTGCAGGAATGTGGCAAATACAGTTCTGACATGGCAACAAGCAGCAACCCCTGGCAGGGTGAATTCTCCTTCCTTCCTCTGAGCTCTCTGCTCTGCTGTGGGTGTTCGTGATGCCCTCAGCTGTGGCAGGGGAAGCACACAGCACTGAACTCCATATTTTGGTAGGCAAAAAGTGTTTCCATTTCTTTTCAACCATTGGTGAAATGCTTTTATTCCTTTTTAAAGGAGAATCCCTTTATTTTCACATGCTGTAACTCAGACTGCAGCAAACTGTGCATCTCTGGGTTGCTGTGTTGGCTGGCTGCTCCATTAGTAGGAATGTTCTGTGCTGGTAATTAACAAGGATCTTCCCAAAAAAGAGAAATTTCTCCTTGGCAGTGGAACTTTCTGGAGAAAAAATTTAAAATTGCATGAAAGGCTGAGGGAGCTGCTCCAGATTTGCTCCCAGGATCTGTAAATCAGGCAGGGGATTTACATGTTCTGCTGTTTCAGCTGGAATTCGCCTCCTCCATCAGATTATTTTAGCATTTTGTGGAGAGGACTAATTAAAATTTATCATCAAAGTAACTTTAGCTTTAATAGGACTCTGTCCCCAGTGTGACAGGAATCAAGTTTATGTTTGAAATCTTTACTGAGGCGCTCACAGGGAGCAGGGCTCCTCCATGCCTTGGTATCCTGCAAACACAGAAAATCAGGATTCTCCGTGTGTGGAGGGCTGAATTTGGGAATTCCAGGGATGCTGCAAAGGGCCCTGCAGCTGTGGGGCAGCCCCAGGGTCACCCAGGGCCTCCCCAGCAGCACTGGGAGGGTTTGGGACAGCCCAGGGGACAGCAGCTTCCAGCCTGGATTTGGGGTGGGTGGGAATTCCCATCCCAGGGATGTTTTTCTGGGATCAGGAGCAGCTCAGGGGCTCTGTGGGGTTTTCCCGGGACATTTCTCTGGGAACAGGAGCAGCTCAGGGGCTCTGTGGTGTTTTCCAGGGACATTTCTCGGGGAACAGGAGCAGCTCAGGGGCTCTGTGGTGTTTTCCAGGGACATTTCTCTGGGATCAGGAGCAGCTCAGGGGCTCTGTGGGGTTTTCCAGGGACATTTCTCTGGGAACAGGAGCAGCTCAGGGGCTCTGTGGGGTTTTCCAGGGACATTTCTCTGGGATCAGGAGCAGCTCAGGGGCTCTGTGGGGTTTTCCAGGGACATTTCTCTGGGATCAGGAGCAGCTCAGGGGCTCTGTGGGGTTTTCCAGGGACATTTCTCTGGGATCAGGAGCAGCTCAGGGGCTCTCTGGGGGGGTTTTCCAGGGACATTTCTCTGGGAACAGGAGCAGCTCAGGGGCTCTCTGGGGGGGTTTTCCAGGGACATTTCTCTGGGATCAGGAGCAGCTCAGGGGCTCTCTGGGGGGGTTTTCCAGGGACATTTCTCTGGGATCAGGAGCTGTTCAGGGGCTCTGTGGGGTTTTCCAGGGACGTTTCACTGGGATCAGGAACTGTTCAGGGGCTCTGTGGGGTTTTCCAGGGAAATTTCTCTGGGAACAGGAGCAGCTCAGGGGCTCTGTGGGGTTTTCCAGGATTTTAGTGAATGCCTGGCTTTGGTGGGGCAGCTGCTGCTGCAGGTTTCGTGTCCCAGGGACTCTCCAGGTGACAGAAACCAGCAGCCTGGTAGGGCTGTTGTGCATTTCCTGTGCTTGCAGACTGGAGGAATTTGGGGTCCCGTCCCCCCCTGTGCCTGGCTGGGCTCCTTCCCTCTCTGGCCTGGGGGAAGAGGCTTTTCCCAGATCCTGGTTGACTCTGCCCTGCTGCTGCCTTCCCTCTGTGCCCTTCTGTCCTCATCCCTGTTCCTGCCCAGCTTTCCCCTCCCATCCCCTCTCCACACCACCATCACCTGCCCTCAAAGATCCCAGCTCCCGGCAGCTCCTTCATGAATATTTGATTGGGGTTCGTTATCAGCAATATCCCGGGAGATGGCGAGGGAGACTGTGTGGGAGGGCGCTTTAAAAGCTTATCTTTAAAGCCATGATGTTTTGTGATTTAAAAATTAAGGATGGATTAACAAATGGAGAGCTGACACCGTCTGGGGAATCAAGATTGGAGAGAGGGAGAGGAGCATGACTCAACAAATTGTTTTATCACCAGCAAGTGCAGCTCTGGGGCGGATGTGCAGGGGCTGCTCCGGAGCTCTGACACTCAGCTCTTGCCTCAGCAGCTGTGCAGCCGACTTAATTAAAAACATTTATTTCCCCAAAATGAGAAGTCTGCAGAACGACTGCAAGCGAGTGGATTAAACAGGACTCGCTGGGATTTTGTGGATATTCTGCTTTCATCCTGTGTTTTTTATGCAGGGAACATGGCTTTGCTCACCCCAAAAATCCCAAAATTCACCCCAAAAATCACCACTTTTGACCCCAAATTTGACCCAAAATTTCCAAACACCCCCCCCCCCAAAAATCACCCCCAAGATTCCCTGAATTCACCTCAAAATTGACCCAAAATTCACCCCAAAATTCAAAATTCAGAACTCAACTCCATGGCTTGTAAATGGAGGGGCTGCTCCAGGAGATTCCCCTGGAGGGGCTGTGCCATGCCCGGGGTGTTGGACTCTGAGGGGTGGGACAGGGACGTGTCTGGGGCAGGGAATGCAGAATTCCTGAGGGAGCTGGACAAGGGCTGAGCCTGAAGCAAAGGAGGCTCAGGGGGACCTTGTGGCTCTGCACAAGTCCCTGCCAGGAGGGGACAGCCGGGGGTTTGGGATCTGCTCCCAGGGACACAGGGACAGGAGGAGAGGGAATGGCCTCAGGGTGGATTTTGGGAACAATTCTCCATGGAAAGGGTGCTCAGGCATTAGAAGGGCTGCTGGAGGTGTCCCCATCCCTGGAGGGGTTTAAAACCATGTTGATGTGGCACTTGGGGACACGGGGCACTGGTGGGGCACAGTGTCAAGCTTTGCCAAGGGAAATACAGGTGGTATTAGGGAAATTTTTTTACAGAAAGGGTGATAAAGTACTGGAATGGTCTGCCTGGGGAGGTGGTGGAGTCACCATCCCTGGATGTGTTTAAGGAAAGCCTGGATGTGGCACTGGGTGCCGTGGGTTGGTTGAGGTTGGGGCTGGGTTGGACTTGATGATCCTGGAGCTCTCTTCCAACCCAGTGATTCTGTGATCCTGTGGTTCTGTGGTTCTGTGATCCTGTGATTCTGTGGTTTTGTGATCCTGTAGTTCTGTGGTTCTGTGACTCTGAATTCTGTGATCCTGTGGTTCTGTGGTTCTGTGATCCTGTGGTTCTGTGGTTCTGTGATTCTGTAGTTCTGTGGTTCTGTGACTCTGAATTCTGTGATTCTGTTGTTCGGTGATCCTGTGGTTCTGTGATTCTGTGGTTCTGTGATCCTGGCAGTGCTGGGGAAGGGTTGGGTTCTGATCTTGGAGGGCTTTTCCAGCCTGAGGCATTCCCTGGCTCTGTGAGCTGACAGAGTTCCCACACCGTGGTTTGGCAGAGCTCTGAGGGTGTCCCAGCCCCAGGCCCCAGCCCTGGAATGAGCTGCTCTGTGTGTGAGCTCCGAGAAAGAGAATTTTACATGGAAAATTCCACGTTTTCTGTTAAAATAGAGGTGGCAGCAAAGCAGCTCCTGTGCAGGGCGAGCTCCCTGAGTAGGTAGACTTGGAATGCCAGAGAGAATTGAATCAGTGGTGGCTGAGCTGCCTCTTCACTCTCTGGTTTGGAATCAATCTCATCAAGTCCTTTCAATATGCCATAATATTGGGAGAAATGATTAATACAAACCGTGGAAACGGAGATGGAGTTTTGAAATTAATTTCAAATATTAAAAGTGTTAATCAAAGTGTTAATTTCCCTCACTCCCACTGCAGTAGTTTTTGCAAAGTAAAGATAACTTTGGTCATCTTTTCCCACCACAAAATGAATTAAAGATAGAGGAGGTGGATGTTTTACGTGAAATAACAGTTAACATCTGTTTCCTTAGAACTTACACTGATTTAATTACTTTTCATTTGTTTAATACTCAGAACATCATTTAAATTCCTCCATACAAGTCAGACTTTAAGAGAAGATGTGTTGGCCCTTGTTCCTCATTCCCAGCTGGGCTGAGGAGCAACCTCAGAGCCTGACAGGGAGATTTCGGTGGAGGAACCCCACCCTGCAGCCCAGGGATTTACAGAGCAAGCAGAATCTCCTCTGCACTGTCATTATTTGCACACGGAGCTCTGGAGTGGAGCTCTTGATCTCCACAGCTCCCAGGGGATGTGGGAATGCCGTGGGATAACGCACGCTGCAGGCCTGCCAGGAGGTGCAGGGGCCACGCTGTGAAATTCCATCTGCAAATACGAGAAGGAAATTCAATTAAGTGGAGACTAACACGAGGAGTGCCCCACAGGAAGGGAAAGGGGCACGTTCAGCATATTAATTCTTCCTTATCCTTTCTTTGGCCTCTCTTTGGTCTTGTGAATCCCACATTTCCTCGTGCTGCCTTGCCCTAATCAAGATTCTGCAAAAAAAAGTAGTGATAAAACTTCTTGGTGGCATAAAAACTGTTCACAGATTGATTGATTGATTGATTGGGGGCTGTGACTTCATTTCTGGTGCATTAATATTTTGGCTCTCCGAAGTTCTTGCTGTAAAGTGAATTTCCTTGGGTTTATTCTTGGTGCAGCACAGAGCAGCTTCCCCTACACTGCCACAGGTGTGGGTGCCCAGTTCATGAAATCAGTTCTGAGGCATTAAAGATTGATGATGGTTTTGGAAGCTTTCAGGGCGCTGTGGGCTCTCCTGGGGGCTGATTCCTGCAGCAATCCCTGCTCAGTTAAACACTCCGGATATTGGCAGATGTTTTACGGGTCTCTCAAGTCCAGCACCAGATGAGGAGAATCACTCTGGCTTTAATGGGCTGCTGGTTGAAAAGGCTCTTTAGAAGGCAGGCAGTGAAGAGCTCTGTGCTGAGGAATATCCATATTCCAGCCTGGGCTTCCTGGGAGGAACTCGTGGGGCTGGGAGAGACCTTGGAGTCCCCAGTGCCATGGCAGGGACACCTGCCACTGTCCCAGGCTGCTCCCAGCCCTGCCTGGGCTGTCACTGGGTGTCCCTGGCCACTGAGGTCCCTCTCTCAGCCCCAGTCCCCAGCTGGCTGTGGTGTCCAACATGAGATTTCCCTGAGGCACTGCTGGGATGGATCCTGGCTGCCTCCCCAGGGCTTGCTGCTGTCTCCTTTTCCCACCCTGGGGGCAGAGCTCCGTGGATGGAGAGCCTCGTGCCTTGGCAGTGCAGGGGCTGGGCCTGCCAGCCTGCAGAGTGGCTTTATTGAACCATATTGCATTTTTAGTGCTCATTGGAGAGAGGGCCATTAAGGCTCAGCCGAGTACATTAAGAACATTACTCCAGTGTGAAGGAGATGGGGATTATGAGAACGACTGGAAAACCAAGGAATTATAGAGTTCTGGTTCAGTTCTCCATTTCCTTGTCTGAGGGCTGGGGACAGAACCTATTCAAACAATCCCCAGCTTTGCTGAACGTGCCCGTTTTGGGTCCCAGAAGAACAGAGGTGTGAGCTCCCAGCAACGACCTTGGTGTGAATCTGGAGGCAAAACGTGCTGCAGCAGGGGAGGAGCCATCCAAAGGCCAGGTGGGAGCTGACAAAACCCTGCCCTGGTACCGCAGCCATCCCAGCTGCAGGTAGCCAGGACCAGTGTGGGTACAGAGCTGTCCTCTGGGGTTCAGCTCTTCAACCCTACCTGGGCCTTGTTCTGTGTCCCTGATCTGCTGCAGAGCTTTTGGAAGCCCTGTGAGAGTGTTTTGTCATGCTGTAAATGCTGGTCTCTCCTTGGGTGGAAAAACAAGGAAACATGTTTCCTTCCAAAATTATCTCCCAAGGATCGCTTCTCCTCCCTGCCCTCCCACGGAGCTGTCTCACAGTGTCCTCGCTGCTGGCTGGCTTTGTCACTCTTTGGAGAGGTGACAAGGCAGTGCTGGCCCTGGCACAGCAGCCACAGCAGAGCCATTACCTGGGAGCAGCCCCAAACGCTGTGGTGCTGCTGAGAAAAACGGGCTGGGAATTGGGAATGCTGCAGCCCATCATGGGGAAAAGCCCCATCACGGGGAAAATGCAGCAGGTGCCACTGGCGGTGCTGCAGGAACCCCGTTTGTCACCCGCCTGCAGGGCTGGGGCTGCTCCCCTGCAGAAATTCAGTTTATTGCCGGTCTGGAGGGGTTAGCAGCAGCTGCAGGCCTGGCTCTGGGCTGTTGGTGCTGCAGCTCCTGCCTGGTGGCAGGGCTGGGCTGCAGCTCTGCTCTCCCCGGGTATTTTGGGCGCTGTGTTTGTGTCTCTCCC
Organism: Acrocephalus arundinaceus; assembly: GCA_021534815.1. Lineage (NCBI taxonomy): Eukaryota > Metazoa > Chordata > Aves > Passeriformes > Sylviidae > Acrocephalus > Acrocephalus arundinaceus. The sequence continues at coordinate 19,405,934 of JAJEOU010002284.1, forward strand.
CCCGGCGGAGCTCACACCGCCCACAGTGTTCCTGGAGCAGCCGTGTCTGCCAGAGCTGGCACTGCTGGGGGGCTCTGCTGTGCCAGCTCTGCTGTGCCAGCTCTGCTCAGGGGCTCTGCAAGGACCGGCCCGGGGCTCAGTGGGCACACGGGGTGGAGCTGGGCTCCCAGCCGGGTCCCCGAGCTGCTCCAGCTCTGTGACTGGGTTTATCCCTGCACGATTTGGGATTTGTGCTGTTGGAGGTCAGACCCAACGCCTCCCCCCGGGGGTTGTTCCCATGGCTCAGCAGGTGCCCCAGGATGGGATCTGACAGGATCCCAGGGATCCCCAGTGGGAGCCCTTTCACCTTAACCCAGCTCTGTGAGTCTGGGTCTCTCTTTGCTCTGGGTTGTTAGAAACAGGTGAAAGACAAAGCTCAGGGCATAAGGGAAGTTGTTCAGCTGAGGAGCAACCTGCTCTGGGCCTTCCAGAGGAAACAGGGAAGGGTTTATCCTTCCAGAGGAAACAGGGAATGATTTATCCTTCCAAAGGAAAACCAGGGAATGGTTTATCCTTCAAAGGAAACACAGGGAATGGTTTATCCTTCCAAAGGAAGCTGGGAATGGTTTATCCTTCCAAAGGAAAAACAGGGAATGGTTTATCCTTCCAGAGGAAGCTGGGAATGGTTTATCCTTCCAAAGGAAAACCAGAATGGTTTATCCTTCCAGAGGAAACAGGGAATGGTTTATTTTTCCAAAGGAAAACCAGGGAATGGTTTATCCTTCCAAACGAAAAACAGGGAATGGTTTATCCTTCCAAAGGAAACAGGGAAGGGTTTATCCTTCCAAAGGAAAACCAGGGAATGGTTTATCCTTCCAAAGGAAAAACAGGGAATGGTTTATCCTTCCAAACGAAAACCAGGGAATGGTTTATCCTTCCAAAGCAAAACCAGGGAATGGTTTATTCTTCCAAAGGAAAAACAGGGAATGGTTTATCCTTCCAAAGAAAATGGGGAATGGTTTATCCTTCCAGAGGAAACAGGGAATGGTTTATCCATCCAAAGGAAAATCAGGGAAGGGTTTATCCTTCCAGAGGAAACAGGGAAGGGTTTATCTTTCCAAAGGAAAAACAGGGAAGGGTTTATCCATTTAGGGGTTTTCTTCTTGTTTCCCTGCAATCCCAGCTCCTTCCAGGGCTAACATTCCATCGCTGGGTGGATCTCAGAGCCCTCCTGGGCAGGTTCCCCTCTGCAGGGCTCTGCTCCAGGCACAGAGCTGCACCAGCAAAAAGGATTTCAATGTTTGACGTGGTTTGTTCTGTTTTCTGCTGCCTTTCCCCACGTGGCTGCACTGTGTGGCTCCAGTTGTGCTGTGGCAGATTTTAGGACACCAAAAGCTCCCAATCCCTTCCTGAGCCAAGCCCTGGGCTGGGCCCATTCCCACTGGATGCTCCCAGGCACAGGCAGCTCCTGGTCCTGCAGCACATCCTCCTTTTCCTGCTGGCCTGTCGCACAAACAGAGCTTTCCTACATCTCTCAAAGTGATCTTACACCATCCTTATAATTTAATTTAGTGTTCCCAAGGAGAGTCTTAATTTTTTGTATATTACTGGAGTTTAACTGCCATAATAAAGGACAATTTTGAGGTGATAAAACACACCAGGAATGTCATTAAATATGCAGCAAAGGTCTGACACAATGGAATTAAGCATTAATGAATAACATACCAGAAATATTAGTCTTCCATATTAGTTTAGGTGTTCTTTTGTTGGGTAACGATGAAGGCTAATGTGAAAAAATGAAACAATAAACAAGATTAGTGAAAATGAAATTTCCAAGTGATTCAGTAGCTTCTTCATGTGCAGAAAGTTTCTAAGTTAGAGCTGTTGGGTATCCACAGGGATCCTTTTCCTTGGATAAATTGTTGTCATTCCGTGTTTTAATGTAATTTTATTACTGGTGCACTTTCCATTTTTACAATTGAATTGCCATAGTATGGAGATGTAATTTAAATCGAGCCCATCTGCAGAGCAGGGCAGTTGTAAACTCCTTTTAGTGCCACAAGCAAGGACTTTGGAGCTCTTGGCAGGCAGGAGTGAGCATTCCTGGGGAGCAGGGCATGAATTGTTCCAGGGAAGAAAGGAGCAGCCAATCCAGAGCCTTGTTAGGACTTTGATTTAGGACACCAGGGCCCAGCTGGAATTTCTGGATCCCTCTACAAGTAATTTTTTAACTTGAACTTCCTTTTCTGGAGGATCCTGCATGTTCTGGGCTGATTTGGCCTCTCCATTTATTTTTTCTCCCCTTGCAGCGTGGTGCTCAGGATGTCCCACCTCCCAGAGCTGTGTTTGGTGGTGGGTGCAGAGAATGGAACCCACCCAGCTCTCCCTGGGTGTGCCTTGGTCTGGTTTCACTGGGGGCAGAAGGAATCCATTTATTTGCATTTCTGGCTTTCCTGTCCCTCAGCTCATTCCCACAGGCTGGAATTCCTTTGGGGTGCAGGGGGCAGAGCCCCTGGGCACCCCCTGGGTTCTGTATCCTGGATAAATCCCTCTTTCCTTGTGCTGGAACAGCAGAGAGCAGCTGGCAGCTCAGAGCAGCCCCTGGGCACCCCCTGGGTTCTGCACCAGCCTTTCCTTGGGGATGGGCAGGAATTCCTGGATAAATCCCCCTTTTCTTTTGTTGGGAATGTCCTGCTGGGCTCAGAGCAGCCCCTGGGCACCCCCTGGGTTCTGTATCAGCCTTTCCTTGGGGATGGGCAGGAGTTCCTGGATAAATCCCCCTTTCCTTGTGCTGGGAATGTTCTGCTGGGCTCAGCGCAGCCCCTGGGGACTGCTGGCACCTTGTCCCCCGGTGGGGCAGGAGATTTTCCACACCCAGCTCCGGAGTTACCTTGCTCACCTGTTTTATTGTGGGTTTGCAGCGGTGGGAACGGGACTGGAGATCTTCCTACCCTGGAATAACTTCCTGAAGATGTGATTGTGTCCTGTGGGAGGCTGATGGCAGGTCCTGCAGCGTGGGTTTGTTCTGGGTTTTGGTTAAACACAAACCAAGGCTTGGCCCTAAGCCCCTCCCTGGGACTGCAGCAGAGCCACGTGTGAGGCACAGAGGGATTCCCAGCCTCTCCTTGGGATCTGGTGGGTTTGTTCAGCTGTTTGAACTCCTGTCCCTGCTGAGGAGTTTGGTGTGAGCCCCAGCTGTGTTTCAGGACTATAAAATGATCTTTTGTCACTCTGGTTCTTTGGGATGTGGTTGGGCTTTATCCCCTCAGCTGTGCTGCCCAGGTTGTCACACGGGGAGGATCCTGACTTCTTCAGAGTCAATTTTCAGCGTCACTGCCGCTGGTTTCTCATCTGCACAGCACACGAGGTTTACAAGTCACATTCATTGCAGCTGATCAATTGGGTGTGCAGGGAATGGCAGGGAATGCCAGAACCCAGCAGTGATATAGAAAATGTACAATGAAATGGAAAAAACCCACTGAGTGCCTTTGAGGTTTATTTCATTCCTTCCCCAGTTAATTCCCCTCCTTTGGCTGCCCCAAACTTCAGTTAAAGTGTTTGATGGATTTATTTCCCCTTGTGTGATTTGGGTCCTGCTTGTTGGAACATCCTGGGGCCACAGCAGCTCCCTGGCAGGAGAAGGGATCAGATCTGATCTGATCTCTGAGGGATCAGAACTTTCCTGTACTCGAGGAATTTTTCTCTTCTTTTTCTCTTCTTTTTCTCTTCTTTTTCTCTTCTTTTTCTCTTCTTTTTCTCTTCTTTTTCTCTTCTTTTTCTCTTCTTTTTCTTTTTCCTTTTATTTTTATTTTTACTTTTATTTTCATTTTCATTTTTTTTTTTTTTTTTTTTCCTTTACAAAGTCTAGGTAGCATTGCTGTAACAATAAGCAGACGGGACTCAGTTTGTTCATCCAGAAAAAGCCAATTCTTTATTCACACAACTCATTTTATACAGTTTCACAGGCGTGCAGCACCCATTGCTTGGTATTTTTCTTACTCAGGTGATTGGTGTGTGCCCAGGCTCAGGAGTTCCCGTTTTTCCTTTGTGCATTCTCATGGGGCAGATCTATTTTTCCTGCAGGTGCCACTGATTTTTCTCCCCAAGGGCAGATTATGCAAAGGAACTTTTCACACCTGAGATTGTTTTGCAGGGACCTGGTGAGCTGCACTCAGGAGAGGTGACAGCAGCTGGGTAATTCAGCAGGGCAGGAATTTCCAGTTACCTGGAAACACACATAAACCCAAACCATACTTTTCAAGGGCAGCAGGCACTATAGCTGGGGTTGGGTTTTTTTCAGAAACCTGCTCCTCATGGAAAAATACGAATTTAGAAATAGCTTTTATCAGCAAGTTAATAATATACTGAAATACAAATACAAACTCAGTCTTTAATTAGATTTCACAGAATTAAGTCAAGTAATAAATATATACACACATAACTGTTGTGTAACAGCCGTTCATTAATCTCTGCTGTTTCTTTAAAAGTAACTTTTAAACTTTTATTTTTAACACCTTTCACCTGTCTCCAGCACACTGTGCTTAACCTGAGCTGTTCTCAAACCATCTTTAAAATCCTCATTTTGGGGGTTCTCTGAGCAGTGAGGAATGTCTTGGAATTGCTGCCAGGGGAGCAGCAGTGCCAGGGGTTTGTCTGTTGTTCCCAGAACTCTGATAAACATCCAGGAGGCAGCTGCTGATTTTAAAGGAATGTGTTCATCAGATTAATTGTGAGTTCTTTAACAGCCATCAGCACCGACATAACTTTGTGAGTGGTGTTTTCAGCCTTGCCCAAAGTGATTCCCCCCAAAAGAGGATCTCTGCAGATAAATCAGCTGAAAAAGTGTTAAATTGTCTCTTTTGCTACCTGCTAATCCAATTAAGTGGCGATAAGGAAAACAGCTCCTGGAGAATTTCAGGGGAGCAGAATAATGTGCTCAGTGTTGGAGCAGAATGCAGATAGCAGCAATCACCGCGGGTCTCCATGGCTACTGCAGCGCTCTGATCCAGCCCCTGCATCCCCTGAGCTCCAGCACAGCATCCTGGGGCTCAGGGGGACAGGAGCAGCAGGGTCTGCTCAGGGGACTGCTCAGGGACTGCTCAGGGGCTGCTCAGGGGTCACTCAGGGGTCACTCAGGGACTGCTCAGGGACTGCTCAGGGGTTACTCAGGGACTGCTCAAGGATTGCTCAGGGGCTGCTCAGGGTTTGCTCAGGAGCTCTGCTCAGGGACTGCTCAGGTTTTGCTCAGGGACTGCTCAAGGATTGCTCAGGGACTGCTCAGGGATTGCTCAAGGATTGCTCAGGGGTTGCTCAGGGATTGCTCAGGGGTTGCTCAGGGGTTGTTCAGGGATTGCTCAGGGATTGCTCAGGCTCTGTTTGTCCCCAGCCCCTGGGTGCTCCCAGCTGCTTTGGTCCCTGCACTGGGGCCTGACCTCCATGCCAGGCTCTGGCACAGGGAATTGGCCTTTCCCTGGCATTCCCAGGGAAAAAATCCTCACCTGCTGCTCCTTCAGAGGGTTTGTGCCCGGATCCCACTCCTCAGGGGTGTGGGCTCTGTGCACCCACCCTTTATCCCAGCAGCCTGTGGGTTATTCCATGGTGTGGGATCCACAAATTCATGGGATCATAAAATCCTCTCGTGGTTTGGCTTGGGAGGCACCTCGGGGATCTTCTTGTTCCACCCTTGGTGCCATGGTGGGGCACCTGCCACTGTCCCAGGCTGCTCCCACCCTGCCCAGGGATCCAGGGCAGCCCCAGCTCACCCCGGGTGGCTCCCAGGTTCTCATCCTGGCTCCCAGGTTCTCATCCTGGCTCCCAGGTTCTCATCCTCTGCCACAGCTCTTTGTGCTGCCTGGAGCGTTTGTCACTTCTCCGGGCCACCAGGGGCAATGAATAACTGCAGGGATCCTGTGACAAGATCCTGAATTTGCAGCTTTGATGTTTTTCCCACCGAATTCCCTGGGAGGTTTTTCCCTCAGAGGCGCTGTGGATTAACCTGACAGTTTCAATAACCGTGCACACGTTTTCTGTTGTGGTGGGATGTGGGATGAGGATATGGAAGCTGAATTTACTCCTTGTGCCTTTAGGACAGTTCACACCCAACCCCCGGGCACTCTGCTCGCCCAGGGATGACAAAGGGCATTTATCCCTAATTCCTCCTTCCATTTATCCCTAATTCCTCCTTCCATTTATCCCTAATTCCTCCTTCCATTTATCCATAATCCCTTCGAGCACAGGGGGGAAGGCTGGCAGGGCACCGTGGCATCTGCTCCTTTTGGGGAAGCTCTCCCTGGGCTGGGAGCAGCTTTGTGAGGGGCTCAGGGATGGGCGCACAGTCAGATTTCAGCATTTCAGAGCTGCAGTTCGCTTTTCCCGGCTGTCCCGCGGTTCTCTCCGGGTTTGCTTTGCCCTGGGGTGAGGAGGATGCCCCGGGGCTTGAGCCTCCTCCTCCAGGTTCTTCAGCCTCCAACGCCTTCTGCAGTGCCTCAGTCACCAGGACTTTTAAATCTGGGTTTAAAAGCTCTCTGTGAATCCCTCCCTTGTCCTGCTGCCTTTTAATTAACTCATCCCCAGCGCTGGTTTTTATTAAGAGCCCTGATTCGTTATTAATTAACGCACGGCGCGCCGTGGAGAGCAGGTTGGTATCAAAGATGCCGTAAAAGATGAAAGTGTTTACTACTGAGAAACGAAATAATTAAGGCAAAAGTTGCGTTTTCATCTGCCAGCAACAACCAGAATGTCAGTGGAGATGGGATCTTTTTTAATTTTATTTTTTCTAAAACAAACCAGAGAACCATAACACAGGAACTGTGCTTGAAATGGCGAGTTTTGGTCTGGCTGCAGGGAGCTGTGACGGTGCTGATGCTCTTTGCTGTTCATGAGAAATTCCATTCCCAGAGTTTATCTTGGGGTTTCCCTGTTCGTGTCTGCCCACCCTGTTTGGTGGTGGGCACTTGAATGAATGGGGATTTTCTTACACCATGTGGGTTTGGCTGTTCCCATTCCAGGTAAGTGATTCCAGTGGAAGCATTTTCCCCCAGTAGCCCTCAAGCTGCAAAATCCAAAAGAATTTCAGCCTCCACTGAGACAAAACCTGTCCAATGCACTGTCAGTGCTGCCTCTCAGCCTGTTCTTTTGGGGGTTTATTTATCAGTTTAATCTTGCTCAGGTCGCTGTTTCCTGGTTTAATTCCTCTTCTTTTCATCCTTTCACTGCCCATTTCTCTGCTCATTTTGCATTTCTGCAGTGGGCTGGGTACAGTCTGTGTGATCCCTGACCCTCCCAGCCGTGCAGGCTGTGGTGTCAGAGCAGGAATTGCATGGATCCCTCTGGATGTGGCCGTGGATTGCCTGGAAGGGCAGAGATCCATGGCAGAGTTCCTCCCCTCCCTTGGGGCCCTGCATTCCCCCCTCGCTGCCCTGGCTGTGCTGTCCCCTGCCGTGTCCCTGCCCTCCTCTGAACGTCCCTTTGTGCCCTGCCCCCAGCACACACTGGGCACCAATAAAAATGTATTTGTCTTGGTTTGGGGTAAATTTGGGAGGAAACCTGAATGGGGTTCTTTTGAAAAAGCAAACCTAAACAGCTTTTCTCTTACAACTGCTCTGGGAAAAAGAATTTTGGAGAAAAGTGGAAAAAATATTTATTTAACAAACCAAGCGCTCGCGAGCACAAAGAGTGAATGATATGAAACAAGAAAATGTTCTGTTCTGAAGTGAGTGACAAACTGAGCAGGTCTTTGTCGTGGGTGCAGGTGGGCTCTGCATCGCCCAGTCCCTGAAGATCCCCCAGGACCGCAAGGACAAGAGCATCGACTTCGACAGGATCATCCGGCAGCTGCTGGAGACACCCAACGCCAGGGCCATCGTCATCTTCGCCAACGACGAGGACATCAGGTCAGGCTGCTGCCACCCTGCCCCGGGCCCCGAGGGCACCCTGCTCTGGGCAGGGACAGCCGGGAGAGGGGCGGGGAAGGGGCTGGGGTGGGAGCCACGGGGGGAATGGGGAGTTGGGAATGGGGGGAAGCACCGGGGGGGAGCATGAGGCGGCTGCCCTGGCTGGTGGGGCAGACTGGGCTGGAGGGACAGAAACGGGGACCAGGATATGAGAGCTTTTCCTGGAATGGAGACCAGGATCTGGGAGCTCTTCCTGGAATGGGGACCAGGATCTGGGAGCTCTTCCTGGAATGGGGACCAGGATCTGGGAGCTGAATGGGGACCAGGATCTGGGAGTTTTTCCTGGAATGGGGACCAGGATCTGGGAGTTTTTCCAGGAATGGGCACCAGGATCTGGGAGCTTTTCCAGGAACGGGACCAGGATCTGGGAGCTTTTCCTGGAATGGGCACCAGGATCTGGGAGCTTTTCCAGGAACGGGGACAAGGATCTGGGAGCTTTTCCTGGAATGGGGACCGGGATCTGGGAGTTTTTCCTGCCACGGGGTTACTCGTGTTGGATGGCAGGGCTGACCTTTCCTCTCAGAGGAATTAGGAGCACGCCCCCCTCTCCAGACTCATCCTACTTTGTGTAATTCATTAATTCAGAGTCTGTTTTATGGCAAATGACAGTTAATAGTGACAGAGTGACTTGGATGCTCAAGGTTAAACCACACGGAACGGGCTCATAAAATAACACAAAGAATATTTTATATTTCATTGCTCACTTGCATATCTGGGCCCAGAATTTGAAGTTAGCTTAAAATTATGATGGAATCATTGGTTGCTGAGAGGCCTGGTCCCACAAAATGAGACAAAAAGAATTTAAGAAAAAATTTTAGTAGAGACAATGGTAAAACTCTGAGTTTTGGTGGAATCAATCACTCAGTCATGGGCTAAGGGTGAATTTAGAGTTCCACTGGTGCTGCCTGGATCACGGGATGGTTTGGGTTGGGAAGGACCTGTGAAGGTCACCCAGTTCCATCCTTCCCTGGCCCAGGTGATTCAGGGTGCCCCCAGCCCCTGAGCTCTGCTGGGCTCAGCCCCAGGCAGCCTGGAGGGGCCCTCTGAGCTCACCCATCCCCTCTGCCACCCCATTCCCCTCCCGTGGCAGTGAAATCCCATTCCAACCGAGCGTTCCTTTCCACAGGCAGGTCCTGGCAGCTGCCAAGCGGGCGGACCAGGTGGGACATTTCCTGTGGGTGGGCTCCGACACCTGGGGCTCCAAGGTGAGCCCGCTGCTGCAGCAGGAGGACGTGGCCGAGGGAGCCATCACCATCCTGCCCAAGAGGGCCACCATCGAGGGTAAGAGCCTGTCCTGCCCCTGCCCTGCCTGTCCCCCCGAGGGTTTGGGGATGAACCTGTGGGCACAAGCGGTGTCCAGGGCTTGGGATACATTCCATATCCTGATTGTCCCAGAGTGTCCCTGTTCTCCTGTGGAAACCCAAGCTGTTCCCTGCTGAGCAGCTGTTGTCACAGAGCTGGGGAGGAGGTGGCAGGGCTTTGTCCCTGAAAAGGAAAACCCAGCGGGTCTGAACTCTCATGTGCACACAGGGGAGGGAGCACACAGGGGTCTCCTCTCTGAAGCAGAAAGTTTTTTACTGAAGGACTAAAGCTTCATTTTTCCATCCGTGGTTTCCATTTAAACTCAGCTTAACTTTTATTTCAGATCAAGCGCTGTATTTATCCACATTGCTTGTGTGCCTCAGAAATATCCACGCTTGTACAGATGTGTGTGTGGTGAACTGGGGGAAACTCGTTTTGCTTGATCCCTTTGTCTCTGAACTTTGTGCTCTGGAGTGTTTGTTGTCTGATCTCGCCTCGGTTTGTTAGGGTTGGGGTTTGGATTTGGATTTGGACTCAGATTTGGATTTGTTAATCCTGTTGTGGGTAAAGGTACTTTAACATCCACGTGGCTTCCCCTGGGCACCAGGGAGGTTGGTCAGAGCCTGTGTCCTCTGGAATGAGGAGGAAAAGTTCCTTCCAGGGGAGGCAGCGAGCAGAGAAACCCAACTCCTCTGCTGGCCCGCTCCTCGAACACGCTGCCCACATTAAAATGGGTTCTGGTGTCTTCACTCCCTGGAAAACCAAATATTTGCATTTTTCCTGTGCCTGCACTCCGTGCTCATTGGTTATTCCTCTCAGGTAGATCATCTGTTTCATTCCTTTACATTTTTAACCCCCCGAGGCACTCTTGGATGTTATTTCTCCGTAAATACAGAAAGTTGACAGACAATGAAGTGGTTTGTTTCAGAAAACCAGGATATTTTAATAAGCTTTTCACACCGTCTGTATTCATCCCTGAGGGCTTCTGACACAGAAACAAAAATTCTGTCAACAGCACACAGAAACAAAAACTCCCCACGTTTGTTTGTTTGTTTGTTTTAAAATCTTTCCCTTTCACGTTACGCATTGAGCCCCTCCTGGGAAGCACGAGGGGGTTGGAGCAGTGAGTGAGGATGGCAGGGAGGGAGAGCTCGGGTGCAGAAAGTCAGGTAAGCTGGAGCTGTGGATATCAGTGGATTTGCAAAAAAATTGGGTTTATTGAGCCTGTAAATATCTCCTTGTTCAGTGACTGCTGGGGACTGCTCTGCTTCCCTCCCTGTTGTTTTCCTTTGGCCACGAGAGCCAGAGAAAGGAATTTGACATTTCAACGTCATTCTTTCACCAGCCAGAAATGAATGCCTGCTTCCTAAAACTCAGCAAGGCATGGCTCCTGATGAGTGTGATAAATGAAATCTCCAATTTTTCCATGAGGGCACAGGGTAAAAGAAATAAAGCACCTCGGTTTTCCCTGCAAACTGAAGGAACCAAAGTGCAGGAGCTCGGAGCCCTGAGCAGATCCCACCCTGGGGCTGCCAGGCTGCAGGGCAGGCCACAGCTCCATTCCTCTGCATTCCCTGAGAGTTCTGGAGTCATGGATGAGGGGGTTGCCTTTATTTTACTCCAGAAAAACATCTCTGGGTTTTTTTCCCCTTTCCCTTTATCTGTCTTAAGTAGTAGTTGGAATATGTTGGAAGAAGATTCCTGAGGAGCCTTGCTGGGAGCACAGAGAGCACCACAGCTCGTGTGCCCTCACCTGAACGTTGGCACAGCAAAGGGAACAATGTTTGTTTGGCTAATGGGGAATAACGTTTGGCTAATGGGGAATAGTGTTTGGCTAATGGGGAATAGTGTTTGGCTAATGGGGAATAGTGTTTGGCTAATCAGGCAGGAACCCTCAGCTGCACTGGGGTGGGTGAGCTGCCAGGCCAGGGGAGCATGGCACACTCTGGGTTAGCAGGGCTTTGTCTGCACAGCTGTTGGTCACAAATCATAAACTAAAACATTCATTGTACAGAAAAAAAAAATAGAATTTTTAAAAAATTATTTTCAAAAAATAATTTTTCAAATTATTCTTTACCCCCAGCTGTGCCTTCAGTTCAGACTGCAGGTGTGAAGTGCAGCTGTGCCGTGGTTTTACACCTCTGGGCACAGGTAGCAGCTGATGTTCCTTCGTTTCTGGCAGCGGGAATGCCCCAGCAGCCTGGGACTCCAGAGGGGCCTGAAGTGTTTGGCTTTTTGTAGGATCAGGCCCCAGATCCAGAGTTATTTGTCTTGGTACTTGATGTCACTCCTGGGACAGAATTTTCTGTGCCACAGTCCCACGGGGGGGATTTAGGAAATCATTAGATGAACTGAATTCATTCATCTTAAGTCAGTCTTAATATAGCCTGATTGTGTTTGATGTAATTATGCTGAAAGGATAAAGTTGCATTTTATTTGCATAATTGCAGCAGACAGGGAGCCAGAGAAGTGCACATGAAAGAGGGATCACTCCTTGGCAAGTTGGGAAGGTGCTCCAGTGCCAGCCTAGGCAGGTACAGGGAACTGGAAAGGATTGGAGAGGTTTTCAGGGGAAAAGAGGAGTTTTATTTATTTGTTGGTTGGTTTGTTGTTTGTTTGTTCATGGAGCAGCTGTGGCAGCAGGATGCTGTGCCCTGGTCCTTGGTGCTCTGAGCTCTCCCAAATCAGAGCTGTGCTGGGCCCTCCTGACACCAGAGGAGATTCCCAAACCTCATCCCAAGTCCCAGAAATCGTTTTCCTCTTCCCCTCAGCTGTGAGGGACGAGGATCTCCTCTCCTCCTCCTTTCCCTCCCCCTTTCCCTGTGCAGTGTTTATTTATCAGACTGGCAGCTCCAGTCTGGAGCTGGGAGCAGTTGGTCCAGGCAGACACTGCTGAGCACCCCACAGCTCTGGGTCCTCCTCTGATGTTTTTCCTTGGAAGACTCTTCCCCACCTTTCTCAGGTGTGTGTGCTCCCAGGGAGGGGAGCAGCTGGAGGAGGAACACAGAGGATAACACAGAGATTTGATCCTAATTATTTAGAAAGTCTGGCAGAGGCTTTGCTGATGTGGAGAAAAGCAGCCTGTACTGTCTGAGCCCGGAATTGATGCAGCTGAACAGTGGGACTGGAATGGATTTCAGATGGATGATTCAGTTCCAGAGGCCGTGGATGGGGCTGAGGCTGAGTTTGTGAAGCTCTGGGCAGGAAGGTTGAGGGATAACTCAAATCCAGCACAGGGACGAGCCTATAGATTTAAAACAATAAAACCTGCAAGCGCTGCAAACCAACAGAACTGTCCTTGGAATTTCCAGTTGTTTGTCTTCCAAGGACGGTGAATCCTGTTTTGTTTTCATTTCCTGCAAGAGCTGGTTTGCTCCTTTTTTGTTTGGGCAGCATGAAGTCAGGAAAAAACAGTGGAAGAGTGGTGACTTCAGCAAAACTGAGAATGAAATTCTCTCCCTGTTCAGAGGCTCTGAAGTGTTTTACCCTCACAGCCCCAGTGTGGCAAAGGGAGGGAGCTCAGGGTTCCTTTTTCCCTGGAATATTCCCTGGGAATGATGTGCTGCCCACAGCCCTTCCTGCCGGTGAATATTGCATAACAATACTTATCAAACGCTCCCCTTGGGATTTTTTCTGTTTGTTTACAGCCTGGTGCAGGGCCTTTTCCAGTTCTCTGTCGTTCTCCAGCTTTGTGTGTCCCCGGGGCGTGAGCCATGTGCTGTGGAGAGGAACTGGGATGGAAAGATGTGGCTCCAGGGGTTTGTTCTTTGGGGGCTGCGGGGCTGCAGCAGAGCCCAGAACACCCAAAGCCAGAGGGGACCCCAATCCTGAGGGAAAAGGCACAGGAGGTTTAGCTTGGCCAGAACACCCAAATCCAGAGGGGACCCCAGCCCCGAGGGAAAAGGCACAGGAGGTTTAGCTTGGGCCAGAATACCCAAATCCAGAGGGGACCCCAATCCTGAGGGAAAAAGCACAGGAGGTGTAGCCTGGGCCATCAGTGCCTTGGAAAGCCCTCCCAGCTTTGCTCACTCTCCCCACTCTGCCCTGAACTCTCCTCTCACCCCCCTGAGCTGTTTCCTTTTCCTTCCCACTCTGCTGCAGGGCTCAGCTCTGCCTCTGTCCCCCCTTGTCCCCTGCAGGCTGCCTGGGGACAGTGGGGCCAGCTCAGGGCTGTGGGGCAGGGAAATGGGGCTATGGGGCAGGTGAATGTGGCTGTGGGGCAGGTAAATGTGGCTGTGGGGCAGGTGAATGTGGCTGTGGGGCAGGGAAACTTGGCCCTCCCAGCTTTGGCACCTGTGCCTTTCCTCCTGTCCACACCCAATTAACGAGGTGATTAATCTCGCCAGGTATTTCACAGAGGAGGGCCAGGCAAACTGAAGGTTCTGCCAATGCAATGTAGGAAAATGCAGCAGGAAAAGAGTTCAGGAAACCCCTGTGAGGGAAATCCCAGCTCGGGGGGTCAGCAGGGGCTGCTCTGGTGTGTCCCACCCTCCAAAGGTGACGGTGTCAGACCAGGTGAGACAGAGGTGAGTGAGGGGCCTCAGAGTGATGATTGTGCTGAAGGAAGGATGGAATTACTTGTGGGTAATGATGAGGATTAATTAGAGCCAGCGTTGTGCTGCCCCCCTGGTCATGGCATGGCACAGGGACAGCCCCAGCACCTCTGGGTGTGAGCAGGGCTGAGGCTCAGCCTCTCCCCGGGGATCCTGCAGGGACACCCAGCTTTCCCTGCCATCTCCCTCCCAGTTTCCTTCCTCTGGGTGCTCACAGGGGTCACCCCTGCAGGGCAGCCCCCAGCCCCCCTTGGCAAATCCCAGAACATCCTGAAGGGAGGGACTGCAAGGATTGGCTCCTAAAGGCAAACAAGAAATCCTTCTCATCTTCATTTTGTTTCTCTGTTTAATTGCTGCTTCCCACAGCATGAATTTCCAAAGAACATTCCAGATGTGATGGGATGAGCTGGTTTTTGGTGGCTTTGGACAGGTTTATTGTACCAAAAGCAGGAAAAGGTGAAGCCACAATAGCTGGGGCTGCTCTGCTGCCCCGGGGGGCTGACCCAGAGCCCTGCAGCTCCCTCACAGCCATTTCCAGTGACAAATGACAATGGGAAAGATAAATCCTGCTGCAGGGATTTGTCTTTCCATTCCTGGCCAGGTTTGCACTGAGCACCTCATTCCCACGGGGCCAAGCACAAATGATTCCGTCCAACACCACAGCCAGTTAATTCCATGGAGTCAAATTGGTTTGCTTTATCTAAAACCCCTGAAATCTAAACCACACCTGAACTGTCTTTGACCTCCTCGGAATTTCAATGATATTTTTAGTTCTGGCAGTTATTTGAAATGCTGATGTGTCAGTCCCAAAGAGGGAATACTTGTCTCGAGTATTGCCACTTGAAATTTTGGGAAGCCACACAGATGTTCATCTCCTCATTATGGAAATAATGTATTTGGTTAATGTGTTGGTACGAAGAGAGGGGAATACAAATTATCTTGCAACTTGAGAGCCATTTAAAGTTTCCTCATGTTCAGGCAGCCTCAGGCACTGCCCCAGCACCCCTGACACTGCCAGGGGCCGTGTCACCCTGCCTGGGGTGGCCGTGTCACCCACCTGGGGGTGGCCGTGTCACCCAGCCTGGGGGTGGCCGTGTCACCCAGCCTGGGGTGGCCGTGTCACCCTGCCTGGGGTGGCCGTGTCACCCAACCTGGGGTGGCCGTGTCACCCACCTGGGGTGATTGTGCCACCCAACCTGGGGTGATTGTGCCACCCAACCTGGGGTGATTGTGTCACCCAACCTGGGGTGATTGTGCCACCCAATCTGGGGTGGCCGTGTCACCTGCCTGGGGTGGCCGTGTCACCCTGCGTGGGGTGGCCGTGTCACCCAACCTGGGTGGCTGTGTCACCTAACCTGGGTGGCTGTGTCACCTAACCTGGGGTGGCCGTGCCACCCAGCCTGGGGTGGCCGTGTCACCCAGCCTGGGGTGGCTGTGTCACCCACCTGGGTTTGGCCGTGTCACCCAAGCTGGGGTGGCCGTGTCACCCAAGCTGGGGTGGCCGTGTCACCCAAGCTGGGTGGCCGTGTCACCCTGCCTGGGGTGGCTGTGCCACCCAACCTGGGGTGGCTTTGTCACCCAGCCTGGGGTGGCCGTGTCACCCTGCCTGGGGTGGCCGTGTCACCCTGCCTGGGGTGGCCGTGTCACCCTGCCTGGGGTGGCCGTGTCACCCACCTGGGGTGGCCGTGTCACCCAGCCTGGGGTGGCCGTGTCACCCTGCCTGGGGTGGCTGTGTCACCCTGCCTGGGGTGGCCGTGTCACCCAAACTGGGGTGGCCGTGTCACCCTGCCTGGGGGTGGCCGTGTCACCCTGCCTGGGGGTGGCCGTGTCACCCAAACTGGGGTGGCCGTGTCACCCTGCCTGTGGTGGCCGTGTCACCCTGCCTGTGGTGGCCGTGTCACCCTGCCTGGGGTGGCCGTGTCACCCAATCTGGGGTGGCCATGTCACCCACCTGGGTTTGGCTGTGTCACCCTGCCTGGGGTGATTGTGCCACCCAACCTGGGGTGGCTGTGCCACCCAACCTGGGGTGGCCGTGTCACCCTGCCTGGGGTGGCCGTGTCACCCACCTGGAGTGGCCGTGTCACCCCGCCTGGGGTGGCCGTGTCACCCTGCCTGGGGTGGCCGTGTCACCCCGCCTGGGGTGGCCGTGTCACCCTGCCTGGGGTGGCCGTGTCACCCTACCTGGGGTGGCCGTGTCACCCACCTGGGTTTGGCTGTGTCAGCCTGCCTGGGAATACTCAGGATACTCACCCAGTATCTGTCCCCCCACAGAATCTTTGCAGCCTAAAATCCCAGATTTTCCCTGGGTGGAATTCCCTCTGCATGTGATTTATGTCATGGATATAAAAAGTCAAACATGACACCACCTAAAACACCCTTTTGCACAGTTATAATCAGCAATTATCAAAAAAGAAAACAACTGCAAAGCACTTTTACGGCATGCTGGTTAATAAAATCATTTATTTTATGGCCTTTTTACTGAGCAAGAAGGTCAAAAAAATATCTCTAGACTGTCTTAATCCCACCCCACAGTGTGTGATAGGGCAACAGCATAAAATCTGCAGAGAGACCTGCTGTCCTAAAATTGATCCTGCCATTCCCCACCTAACGCTTTTATCCCGGATTTAATGCTGGTAAATCAAACTGCTTTGGGTTAAATGCTAGGGAAATTGGAAAAGTGTTTGAGTAGCTGCTCTCAGCTCATTTGGCATTAATAATTACAGCAGGTGATGATTTACTGTGTGGGTAAATAACTGCCTGTCAGCAGTGTGGACATCCCTGGGACTAAAGAGAGGAATAAAAATATCATAAACTGCTCCAGTCCCTGCTGGAGTGAAATTGGGTCAATATGTTGGGTTTGCTCTCACCTGGGCTGACAGCGAGAGTGCTTGAGGCACACGGGAGATGCAGCGGGTCAATAATTTTGTGCTTTAATTAGGCCTAATGATTTTCCTTATTAAATAACCCCTGAGCCCCTGAATCCCCTGTGACACATCAGAGGGATGGGTTGCAGCGTGTGCTGCTGGAATGGCAAACCAGAGGTGACACAAGTCCCTCTGAACTGCGGCTGTGTTCGTGCTGGTGGCACCTTGGGCTCTCAGGCCACCCCTGCTGGGAGTGCTGGGGGTGCTGGGAGCTTCCCGTGGTGTCACTGGTGTCACTGGTGCCACTGGTGCCACTGGTCCCAGCCCAGCACTGGATCCTGATTTCATCTCCATTTTCACAGGGTGCTGCTTCTCCTGGGTCCCTCCTGCCAGGATCCTGCAGCCCTGTCCTGTCCCTGGGTGTGTCTCTGTCCTGTCCCTGTCCCTGGGTGTGCTCCTGTCCCTGTCCCAGTGACAAACCCCTGCTGCCAGCTCCCCTTGTCCCTGTCCTGTCCCTGCCCTGTCCCTGGGTGTGCTCCTGACCTTTTCTTGGTGACAAACCCCTGCTGCCAGGCTCCCTCTGTCCCTGTCCTGTCCCTGTCCTGTCCCTGGGTGTGTCCCTGTCCTGCCTCTGTCCCTGGGTGTGCTCCTGACCCTTTCCTAATGACGAACCCCTGCTGCCACCTCCCTCTGTCCCTGTCCTGTCCTTGTCCCTGGGTGTGTCCCTGTCCTATCCTTGTCCCTGAATGTGTTCCTGACTGTCGTGGTGACAAACCCCTGCTGCCAAGCTGTCCCTGTCCCTGTCTTGTCCCTGCCCTGTCCCTGGCTGTGCTCCTGACCCTTCCCCAGTGCAGACCCAGCTCTCTGTGTCCCCAGGGTGTCCCTGCCTGCCTTGGCTGTGAGCAGGAGCAGTTCCCAGCAGTGCCAGGAGCTGAGCCCTGCACTCCCAGCTGGAACACTGGCATCACAGAGAGGCAGAGAGGCACGGTTGATATCAGGAATCCATCATTTGGGGTTTTGGAGTGGGGTAAACACAACCCCACCAGGGCCAGCAGGGTTTATTCCTGGCTGCTAATCGAGAGGCTCATCTGAGCATTCCTGGTGCTGTCTCTGCACATTCCCAGCTCCTCCGTAGGGTTTGGGGTCCTGTCCCTGTCCCCCAGTCCCCCCTCCACGCTCCCCCTTTGTTTTTCCTGTCTCATCACCATGTGGTTCGTGTACGTATTTATCCTGTGGTGGAAAATAAATGAACCCTTTAGGTTGTATCATCTTTCTATGTGTAAAAATAATGATTTAATCAAATCACAGTGATTTGAAGTAATAAGAGATTCATTGTAATTTGGAAAATCTCATAAAAGAACTATTTATATCTCTTAGAGATATTTGCTGAAAAAGTAATTTGCTAAAGTATGAAATATGGAGGACATTGGGGAATCACTAAATCTTGTCACACCAGCGCCGTGCTTGGTCACGAGCAGGGGTGAGAAGTGATTTTTCCTGCTTTTGCAGTTAAACATCCAGCAGTTTTTGGTGGGTCATCTAATTCCCAGAGCCTCTGACCCCAAACCTCTGCAGCTCAGCTCTGGGGGTGTGAGTTGTGTTTGTGTGTGTGGGTCACAAAGGTGAAGCACAGGCTCAGGTCTGCTGTCAGTGCACTGCTGTTAGTTTTTTTGTTCACACTGAGCGTTTGTGAGTCACAAAACATTTTTGGTTCATTCCAGAAGAGTGTCTGAGGTGGGGGAGTGTTTGAGATTCCCTCTGGCAGGGATGGAGCTGCAGGACAGCGCTGTGGGCAGTGTGCAAGAGCCCCTGGCAGTGTCCTGGGCCAGCCTGGGACAGCAGGAGGTGTCCCTGCCCTGGCAGGGGGGGATTTCAGGTCCTTCCAGCCCAAACCATTCCGGGATCCCTGCTCCCAGCCTGGGCAGTGTCCAGTGGTGCCTCTGGCAGGGGCTCTCCAGGATATTGGATGTGTGGGAGCAGCATTCCTGAGATGTGTGCTGCAGGAGGGGCTGCACAGGGCTGGGAGTGACCAGGGCTGACCCCCAGGAGTGCCCAGGGCTGGCTGACCCCCAGGAGTGCCCAGGGCTGGCTGACCCCCAGGAGTGCCCAGGGCTGGCTGACCCCCAGGAGTGCCCAGGGCTGGCTGACCCCTGAGAGTGACCAGGGCTGGCTGACCCCCAGGAGTGCCCAGGGCTGGCTGACCCCCAGGAGTGCCCAGGGCTGGCTGACCCCCAGGAGTGCCCAGGGCTGGCTGATCCCCAGGAGTGACCAGGGCTGGCTGACTCCCAGGAGTGACCAGGGATGGCTGACCCCCAGTGGTGACCAGGGCTGACCCCCCAGGAGTGACCAGGACTGGCTGACCCCCAGGAGTGCCCAGGACTGACCCCCAGGAGTGACCAGGGCTGGCTGACCCCTGAGAGTGCCCAGGGCTGACCCCAGGAGTGCCCAGGACTGACCCCCAGGAGTGCCCAGGGCTGGCTGACCCCCAGGAGTGCCCAGGGCTGGCTGATCCCCAGGAGTGCCCAGGGCTGGCTGATCCCCAGGAGTGACCAGGGCTGGCTGACTCCCAGGAGTGACCAGGGATGGCTGACCTCTGGGAGTGACCAGGGCTGACCCCCAGGAGTGCCCAGGGTGGGCTGACCCCCAGGATTGACCAGGACTGACCCCCAGGAGTGACCAGGGCTGGCTGACCCCTGAGAGTGCCCAGGACTGACCCCCAGGAGTGCCCAGGGCTCTGTCCAGCCCTGAGCCCCGTCCCGCTGTCCCTCACGCGCCTGCCCCAATCGATGGAAAAGAATGGTAAAAAATGTTTCCTTTTTAACAGGGATCCATATTCCTGCCTGCAAATGCAGAGGGATCATTACACCAATCAATGGGAATGTTATTATTTGTTATTAAATCTGTAAAGGTTTAGAGTAATTCATATGGAATTCTATTTCAGTTTGATCAGGAGCCATTGATTTTGTGTTATTAAGTTATGGAGCACTTTCCCCGGGGGTCAGTGGGTTTGGCACGTGGGGAGGGTTTATTGGGGCTCGTTCCCAGCCATATGGATAGTGCAGGTCTCTGGATATCCCCTTTGAAATGCTCTTTTAATTAGGAGGAAAACCAATATACACAGGGCTACAGGGAAAAGTTCAGGCTGTGTGTCCCTAAAACCTGGCTGTTTTCTGAATATTCTTCTGATCTATCCACAAGAATATTTTCCTTAGGAAATTTAATCCTATAAATGGTAATCATAGAATGGTTTGGGTAGAGAAATAGTGCTGGCCCTCCTAGAGGCTGCACAGAAATGTTCCTAAATCACTAATTTGTTATTAATTAGCTACAACAGGTGTCCCAGGAGTTTTAACCAATTATTTACTCAATCTGTGGGAGGCCCAGGAGCAGTCCCTGCCTCAGGATAAACAGAGCAGGGTGAGACGGGGTCTCTGCCATCCCAGGATCTCTTTTCCTGCAGTTTGATCCATTTTATTCCATTTCAAGCTGCAGCCCCCACGTGAAGGGCTGGAAATTCGTGTGGAGCTCACAGAGTGCACCCAAGCACTCGGTGAAACTGCAAACCAGCACTGAGGGTTTATCCCAGCCCTCTTTGGTGCTTTTCTTGCATTTTTCCATGGGTTACTTGCAGTCCTTCAGGCTGGGGGTTTGGGGTGACAAAATCTGGGGGCTTGGCATCCCCGTGCTGCAGGAGGGAGCTAATTCTGATTTTAATGAACTGCATCGTTGGCTGCAGGCTGCAGGCAGAGCTGCAGTTGGCTCTCAGCAGTTCTGGAAGGCCTCAGTGCTGCTGTTCCTGGTGCTCTTTGGAGCTGACGTGGGCTGTGCTTCGGAGCTGGGGATGTGTGAGAGGAGCAGGCAGAGGTTGGAGCTGGGTCAGTGGTACACAGAGCCCAGGGAAGAGGGATTGACCCCGTTCCCAGCCTCCTCTCCCTTTTCAAACAGCTGGCTTTGTGCTGGCTATTTTTATCCCCGGTGCAAGGATTGCTAATTTAACCGTGCCAGATGGTTTTCCTCAGCCTCTGCTCCCTCCTGGGCTGTGCCAGCCTGTGTCGCTTTCCCCACCTCTGGCAGGAGGGAAACCCTTGGCTGCAGTGCCAGGAACGTCCCCCTCTCCATGGGATGTGTCTCTGCAGGGCTGGGCTGGGCTGGGAGAGCTCCTTGCTTCCATCCTGCACTGCCAGAGCAGCCCAGGGGTGGGAAAACATCCCTGAGGTTCCCATCTCCCTTGGGTTTGCCCTTGTAGGGTGGCAGGTGATTCACCTGTGAGCTCCTCTGGGGACAGCCAGCATTCTCAAATCCTCTCCACTGCTGAGCCCAGTACCACCTGCACCACATCATTTATTTCCACTCCTTACTGGGAGTGGAAATCTCTAACCCATGCTTTTTCCTTATAACTTCTTTTACATTGATTATTTTTTACATTTGTCTTGCCCAGTTTTCTGCCTGGTAGTTAGATCCACTTTCCTGCAGGATGCAGCTGATGGGAACACGTGGATTTCCTCCCTGCCCACGCTGGCCTCCGTGGGCAGAGCTGGGTGCTGAGGGAGGCAGGAGGGCAGGGTTGTGCCCAGGCTGGGGCTGCCCGGTGCAGGACAGCCACGCTGAGCTGTGCCCTCCCCTCCTGCAGGCTTTGACACCTACTTCACCTCCCGCACGCTGGAGAACAACAGGAGGAACGTGTGGTTTGCAGAGTACTGGGAGGAGAACTTCAACTGCAAGCTGACCATCACTGGCTCCAAGAAGGAGGACACAGACCGCAAATGCACGGGTAACTCATCCTCCCCTCCTCGGGCTGTGGGAATGTGGGCCAGGAATGGTTTTATTTGAGGAAGGGCGGCTGGAGGGGTTTGTTTGTTTGTTTGTTTGTTTGCGTGTGTTTGTTTGTTTGTTTTAGATGGAGGATGGAACAATTTAGGAAGGAATTCTTCCCCTGGAGGGTGGGCAGCCCTGGCACAGGTGCCCAGAGCAGCTGTGGCTGCCCCTGGATCCCTGGCAGTGCCCCAGGCCAGGTTGGAGCAGCCTGGGACAGTGGGAGGTGTCCCTGCCATGGCAGGGGTGGCACTGGGTGGGATTTCAGGTCCCTTCCATCCCAAACCATTCTGGGATTCCATGATTCCATGATTAGAGCACCCTGGAGAAGCGTTGGGCTGGAGATGCTGTCACCTGATGGCCACCCCAACCTTCCCCCCAAGCCCTTCAGATCTCCCAGCAGCAGTTGAAATGTTGGATAATTGTTGGATAAGTGTTGTGTTGGATAATTGCCTCGAGTTCTGATCAGAGGAAATCAGTCCATGGGAGGATTTGTTTTACTTTGATTGAAAATTGATGAGAACTCCCATCCAAAGGAGCGTGGAGGGGGTTTGTGTGCAGGGAGCAGCTCAGGACACCTGGACACAGATCCCTGCCCACAGCAGTGTGGATGGAGTCTGGTTTGTGTGCAGGGATCAGCTCGGCACTCCTGGACACAGATCCTGGTCCAGAGCAGTGCAGATGGAGTCTGGTTTGTGTGCAGGGATCAGCTCAGCACTCCTGGACACAGATCCCAGTGTGGAGGGGGTTTGTGTGCAGGGATCAGCTCAGACTCCTGGACACAGATCCTGCCCACAGCAGTGTGGAGGGGGTTTGTGCTGGAGCGTATCCATGCTTTGGGTGATGAGCAGAAGTTTGAAAGCTCCTCTGCTTTCCCCAGGAGGTTCCCTGGGATTGATGGGCGGTGCTGAGATAAAGGTTTCTGTCTCTGCTGGGCCCGGGGGTTCTGTCAGTGCAGAGCTGTCACTGCACCCTGCAGGGCTTTGTCAGGGATCTCATTGCACAGGGGCCTCACTGCCGATCTCTGCTCCTCCAAGGGACAATATTTACCCTGGCGTGTTGGTGGTGGCTCTCGAGCCCTAGTTCTCAGCTGCTCTCACATCAAGAGCTCCTTGGAGAAGCCTTCAGGCTGCTCAGCTGCTGTGTGTGCACTCCGTGCTCAGTGAGTGCCCAGGGAGGATGTCTGCAAGCCCTGGGTGCAGGGACGTGTCCGGGGAGGCTGGATCCGTGGGGCTGGGGCAGGGGCTGTCCCTGTCCCCAGCCAGGGGAGGAACTGAGGGTATTTTCCTGCCAGCACTTCCCCAGCTGCCGAATCCCACCTCGTGGAGGAGCTGCCTGTTTGATACCGTGAGCATCCACAATCTTTAAATTAAATCTCTTGTTAATGATGACTATCACAGGTTCTCAGCAGCACTATTGTGCCAGACCCTTTGAAATCGTGTTTAATTCTTCAGCAGCCGAAGCGGTGTCTGAATTCATCTCGCGCCGGCGCCGATGGAGTGGGGTTTTGATGTCTGTCTGTGTGAGTTATACACCATAAAAATGGTCCTAGAGATGCTATTTATTCATCCCAACACATCCCCTCTGTTGTGTGGTGATAACAATGAGCGCAGAGGGATCAGCTGGAGGAGAGGCTCCGGGAACAGGGCACGTCTGCTCCTCTCTGCCTGCGCCGAGATGAAGGAGTGTGAGCAGGAGTTCTCAAAGCTGCGTTTCACTTCTGGCATCTGAAGGAGGTGGAACAAGTGGGATTCTTTCTCTGTGTTCCCAGCACTCCGGGCTCGGAGCTTTTTCCCTGCCTTTGTTGCGGTGCTGCTCTGCTGTGAGGATGTGCCTGAGCCGGCCCTGCTGCTCCGTCGCTCAGGAATCGGGAGGATGAGCACTTGAGCCTCGAGTAGGAAGGGAGGGGGGTTAAACTGTTTGTCATCCCCTTCAAACAGATCCTTTGGAAGCGAAAAATGCTCGTGTCGATAAACTGCTGTTGTGTTTCATCCTTCTCCTGGCGTCCCGAGGTACTCACTGCAAACCCGTGGGACAGGAGTGTGTTCTGGAATCACGTTGTGTTCCAGTGTCCCAGGTGCAGCTGCCTCACTGCCAAAGCAAATCGAGTTGTTGTGTGGCTCCTGCAGGTCTCCACGTTAAACAAACAGCAAAAAAACAACTTCTTCTCAAGGACGAGCAGAAATGGTGCAGTTACCAAAGGCAGAATGAAGAAATGGTGCAGTTCTCAAAGGCAGAATGAAGAAATGGTGCAGTTCTCAAAGATAGAATGAAGAAATTGAGCAATTCTAAAAGACTGAATACACAAATGTGCAATTCTCAAAGACTGAATGTAGAAATGTGCAGTTCTCCAAGACAGAATGCACAAATGTGCAGTTCTGAAAGACAGAATGCAGAAATCGTGCAGTTCTCCAAGCAGAATGCAGCAATGGTGCAGTTCTCCAAGACTGAATGTACAAGTGTGCAGTTCTCAGACTGAATGTACAAATGTGCAGTTCTCAAAGGCAGAATGCAGAAATGGTGCAATTCTCAAAGCAAATGCAGAAATGGTACAAGTCTCAAAGGCAGAATGCAGAAATGGTGCAGTTCTCAAAGACTGGATGCAGAAATGTGCAATTCTCCAAGGCAGAATGTAGAAATGTGCAGTTCTCCAAGACAGAATGCAGAAATGTTCAATTCTCAAAGACTGAATGCAGAAATGTGCAGTTCTCCAAGACAGAATGCAGAAATGTTCAATTCTCAAAGACTGAATGCAGAAATGTGCAGTTCTCAAAGGCAGAATGCAGAATGTGCAGTTCTCCAAGGCAGAATGCAGAAATGGTGCAAGTCTCAAAGCCAAATGCAGAAATGGTACAAGTCTCAAAGGCAGAATGCAGAAATGTGCAATTCTCAAAGACTGGATGCAGAAATGGTGCAAGTCTCAAAGGCAGAATGCACAAATGTGCAGTTCTCCAAGACAGAATGCAGAAATGTTCAATTCTCAAAGACTGAATGCAGAAATGTGCAGTTCTCCAAGACAGAATACAAAACCAGTGAGGATGGGGTTTGGTTTTATGCCCATGGTTTAGGTCTGGCAGCACAGAGGGCCTCGTGGTTTCTTGCTGCACCCAAGTTTTGGGTTGGTTCTGCAGCCTTCCCTCCGTGGGACCCCGGGGTGTCCTGGCAGGTCTGTGCTGGGCTCCTCTCCTGCCCCTCCCCAGAGGCACCCAGAGCTCTGCTCCTGCTGCTTTCATCCGCAGGAACTCGACGCCTTTTGGGAGCTCCCTTCTCTTGCAGAGTAATTAATAATTGAATTTCTGTGCTCCCATTATACAGGAGCTGTTCCTGGAGCCTGTGGTAAAACGTTCTGCCTGACTTCTTCAGCTCAGCCTCCGAGGGGGAAGTATTCCCCAAATAATGTTGAAGTTGGAATTAAAATTGTGCCCGTCACTTTTGGTTTGTTCCTGCCTGAAAATGGACTTTGGGCCTGATTTGCTGCTCACTGCAACAGCAGGAGGCTGACACAAACTGGAGGGAACACTCTTCAGCCAGGCCTATTAATTTGGATGTTTGCTGGGTTTTTTGAAGTCTGAAGAATGTTTGGACCATGTAAATCATAACATTTGCTCTGCAGGTTCTTTGCTGCGTCAGATTTGGGTTAAACTTCTAATTGCAATAGGATCACTTTAGGAGGTGACTCAGCCCGTGTTTTGGTGAAGGACAGCACACTCCCAGCTGCATAAATCCAGATGTGTTTGGGGTGAGCAGTGACATTTGCCTCCACATCTGGATTTTCTGTGCACAGTTCCTGGTGTTTAACACCCAGCTGAGTGGCTGTTGCAGCACAGGGAAGCATCCTTGTTCTTGGAAATTCTGTTAAGATTTAAAAACCTTTGTTATGTCCATGTCTGGACACTGTTACCTTGCTCTCGGGTTTTTTAGGTGCATTTGCTGGGTTCCTCTCACAGATCCCTTCCCTGCTGACGGTTTTCCTCCTGCTGTGTGTGTGCCCAGCCGTGCTTCTGGAGCTGGCTGTGGTTTATCAGTGTTGTGTGCAGCGTTCCAGCCCCGGATCCCTCCCCTGGCACCCATTCCTGCTGCATTGCTCATCTGCCTACAGAGCTGAAACCACTTAAAAGCGTTTTCCTTGTCAGGGCTTGAGATCCCGATAATTCTGTAATCAATGAGAGGGAGTGGATAATGAAACGGATCCTGCCTGCGACTTCACCCGCCCGAAACTCACTTTTCCTGCTCGGTTGTTTGCAGAGTTCAGAGGAGCTGAGATTTAAAACTGAGGGGTTTGGGTAGATGGTGCCTCAACCATCATGGAATCATGGAATGGCTTGGGTTGGATGGGACCTCAAATCCCATCCAGTGGCACCCGTGCCATGGCAGGGACACCTCGCACTGTCCCAGGCTGCTCGGCATGTCCCGCGGGCTGGGGAGCGGGGTGACAGTGGCACAGCCTCGAGAGGTGCCGCTAATTACCTGTAATTGCCCGTTAATTGCTCGTTAATTTCCCGTTAATTGCCCGCGCGTGCCGCAGCGCTCTGCAGCCCCTCCGGTGGCTCCTCTGAAGTGGCTCTTCCTTCGCTTGATCCGGCTTTGACTTCCAGGTAGAGCCCGGGGTGTGCAGCAGAACAAAGCCCCGGGCTCTCGGTGCCAGCTGTGCCGTGCTTTGAACGCTCTCCTGCCCCAAAGCCGGGCTGGGGGAGCGTGCGGGGTCTGAGCTGTCCCTGAGGGTCCCTGGGGATCCCTGTGGGTCACGGGGAGCAGGGCAGGATCTGTTCCTCCGGATTGTGGAGAGCAACTGGCAGGAAATGTCGCTGATGCTGGTAGCAATGAGTGAGGTTTGGTTATGTTTGAATTGATTTAAACAGCTCAGGATGTTTTTGGCAGTGATTGAGGGTGCAGCTCTTTGAGTGAGCTCTGGGAGGCTTTGCCAGTGTTTGGTGCCAGCTGTCCCCGCTGTCCCTGAGTGTCCGTGTGTCCCCGCAGGGCAGGAGCGCATCGGGAAGGACTCGCACTACGAGCAGGAGGGGAAGGTGCAGTTCGTGATCGATGCCGTGTACGCCATGGCCCACGCCCTGCACCACATGAACCGCGACCTGTGCGCCGACAGCGCCGGGCTGTGCCCCGAGATGGAGCACGCCGGGGGCAAGAGGCTGCTCAAGTACATCCGCAGCGTCAACTTCAACGGTGAGACACAGCCCCGCCACCTGCTGACACCCCTGTCACCTGCTGACCCCCCTCGGTCACCTACTGAGTCCCCTCAGTCACCTGCTGACCCCCCTCGGTCACCTACTGAGTCCCCTCAGTCACCTACTGACACCCCTCGGTCACCTGCTGACACCCCTGTCACTACTGACCCTCTTGGTCACCTACTGACACCCCTCGGTCACCTTCTGACAGCCCATATCACTGCTGACCCCCACTGTCACCTTCTGACAGCCCATATCACTACTGACCCTCCTTGTCACCTGCTGACAGCCCTGTCACCTGCTGACCCCCTCGGTCACCTGCTGATAGCCCCTGTCACCCACTGACCCCTTTGGTCACCTGCTGACAGCCCCGTCACCTGCTAACCCCCTTTGTCACCCACTGACCATCCCCTGTCCCCTTCTGTCCCCCCTGTCCCCTCCTGCCCCCCCAATGGAGCTGGTGCT
The DNA here is from genome assembly GCA_021534815.1 of Acrocephalus arundinaceus. Taxonomy (NCBI): domain Eukaryota; kingdom Metazoa; phylum Chordata; class Aves; order Passeriformes; family Sylviidae; genus Acrocephalus; species Acrocephalus arundinaceus. The sequence continues at coordinate 19,433,041 of JAJEOU010002284.1, forward strand.
TGGGCAGGCTTTGGTGTGTGCAGGTCGCTGTTCCCGGTGTCCCAGGGGCTCTGTGCGGGCCCCAAGGTGGGCAGGGGGGGCTGTGTGCAGCCAGAGCTTGGGATCCTCTGGGTCTGGAGCAGCTCTCCTTGGCCTCAGGCAGCTGGGACCATCCTGGTGGCCCTGCCCTGAACTGGGACCACCCTGGTGGCCCTGCCATGAGCTGGGACCACCCTGCTGCTCCTGCCCTGAGCTGAGACCACCCTGCTGGCCCTGTTTTTGGACCACCTTGCAGAGGTGCTGCCATCAGTGCAGCCAGGGCTGGAGCGAGGCCGTGGTGAGGAGAGGCTGGATCTGAGCGAGGATCTCACTGTGCATTTTGTGATCATCTGTTGCCTGGAGAACAAAAGGCCCAAAATACGGAAAACTTCAAGCCTCAAGAGCTCACACAGTGCAATCCTGAACGTTCTGAAGTGCAGCTGTGTTTTTGGCAGTGAGAAGCTGAAGATGCTGTTGGCAGGGGCCCCTTGGGTGCCCAAAGCGCCGTGAACGTGCCCTGAGTAGCGAACACCTTGGCTGGTGACACCTGTGTGACTCCTGTCCTCCTCTTCATCATTCATTTCTCATCTCGCAGTGATTAAGAGATCGAAACCCTGCAAATTGAGTCAGATTGTGTCTGGGTTCGAGGGCTTCCCGCAGGTGTCAAGTGCCCTGTGTGTGTGTGGGGAGAAGGCAGCTCCTTTGTTGGGAACTGAATTAAATTGTCACAGCTCTGCGTGAGCGAGGAGCTGCAGCCCGGAGACTGACACAGGTTCTGAGCTGCTTACTGGGCTCAGCAAAACCTTCACAGAAAGAAAATAAATCCTAAATGATCAAAACTCAGTGAAAAAAAGGACACGTTGTAATGACTGGAAGATCAAGGGTTATTTCTGAAACGCCTGCTTCCTCTCTGCCGTGAGCTTTCATACATCACCTTTAGTTAATCCCATTATTTGATGGGAGCAGCCTGGCGGGATGTAGAGCAGGAGTGGCAGAGCCTGCAGGCAGGTGGCACAGAAAGGGCTCCAGAGCTCCCCTGGGCCCCGCGGAGGTCAGGGAGGGCCGGCCCCAGCTGGGCACAGCCTTGGCTGCAGCACAATTATTGTGTCCCAAAGCCACCGCAGGGACACAGTGCCTGCCCCGTGCCCCGAGGCCACCGGCTCTGCACGGCTGCTCGTCCTCCCGAGGTCACAGCCTGCTGCAGGCCTGGCTGTGGCACTGTCAGTGTCACTGCTGCCAGTCTGCTGTGCCACTGTCAGTGTCACTGCTGCCAGCCTGGCTGTGCCACTGTCAGTGTCACTGCTGCCAGCCTGGGTGTGCCACTGTCACTGCTGCCAGCCTGGGTGTGGCACTGTCAGTGTCACTGCTGCCAGCCTGGCCGTGCCATTTCAGTGTCACTGCTGCCAGCCTGGCTGTGCCACTGTCAGTGTCACTGCTGCCAGCCTGGGTGTGGCATGTCAGTGTCACTGCTGCCAGCCTGGCTGTGCCATTTCAGTGTCACTGCTGCCAGCCTGCTGTGCCACTGTCACTGCTGCCAGCCTGGCTGTGCCATTTCAGTGTCACTGCTGCCAGCCTGCTGTGCCACTGTCACTGCTGCCAGCCTGGCTGTGCCATTTCAGTGTCACTGCTGCCAGCCTGCTGTGCCACTGTCACTGCTGCCAGCCTGGCTGTGCCATTTCAGTGTCACTGCTGCCAGCCTGCTGTGCCACTGTCACTGCTGCCAGCCTGGCTGTGCCATTTCAGTGTCACCTGTGCCAGCCTGCCTGTGCCACTGTCACTGTCACTGCTGCCAGCCTGGCTGTGCCACTGTCACTGCTGCCAGCCTGGCTGTGCCATTTCAGTGTCACCTGTGCCAGCCTGCTGTGCCATTTCAGCCCTGGGCACTGCCAGCCTGGCAGCAGTGTTTGCCCCATGCCCAGAGTTGTGTGTGGGGTCCCAGGGCCTTTGGGGTCTGTGCAGGGACCCACCCCATGGTGCTGGGCAGCCCTGCTGGAGCCAGGGGCACCCTGGATGGCCTTGCTGGGGGCTCTGGGGTGCTGTCCCCATGAGGGTGGCTGTGGCTGTGCCCTTGGTTGAGTGTCCCCAGGCTGTGTCCCAGCTCTGCCTTTGGGGTGGCCGTGGCAGTGGTGTCCATCCTCCCTGGGCAATCCTCACACGGGTCTGGTGCATTTTGGGAGCCTCACCTGAGCTCCTGCCATTCCAGGTGTTCCTTTCTTGTCAGCTCTGACAAAGCTCAGCCTAACTCACCCTAAGCAGCCCTAAGAGTCCTGATTAGCCAAATCCCATTCAGCACTTCGCTGCCTTTCCCGAGGAGCCAAGGAATTACAGCCACTGCTTCTGATTCCCTCCAAGTGTTTCCACTCAGATGTATTCTGGCTGCATGAATCTGTAATGACAATTAAATATCTGCCTGGTGCTCACGGGGAACCGGCGAGGAGAGATTTCAGTGGGAGATTTTCTGTAGCAGCCTTTGAACTGAATTGGTATCTGATCTCAGAGGATTGCAGGAGAGACAGGAAACAATTTACCAGGGCTGGAATGGAGACTATGCTAATTCACTCCTTCAAATCTTTTTTTTCACTCCCTGGAATTCAATGAAGAATGGGAATCATGAAGAAAACGATAATCTTAAAGTTCAGCGCTACAACGGGAGAGATTTTTCATTGCTTTAGGGAGAAAAAGTTACACAGGAGGAGGAAGCTTTGAATATAGAGATGCTGGAGGATTGTCATAATCTTCAATCTTGACACAATATTACTCTGCCCTACCGAAACCTATTTTAATATGTCTGGAAACAAATGTCACCCTGCAAGGTTATTCCTGGAGCTCTGAGGAAACGAGGCAGGGCTTTTCTCCCCTTGGGAAGGTTCCCCTGCAGTGCTGTGGTGGTTAAAATGTCCTGCTGAGGGCTCACCTGAGGGCTGGGCTCAGGGCTCAGGGCAGCTCCAGCACCAGCAAGGGCTGGGGGTTCTGCCCTGCACTTACCCGGGTTTGTCACTTCAGCACAAAGTAAATGGAGTTAATTCTGCTCCTGCCCTGGTTCTGCCCGAGGCACCCCCGTGGAACAGGGCCTGGAGAAGGGAGAGCACAGGGAATGTTCTGGGAGTGCTCTGGGAGTGCACAGGGAGTGTTCCTCCCGGATAGATCAGGGAGTGCTCAGGGAATGCTCTGGGAGAGCTCTGGGAATGCTCTGGGAGAGCACAGGGAATGTTCTTTCCAGATAGATCAGGGAGTGCACAGGGAATGTTCTGGGAGTGCACAGGGAATGCTCTGGGAGAGCACAAGGAATGCTCTTCCCAGAGAAGGGAAAGCACAAGGAATGCTCTGGGAGAGCACAAGGAATGCTCTTCCCAGAGAAGAGAGAGCACAAGGAATGCTCTTCCCAGAGCTGTCTCCGTTCCCTCCCGCCCGGCTGTGCCGATGCCGGGCTGGCTGAACAGGCTGTGGAGGAGGAGGGAGCTATTTCTGGATGCCAGTCAAGACTCACTAGACCCGGGCTGACTCCTGACAGCAGCAGCTCTCAGCAGCAGATGGAACATTTTCTGCAGGGGGGGAGCAGCGTTTGGAGGCTCCATTCACAGGAGTGGTTCCGCTGGAGAACTCCCTGAGGACAGGGAGATGGGAGGGGGGCTGCAGGGCAGGGGGAAAAGCCTGCTGATATTCCTGGCACTGGGCAGGGTGAGGTGAGGCTCATCTGGGCTTGCTGTGCCTGTTCTCAGGCAGAGCTAATGGATCTGTGGGGATGATGGACCTGGGTGATGGCAGTGCCCCAAAGTGCCCTGGTTGCATGGCTGGGGCATGGATGGCCCTGGCCTGCAGCGTGTTCCCGGTGTGAAAGCTCTCACCCGTGACCAAACAGGACATCTGGTGAAGGTTTGGTGTTGGGTGGTTGGATTTTGTCTCGTTTCCTTCCCCCAGGCAGTGCTGGCACTCCAGTGATGTTCAACAAGAACGGGGATGCCCCGGGGCGCTACGACATCTTCCAGTTCCACAGCAGCAACACCAGCACGCCCGGCTACCGCCTCGTGGGACAGTGGACAGATGACCTGCAGCTCAACGTGAGTCCCCCTGCTCCTCTGGGCTGGCCGTGGGCACCCAGTGCTTCAAAACTCAGGATCCCTTCAAAACAGGGATCTTTGCTGTTCCCTCGCAGTTCTGTAGTGGGGTTATTGCACGCTATCTCCTAAAAACTCAGCAGGGATCTTTGCTGGTTCCTCACAGCTCCATAGTGGGTTTTTTGCACGTTATCTCCTAAAAACTTAGCAAGGATCATTGTTGTTTCCTTCCAGGTCCATAGTGGGGTTATTTTAGCAGGGATCTTTGCTGGTTCCTTGCAGGTCCACAGTGGGTTTTTTGCACTTTATCTCCTAAAAACTCAGCAAGGATCTTTGCTGTTCCCTCACAGCTCCATAGTGGGGTTTTTGCACGCTCTCCCCTAAAAACTCAGCAGGGGTATTTGCTGTTTCTTCACAGCTCCATAGTGGGGTTATTGCATGTTATCTTCTAAAAATTCAGCAAGGATCTTTGCTAGTTCCTCACAGCTCTATAGTGGTGGGTTATTTTAGCAGGCATCTTTGCTGTTCCCTTGCAGCTCCATAGTGGGGTTTTTGCACGTTATCTCCTAAAAACTCATCAGGGATCTTTGCTGGTTCCTCACAGCTCCATAGTGGGGTTTTTGCACCTTATCTCCTTCTCCCCTGTCCTGCAGCCTTCTCCCTGTACCCAGAGAGCCAAAGCTCCTCAGACTGACAGAGACACGAGGTGATCATGCAAATTTTATTATTTCTGTGTGTCTGCAGTCCCCAGCTGCCAGCTTGGGAAACGAAGCTGTGATCTGTTGTAGTTTGAAGCCACTGGGCTTTCATTTGCAGATGTTTCTCAGTTTTTCTTGTCTTTGGAAAGCTGGAGTGTTTTTGGAGTGAGTCACTTTTCCAGAGGTGTTTTCATCCGTGTGCATGGGGTGGCCTTTCTGGAAGGAAAACAGGCACTGGGAGCAGGTGCTCAAATAGACTTTGATGTCTCCCAGGAAAAGAACCCAGGGCTGGTGGGTGGGAAGGCTGGAGGCCGTGTCAGCCTCACCCTGCAGGCCTGGATCCAGGGTGCAGGATCCCCACTGGGCTTTGTGCCTGTGGTTCCTGGGGAGGTGGTGCCAGTTCTGCCCCCTGGGAGGCTCCCTGGGCAGGGTTACTGACACCCACAGGCAGCTCTCAGGGCAGCTGGGGCTCCAGCCACACGGCCTGGGGAGGATCAGGGGTTCCTGAGGGGAACATCTGCAGTGAAGGGTTCCCACCCCAGGAGCACTGGGAATTCTGGTGTGGTGGCTCCTCCTCTGCCAGGACAACCCAGGGGTGGCCAGGACACTGGGGGTGGCACTGGGGTGACACAGGAGCTGACTCAGGAGATGACACAGGTGTGATCACACAGGTGTGATCCTGGAGGTGACACAGGTTGTGACCCGAAGGGAGACCCAGGAGGTGACCCAGGTGTGATCCCAGAGGTGACACAGGTGTGACCCAAAGGACACCCAGGGGGTGACCCAGGAGGTGACACAGGGATGACCCAGGGGGTGATCCAGGAGGTGACCCAGGTGTGATCACACAGGTGTGATCCCAGAGGTGACACAGGTTGTGACCCAAAGGACACCCAGGGGGTGGCCCAGGAGGTGACACAGGGATGACCCAGGGGGTGATCCAGGAGGTGACACAGGTGTGATCACACAGGTGTGGTCCTGGAGATGACACAGGTTGTGACCCAGGAGGTGACACAGGTTGTGACCCAAGGGACACCCAGGAGGTGACCCAGGGGTCCACTCTTGGAGACTGATCACAATATTTTACTCTCCTCAAATTTTGGCTCATTTTTATTTCCTGTGTTTGATTTACTCTATCAGTGCATTTCAACTTCTGATGTTCTATATAAGGAAACCTATATTAACTTGCAACTTACAGTTCTTTTAGCAAAAAAAATTAATATTTTATTAAGCAAATCCTTCTTTATGTAAACTGCACATCCTGATTCATTAAAATTTAAAGCTAAATTAGTGGAGCTTGATTTGTATTCCTGTTGTTGTGTTAAATGTTTCCATAAAAAGGCCTCTTTCCTCACCCTCGTAGCCTCATGGCCACAGGGTCGTATCAGCAGCTGAGATTCTCTCACCAACTTCCCTTCTAATCACTCAAGTGCCCTAGTTTCTCACACAAATATATATATAAGATAGTCCCTTTTGTATTATTGGATTATTTCTTACAACAATAAAGGCAATTGTGGAGTTTAGAGCAGTCAGGGATTCCTGGAAATAACCAAAATAAATACTATTAAATACATCCCAGGGAAAACTACCAGAGGACGTGATTTGTCCTCAGTAATTATTGAGGCAGTAACTCTTCAGGGGATGTTTCCCCAGTTCTTATTTCTTACATACAGCCCCAGAGGGGACAGCAGAGGGTGTTTGGTGCAGGTGCTGGTTTCAGTTTGGTGCTTTGTTCCCTCTGGGCAGCCTCGGTCACTTCTGTGTGCCTGAATTTCCTGGGGATGGGCAAAGCTGCTCACACAGCCTGAAAGGTAAGGGCACTGCAGGTCCAGGGGCAGGAGGGGAATAACTGCAGGAGACAGCCAGGTGAGTCGAGATTTTCTTCTTTATCATCGCCCTCATCGCGAGAAGGAACAGAAATGTTCTGCTGTGGGTTGCTCTGGCAGGGCTGCTCTGTTCACTCTGGTGCCCTCAGCAAAGCTCATTTTCACATTCCTGGGACTCTTTGGAGTGTGGTGGGCACACCAGGCTGGGTTAGGCTGGAGACTGAACCAGATTGTTCCTGTCAGGTTGCAGAGTAACCTCTGCTGCAGTTTTCTCTCTCCTGCTGGTGTTAGCAGACACACTGAGCAGAGCTTTGGCTGGAGCTCCTCAGATCTGCTCTGTTTTCTTGCTGTTGGCCTGTGTTGATAGCCCTGGGTTTATGAATTACCTGGGACTGTATCTCAGGCCAGGTAACAATACATTTGATGCCTTTTCACTGCAGCAACCTTGGGCCATCACAATTTGTGTGAGGGCCGTGCAATCCCCGTTTTACTCTGCCTGATGGCAGCAATGGAGCGAGCCCAGCTCTGCCCAGCACCCCGGGCACGGCTCAGAGCAGTTCTGGCTGTAATTCAGGAGTCTGTGCAAGGATACAACGAGCAGATGGCTGCTTTTAAAGGGCTTGGCCAGTATTCCATGAGATTTGTGTTCTCCCTGATGCTGGAGTGCCCACCAGCCCCCACGGGAGGCCAGGGAAGGTCCCCCCCTCTCACTGGTGAGGGATCTGCCCAGCTCTGCCAGCCCCTGCTCACCCCTGGCATACGGACTTGGGGTTTGGATTGGGGATGCAGTGTTTGTAGTTCAGTGTGGATGCAGTGTTTGTAGTTCAGTGTGGCACACACAGATCAGGGATGCAGTGTTTGTGGTTCAGTGTGGCACAGATCAGGGATGCAGTGTTTGTAGTTCAGTGTGACACAGATCAGGGATGCAGTGTTTGTAGTTCAGTGTGGCACACACAGATCAGGGATGCAGTGTTTGTAGTTCAGTGTGACACAGATCAGGGATGCAGTGTTTGTAGTTCAGTGTGGCACACACAGATCAGGGATGCAGTGTTTGTAGTTCAGTGTGGCACACACAGATCAGGGATGCAGTGTTTGTAGTTCAGTGTGGCACACACAGATCAGGGATGCAGTGTTTGTAGTTCAGTGTGGCACACACAGGTCAGGGATGCAGTGTTTGTAGTTCAGTGTGGCACACACAGGTCAGGGATGCAGTGTTTGTAGTTCAGTGTGGCACAGATCAGGGATGCAGTGTTTGTAGTTCAGTGTGGCACACACAGATCAGGGATGCAGTGTTTGTAGTTCAGTGTGACACAGATCAGGGATGCAGTGTTTGTAGTTCAGTGTGACACAGATCAGGGATGCAGTGTTTGTAGTTCAATGTGGCACACACAGGTCAGGGATGCAGTGTTTGTAGTTCAATGTGGCACACACAGATCAGGGATGCAGTGTTTGTAGTTCAGTGTGGCACAGATCAGGGATGCAGTGTTTGTAGTTCAGTGTGGCACACACAGATCAGGGATGCAGTGTTTGTAGTTCAGTGTGGCACACACAGATCAGGGATGCAGTGTTTGTAGTTCAGTGTGGCACACACAGGTCAGGGATGCAGTGTTTGTGGTTCAGTGTGACACAGATTGGGGATGCAGTGTTTGTAGTTCAGTGTGGCACACACAGATCAGGGATGCAGTGTTTGTAGTTCAGTGTGACACAGATCAGGGATGCAGTGTTTGTAGTTCAGTGTGGCACACACAGATCAGGGATGCAGTGTTTGTGGTTCAGTGTGGCACACACAGATCAGGGATGCAGTGTTTGTAGTTCAGTGTGGCACAGATCAGGGATGCAGTGTTTGTAGTTCAGTGTGGCACACACAGATCAGGGATGCAGTGTTTGTGGTTCAGTGTGGCACACACAGATCAGGGATGCAGTGTTTGTGGTTCAGTGTGGCACACACAGATCAGGGATGCAGTGTTTGTAGTTCAGTGTGACACAGATTGGGGATGCAGTGTTTGTAGTTCAGTGTGGCACACACAGATCAGGGATGCAGTGTTTGTAGTTCAGTGTGGCACACACAGATCAGGGATGCAGTGTTTGTAGTTCAATGTGGCACACACAGATCAGGGATGCAGTGTTTGTAGTTCAGTGTGGCACAGATCAGGGATGCAGAGTTTGTAGTTCAATGTGGCACACACAGATCAGGGATGCAGAGTTTGTAGTTCAGTGTGGCACAGATCAGGGATGCAGTGTTTGTAGTTCAGTGTGACACACACAGATCAGGGATGCAGTGTTTGTAGTTCAGTGTGGCACACACAGGTCAGGGATGCAGTGTTTGTGGTTCAGTGTGGCACACACAGATCAGGGATGCAGTGTTTGTAGTTCAGTGTGGCACACACAGATCAGGGATGCAGTGTTTGTAGTTCAGTGTGGCACACACAGATCAGGGATGCAGTGTTTGTAGTTCAGTGTGGCACACACAGATCAGGGATGCAGTGTTTGTGGTTCAGTGTGGCACACACAGATCAGGGATGCAGAGTTTGTAGTTCAGTGTGGCACACACAGATCAGGGATGCAGTGTTTGTAGTTCAGTGTGGCACACACAGGTCAGGGATGCAGTGTTTGTAGTTCAGTGTGGCACACACAGATCAGGGATGCAGTGTTTGTAGTTCAGTGTGGCACAGATCAGGGATGCAGTGTTTGTAGTTCAGTGTGGCACACACAGATCAGGGATGCAGTGTTTGTGGTTCAGTGTGGCACACACAGATCAGGGATGCAGTGTTTGTGGTTCAGTGTGGCACACACAGATCAGGGATGCAGTGTTTGTAGTTCAGTGTGACACACACAGATCAGGGATGCAGTGTTTGTAGTTCAGTGTGGCACACACAGATCAGGGATGCAGTGTTTGTAGTTCAGTGTGGCACAGATCAGGGATGCAGTGTTTGTAGTTCAGTGTGACACAGATCAGGGATGCAGTGTTTGTAGTTCAGTGTGGCACAGATCAGGGATGCAGTGTTTGTAGTTCAGTGTGGCACACACAGATCAGGGATGCAGTGTTTGTAGTTCAGTGTGGCACACACAGATCAGGGATGCAGTGTTTGTGGTTCAGTGTGGCACACACAGATCAGGGATGCAGTGTTTGTAGTTCAGTGTGGCACAGATCAGGGATGCAGTGTTTGTAGTTCAGTGTGGCACAGATCAGGGATGCAGTGTTTGTAGTTCAGTGTGGCACACACAGATCAGGGATGCAGTGTTTGTAGTTCAGTGTGGCACACACAGATCAGGGATGCAGTGTTTGTAGTTCAGTGTGGCACACACAGATCAGGGATGCAGTGTTTGTAGTTCAGTGTGACACAGATCAGGGATGCAGTGTTTGTAGTTCAATGTGGCACACACAGGTCAGGGATGCAGTGTTTGTAGTTCAGTGTGGCACACACAGATCAGGGATGCAGTGTTTGTAGTTCAGTGTGACACACACAGATCAGGGATGCAGTGTTTGTAGTTCAGTGTGGCACACACAGATCAGGGATGCAGTGTTTGTAGTTCAGTGTGACACAGATCAGGGATGCAGTGTTTGTAGTTCAGTGTGGCACACACAGGTCAGGGATGCAGTGTTTGTAGTTCAGTGTGGCACAGATCAGGGATGCAGTGTTTGTAGTTCAGTGTGACACAGATCAGGGATGCAGTGTTTGTAGTTCAGTGTGGCACAGATCAGGGATGCAGTGTTTGTAGTTCAGTGTGACACAGATCAGGGATGCAGTGTTTGTAGTTCAGTGTGACACACACAGATCAGGGATGCAGTGTTTGTAGTTCAGTGTGGCACACACAGATCAGGGATGCAGTGTTTGTAGTTCAGTGTGACACAGATCAGGGATGCAGTGTTTGTAGTTCAGTGTGGCACACACAGATCAGGGATGCAGTGTTTGTGGTTCAGTGTGACACAGATCAGGGATGCAGTGTTTGTAGTTCAGTGTGGCACACACAGATCAGGGATGCAGTGTTTGTAGTTCAGTGTGACACAGATCAGGGATGCAGTGTTTGTAGTTCAGTGTGGCACAGATCAGGGATGCAGTGTTTGTAGTTCAGTGTGACACAGATCAGGGATGCAGTGTTTGTAGTTCAGTGTGGCACACACAGATCAGGGATGCAGTGTTTGTAGTTCAGTGTGGCACAGATCAGGGATGCAGTGTTTGTGGTTCAGTGTGGCACACACAGATCAGGGATGCAGTGTTTGTAGTTCAGTGTGGCACACACAGATCAGGGATGCAGTGTTTGTAGTTCAGTGTGGCACAGATCAGGGATGCAGTGTTTGTGGTTCAGTGTGGCACACACAGATCAGGGATGCAGTGTTTGTAGTTCAGTGTGGCACAGATCAGGGATGCAGTGTTTGTAGTTCAGTGTGACACAGATCAGGGATGCAGTGTTTGTAGTTCAGTGTGGCACACACAGATCAGGGATGCAGTGTTTGTAGTTCAGTGTGGCACAGATCAGGGATGCAGTGTTTGTGGTTCAGTGTGGCACACACAGATCAGGGATGCAGTGTTTGTAGTTCAGTGTGGCACACACAGATCAGGGATGCAGTGTTTGTAGTTCAGTGTGGCACACACAGATCAGGGATGCAGTGTTTGTAGTTCAGTGTGGCACACACAGATCAGGGATGCAGTGTTTGTAGTTCAGTGTGACACAGATCAGGGATGCAGTGTTTGTAGTTCAGTGTGGCACACACAGATCAGGGATGCAGTGTTTGTAGTTCAGTGTGGCACACACAGATCAGGGATGCAGTGTTTGTAGTTCAGTGTGGCACACACAGATCAGGGATGCAGTGTTTGTAGTTCAGTGTGGCACAGATCAGGGATGCAGTGTTTGTAGTTCAGTGTGACACAGATCAGGGATGCAGTGTTTGTAGTTCAGTGTGGCACACACAGGTCAGGGATGCAGTGTTTGTAGTTCAGTGTGGCACACACAGATCAGGGATGCAGTGTTTGTAGTTCAGTGTGGCACACACAGATCAGGGATGCAGTGTTTGTAGTTCAGTGTGACACAGATCAGGGATGCAGTGTTTGTAGTTCAGTGTGGCACAGATCAGGGATGCAGTGTTTGTAGTTCAGTGTGACACAGGTCAGGGATGCAGTGTTTGTAGTTCAGTGTGGCACACACAGATCAGGGATGCAGTGTTTGTAGTTCAGTGTGACACAGATCAGGGATGCAGTGTTTGTAGTTCAGTGTGGCACACACAGATCAGGGATGCAGTGTTTGTAGTTCAGTGTGACACAGATCAGGGATGCAGTGTTTGTAGTTCAGTGTGGCACACACAGATCAGGGATGCAGTGTTTGTAGTTCAGTGTGACACAGATCAGGGATGCAGTGTTTGTGGTTCAGTGTGGCACACACAGATCAGGGATGCAGTGTTTGTAGTTCAGTGTGGCACACACAGGTCAGGGATGCAGTGTTTGTAGTTCAGTGTGGCACACACAGATCAGGGATGCAGTGTTTGTAGTTCAGTGTGGCACACACAGATCAGGGATGCAGTGTTTGTAGTTCAGTGTGGCACACACAGGTCAGGGATGCAGTGTTTGTAGTTCAGTGTGGCACACACAGATCAGGGATGCAGTGTTTGTAGTTCAGTGTGGCACACACAGATCAGGGATGCAGTGTTTGTAGTTCAGTGTGGCACACACAGATCAGGGATGCAGTGTTTGTAGTTCAGTGTGGCACACACAGATCAGGGATGCAGTGTTTGTAGTTCAGTGTGGCACACACAGATCAGGGATGCAGTGTTTGTAGTTCAGTGTGACACAGATCAGGGATGCAGTGTTTGTAGTTCAGTGTGGCACAGATCAGGGATGCAGTGTTTGTAGTTCAGTGTGACACAGATCAGGGATGCAGTGTTTGTAGTTCAGTGTGGCACACACAGATCAGGGATGCAGTGTTTGTAGTTCAGTGTGGCACACACAGATCAGGGATGCAGTGTTTGTAGTTCAGTGTGGCACACACAGATCAGGGATGCAGTGTTTGTAGTTCAGTGTGGCACACACAGATCAGGGATGCAGTGTTTGTAGTTCAGTGTGACACAGATTGGGGATGCAGTGTTTGTAGTTCAGTGTTTACTGTTCACATCTCCTGCCATTTGAAATGCTCTGCCCTGGATTTTGGGATCAGAGGCTTGGCCAGCTGCTGAAACCCAGCTCCGTGACCCCCAGCACCTGCTGGGCAGCAGAGATACAGCTAATGCAATTAATGCAATTAGTGCAATCCCCTGGCACCAGGGCTGCAGCTCTGCAGGGCGCACGCTGTGCCCCGGGGCAGCTCCAGCCACCGCAGTTGCTTGGGTTGGCTTTGCCTTTGCTGTGCTCCCAGGGCCAGAGGGGTGCTGGTGCAGGGCAGCCAGGGTGCCCTGGGGAGGGCCAGGAGTGTGTGCAGCAGCTGGGTTTGGGGTGCTTTGCTGTTCCAGTGGGGAGGGTTTGGGGTGCTGTGTAACAGCTGGATTTTGGGTGCTTTGCTGTTCCAGTGGGGAGGATGAGGAGTGCTGTGTAACAGCTGGATTTTGGGTACTTTGTCTTTCCAGTGGGGAGGATGAGGAGTGCTGTGTAACAGCTGGATTTTGGGTACTTTGCTGTTCCAGTGGATCCTTTCAGTTCATTGTTAGCTTGGGTTTTTCCTTTGTGTCTAAGGCTTGTGTGGTTCCAGCAGCAGGAAATGGTGAGCAGGGCTGAGGGCAGCAGGAGGACTCCTGCCTCCATGTCTTCTCCTTCCTTTGGATCCTGGACAAGGACTGAACCCCTGAGTGCCCTGCTGTGCCCCATCCCCTGGATCCAGCTGGGACCTGTCCTTGCTGCCTGTGCTCCTTGTGAGGCCCTGGGCAGCCTTTGGGGCTGCTGGATCAGAGGCACTGAGGGGTGTGAGGAGCTGCCTGAGCAGCTCCCATACGTGGCTGGCTCCTAAAAATGCAGTTCCTCATGCTTGGAGGTGCCTGACAAACACAAACACAAACACATCTGTCCTGGAGGAGCTGATGTGCCTGAAGGAGGAAGAATTGGATCTCTCCTGGAGGAAACACAGGCTCTCCTGGGAAATTTGGTGATATTGCCTCTCCTTCTCCAGGTACAGTTAACTCAGCAGGTCTCACATTTATGATGTTTTCCCATCCCATTCCCTGTGCAAGTATCCCAGAACTGTCAAAATCAACAAGCAAAGGAAACAATCCCTGTGAAATTGTCAAATGCCAAGGCTGGAGAGCCCCGTGCCTGTGGCACAGCTGCTCCCTGGAGCAGTGACAGGGACCTGTGGGCTGTTGGGGTGCTGCTGGTGGGCTGGGCACAATGAGGCAGCTCTCCTGGGGCAGGGCTCCTGCCCTGTCCCTGTGGGCTCACCTGGGCCATCCCTGCACTGCTCCCCCACGGGCAGGACCGTGGATCCTTCACCCTCAGCTCAGAGCAGTGAGGAGCTCCCGTGGGCCCTGCTCCTCTGCCCCTGGGGAGGGGAATGTCCTGGAGCCGGCTGATGTGGGGCTGTTTTCAGCCTGATTGTGTAATTAACGCTGTAGGAGGGCTGTGAGTGTCCGCACAGGGTTCATCATCTCGTGTCTTGTTTGCTCTGGTGTCTCTGCCGTGTTGGACACTGTTCCAGCTCAGAGCTCGGGCTTATAACGGCGCCACTGGGGCTGTGCAGCACATGTTCAGCACGGCTGCAGGGCTCAATCCTTGCCTGGGCACGGCAAACACCGAGTGCTGTCCCTGACTGACTGTGGAGATTTCAGGCAGCTCGTGCTCGGGACGTGCCTGCCTTCCAGAGCATCGGGCAGGGCCGGCTGTGAGCTCCAGATAGAACTGAACCATTGCCCTGGGTAATTTGTGTGCAAACAGAACCAAACACTCACCAGAGCTGCCTCAGATGCTGTGTGCAGGGATAAACCAGGAGATGTGGTTGTTTTCTGCCTGTGCCCTGGGGCTGCAGGTGGCTCAGGAGTACAGAGCAGGGTTTGGGGCAGGGCTGTGGTTCTTGTGCCCTGGGGCTGCAGGTGGCTCAGAGGTACAGAGCAGAGCAGGGTTTGGGGTAGGGCTGGGGTTCCTGTGCCCTGGGGCTGCAGCTGGCCCAGGGTTTAGGACAGGGCTGTGGTTCCACAGAGCCCTGGGGCTGCAGGTGGAGCACAGCGGGGTTTTGGACAGAGCTGTGGTTCCATGGAGCCCTGGCACTGCAGGTGGCTCAGGGATAAGAGCACAGCGGGGTTTGGGCAGGGCTGTGGTTCCACGGAGCCCTCCCAGCCCTGCTGTGCCTCCCCTCCATTGCTGTCCCCAGCAATCGGTGATGGGTGGCTGCAGCCCTCGGGAGGTGAGTGCTGTGATCATTCCCTGTGGGTCCCTGGGCACAGCTGTCCGTGGTTCCATGGGCACAGCTGTCTGTGGGTCCCTGGGCACAGCTGTCCATGGGTCCCTGGGCACAGCTGTCCGTGGTTCTATGGGCACAGCTGTCCGTGGGTCCCTGGGCACAGCTGTCCGTGGTTCTATGGGCACAGCTGTCCATGGTCCCTGGGCACAGCTGTCCGTGGGTCCCTGGGCACAGCTGTCCATGGGTCCCTGGGCACAGCTGTCCGTGGTTCTATGGGCACAGCTGTCCGTGGGTCCCTGGGCACAGCTGTCCGTGGGTCCATGGGCACAGCTGTCCATGGTCCCTGGGCACAGCTGTCCATGATTCCTTGGGCACAGCTGTCCATGGTCCCTGGGCACAGCTGTCCGTGGTCCCTGGGCACAGCTGTCTGTGGGTCCATGGGCACAGCTGTCCATGGTCCCTGGGCACAGCTGTCCATGGGTCCCTGGGCACAGCTGTCCGTGGGTCCCTGGGCACAGCTGTCCGTGGTTCCCTGGGCACAGCTGTCCATGGTTCCTGGGCACAGCTGTCCATGGGTCCCTGGGCACAGCTGTCCATGGTTCCTGGGCACAGCTGTCCGTGGTTCCCTGGGCACAGCTGTCCATGGGTCCCTGGGCAGAGCTGTCCGTGGTTCCCTGGGCACAGCTGTCCGTGGTTCCCTGGGCACAGCTGTCCGTGGGTCCCTGGGCACAGCTGTCCGTGGTCCCTGGGCACAGCTGTCCGTGGTTCCATGGGCACAGCTGTCCGTGGGTCCCTGGGCACAGCTGTCCGTGGGTCCCTGGGCACAGCTGTCCGTGGTTCCATGGGCACAGCTGTCCGTGGTTCCATGGGCACAGCTGTCCGTGGGTCCCTGGGCACAGCTGTCCGTGGGTCCCTGGGCACAGCTGTCCGTGGGTCCCTGGGCACAGCTGTCCGTGGGTCCCTGGGCACAGCTGTCCGTGGGTCCCTGGGCACAGCTGTCCGTGGTTCCATGGGCACAGCTGTCCGTGGTTCCATGGGCACAGCTGTCCGTGGGTCCAGCTCCCTCACTGAGCCCTGTGCAGCCCCAGGGATGTGCTGTGGGCCCTGGGTGATGCCCGGCTCCCTGCACCAGGAGCTGGGAGCTGCTCTTTGCCCCGGGGAGCAGAGAGGACATAAAGCCTTGCTGAAGGCAGTGACATCCCTGCAGCTCAGGGACTGGGGTGACAGGGGAGCAGGACAGCAGCAGGGATAGGGACAGGGACAGGGACACCACGGGCACTGACACAGGATGGAACTCCCACCCTGCAACCCTTTCTTCCCCACAAACAGAAATACTTTGGGTAACTCTGTAATCCTCTGTGCAATTTACACAGAGCCTGCTCACTTCAACACCTCCTGAATCTCTTTGGGCTCAGACTAATCAATTTATATGCCATAAACATCTCTGTCAGGGAATTTGGAAATAAATGTTATGAACAGTGAGCTGGTGAAGAGAGTAATTAACTGTCTAACCTGCTGGCAAGAGACCTGGCTGTACCTGCCTTTTTTTGATGAAATATTCGAATTGGAGTTGGATCCAAGCACCTCTTCAGTGATGTTTGTTGCTCAGGAACATTCCGCCAACAGATGGTATTTTTCTGAAATAGCATGTTCAAATTGATTCCTGTTCATTGTTTCCTTGGGTTTGTTGTGGGTTTGGGGCTTTTCCTTTGGAGCAGAACATGTTCAGAGTAGATGGAATTTCTGGTTTTGGCAGTGCTAGGGACACTCTGCATCTTCTGCTGCCCTGGTTGTCCCTGCAGGTGTCCCATCAGTGCCAGGTGGTGCCAGTCCCACTCCCAGGGCTGGGGTGGCTGCACTGGTGGGAAGTATTGATGCTGCTGGATGCAGATTCCCTGCAGCAGGACCTGCAGGCTGTTGGCACAACTCCTGCCCATGGCAGGGCCGCTCTGAGCTCAGCCTCTGCTGCCCCATCGCTCTGTGGCCCAGGGGGAGCTGACAGGTGACTCAAACCCCTCCTGTGCCGTGCCCTGCCCAGCGTGGCAGCAGCCCGAGTGTGCTGCAGCAATGGATGTTGTTTGTTGTGTTCCCTCATTAAACCCTGCAATCCCTCGTTGCTCCTGTCAGCCGTGACCGCCACGAACACCTCCCATTATCTCAGCCTGCAGAGTGAACCTGCAGCCGAGTGGAAGGGAATTTCTCAAGCCACTGGCCCGCTCAATGCCCATATGCTGGTTCCTGCCTGCCCCGCCAGGAGGGAGCAGTGCTGCAGTCACGCAGCTCCTGCACAGCTGTGGCTGCAGGAGGGAGCAGGCAGTGCTGCAGTCACGCAGCTCCTGCACAGCTGTGGCTGCAGCTGGGCTGGGGAGGGCCTGGATGGGGCTGGGGGGCTCTGGGGCTGTAGGTGGGTTCAGTGCATTTGGCTCTGGAAGTAGCCAAATTATATTATATTTATTTATTATATTATATTATATTATATTATATTATATTATATTATATATATTATTATATTTATTATATTACATTACATTATATTATATTATATTATTTTATTTTATTTTATTTTATATATAATTTGATTTTATATTATTTATTATTTTATATATTATATTATATTATATGTTTATTATATTATACTATATATTTATTATATTATATGTTTATTATATTATACTATTAATATATTACAATAGAACATATTTATGTTTTTATTTATATATATTTATATATAACATACCTATATGTTATATATAATTTCTTTTATATAAATTTTTATTTATATAAAAATATTTATATATCTTATTTATAGATATATTTTATATGACATATTTATATATTATATATAATTTTGTTCTGTTTTATTTATTATATTATATTATATTATATTATATTTATTATATTTATTATATTATATTTATTATATTATATTTATTATGTTACATATATTTTTTGTTCATTTATCAGACAGGGGCACGGGCTCAGAGCACCTGATGGGAGCCACGTGAGCCAGGCAGGGCAGGAGCTGTGCCGTGAGCAGGAGCTGCAGCTCTCACTCAGCCAGGCCACACTTTCCATGCAGGTCTGTGCTGTACCACAGAGTAAATTTAGAACCTTGCATTGCCCGAGAACAGCAAGAGTTTATTTGTAAAAGTAAACAATTAATGCTCAAGATGTATGTCTTGACACTGAGCAAAGCTCCTGCCAGTTTAAAATGCATTGAAATACTTTTCAAATATTGGTGCTTGTACATAGTGGTCCAAGCTGTGTGTGTGTAAAAACTATTTCTCCTTTTATAGAAATGTATAATAGCAGGGCAGTGGTTCAGTCTTACCCCTCAGGCTGGGCATGGGGATGGAAATGTCATTTCCTCTCTGTTACTGCCCTGCTTGGCCCAGGCAGTGACAGCACCCAGGGCTGAGGGGACTCATCTCCATCAGCTCTGGCAAGGCAGAGCAGGGCTGGGCTGTGCTGCAGGTCTGAGAATGTCACAGGAGGTGTTTGTGGGGATATGAACGCTGAGGGAGGCTGAGATGGATGGCACATGTGCTCAAAGGCAGCAGAAATCGGGAGCGTAAGGAGCTCAGAAAAGCCATAATGGCAAAAGAATGATGTAGCAGAGGGCTTGAGTGAGATCTGGCTTTGTCTGGTGTTGTTCCCTTGCGTGGCCACGAGCCCGCGGGCAGACGCGCTCCGAGAATGAGTTATGTAAGAAATGGGAGTTAAAAAATAAATCAGCCCCTCTTCAAAAGAGGTGCTGGTTCTGCGCCTACACATCCCTCTGTGAAGCCTTTCTGCAAGGCTAATGTGGTTCTGTCAGCAGATTATTCAAGAGCAAACGCTTTGCTGGGATGTTTTATGGCTAATGAACATGTTTGGTTGCTTTTGGCAGGAGTAACAATGTCAGTTTGTGTGTTATTGAGGGTGCAATATCCTTTATTTAATAGCCAGAAGCAGGAAGAGGCTCTTCAGTGACAGATGTGCTGTGTTGTGTTTGGAGAGGCTCACCCAGCTGTGGGGAGCTGGGGCTGTGCACCAGGGCTGTCCTGGGAGCTCCTGGGGCAGTGTGGGGCACAGAGCTCGGGGCTCTGGGCACTCAAACACCTCCCAGCTGAGGCAGCAGGGTGTGAATTCCCAGTCACACCCACTGGGCTCTTTGCCTGAGTTCTGCCCAGCATTTCCATCCCTCCTCCCCCTTTCCAACCCAGCAGGGTCCCCATCACCCCTGGGCATCCTGTGGCTGCTCCCCCGGGTCACCTCCAGGGGATGGAGGTGCCAGCAAACCCTGGGGCTGTGTTTGTGCCTCATCCTCGGCCTGGGCAAGGACACTGGATGGCAAATATTCTGTGTTTGACCCTGCTGAATGGGCATGGGGATGTGTGGGCAGTGCTGCAGGTGAGGGCAGGGCTCTGCAGGACAGGGAGAACGCAAGAACCAGCAGCAAAATAATCATTTTTTTATTTTTGGTGCTGGATTTCCCTTCCTAAGCCTCAGCATCAGTGGGACAGTGATTTCCTCATCCCATCTCCTGTGCAAGGCAGAACAACGCAGGGCAGGCAGATGAAAGAAATACAGAATTCTGAGGGATATTCAGTGCCCAGCTCACTCAGGCCCTAATTAGATTGCTGCAGGGATATTAATGACACTAACAACATTAAATTATCCTGCTCAGGTTCTGCTCAGTGTCTGCCTCTGGATCAAAGGCACTTCTGGCTTTTCCCTGGCAGGATGAGAGTGATTTTGTCTGGGAGGAGGGGTCTGCAGAGGGTTTGTGTCTCGAGAGGCTCCAGGCACCTGTCTGAGCCTTCCTTTGGGGTTTTCTCTGTCCCTCCTGTCTGTCTGCTCTGTGGGGTGTTTGCTGCGTGTCCCTGTCCCTGCCACACCTGGGGCAGCCCTGCCCGAGGTTTCAGTGGCAGATCCGGGGCTGGCGCCCTCCAGCCGTGCCAGGAGCCTTGTGGCAATGAGCAGCAGCCCAAACGTGCTGCTCTGTCTCCATTTCTGGTGATCAAATTTGCCAGTGAACTCCTTTAATAAACTGTACCAACAGCTGTGGGAGCTCCTGGCGTGGAGCTGCAGATCCCAAACACGGCCCAGCTGTGCTCTGCAAAATGAAATTCTGGTCCCGCGCCGGTGCCAAGGGTGGCAGAGCAGAACTGGTGACAGATGTGTCACACTGTGCCTGTTTGCTTTGGGGAGGAGAGAGAGATCCCACAAAGGGTGACAAAGCTCTGCTCACATCGGGCCCATGGGAGCCGAGTTTCCAGCATTTAAGGGAACAATAAAGGCTCCTGGCAGGCCACATGTAGCGAGGGGTCAGAATAATCACTGTTTAGTGTCCCTGGGCACTGATTGCTGAAGGAAATCGCCGTGGATGGCAGCAGGACCGTGATATCAGCTGTATAATGTGGGATTTAATGTGTCTCCAGTTAATTGTTCACATGATGGACAATAACAGCCCCGAACAAACAGCTGCAGAGGGTCTGCAGGCTGCTCTGAAACAGCCTGAGAGGAACAAACCTTTATTTGCTTTGTTTGCCTGTTTTATTTGGCTTTTCTTCCCCTAAACTGAAAACGTACATTTTATGAAAATGCTGCCGAAATGATTCCCGTGAAACATCCTTGATTTCTGCTTAATCCCACTTTAACTGGGATTAAAGGGATCTGGGACTGGTTGAACAGCAGCTGCTCCCCAGTGCTGACTGCAGGCAGATTTTATTCTGCTTTAGCAGTGCCTGCACTTTGACTGACTGGGGAAGGGCTGTACAGACTTCAGCCTCCCTTTGCAAGGCCAGGTTTTGCCCTTTTCCTCCCAAAAATGCAGCTGGAAGGGGTGGGACAGGATTTTCTCCTCACCCAGCCCAGCCTGGGAGCTCCTGGTGGCCCTCAGCTGAAGGTGTCCCATGTCCCCACTGTGGGGTTTGCACAGGGATTGCACTGAGGGCAATCCTCATCCTGGGGAGAGAATTCCTCACCCTGGGGAGAAAATTCCTCACCCTGCCTGTGGGGAAAGAGAATTCCTCACCCTGGGGAGAGAATTCCCTGTCTGTGGGGAGAGAATTCCTCACCCTGGGGAGAGAATTCCCTGTCTGTGGGAATAGAATTCCTCACCCTCTCTGTGGGGAGAGAATTCCCTGCCCTGTCTGTGGGGACAGAGAATTCCTCACCCTGGGGAGAAAATTCCTCACCCTGTCTGTGGGAAGAGAATTCCTCACCCTGGGGAGAAAATTCCCTGTCTGTGGGGAGAAATTCCTCACCCTGTCTGTGGGGAAAGAATTCCTCACCCTGGGTAGAAAATTCCTCACCCTGGAGAGAGAATTCCTCACCCTGGGGAGAGAATTCCCTGTCTGTGGGAGAAATTCCTCACCCTGGGAAGGAGCTGCTCCCCTGGGAGTGTGTGCTGCCACCAGCCACTCTTCATTTTCTGTGTACATCTGCAGTTCTTTTAGGGCCCAATGGACTGAGAATAACCTGAGCAGGATAATTTAATGTTATTAGTATTATTAATATCCCTGCAGCAATCTAATTAGGGCCTAAATGAGCTGGGCACTGAATTTCCCTCAGAATTCTGTATTTCTTTCATCTGCCTGCCGTGCCCTGCGTTGTTCTGCCTTGCACACAGAATGTGAGGAGGAAATCTCTGTCCCATTGATGCTGAGGCTTCAGGAAGGGAAAACCAGCACCAAATAATCTGCCTGGCTGATGCTGGGCTTTGAATCAGCTGGGGATGAGGGGGATAAATAAATGCCAGCACTTCTGAGCTGGCAGGCACTCCAGAGAAAAGCTCTGCAGATTCCTCATGTGTGCTTGGTTCCCTCTCATCCCTGCCCTTTCCAGGCTGGGAGTTGTGTCTTGGGTTTGGCAGAAGCAGAACATTTCCACAATCCCAAATAACAGGAGAAATAAGAAGTTATTGGCTCAGAGGAGAGATAAACAAAGATAAAGGGCTGATCCTTTCCTGAAACCTCGGGTAAGGTGGATTTGAGGCTGTGCCATGAGAAACAGCTCTGAAAAGGAGTTTTCAGGAAAAAACAGAATTCCTGGATGTGCTTCTGGATGTGCCGGTGTCATCCAGGCTTGTTCTCGAGGGCTTGGACTTTCCAGCTGTGGGGCACTTAAATTTGATTGTGAGCGTGTGAGGAGCAGGTGTTTGATGTCAGCTGCTGAGCTGGGCCCTGGGCTGTGCTCCTGCCCTTGGGGCTGTCCTGTCACCCTGCACAACAAAATTCTGCTGGGGCTGCCCTGGACCCCTGGCAGTGCCCAGGGACAGGGCTGGGAGCACCTGGGACACTGGGAATGTCCCTGTCATGGCAGGGCTGGCACTGGGTGGGCTCTGATGTCCAAATCGGTTTGGGATTCTGTGCTGGTTCAGATTTTCCCTCATTCTGAGCCCCTTTAGGATAAAAAGTTGCCTTGGGTTAGCCCTGCTTTCAGGGGATAGTTTTGCCCTCACTGATCCATTCAGAGAGACAAGAACTGTGCGTTCTAAATGCACATTTGGAAGCACGTGCTCTTCTTTGAATTAAAAAATATTTAGGGGCTGCAGGATGAATGCTGAAGATGCATGGTCCACCCCCTTCCATTAGCAAGAAGACAACACAAAGCTGTAGGCAGATATAAAAGCATTAAAATAATTAATTTCCCGTTTTATTGTGTGTCAACAGAAATGTATAATAATAAGCATTTTTGCAGAAGTGTGGATTAAGCATTTTTCTCCACATCAGTTGGAGTGCTGGAAATGTCCTTGCTTTAATGTAGAACAAATGGCCCTTGGATCTCATTAAGGATGGTGTTGTGAGTGCTCAGAGGAGCTCTCAGAGCTGCTGGGCCAGAGCAGGTGGGGCTGCTGAGAAAAGGTGACAAATATGAAACAAAACACAAAGCAAGAGTAGAAACAGAAGGGAAATAAACGAGGGTAAAGAATCCCTTCTTGTGGGAGCAGCAGGGAGGAGTTGCAGCGTGGGAGAAAAGTGGTGGCATCAGTTGGAATTTCCAACCATAATTAACTGAAGGTGTTAATTAGGATGTGGCAGGAGCTGCTGAGGGCAGCTGCAGTGCTGGGCCCTCTCCTGCAAGGAGAACCTCGAGGGGCTGAGTGGGGAAGGAGGGGCTGAGGGTCAGTGCTGGTGTGGCAGGGCTGGTGGGGGCTGGACCCTCAGTGGGGCTGGAACCTGGGGGGACAGGGATGGGATGGGAATGGGATAGGAGTGGGACAGGAATGGGATGGGAATGGGGAAGGAGTGGGACAGGAATGGAACAGGAATGGGACAGGAGTGGGACAGGAAGGGGACGGGAGTGGGACAGGAGTGGCCTGTCCCCCTCCTGCAGGGAGGGAAGGGCTGAAAGGGAAATGAGATTTTCTCACCAGAGGAAAGCCCAGCTGGAGGTGTGACCCCGTTCCCAGTGCAGCACTGGTGTCCCAGCCCCCGGGCACTGGGCTGGCTCTGGCAGCGTTCCCCAGGCTGTCCCTGTGCCCCCTCTCGGGAGGAGCTGTGGGAGCAGCCCCAAGGAGCCTCACGTTCCTCAGGTTCCTGAGCTGGGGCTGAGCAGTCCCTGGACCCCCGATCTCGAGCACTGCCCTCATTAACCAGGATCTGACCCAGCAGGTGGAAGATGAGTGTCTGGCGTTGGGGAATGTCGTCACCATCCTGTGACATTTGGGCTTTGTGCTGACAGTGACAATTGCAGAGCCTTTCTGGCTGGCAGCCTCGGAGATGGGATGAGTTCCCATCCTTTCCAAGTGGGAGTTGTGATCTGGCTGTTCGGTGTTTTTAAGGACAGGGCTCAGTGGCTGCTGTGCCAGGAGGGCAGAACGTGGACAGGCAGCAGCAGAGACACCAGGACAGAATAGATGTGGTGACTTTTAACTTCTGTTTGTGTGGGAGATACTTTGGAGGGGTTTAAGATCATTAATGAAGCAGTGCAGGAAAATTCTGAGAGGTTTTGCTTTTCCTCTGAAGCAGTTTTGTGTTGAAGCATCCCCAGCACCCCAAAGCACTCACCAGCCCGGGAGGCCCCGTGTGGGGTCAGGAGGCAGCACGGGGCCAGTGCTGCAGCTCACAAACAAGAAAACAGAGAGGAAATTGAGAGGTGGGAGAGAGCTCTGCCTCATTCTGGGGTGCCTGGGTGGCAGAACAGTGCTGGGGGTGCCCAGGTGAAGAGGGGGGCTCTGGAGAGAAGCAGGGAACTGCAGAGGGGATGGGGTGGGATGGGATCCATGGGATGAGATCCATGGGTTGGGATGGGATGGAGTGAGATGGGATCCACAGGATGGGATCCACGGGATGGGATCCCTGGGATGGGATCCCTGGGATGGGATGGGATTCATGGGATGGGATCCATGGGTTGGGATGGGATCCATGGTCTGGGATCCATGGGCTGGGATTCATGGGATGGGCTGGGATCCACAGGATGGGATCCATGGGATGGGATCCATGAGATGGGATGGGATAGGATAGGATGGGATCCATGGGATCCATGGGAGCAGTGCCAGTTCCCACAGCAGGGGCAGGGACACGGCCGCCTCCCGGAGCTGATGTGCTGCTGCAGCAGAGACAATCCTTCTGTGTCAGGAGACGCTCTGGGGTCTCTGGGAGTTCTGTCTATCCTGCAGAGGTGTTCAGGTGCTCAGGGCAGGGATTTGTTTGGCACAAGGCAGAGCTGGGTGCACTCAGTGCTGCCACAAGGCTTGCCCAGCAATCCCTGCAGCCAGGGAAATGAGTGGGAATTCCAGTGTGAGGTGCAGCTCCGTGTCTGGGCCAGCTCTGATCCTCTCTGGCCCTCTGGCTTATCACCACTGTTATCTCTTGGAGGGATTTCAGTTGATATTTTGCACAAGACTCTGCCGAGGATGTGTTATTGACATATTCTTAGCTTAAAACCATTATCACGGTAAATCCCTGGATTTAAAAACTAATTACAAGACATTAATAGCTGAGCCTGAAGAGCCAAGTCATGCAAATATTGCTGTCTGCAGAGTGGAATATACACAAATGTTTGAAGTGCTGAGTTAGGAGCTGCAGTCTGGAGGTGGCAATAAATCTGAGCCCAGTCCTCGCCGCTGGGATCTCCGTGTCCGTGAAATTAATGGCACCATCTTTATGGAAGTGGTGTCAGGGAACGTGGCTATTTTCTTCCCTGAGTAGGTTAATTACCGCTAATGTAATTATTTTTGTACTGATTTTTTATTTTAATCAAACACTGCACGAAACAATTAAGCCCAGAACAAATGGCTTATTATGGAAATGTTTGTGGCGGAGGGAAGCAAAGCAGCAATGTTTGAATTATACACAGATATTGAGTTACTTTATTCATTAAAATGAACAATTACATTAGGCCTTATGAGACAGACTGAGCATTTCTCGTTAGTGTTTGTTCTATAGTGAACATAATGAGGATGTATATTGTGAGTGGATGCAATCCCTGCTGCTGGAGGCATCCAGGATGCGTGGATCCTTCCCAAATCTGCCACACCTGCAGTGCAGCGGGCTCCTCATGCCCCTGGGCACTGACTTGGCCACGGGTGGAGCTCAGGGTGTGGCACTGTTGGCTCTCTTTGGGTACAAGGTCTGGCAGTGCTGTTGGTTTGGAGAGAATAAATTCCCTTATCCCTGGACTGAAATGGAAGGTTCCACATAAAAACCCCAATTAATTGCTAGAGCACTTTCTCACAATGTAGGGAGGTTTTTGCTGCCTGCTTTGCAGTCTGTGCTGGGCATTTTCAGCTCATCCTTGGAGGTATCTGAGAGATGTGTAGACGTGGGACTCATTTTCTTTCAAAAATGCACTTTTCTGAGCAGGGAAAGTGTCTGTAGTTTGACTCAGGTTCTCACCCTCTGCTGCAGGTGTTGGTGCCCAGCATTCCCTCCCAGGCACTTTGCACCCTGAATTTTCTCCAGAAAGGGCAGAAATCTGTCCAAGGCCAGTGCTGGAGCTGTTGTGGTGCCATCCCAGGAGGCCAGGAAAAGAACTTTCCTCAGTCCTGCCTCATCCTCTCTTTATCTCCTTCCACAGGGGATCTGTGCAGAGTGAAGCACCTCTAGGCTGTCCCAGGTACCAGCAATGCCAGGGAATTTGTTTGAGGATATGGGAATCCATCCTTTTGTATGGGAAAGCAGGGCTGTGATAACAACACATTAATGAGCCTGTGGTAAATGATAACACATTAATCAGCCTGTGGTAATGGAGATATTCACACGTGGAGAACTGGTGGCAATCCTTTCACTGCTGCAGGCTGGGTCAAGATCCGTGTGGTTGGGATGATCTGGCTGTGTGCTGGTGCCTGCTGCACAAAGGCATCAGGGGTGGCTGTGGGCAGTGCTCAGGGTGGGAATGCAGGCTCTGGGCTGGCTGGAGCCCTCACACTCAGGTGTGAAACCCAGGTAAGCCCCAGCTGCCCTGCCTCGCCCTGCCTTGGGGAACGGGCACAAAGCAGGGCCTGGAAGGGTGAAAGGAGCAGCAGAGTCACAGTCAGCTGCTGTGCTGAGGAATTGCTGTGACATTTTCCCACGTGTTCCAGGGCAGCAGTGCCAGCCCTGGCTGCCCCCAGTGCCCCTGCAGAGAGGACCCAGGGGACACTCAGGGGACACTCAGGGGACGCTCAGGGGACACTCAGGTCACTGAGCCCCTCCTCATCCTCCCAGCCCTGGCACTCAGCCCCTTGTCAGCCCTGGCTCAGAGCAGGGTGGGCATGGAAATGGATTTCCTGGCTCCTTGCACTGCCAGTGACACCAAAGCACATTTATCAGTGCACTTTAATGAGTCTCTGGGTTTCCCTTTATCATCAGCACTCCTTTGCCTCCTGCAAGCTGCACACCTTCAGCTCAGCGGAGTAGGGAGTTCATGGATCTCTTCCCCAGAATACTGAAGGTTAATGAAGTTTCCCAGGCAGTGGCAGACCTTTAGAATATCTCTTATTGAGGGATTATTTTTATAGCATTCACAGAAAGACTCTTGGTACTCCAGCGTGTGAGCAGAGCGTGACTTCAGGGCTTGATGTTTTCACAAATACAACATGAAGATGATACAGGATCTATTTTTATTTAAATTAGGAAAGTGCAACTTAATCCTTCAATTTAAGACTTGCCCATCCAAGTCTTCCTGTCTATATGAATAATTAAGGCAGCTGATTCAAGAAACTCATCTGAGAATTTTGACTTGTAGGGAAAATCACGGAGCTTGTCAGCATTTAAGTGACCTAAAGAAAAATAGCTGAAATCTTGTTTTTAATGACATTTATTCACACCTATCCCAGTGGATCAGGTTTTCTGTTTGGAAAAGACACACACACAGAGCAGCTGCTGGTGACAGGTGCTGGGAATGCCAGGGCCTTCCCAGGCTCCCAGCCTGGACTGTTTCACTGGGGCTCCAACGCTAAATCTTCCTTGTTCTTGGAAGCTGGTGAGTGGCTGCAGCCGGGCATAGTTTGAAATGATTTGTGAGTCTAATTTCCCACAGTACTGGGAGCCTTTGTCACACACCTTGGGGTTCAGGATTCTCCAGACTGCAAAGTAAGTGAGACTTTCCATGTATTTAATATAATCATTTATCATTTGCATTCCCAGAAGCACATGTGGTATTTCAAAGCTGAATGTGACTTTGAAATGAATATTCTCTCATTATTGCGGTTTTCAGTGATGACCATTTCCTTTGTCCTTCATATTTCTCACCTGGTTTGTATGGCAGACCTTCCCCCATTCCCACTGATCCCATGCCCTGTAGAAAACACATTTCCACCCCATTTCAAACCTTCCCCTGGTCAGTAGCAGCTCCAGGAGGGGAGATCTCTGTTCTGTCTCGGTAAGAGGCCCCAAGGTTTGTGGAAAGCAGCCTTGCAAATCTAAGTCCCGCCTTCCCTCAAGGCTTGCAATGTTCTAACTCTCATGAAAAAACAGGTTTTCACTCTCGTGGTGTATCTGGGGTTGTGTGTCACTCCATCAGACTGACGACAAATAGGAATGGGAAATGGAGCAGTGAGCACAGTTAGGGACCAGGGCCCCACACAGAGGCACCAGGCTGTGGTTCCAGGGTCTGCCACGTGGGAAGTTTATCCAGCTGGGTTTGTGTGCTGTCCCCTCCCTTTATTCCCTGCTCATGTCTGTGGCTGCCAGCCCTGACCCCGAGCCTGTTTGTGTCCCTGTCACAGATCGAGGAGATGCAGTGGGACAGGGGTGTGTGCTCTGTGCCCCCCTCAGTGTGCAGCCAGCCCTGACCCTGAGCCTGTTTGTGTCCCTGTCCCCCAAACTGAGGAGATGCAGCAGGACAGGGGTGTGTGCTCTGTGCCCCCTTTGGTGTGCAGCCAGCCCTGATCCCAACCTTGTTTGTGTCTGTCACAGATCGAGGAGATGCAGTGGGGAGGAGGAGTGCGTTCCGTGCCCCCCTCAGTGTGCTGCCAGCCCTGACCTCAGCCTGTTAGTGTCCCTGTCCCCCAAACTGAGCAGATGCAGTGGGGAATAGGGTGTGTGCTCCATGCTCCCCTCAGTGTGCAGCCAGCCCTGACCCCGACCCTGTTTGTGTCCCTGTCACAGATCGAGGAGATGCAGTGGGGAGGAGGGGTGCGTTCCGTGCCCCCCTCAGTGTGCAGCCAGCCGTGCCGGCCGGGCGAGAGGAAGAAGATGGTGAAGGGGATGCCGTGCTGCTGGCACTGCGAGCTGTGCGACGGCTACCAGTACCAGGCTGACGAGGTCACCTGCCTGCTGTGCTCCTACAACGAGCGGCCCAACGAGAACCGCACTGGCTGCCGCTCCATCCCCATCATCAAGCTGGAGTGGCACTCGCCCTGGGCTGTCATCCCCGTCTTCCTGGCCATGCTGGGCATCGTGGCCACCATCTTCGTCATGGCCACCTTCATCCGCTACAACGACACGCCGATCGTGCGCGCCTCGGGCCGCGAGCTCAGCTACGTGCTGCTGACGGGCATCTTCCTGTGCTACATCATCACCTTCCTGATGATCGCCAAGCCCGACGTGGCCGTCTGCTCCTTCCGCAGGATCTTCCTGGGGCTGGGCATGTGCATCAGCTACGCGGCGCTGCTGACCAAGACCAACCGCATCTACCGCATCTTCGAGCAGGGCAAGAAGTCGGTGACGGCGCCGCGGCTGATCAGCCCCACCTCGCAGCTGGCCATCACCTCTAGCCTCATCTCCGTCCAGCTGCTGGGCGTCTTCGTTTGGTTCGCCGTCGACCCGCCCAACATCATCATAGATTATGATGAGCAGAAAACTATGAACCCCGACCAGGCCAGAGGAGTTCTCAAGTGTGACATTACGGATCTACAGATCATTTGTTCCTTGGGTTATAGCATTCTGCTCATGGTGACGTGCACTGTGTATGCCATCAAGACTCGGGGGGTCCCGGAGAATTTTAATGAAGCCAAACCCATTGGATTCACTATGTACACTACCTGTATAGTATGGCTTGCCTTCATTCCAATATTTTTTGGCACTGCCCAGTCAGCCGAAAAGGTAGGTGAGAGTGCACAGGTGTCTCAGGATTCACTGTGGGTGCTCAGCTGTCCCTGGATTTCCAGCTGGGCTCTCCATTCCTGCCTCACGGGCAGTCCATGGCGCTGTTTTCCTTCCCCATTCATTTGATGAACTGGCAAATGATCAATAGCAATCACATTAGCCGTTAGTTTTATTGTTGCATCCATTTCAATTGTTTCTTTGCAGTAGGGTAAGTGGGAATTAGCTGTCATATTATCCACAGAGGCTTCTCCTAACTAAATCATTTTGAGTACAAGATGTAAGCAAGAAAACTGTCAAAAATACTCAGGGCGACTCCTGTGCCTCTGGAGCTGAGCCCTGAGGGCACGGTGGAGTCCTGGGTGCTCTGCTCTCAGAACAGCCCCAGGACACATTTACACCACGGTGTAAAGGGCCTGTCCTGAGCTCCGTGACTGATTCTCCATGATGCAGATTCACTTTTACTTCTCTCTGGAGAGAAACTGTCATTTCAAGGGGATTTGGTAAACACCTTCAAGTCCAGTACTTAGAGAGCAGTGGTGGTACTGGGCTGCCCTGAGCTGCTGCCAGTCTGTTTTACCCCCCAGCCCAGCCCAGCCGGAGGAAACTGCTGCCACACCTTACCTGTGGTGTGCTCCTGGCTCCAGGCATCACCTGCAGTGCTCCCCCAGCCCTGCCTGGTGTGGTAGCTGCTGTCATCCCCACATCCTGCAGCCCTGCTTCCTCCTGCAGCAAACAGCTTTGGCTTCCTGCTCCTTTTTCACTCTGTTTCCATTTTCCATTTGTTCTAGAGCACAGAGCTGGGGCAGGTTCGGTGCTGTGGGTGCAATTATGGCATGTTTTTAGTTCCAGGTGTCCCCTGGAGCAGTGGCTGAGCCCGGCGCTGTGCAGGGGAAGCTGCAGGACACACCAGGGACAGGTCCTGCTGCCCAGGGCTGCACAGAGCCTCGTTCCCTGCAGCTCAGGAGGCTGTAGGGATTTGCAGTTCCTTTGGGCTCAGCTTTGGCACTCAGGGGCTGCACAGAGCCTCGTTCCCTGCAGCTCAGGAGGCTGTGGGGATTTGCAGTTGCTTTGGGCTCAGCTTTGGCGCTCAGGGGAGGAGGGGATCACCCCAAAGGAGTTTGCTGGTGGGTGAGGGGGTCACTCAGGATGGCCAGGTAGGAACAGAGGTTATGGAGAGGTTCCCTCGTATCCTCTCACCTCTGCACTGGGATTCCAGAGCCGCTGCATCCCGAGGGAATTCATTTCACTGCAAAGCAGACCTGCCAAGGCTCACAAACACTTCAAACGCCTCTGCTCTCTGTTGAGGGTGAGATAAGGAGCAGCAGAGGGGTCTGTGTAACCTGGCTCTGACACGGGGAGTGCTGAGCTGCTCTCCAGCTCCCTGCTGGCACCGGGGCCTGCAGGGGACTGAGATGAGTGCTTGCAATTGTTGTCTGCAAAGATGGAACGGCTGATATTGAACCACAAAGGGCTCCAAAGGCTGCTGCCAGCACTCGGAGCTGTTCAGCAGCAGAACTGGAGGTTCCCATGTGCTCCTGGGGCTGGGTTAAACCTGGCCCTGGCAGCCTTGGGTTCCTGTGCAGCCCGTGCAGGACAGCAGAGGGGATGAGATGAAGGTGAGGGTGTTCCCAGAGCACAGAGGATGGTACAGGGTACAGGATGTCCCAGCCCGGGGACACTGGGGACACTGGGGACACTGGGGACACTGGGGACAGGACAGCAGTGGCTGCTCGGTGCTGCTGGGCTCATCCCCATTCCCTGGCTGGAAGCTGCTCTGGCTTGTCCAGCCAAGCCCCCAGTGTGACCCCCCGTGCCTGTCCCTGTGTCCCTGCAGGGCTGTGGGACCAGTGCTCGGTGCCAAACCCCAGTGCTGGCGCTGCCCCTGGGGCTGTCCCTGCTCCTGGGGCTGTCCCCTCCTGTCCCTCCTGTCCCCTCCTGCCCTGCCCAGAGCTGCACTGCAGGAGCTCTGCTGCTTTTCTTCCTTTCCTCTCACTCCTTTGGGTGGGGGGGCAGGGATTGTGCTTTTTTGGTGCTTGCTACTGATTTCCTGTCAGATATTTCCTCTGGAAAATATTGTGCCTTAGCTTAGCCACGCACGTCTGTGCTGAAATGGAAATTGCACCTGCTGAAAAATCTCATGCAGCACGATCCTTTAAACTGAGGAATGGGGTTATATATAACACTGTGGGTTTCAGTGTATGGATTTATTTTATTTTATCGATAAATACAAGCATAATGTTGTTCGGTGGAAAGCATATTGAAAACACCTGCCTTGTTCAGGGTACAGAATAACACCTCCAACAACAGGAAAAAAACCCTAGCAATGTGCTGCAGGTAATTCATAAAAGGTGAATAATTCGAGCAGGAGCTGTTGAGCAGATGGAGGGAGGCCAGAAATCCAAGGGTGGAGATGAACCATGAGGCACATGGGAGGTGGCACGTGGTAAAAGCAGATTTCAGACCTTTCTACAGTCCAGTCAACTGTTTCTTTGTCCACCGTCAGAAATGGAGAGAACATGTGGCTGGTTGTGATCTGTGGGTCAGGTGTGATCTGTGGGTCAGTTGTGATTGTGGGTCAGTTGTGATTTGTGGGTCAGGTGTGATCTGTGGGTCAGTTGTGATCTGTGGGTCAGGTGTGATTTGTGGGGTTCGTTTGGTAGTGTAGCACACAGATCCCATGGATGGGGAATGTGCTCATCCTTCCCACGTTGCAGCCCCCTTGCAGTGCCCATGGCTGGGATCCAGAGCTCCCAGAGCTCCCAGAGCTCCTGCTCCATGTTCCAGCCCCCCTGGAGTTCCCTTGGCTGGGATCCAGAGCTCCCAGAGCTCCAGCTCTATGTTCCAGCATCCCTGGAGTTCCCCTGGTGGGATCTAGAGCTCCCAGAGATCTCAGAGCTCCATGTTCCCGCCCCTCTGGAGTTCCTGTGGCTGGGACACAGAGCTCCCAGGGCTCCATGCCTGGGCACTGTGCAGCTTTGGGGGGCTGTGTTTTCCTGTATCAATATATACCCTAAAGTGCTGTGTAAGCTCAGAGGAGCAGGACAGTTCTGGGCACAGTTTTGTGCTGTCCCTGCTCACAAAGATCCTGCATCCATGTGCACTGGACAGAAAGCCACTGTGGCTTTTAGCTGAAGGAGGAGAGATTTAGACTGGATATACAGAAGGGATTCCACCCTGTGAGGGTGGGGAGGCCCTGGCACGGGGTGCCCAGGGAAGCTGAATATTCCCCTAAAATCTCATTTTCTCAGGTTTTGTCATTGGGCTGATAGAGAGAGAGAAATATCATCATAATATTTTCATGTTTCACAGAGGTTCTGCTGCCTCAGAGCTCTGATTGCTTTTATTTAGTAATTGTGGTAAGATTAAAACAATGCATTGCTGCAAACAAGCCAATGAGAACTGTCAGCGTGCTCCTGATGTATATCCTGCCAGTGGGATTCTTTTCTTGAATATCTTCAGGGCTTTTTTCGGGTTAAAAAGTTCTAATTGTGCCTCTCAGGGAGGGGTGACAGTTGTTCAGCCACTGTGGTTGTCCTGCCTGGGAGCTTTGTCCTTCCTGCAGTGGTGAGAAATAGGGAAAAGTTGCAACAGGGAAAAGAGCCGTCACCTTCCATCAGCTTATTTTTGCATGAACTTCCAGTTTAAACTGTTGGGGTTTTGGGGGAGTTTTTTAGGTTTTGTAATGAAATTTGAAGTGCCTAATCCCATCAGCTCTTCCACCTTCCTTCTTGTTTCTCTATTTTTATTTTTTCCAGTGCCCCTTTTATTCAAATCAATAAGCAGGGCAAGTCAGGCATGTTTGGCAGCAACACTTTTACTTATTGTGTTGAGTGTTCCATAAATACTGTAATTTGAAGGCACATGAAAAACGGGTCCTTGTTCAGATTAAATAATGTCACATTAGCATAGGAGCACTTCAGTCTCTGTTCTGGTTTTTGGTGGAACTGAGTTACCCTTCAATTCTCTGTAACACAAATACCAATTAGCCAGGTAGGACACACTTTTATTTTCTCCCTTGGGAAGGCTTGGGCTGACAGTTGCTATAGCAACTCTCCATGTGTGGATTTGGGAGTTAGGAGGAATTTAATGCAACGTTTGTTGGAGTTTTACACTGCTGGGCTGTGGAGGAAACCAGGCTTGGAGGCTCCCAGTGGCTGAGGGAATGCTGCCACGATTTGGGGCTCACACAGGGATTGCAGCTGCTGCCTAAAGGAGGATTCTGATCTCTGGAATTTCTCATGGATGCACTTTCACCTCACCCATCACTTCATTATCTGCACGTTCAGGTGCTGAAGTTCTTCACTTTATCCCTGAGAAACCCTGGAATTCAAGGATCTGACATGAGAGTTGTGCTGAGTGGAGCCCAAACTGAGGAGCAGCCTCACCTCACTGCACTCAGACCCTCCAGGCTGGAGCCACCAGCACAGGGTGTCCAAGAAAATCCACTTTTCCAGAGTACTGCAGTTCTGCATTTTAATTGAGGAGAAATTAGGTGTTCTGTGAAATCCAGCAGTGAAATAATCAGTGGAGATTTTGGAAGGCTGATAACCTTCACTGCAAAAGTGATCCTGGCCTAGGTTTTTATCAGGTTATACAACAACACTGCTGAAAAGGGTGTAAAAACCCTTGGGAAAACCTTTGGGTGTTTGTAGAGTTTCAGTTCTAATTTCTGTAGAAAAACAAAAACTTTAAGTGCAGCTTCAGGGTAAAGTTCTCAGTAAGATTTCCTTTGTCACCTTCTGAATTTATTTGGCCCCCCCATTGGGAGGGGTGGCTGTGAGCAGTCAAACCCAAATTAAAAGGCTTTTAGGGTGTCACTGCTGCTAATGGTTTAACCCTAAACAGAGCTCAGGATTTCCATCTGTGCCCTTGATTCCTGCAGGATTCCCAGGCTCTGGAGCTGCTGATCTCTGGCCTCTTTTCCTCTCCCCGGTGCTCTGGGGGAGCTTTGTCCCCTGAGCAGCCACTCCCAGACCCAGCAGCCCTGGCTGCAGTTGGGCTCTGGCCCCTGAGGCTCCTGGAGGAGAGGACATCCCAGGAAATAGGGGATATTCCTGGCTGGAATGTTCACTGGGTCCCTCAGGGAGTCAGGGCTCACCAGGAGCTCTGCCACAGCTCCCTCTGCCACTGCAAAAGAGAAAGAAAAATGGCAAGGGAAACTCAGTGCCTAAACTTGGGCACTGGGCTCTGTGGGTGTCACCTGGGTCATGTGGGTGTCACCTGGGGTCTGTGAGTGTTACTTGGGCCCTGTGGGTGTCAGCTGGGCTCTGTGGGTGTCACCTGGGCTCTGCACACACCCCCGCACTCAGGTGAGCAGAGAGAAGGGGATGGGGGATTTGTCCTGGAGTTTGGCACAGCAGGGATGGCTTGGGAAGGAGCCTCTGCTCTTCAGGGTGGTGCTGTGAAAAAACAAAGATATTTTGGTACTAAAGGGGTTCCCCAGGGTGCTGCAGTGTATTCCCAGTCAGGGCTTTCCTGGGAAAGGGATCCCTGGCTGGGGATTCCCACCCCAGCAGTGCCCCAGCTCAGTGGGGCAGTGGGGGCTGCAGGAGCCCTGCAGTGCAGCTCTGTGCCTGTGTCAGGGCAGGGATTGCAGGGCAGGGATTGCAGGGCAGGGATTGCAGGCAGGGATTGCAGGACAGGGATTGCAGGACAGGGATTGCAGGCAGGGATTGCTGCAGGGATTTCAGGCAGGGATTGCAGGCAGGGATTGCAGGCAGGGATTGCAGGCAGGGATTGCTGCAGGGATTGCAGGCAGGGATTGCAGGACAGGGATTTCAGGCAGGGATTTCAGGCAGGGATTGCAGGCAGGGATTGCAGGCAGGGATTTCAGGCAGGGATTGCAGGACAGGGATTGCAGGGCAGGGATTGCAGGCAGGGATTGCAGGACAGGGAGTGCAGACAGGGATTGCAGGACAGGGATTGCAGACAGGGATTTCAGGCATGGATTGCAGGCAGGGATTGCAGGCAGGGATTGCAGGGCAGGGGATTGCAGGCAGGGATTGCAGGCAGGGATTGCAGGCAGGGATTGCAGGCAGGGATTTCAGGCAGGGATTGCAGGACAGGGATTGCAGGGCAGGGATTGCAGGCAGGGATTGCAGGGCAGGGATTGCAGGCAGGGATTGCAGGCAGGGATTGCAGGCAGGGATTGCAGGGCAGGGATTGCAGGCAGGGATTGCAGGCAGGGATTGCAGGGCACGGATTTCAGGCAGGGATTGCAGGACAGGGAACAGCACACGTGCACACCCTGAGTGGAACAAGGGCTGACTGGAGTAATTAGATGCTCCTCAGAAGACCATAAATTAACGGTGATTATGATTCCTGCAAGAACAGAAGCAGAAGGTACACTAACGTCGCTCTGGTTTATCACATTTGCTGCATTGTAATGCTCCTTTAATGTTAATATGTACTTTTGTAGTAAAATCTAATTGCAAGCACTGCGCAGGCAGAGCCCAAGGCCACAATCGTGTTCCACATAATTACCTGGGGAGGGGGGCTCAGGTGGAGCAGGCAGGGCTGGGATAATTCATTCTCTGGTGGGATGTGCAGGCACTGGAGCAGCAGTACCACCTTTGGGTCTGTGTGGTGCCTCACGGATGGGAGATGGGTTTGGTGGAGCAGCAGTGACTTCATCCCTGTCCCCACCGTGCTGCTGTGTCACCCAGGGGCCCTTTGAAGCCTCTGAGTGGCTGCTTTGATGTCTGATGCTGGTGCTGAGGGATCTCTTTGCTGTGATAATTCCAGCCTCTTCCATTCCAGCTGTGCTGAGGAGACAGAAAAATAAAACCATTTGGAAGATGGGAAAATAAACAGAACCCAGAAAGGAGAGGGCATTACAGAGGTGAAGATCACAGAATGTCCTGAGCTGGAAGGGATCCACAGGGATCATCCAGTGCAGCCCCTGTCCCTGCACAGACCCCCAAATCCCACCCTGGGCACCCCTGGAGTGGTGTCCAAGCTCTCCTGGAGCTCTGGGGCTTCCCTGGGGAGCCTGGGCAGTGCCAGCACCCTCTGGGGAAGAACCTTTCCCTGAGATCCATCCTGAGCCTCTCCACGGCTCTGCTGCAGCCCTGGCAGCTGCACCAGCTCCTCCTCAGGCTCCTCCAGCTCCACCTTGACAGTTCACCAAGAGCCCCAAGCCTGGGCAGTCCCTGTGTGACTGGAAGAGCAGATTTGGGGTCTCTGTGGTGCTTTTGCTCCTGTGAGCCCATGGCAGAGGCAGCTGCCCGTGGCTCAGCATCCCCAGCCCCGGGCAGGGCACAGCTGCCTCTGTCCTGTGCACACACCAGGGCAGAAAAGGACAAGTGGGCAAGGAAGGCCTCTGCCTCCCCTGGAATTTCTGGTGCACACTTAACTGCCTCTGGCTAAAAGGAAACACAATTTTTAAAGGAAAAAAACATGTAGGTGTTTAATGCGCAGTGTTGACATGTACTTTTTTTGTTCCTCTTTTTTTTTTTTTTTTTGGAAAATACAGAATTGCCAGGAGGGTTTTACATCTGAAAAGCCATCTCTGCACGGGCCCCTGGCAGCCCTATCAACAGTTTTTATCTGCAGCACGAACTGGCAGCCCCTCACTGGGAAATAATTGCGGCTCTGTGGAGTCCAGGGCAGTAATTACCGTGTTGATGAAACTTTTCTCTTTGCTTGCAATTCTGATATCTCTGAATGTCAAACTCACTTGGGCTGACAGCATAATTTCCCCAGCAGAGCTCCTGCATGGCCCGTGCCAGGCTGCTGGGCGGGGCTGGGGGTTTTTCCGGTTTGCTGAATTCCTGGGGCAGCCAAGGGAAAAGCTCAGCCTTGCAAAGCCCTGCCTTGGGATTAACTCTGCGCGCTGCTGGGCTGGGGGCAGCCACCCACAGGAATGAGGGGTGGCTGCAGAATTATGGAACAGCTCTTCACAGTGAATTAAAAAGAATCAATCCCAGAATTACTGGCTCCAGACAGGGGAGGGTCAGTTTGGTTGGTTGTCTGTGCAATAGTTTGGGTTTGTGCTGGTGGATTTGCACAGGTGTGGTGGAACCATCCCTGAGAGTGCTCAGAGCAAGTGTGCATGTGGGGCACTGCAGCAGGGGATGTGGGGGCTGCTGGGTGCTCGGATTTGGTGATCCCACAGTGATTCCAGGGTTTTAATGAATACTTGGAATTTCCTGCCTATGCAAGGCTTCAGGTAAGTGTATCACAAGGTGATGTGCTTTCCAGAGGGACCGACACATTCCTGATTCTCTGACAGCCTGCATTTGGAGGGGAGCCCCATTGCTGGGCCCAGGGGTGCTGTGGGTGGCACTGGGGGCCCGTGCTCTGTGCCATGCCCTGTGCCATGTGCCCTGTGCCATGTGCCCTGTGCCAGTCTCTGCAGGACTGTCCCCATCAGGGCTGGGCAGAGCTCAGGGAGCTCTGCTGGGGCTGGGGGACAGAGCTGGGTCTGAGCTCTGCTGGGGGCTGGGGGGGGGGGGGGGGGGGGGGGGGGGGGGGGGGGGGGGGGGGGGCTGGGGCTGGGGGACAGAGCTCAGGGGGCTCTGCTGGGGCTGGGGGACAGAGCTGGGGCTGGGGGACAGAGCTGCATCTGAGCTCTGCTGCAGGAACCCTCAGCTCCCATTCCTGCTGCTTTGGAGCAGAGTTGAGCAGCCCTGCAGAGCTCCCAGAGCACACAGCCCAGGTTTGTGAGAGCAGAGCTCTGCCCCGGCTGTGGTACAACACAATCAGGGTGTTTGCAGGCACAAAGAATGGCTGCTGATTCCGGGCTCACTCAGGAACAAAAGCAAAGCCATGAAGGGTTTCTTCAGTACAATGGGAGTTATGCAGATGTTTCTCAGTTTTCTTGCTGAACGTGGATGCTGCAGTCAGGGTTTGGTTTGATGGGGGCTGTCAGCAGCAGGAACGGGTCCTTGAGCACTCCTGTCACCTCCTGTGGGTGGGTTATGAGGGCAGCCTGCACAGGACCCAGGTGGAGAAGCCCCTGCAGAAGGAGCATCCCTCTGTGCTGGGCTCACAGCTGCAGGGGAGATCTGCTGCTGTTTGTTTGGAATAAACAGGAACACAGGGGAAGGAGCACGGAGACCTGCCAGGAGAGGAGCAGCAGGAGCAGGTGAGACCTTGCTCACAGCTCAGGGTGGGATGGGTGTCACAGACAGTGACACTGCAAAGCTGTGCTGCAAAGCACTGAGCAGTGAACAGAGCTCTCAGCCCTGGAGTCAGCTGTTCATGGCATGGTTGGGTTGGGTTGGGTTGGAGGGGCCTCAGAGCCCACCCAGTGCCACCCCCACCATGGCAGGGACACCTCCCACTGTCCCAGGCTGCTCCAAGCCCTGCCAAGGATTTCTTCCTGGTATCTAAACCCACCCTCCTTCAGCCAAAATTCTCTCCCTAAAAAACCCCAGGCTGCAGGGACTGGTAAGGGAATCTCCTCTCCACAGAGCCAGGCCTCTGAGGATCCTGGGGAGAGAGCTGTGGGGCACCTGTGGCACCAAATGCCAGCTCCTCTGTGCACCCCAGAGCTGAGCACAGCTGCCTTGGCAGGGGACAAAAGAGCTGCCCTGCAAAGGTGATTTTCAGTCTGCAAGGCCAGCCCAGTGCAAAGCTAAAAGTTGGGTTCTCTATACGTAAGAGATGGATGCAAAAATATTGACCTGAGGGATTTATTTGTTGTTTTAAATGGTTTAAGCAGGCATGTAATAATAATAAAAGTAGAACCCATCATGCTCAGTCAGAGAAATTGCCTCATGTTTTGCTTTCGAGGCGTAAGCTTAGCAGAAGGTTAAAGAGAAACAACAATGAATTCTTGGAGACTGAAGCAAAAAAATTGTGTCCCAACCCTACCAGGTCAAAAGTGGTTTGGGGCATGTTTGTATTTCTGCAATAACAGCTTTTCTTGCACTGTTAATTGCTCATTAGACACTCCATTCAGCCCTTAACTGCCGGTGCCACATTCAGCAGGGAAAGCTGAGGTTTAGCCCTGCCCAGCTTGGTTCCACCAGTGAAAAATAAGGTGTGTGTTGTAAATGGAGTAACTTGGGTGTTCACAGGATCCACCAAGGCCTTACCTCTAGAGTCACTTATTTAGGAGAGTGCTGAGGGAGTGGGAGGACCAAACGTGGTGAACAATATGTCTCATCTTCCTCTTGTTCCCCCTGATTTACATCTCCAGCATCAGAGCAGCCTGTAGTGTTTAATGGGGATAATTAAATATCATTTGGAGACAAGATAGCTCTTCCAGCAGAGGAGCAGGTCCTGCCTCCCGGCTGAGCCAGCAGCAGTAATTCACCAGAAAGCTGAGAGGAGCACTGGAGAGCCCAGCTCAGACTCGCTCACGTGGTGGGAAAGAAAAGCAGTGGAAATCAATTCGTTTGGCCAAGGTGCTTAAACGTGATTAGAACAGGAGAAAGTCTTGTGAAAACTGGTATTAGGGAGCAGTTAAGATTTATTCTGGTGCCTTAATTGGAGGACCAAGGAAGTCAAGTGATTTGATTCTGCAGAAGTCCAGAATCAATGTTGTCTGAGCAGGCTTTATTGACTGGAAGATGAAATCTGATAAGGGCTGAAGATAAGGAAGGGAGGTCAGATGTCCCCGCTGTGCAGAGCGGGCCCAGCCCTGGCTGTGGTTCTGTCTGATCCCACCCGAGCTGGGATTGCCCCGGGCAGAGCCCAGCCCGGCCTGGCCGTGTGTGCAGCGGGGCTGGGGGCTCGGGGGCTGGGGATGCCCCAAACAGATTTACTGAGTCAGGTCCCAAAACATTGACAGGAGTCAGCTCCCAAACTGCATTTTCAGGAGTCAGGTCCCAAAATATTTACAGGAGTCAGATCCCAAAACAGCATTTACAGGAGTCAGGTCCCAAAACATTTACCAGAGTCAGGTCCCAAAACATTTGCATTTACATTTTCAGGTCCCAAACCAGCATTTCCCAAGTCAGGTCCCAAAACGGCATTTACAGGAGTCAGGCCCCAAAACATTGACGGGAATCAGGTCCCAGACTGCATTTACTGAGTCAGGTCCCAGAACAGCATTTCCCAAGTCAGGTCCCAAACAGGTTCCAAAACAGCATTTATAGGCGCCAGGTCCCAAAACATTTGCATGTGTATTTACATTTTCAGGTCCCAAACCAGAATTTCCCAAGTCAGGTCCCAAAACATTTCCAAGTCAGGTCCCAACATTTCCCAAGTCAGGTCCCAAACCACATTTCCCAACCCGAGTCCCTGCAGGTGGCTCAGAGCAAATCCCAGCTGGGCTCCGGCTGTCCCGGGCTGCCAGCGGGTCAGGTTTGTCCCCAGTCCAGTTGTCACCAGTTCGTGCTGTATTTCCAGTGGCCAGGTCACGCAGAGATGAGGGAGCTGCAGCTGCTGCCCGTCCCTGTCCTGCAGCAGGGGCTGCAGATCGCTCTGGGGAAGTTTCACAGCGCTGAAGGCAGCAATAACCAGGCTCTGCTTTTTTATCTCATTAAAACATGTTTAATACCTTACAGATTCACCTTAGTGTCTGTGGCTCGTTAACTTCTGTCAGGCCACGGGTGAGTTAAACGTGTGAGCTCATTTGGGCTTAAAAGTCGGGTTTTTCTCCCCAGATGGCTCTCAGTTTGAGCACCCCAAATGATGAGGAGCTCTGAATAATTCCGGGTGAATTGCGGTGTTACTGCTGAGGTCTGGCTGACGTGTGGGAGGCGATTTCAGAGTTCCCTCGGCGCTGGCAATGAGGACTGGAGCTCGGTGGGGTTGTGCAGGACAGGGCAGACCGCGCTGGATATGGAATGGTTTGGATATTGCTGGGAATTGTCAGCACAGCGGCTGATTTGAGGTGGAGATTTGGGTTATTCTCACCATAAAAAGGCAGCATTAGTTAATTAAGAGAGAAGCTCTTCCCTGATGCTCTGGATTAGCGTTGATGCACACGGGTACCTCCCAAAGATACGGGGGATCATGGAACGACTGGAATTTGGCAGGTCCTGAAATGACAGACATTTTTGTAATTAAACCTCATTTAAATGAGCATCTAAATGATCTTGCATTGCGGGATTACCCGTTCCCAGTTTAGATAACAATGCGTGTGCGTATGGCAGAGGATTGCGGAGCGCGGGGCAGGGATGGTGATGCGCTGGGCAGTCGCCATGGCAACGGGGAGTTCTAATTGGGATCCATCCATTAATGGCAACAGGAATTGCTGGCTGCAGTCGCTGAGTTAATGAAATGCAAACCAGCACCGCTCTGAAGGAATAATAGAGAAAATGAAGAGCTGCCGGTGTCCCCCGGTGCTCGGGGATGATCCCAAAGCCTCCCCGCGCTCCTGCCCGCGCTCCCACCCGCTGTGCCCCCGCGGGATCGGCCCCGAGGAGGGATCGGGGCAGCGCCTCTGGGTCAGGCAGTGCTGGGCAGGGAGAGGGGCTGCCCAGCCTGGAAAGGGCATTTTCAGCCGGGGGAGGCAGCTGATTGCTGGCAGAGCTCAAGGGAGAGCTGTGGGTGTTCATCCTTCTTCCAGGGACATCTGAGCCCTGTGCGGGTCCAGTCTCTGTGGGGCTTGAGCTGCCCACCCCCATGTCTGACCTTTTAAATTATTATTCAAATTTAAATTGCTTTTTTTGGTTTTTTTTGATACAAGGAATTATTTTCATGTGCCAGGGTTTAAACTCCTAGTGATGGCAGGTCAGGAGCAAAGGCTTTGCTGCCTTATCCATGAATCTCCATTCTTTCAGGCAGCTCCACCACGCTCCCTGTTCACGTTCATCCTTCAGAATATGAAATAATTTTCATAGAATGGGTTGGGTTGGAAGGACCCTAAATCCCACCCAGTGCCACCCCTGCCATGGCAGGGACACCTCCCACTGTCCCAGGTGCTCCAGCCCCAGTGTGCAACCTGGCCTTGGGCACTGCCAGGGATGCAGGGGCAGCCCCAGCTGCTCTGGGCATGCTCATAAATAAATCAATGAATTAATATCCCAGTTATAGGAATAAATGAGTTGCTGACTGCTCTGGGTACTGACTGCAGCCTTCAGTCCCCCAGCACACCCCACACTCCGTACCCAGCCCTGGGGGGGCAGAGGATGTGTCCAGCCATAACAAGTTTTTTCTGAGTGGCCAAAGCAGAATGTAAATGCTCTGGTTTAACTAATAATTACATTATCATTTCAAAAGTCACTGCACAAATGGCTGGCTTCATATATGTGTATTTGTCGGTGCTTTTTGTTGGCAATGCTCTACTCCAAAGGTCTTTAAAGAGAAGAGATAAGTGCAGGATTATCCCTTCCCTCTCCCCCTCCTGCCCTGACACTGCCTTGCTCTTCAAATTCCCCTGAAGGTCTGCGAGCAGAATTAGATCTCACTTTGTATGCAAATATATGGAACAGATTCTCAGTGGGGCCTGGGTCAGACTTTGCTGACATTGAAAGGTTCCAGCTGAATTTTTGGGATGTGCAGCGCTGGGGGAAGTGAGGGGACCACGGGCGGTGCTGGGGCCATCTTGGGCATTCGGTGGGCAAGGATTGGTTTGTGGGGTTGGTTTGAGGTTCTGCACGCTGGTTGAGCTGGGAGTACACCGGGGATACACTGGGGATACACTGGGAGTACACCGGGGATACACTGGGGATACACTGGGAGTACACTGGGGATGTACTGGGGATACACTGGGGATGCACACTGGGGATACACTGGGGGTACACTGGGAATACACTGGGGATACACTGAGGATACACTGGGGATACAATGGGGATGCACACTGGGGATACACTGGGGGTACACTGGGAATACACTGGGAGTACACTGGGGATGTACTGGGGATACACTGGGGGTACACTGGGGATACACTGGGAATGCACTGGGGATACACTGGGGGTACACTGGGGATGCACTGGGGATGTACTGGGAATGCACTGGGGATACACTGGGGTACACTGGGGATGCACTGGGGATGTACTGGGAATGCACTGGGGATACACTGGGGATACACTGGGGGTACACTGGGAATACACTGGGGATACACTGGGGATGCACACTGGGGATACACTGGGGGTACACTGGGGATACACTGGGGATACACTGGGGATACACTGGGGTACACTGGATACACTGGGGATACACTGGGGTACACTGGGGATACACTGGGGTACACTGGATACACTGGGAGTACACTGGGGATGCACTGGGGATGTACTGGGAATGCACTGGGGATACACTGGGGATACACTGGGGTACACTGGGAATACACTGGGGATACACTGGGGATGCACACTGGGGATACACTGGGGATGCACACTGGGGATACACTGGGGGTACACTGGGGATGCACTGGGGATACACTGGGGATGCACTGGGAATTCACTGGGGATACGCTGGGAATACGCTGGGAATTCACTGGGGATCCTGGGCTGCCTCAGTATAAAGGGCAGTGTTGGGGTCACCCTCCCTGGCCTCGGGGCTCTGGTTGGGGTGACAGGGCAGGGATCAGCCAGAGGCTGCTCTCAGGGATCTTTTCCAACTCCCCAGTGATTGTGAGACTCAGCAGCCCCAGGAAGGACTGGCTGGAGGCTCCCTCCCCTCAGCCAGGCAGAACCTGCTCCCACGGAACAGGGAAGGAGGGCACGGGTTGCACATGAAGTGCCTGCTCCAGAAATAAAAACCCTGCAGTGGCCAAACCCGGAGGAACTTGGAGGATTTTCCATCAGCCATGCCCAGCCGGTGACACAGTGACTGCCAGAGGCTGCACACACCCAGGGGTGTCAGCCAGCTGTGGCGCCAGAAGGGTCTGCTCAGGGGAGCTCTGACACCCAGCTGTGCAGGGGTTTGTTCTTCTGGAAGGCCAGAGGTTTTTGTTTTGGATGGGGGAAGGTTTGGGGTGAGTTTTTGTGAGCCCAGTGAGATTGAGGATGTTCAGTTGCTGGAGCAAGGGAGGCAGAGGGAATTTATGGACTGGAGTGTCTCAGAAAAAAAGAGCAGTTTGATCTCAGGGAAAGCCTTCCAAGTGGGTCAGACTGGCTGGACATAAATCAAGCGTTCATATGGCTGGGTCAGGGGAGGCAGAATTGGAGGGAAAGGACAGAAAAAGTGCTGAAGTTTGCTCTGTGAGATGAACCTTCTCTGGGGATCTTTGCTCTCATTCAGGAGACTGAAATTCCTGGGTTTTCATCCTGGCAGGGCTGCAGATGGACAGGTCAGGATGGACAATTAATTACAGCTCAATCTGAACCCAGTCAGAGCAGGAGAAACCCTGTCCTGGGGCTGCCCTGCACTGCTGCCCTGGGGCAGCCCCTCTGGGTTAAGGCTTGACTTGTTCCTTTGGCTTTGTTTTATCATCTTAGATTACTGTGTGTGATTGGGGAACCCTTAACCATGCTCATGTTAATTCTGGGTTATGGATTTAATTTTGCAAGTCCTGAATACCTTAAGTGAGAGGACTGTGTGCTGTCCT
Organism: Acrocephalus arundinaceus; assembly: GCA_021534815.1. Classification (NCBI taxonomy): domain Eukaryota; kingdom Metazoa; phylum Chordata; class Aves; order Passeriformes; family Sylviidae; genus Acrocephalus; species Acrocephalus arundinaceus. The sequence goes on from JAJEOU010002284.1 coordinate 19,477,795, forward strand.
GAGGTGTGGCTGCCTGATTTACCGGGCAGTAAAACACAATTGCAGCCTCCTGGTTGAGGAGAGAGAACCACCAGGGCATTGGTGCCTCTCCCTGCCAGGCCGGGGATAATTCTGGCAGGGTTTTCAGCGCTGTCAAGGCAAAGCTGCAGCTGGCAGGGCTGCACTCCAGAGTTCCCATTGCCATGGAAACCTGGGCACATCCAGGAGCTGCTGCAGGAGCTGCTCTGCCTGCGAGGAGTGAGCTGGAGCTGGGAACATCCAGGGCTGTGAGGAGTGAGCTGGAGCTGGGAACATCCAGGGCTGTGAGGAGTGAGCTGGAGCTGGGAACATCCAGGGCTGTGAGGAGTGAGCTGGAGCTGGGAACATCCAGGGCTGTGAGGAGTGAGCTGGAGCTGGGAACATCAGGAACGGGGAGCAGTGAGCTGGAGCTGGGCACATCCAGGGCTGTGAGGAGTGAGCTGGAGCTGGGAACATCCAGGGCTGTGAGGAGTGAGCTGGAGCTGGGCACATCCAGGGCTGTGAGGAGTGAGCTGGAGCTGGGCACATCCAGGGCTGTGAGGAGTGAGCTGGAGCTGGGAACATCCAGGGGCTGGGAGGAGTGAGCTGGAGCCGGGCACATCCAGGGCTGTGAGGAGTGAGCTGGAGCTGGGCACATCCAGGGCTGTGAGGAGTGAGCTGGAGCTGGGAACATCCAGGGCTGTGAGGAGTGAGCTGGAGCTGGGCACATCCAGGAGCTGTGAGGAGTGAGCTGGAGCTGGGAACATCCAGGGCTGTGAGGAGTGAGCTGGAGCTGGGCACATCCAGCAGCTGCTCTGGCTGTGAGCTGGAGCCGGGCACATCCAGGAGCTCGTGCTGCTGGGTTTCCATCCTGCTGTTCTTAGAGGCTGAGCCCTCGTGCTTTGAGATGCTTCCCTCCCTACCTTGCCTCTGGTGCAGCCTCCTCAGGGCTCCACGTGTGCACAGGTTGGCAGAGCAGCGTGTGACTCTGCCATGGACCCCTGGGGACATCATGTGCCTCTGGGGACATTGTGTGCCTTTGGGGACATTGTGTGCCCCTGGGGACATTGTGTGCCTTTGGGGACATTGTGTGCCTTTGGGGACATTGTGTGCCCCTGGGGACATCATGTGCCATTAGGGACATTGCGTGCCTTTGGGGACACTGTGTGCCTTTGGGGACACTATGTGCCCCTGGGGACACTGTGTGCCTTTGGGGACGTGTGCCATTAGGGACATTGTGTGCCATTAGGGACATCATGTGCCTTTGGGGACACTATGTGCCCCTGGGGACATTGTGTGCCCCTGGGGACATTGTGTGCCCCTGGGGACACTGTGTGCCTTTGGGGACACTGTGAACCTTTGGGGACACTGTGTGCCATTAGGGACATCATGTGCTCCTGGGGACATCGTGCCCCTAGAGCCATCCCAGTGCCAGTGCCAGCACGGAGCAGTGCCACCATCCTGCACAGACACAGCCCTGGGGGTCTCACTTTATTTTCCCCAAAATCTCCAGCTGAGGGTTGCAGGGTTGGGGTTTTTTTCCCCTTTTATATTGAATTATTCAATAGTTGAAGTGAGTAAAATTAAAGATTTCTAGACTGGTGACGTTTGGAATATAAGAAGGATAGCAAAATCTGTTTCATTTGAACTCTAATCTCTGGTCATGTATAAAATGAATAAAATGCAATAAGTGTGGAGAAATATGATTTACAACAGCAGCCAGAGTCTGGCTCTGAATACCCGAAAATGCCAAGATTGTGTGTCAGTCAATTTAGCAGTGCAGTGGCAAGGGGGAGCAATGAAATGAAGGCTTTCTCTTTTTTCCTTTCCTTTTTTTTTTTTGTTCTTTGTTTTTTGGAACCAGTGACAGATGAAGAATTATTTCTAGCTCAAAAAAGCCAAGTGCTCAGCCCGTGAGAGAGGGAAAAGCCATTATTTTAATAATAGAGGTTGAGGATGTACATTACTCCTGCTGCACTTTGTGTTTGTCTCTTTTAGTGATGTGTAACTTATTTTAGAGCTCTGATCACAAACAGGAATGCCAAGCAAGAGATGTCAGACAGTTCTGAGGATTGATAATGGGATTGCTGGAGCTCTTCCCTCTGGCTGTGCCTGAGATCCAGCCAGGCCCTGCTGTGGCTGCAATCCCTGATCACCCTCGGGGGTGACCAGCACCAGGGACGGGGAGGTGGCAGGACACTCCTGCTGGGGGCACGGGGAGGTGTCAGGACACTCCTGCTGGGGGCACACCTGCACTGGGAGCAGCTGGGGTGCTGTGGGGAAACTTCACCACTGCAAATTCCATCCATGGCCTGTGCACAGGTGATCAGCAGGGGAGAAAAGCCAGGAGAGGGACTGCAGCTGTCTCTGCCACTCTGTTGTCACCGTCCCTGTCAGCAAGGCAGTGTCCCAGCCCATCCCTGCACCCGCAGAGGGCACAGGATGCCATTGCAGAGCCCAGGCCGGTGCAGGGGCTCACAGCAGCAGGGAGGAACCCGAGGGGAGGCAGAACTCTCCTGGTCGGTGCTGGCATGCACAGACCTCACCCCAGACCCCCTGTCCTTGCAGGGTGGCTCTGAACTCTCCTGGTCACTGCTGGCATGCACAGACCTCACCCCAGAGCCCCCTGTCCTTGCAGGGTGGCTCTGAACTCTCCTGGTTGGTGCTGGCATGCACAGACCTCACCCCAGAGCCCCCTGTCCTTGCAGGGTGGCTCTGAACTCTCCTGGTTGGTGCTGGCATGCACAGACCTCACCCCAGAGCCCCCTGTCCTTGCAGGGTGGCTCTGAACTCTCCTGGTTGGTGCTGGCATGCACAGACCTCACCCCAGAGCCCCCTGTCCTTGCAGGGTGGCTCTGAACTCTCCTGGTCACTGCTGGCATGCACAGACCTCACCCCAGACCCTCTGTCCTTGCAGGGTGGCTCTGAACTCTCCTGGTCAGTGCTGGCATGCACAAACCTCGCCCCAGAGCCCCCTGTCCTTGCAGGGTGGCTCTCCCTGGCACACCCTTGGCTCTGCCCAGGGTCTGTCCAGGACAGTGAACTCAGCCCAAGGAGTTCCAAACTCCTTCAATCCCTGTCTGGCCTGAGCCATGGCCAGCGCTGTCCTTTCCTTGGCTGGGAATTCCCAGGTGAACTGCTCAGCTCCAAACTCCTTCAATCCCTGTCTGGCCTGAGCCATGGCCAGCGCTGTCCTTTCCTTGGCTGGCCATTCCCAGGGGGCTGCAGGCAGTCCCTGGGCCCTTGGCTGTCTCTGTGGCTGCTGCAGACAGCCGGGGCAGCTCTGGGTGCAGCAGAGGAGGAACCTGCTGAGCTCCATCTGTGTGAACCCTGTGAGTGGTGCCATCGCCTCTGATGCTGCCTCAGTTCCTCCCCAGCCATCAGCTGCTGTTTGAAAGCAGCACTTGCTTTCCCATCGCTGCTCTGACCAATTATCTGGCTAATTTAATTTCCTTCCAGATAAGCTGTTGGAGCCTCTCTCACAGGCTGGAGGGACGAAATCCCTCCTCTTCCACATCAGAACCCTCAGAGCAAGTGCTTCAGCGTTCGCAGGTTTGAATTATCCCACAAGTTAGAGATAACAGCCCATAAATGTTTATTTTTGGTGCATGCAAATCTCTTGCATAAGGAAGTTCCTAATATAAGAGAGCAAGCTGTGTAAAACATTTAGCTGGAATAACTGAGACATTTAAAACACAGACATTCTCCTCCACATGTTTACCTCTGAACCACAAGCTGGAAAAACTTGATGTGCTGGGTGCTCTTGGGACGTGAAAATGAGCGGTGGCTCTGACAAGGTGACATCAGGAGGAGCAGTTTCTCCATGCAGGCACTGGGAATTGGGAATTTGTCCTCTCAGCCCTGTTCACTCAGTGCTGCTGCCTTTGCCCCTGGCCTCTGTGGGTGTGACTCTCTGGGATTGTGGCTGAGTTCTCCTTTTGCTGGCTGAGCCTCCTGCTGCGAGGAACAGCCGGGACACGATCCCTGCCAGCATCCCTGCAGCCTGTGCAGTGCTGCCACAGGCTGGGACACGGTTCTGCCCTAAGCTGGGATGGTAGATGCTTCTGTTAGAGGAATTCTCATTTTGTTGGCATAAATTGGAGATTGGGCAGGAATTCCTCCCTGTGAGGGTGGGCAGCCCTGGCACAGGTGCCCAGAGCAGCTGTGGCTGCCCCTGGATCCCTGGCAGTGCCCCAGGCTAGGTTGGAGCAGCCTGGGACAGTGGGAGGTGTCCCTGCCATGGCAGGGGTGGCACTGGGTGGGATTTAAGGTCCTTCCCACCCAAACCACTCTGGGATTCTGGGATGTGCAGCCCATTCCCCGAGCCTGGCCAGGACCAGCGGGGTTCTTTGGGCTCCCAAGCACTGCCAGGCTGCACAACAACCACTGAAAGGACATTTTCTGACACTAAAATCCCATCCCATCCCATCCCATCCCATCCCATCCCATCCCACCCCATCCCACCCCATCCTTCAGTGTCACCTTTGGTATACTTACCAGGCACAGAATTGATGATGAAATGTGGCACCGATCCCCTGCCATCCCACACGGGCTCCCCATGCCTGCTCTGCTGTTCCTGCTGTAATAACTGTGCTCAGCACAGCTCCTGGCATTTGTTTACAGGTCAGGTTTGTTTATAAACACTTGTGCAGCTCCCCGAGCACCTCCATTCCCACGGGGGTGCTGTCCCACCCGGCTCTGGGGGTTCCTGAGGGATTGCTCAGCAGGGGAAGGTGGCTCTGTGTGGCTCTGTATTTTTGGGGCTTCGGAATTCTGCTGCTAACTGTTGCATGCTGATTTCCCGTGGGAAAAAGTTCACGTTCTCACAAGTTATTTTGTAAATATTTATGTGAGCCTGACTCTTGTCAGGATTTTCCCAAAACGTGCTCCTTCACCTGGTGTTTACCAAAGGGGAAGAGAGGCAGCCCTTCTCTGAGCAATCACCGCCCTTTTAGTGCTCTTTGTTATAAAAGTGGCAGAGATGGAACAGGAACGTGCTGGGATGTCCCGGTGGGTTTGGGGCTCCCTGGGAGCACAGAGCTGGCTGGAGAAGTTATCACTGCCTGAACCTCCAGAGATGAGCTTGTCTGAGGGAACAGGAACGTGCTGGCATGTCCTGGTGGGTTTGGGGCTCCCTGGGAGCACAGAGCTGGCTGGGCAATGCTATCACTGCCTGAACCTTCAGAGATGAGCTTGTCTGAGGGAACAGGAATGTGCTGGCGTGTCCCAATGGGTTTGGGGCTCCCTGGGAGCACAGAGCTGGCTGGAGAAGCTGTCACTGCCTGAACCTTCAGAGATCAGCTTGTCTGAGGGAACAGGAGCTCTGCTGGCGTGTCCCAATGGGTTTGGGGTCTCAGTAAGGGCACAGAGCTGGCTGGAGAAGTTATCACTGCCTGAACCTTCAGAGATCAGCTTGTCTGAGGGAACAGGAACATGCTGGGATGTCCCGATGGGTTTGGGGTCTCAGTGAGGGCACAGAGCTGGCTGGGCAAAGCTGTCACTGCCTGAACCTTCAGAGATCAGCTTGTCTGAGGGAACAGGAGCTCTGCTGGCGTGTCCCGATGGGTTTGGGGCTCCCTGGGAGCACAGAGCTGGCTGGAGAAGCTGTCACTGCCTGAACCTTCAGAGATCAGCTTGTCTGAGGGAACAGGAACATGCTGGCGTGTCCCAATGGGTTTTGGGTCTCAGTGAGGGCACAGAGCTGGCTGGGCAAAGCTGTCACTGCCTGAACCTTCAGAGATCAGCTTGTCTGAGGGAACAGGAGCTCTGCTGGCGTGTCCCAATGGGTTTGGGGTCTCAGTGAGGGCACAGAGCTCCTGAGCAGGGCTGGAGGGCCTCACCCACCCCCTGCACCCCGAAATGTCCCAGGGCACATTTGCATTCAGGTCCTTTCACTTCCCGCGTTTCTGCAAACACACAGTGCGGGGGAAGCTGATTTTAATTTTTATTAAAAAGTGTTTCTCATTCTTATATTTGCACAACATAATGCAGAGAATAAGATAGAATCTTCAGATGACCTGGAAAAGCCTTCTGGGAGATTTATAAACCATCTACTTCATCTGTAAGAACATTTGTTTTAATTCCCATATAAAAGTGAGATAAATTGGCTTGTAATAGCAGGAGCCCAAAAATATCTCAAGTTACCACTTTATTTCCATATTGCAACATAACACAATTCAGTGCATAATTGGAAAGCTGAATTGGAAAAGAGGAGCAGTTGCTCCTGATTAGACTGAAGGCAGAGCTTCAGCCTGCAAAAAGGATTTCTGACTCCTGAAGGGAATTTTTTTTCAAAGCTCTGAAGCTCTGGGTTGTTGTTATAAAAACTCTAAGTTCAGTTCCTCTGGCCCAGCAGCTGGAAATCTCTGCTGGGCTGGCAGAGACAGAGGCCTGATCGTGCAGCCCTTCCCACAGAAATGACAAAATGACAGTTCCCAGTTCATGCCAAACCAGCCACTGATGTATTTTGTTCTATAAAAATTGCCCGTTATTAGAGGTGTGTACTCCAGACCAGTCCAATTTTCTCTCAAGGTTTTGAAGGCAATTTTTTATGATTTGCATGAATAAAGCAAGAATCTGGAAAACAAAAAAATCTAAAATTCAAATGGAAATCCCTTATGTAAAAGAAGTGATAAAATCTAGGTGCTTTTGCATGTGAATGATGTCCTCGGGGTTGGGTTCTCTCCAGTGCTTGCTTCAAAGTGTGTGAAGTTAAAATTTGTCAAGAGTCAGAGTCTGCTTGAGAGGGAAGGAGGTTGGAGTGAGGGTGACCCTTCAGAATGACTTTGTCCTCCTGTCACAGCAGGTGTGGCTTGGGAGAACAACGCCAGATTGGTTTTGGAAAGCCTGGATTTCCTCTGGCCACACTTCCAGTCATGGGATGGGTTGGAGGGACCATAAATCCCACCCAGTGCCATGGCAGGGACACCTCCCACTGTCCCAGGCTGCTCCAAATTCCATCCAGCCTGGCCTGGGGCACTGCCAGGGATCCAGGGAAGCCACAGCTGCTCTGGGCACCCTGGGCCAGGGCTGCCCACCCTCCCAGCCAGGAATTCCATCCCAGTCCCACCAGCCGTGCCCTCCAGCAGGTTGAAACCATTCCCTGTCCCTCCATCCCACATCAATGCTCTCTCCAGTCCCTTGCAGCTCCTCCAGGTCACATTTGTGTCACCCCAAAGTCTGCTCCACTCCAGGCTGGATGAGGTCTCATGCATGTCTGGATGGTCCCAGTTCTCATTCATGTCAAGTCCCAGCATCTCTCACTAAATCTGCATCTTAATTTCTTAATTTAATCTCAGGTTCGGGAGCTGCCAGGTTCGGCAGCCGGCTGTAAAAGGCACGCATGAGTTATTAGAGTCCCATTGTCAGTTAAATCTGATCCTTTGTACTTTAAGTCACCCATTTGCATTCATCTAAAATGCTCGCCGAGAATTTATCAGAAGAAGCGAAATAAGAAATGAAATAGTTTCACGTAAACTGCATTTTTATGTCTGCCTGGTAAGACCACAAAGCAGAGATAAAACACATAAAACGGAGGCTCTGCATAATAAGCAGATCTATTAGTTTGCCTTATCTTTGGCTGCTCCCATTTGTCATGAGAAGCTTTGTGTGTCACTCATCCCTCCTTGTTCTACACGCGCTCTTTTCTCCCCGGCCTTTTATCTCCCATCGCTGCTGGCCAGGTGGGAGCTGTGCCACAGACCCCTCGATTAAATGATATTTCAGCAGGAAAAACAACAGTGAATTCCTGTTTTATCTCCCATCGCTGCTGGCCAGGTGGGAGCTGTGCCACAGACCCCTCGATTAAATGATCATTTCACCAGGAAAAACAGCAGTGAATTCCTGTTTTATCTCCCATCGGTGCTGTGCCACAGACCCCTCGATTAAATGATCATTTCACCTCCAACCCCTTCCCAGCAGGAAAAACAACCGTGAATTCCTGAGCTGCTGCAGCTCTGCGGGGCGCAGCCTTTGCAGCAGCCCGGGATGAAGGGGAAGTGTTGGATCAAAGGATCCCCGGGGTGAGGCAGCTCCCAGTCCGGCCAGTTCCACACTGGGGCAGCCCCTGGAGCTGCTGCCCGTGCCTGGGGAGGGTCTCGGGCTCTGTGGCGGAATGCCGCCAATTAAATAGGAAAAAAGTGCATCTGTAAAAATTAAATATATAAAATTAAAAATGTAAAAATTAATATATAAAATAAAAATATAAAAATTAATATATAAAACAAATATATAAAATCTCTATATATTTATCTATACATCTATAGATAAAATATAGATAAAATCTATATATCTATAGATATAAAGATATAGATAAAATCTATATATCTGTAGATAAAATCTTTATATAGATTATATATATAAAATCTATAATTTATATACTTTATATAATCTATAAATTACATACATAAAATAAATCTATAAAAATTAAATATATAATATTGAAAATATAAAAATTATTATATAAAAATAAATATATAAAATAAAAATATAAATTTAATATATAAAATTAAATATCTATAAATTACATACATAAAAATTAAACCTATAAAAATTAAATATATAATATTAAAATATGAAAATTATTATATAGAAATAAATATATTAAAATTAATATATAAAATTAAGTATCTATAAATTACGTACATAAAAATTAAATCTATAAAAATCAAATCTATAAAAGTAAAAATATAAAAATTATTATATAAAATTAAATATCTATAAATTACGTACATAAAAAGTAAATCTATAAAAATCAGATATATAAAACTAAAAATATAAAAAATGTATACAAATAAATATATAAAATAAAAATAAAAATTAATATATAAAATTATATATCTATAAATTACATCTATGAAAATTAAATATGTGTGGGCTGTCAGTGCCAGCTGCAGGGACAGGAGCAGGAGTTTTTCCATCAGAAGCTCAGAGTGATGAGCCCTGCACAGGAGCAGAGGAGGAAATGGGGCTCTGAAGTGACCGCCCTCAGTGTGTGCTGCCTTTCCCATCTCTGGATTTCCTGTACATTTCATTTCTGGAGAGGAGCTGCAGCCTCAGCTCCCTCACACCTGTACTGTGCTGTCCCTGTGCCTTTTAATTGTGCTGAACCCTCTAAAGTTGTGAGAATTGTTCTGGTTTATCTGTTACGTGTGTCCTCTGAAAAGAGAGTTTTTAAAAAGGGGGTAAAAAAGGCTTTTCTACCCCTGTGTATTTGCAGAGTGCAATTTTTAATCCCTGTGGTTTCTTTGAATACTCATCTCAGTACCTGTTCTCTGACCTGAAAATATTTTTCACAATAATGAGCACAGCTGAGTGTCACGAGCACAGAAATTGTTGTGTACCCTCTGCAGAGTTATTTTGGTGAACTGTAGAGAATTGAAGTAAGAAAATCCCACATTCCTCAATGCTTTTAAAAGTCAGAAATTTCTACTAATTATTATTATAGCTGATCTTCTGTAAGTTAAGCTATAATAATAAGTGTTATTATATCTTCTCTTCTATAACTTACAGCTCAGCTAAACCCTGATTTCTATCAGAATTGTTTCAATCCAAATCTGATCTGCACTGTAAATCAGTGAGCCAGAGCTGTGCCATAACTGCTGTGGGAATTGTGTTAAGGCCACTGCAGGTCTCCAGCACGGGGGCTCTTGGTGGATTTGTGTGGGACATCGCAGTGGCTGCAGGGCAAAGGTCTCGGCTCACACATCTGCACTGCAAACTGGTTAAAAATCGGTGTAAAATGGGAGGGGCTGTGTGAAGTGCTGCAGGCTGGCCAGCCTGTGGTGTGTAACGTGCAAACTGGTGAAAAATCAGTGTAAAATGGGTGTTTGTGTGTGAACTGCTGCAGGCTGGCCAGGCCTGGTGTCTAATGTGTGTGAATTGGCTAAAAATTACTTTACAGTGGGTATTTATGTCTGAACTGCTGCAGGCTGGCCAGCCTGTGGTGTGTAACGTGCAAACTGGTGAAAAATCAGTGTAAAATGGGTGTTTGTGTGTGAACTGCGGCAGGCTGGCCAGGCCTGGTGTGTAACGTGTGTGAATTGGTTAAAAACCTCTTTACAATGGGTGTTTATGTTTGAGCTGCTCTAGCCTGGCCGGGCCTGTGGTGTGTAACACATGTACATGACACACAACCTGCAGACCATGTCTTTTGCATAGAAAACCTTAAGACCACAGTAAGAAGAGCCGTACCAAGAAAATCCCTTTCCAGTGGGTATTTATGTTTGAAGTGCTGCAGGCTGGCCAAGCTCAGTGTGTAACACACAGACTGGTTATAAATCTCTTTCCAGTGGGTATTTGTGTGTGAGTGCTGCAGCCCCACCTGTGGTGTGTAACACACACAGACTGGTTAGAAATCAGTGAGTATTTGTGTGTGAGTGCTGCAGCCCTGCCCATGGTGTGTAACACACACAGACTGGTTAGAAATCAGTGAGTATTTCTGTGTGAGTGCTGCAGCCCTGCCCATGGTGTGTAACACGCAGACTGGTTAGAAATCAGTGAGTATTTCTGTGTGAGTGCTATCCAGCCCCACCCTTGGTGTGGAACACACACAGACTGGTTAGAAACCAGTGAGTATTTGTGTGTGAGTGTTGCAGCCCCACCTGTGGTGTGTAACACACACAGACTGGTTAGAAATCAGTGAGTATTTCTGTTTAAGGTGCTATACAGCCCCACCTGTGGTGTGTAACACACACACAGACTGGTTAGAAACCAATGGGTATTTGTGTGTGAGTGCTGCAGCCCTGCCCATGGTGTGTAACACACACAGACTGGTTAGAAACCAGTGGGTATTTATGTTTGAAGTGCTATACAGCCCTTCCCATGGTGTGTAACACACTCAGACTGGTTAGAAACCAATGGGTATTTATGTTTGCACTGCTGCAGCCCCACCTGTGGTGTCTAACACACACAGACTGGTTAGAAATCAGTGGATATTTATGTTTGCACTTCTGCAGCCCTTCCCATGGTGTGTAACACACTCAGACTGGTTAGAAACCAATGGGTATTTATGTTTGCACTTCTGCAGCCCCACCCATGGTGTGTAACACACAGACTGGTTAGAAACCAGTGAGTATTTGTGTTTGCACTGCTGTATCCCCACCCGTGGTGTGTAACCCGTGTCTGTCGCCCCGCAGCTCTACATCCAAACCACCACGCTCACCATCTCCATGAACCTGAGCGCGTCGGTGGCGCTGGGGATGCTCTACATGCCCAAGGTTTACATCATCATCTTCCACCCCGAGCTCAACGTGCAGAAGCGCAAGCGCAGCTTCAAGGCGGTGGTGACGGCGGCCACCATGTCCTCGCGCCTGTCCCACAAGCCCAGCGACCGCCCCAACGGCGAGGCCAAGACCGAGCTCTGCGAGAACGTGGACCCCAACAGTGAGTACTGGGCTCTGCAGCACGCTGCGCCCCGAGCCTTGCACCCTGCACCCCGAGCCTTCAACCTGCACCCTGGGCTTCCTTCAACCTGCACCCTGGGCTTCCTTCAACCTGCACCCCGAGCCTTGCACCCTGCACCCCGAGCCTTCAACCTGCACCTTGGGCTTCCTTCACCCTGCACCCCGGGGCTTCCGTCACCCTGCACCCCGAGCCTTGCACCCTGCACCCCGAGCCTTCAACCTGCACCCTGGGGTTTCCTTCAACCTGCACCCTGGGCTTCCTTCAACCTGCACCCCAAGTCTTCACCCTGCACCCCGAGCCTTGCACCCTGCACCCCGAGCCTTCAACCTGCACCCCGGGGCTTCCGTCACCCTGCACCCCGGGCTTCCTTCACCCTGCACCCCGGGGCTTCCGTCACCCTGCACCCCGGGCTTCCTTCACCCTGCACCCCGGGCTTCCGTCACCCTGCACCCCGGGCTTCCTTCACCCTGCACCCCGGGGCTTCTGTCACCCTGCACCCCGGGCTTCCTTCAACCTGCACCCCGAGCATTCACCCTGCACCCTGGGCTTGCACCCTGCACCCCGAGCCTTCACCCTGTACCCTGGGGCTTCCTTCAACCTGCACCCCGAGCCTTCACCCTGCACCTCGGCCTTGCACCCTGCACCCTGGGGCTTCTATCACTCTGCACCCCAGCCCTTCCTTCAAACTGCACCCCAGGGCTTCCGTCACCCTGCACCCAATCCTTCCTTAACCCTGCACCCCAATCCTTCCTTCACCCTGCACCCTGGGCTTTCCTTCACCCTGCACCCCAGGGCATCCTTCACCCTGCACCCCAATCCTTCACCCTGCACCCCAAGCCTCCACCCTGCTTGCTCTGCTCCATCACAGGTTCACAGCTCTGGTGTGGCACTTTGAAAGTTCCCTATTTTTGTCCCCGATTTTTGGGCCGTGCCGTTGGGTGCCTCAGGCAGGGTTGAGGAGCCGTGGGTGACTCGTGCTCCCCTGCTCTGCCTCTGGTGAGGGACCAGCACATCCCTGGGCACAGAGTCCTGCAGGGACAGGCTCCAGGGAAACCAAACCCATCAGTAACTCTGCTAACCCGAGTGCTCATCCTGACTCTGGCAAAGTTGCTTTGCAAAGATCTCACAGTCCCCGAAGATTCCCATTTAGGGATTTTATCTGGTCTTAATGCAAATCTTCCCACCGATTTAAAAGGAAAATAGATGGCAAAGACACTTCTGGTTTCCTTCATGTGCATGGCAGAGGATAGCACAGCACGAAATTACAGACTGAGGCCATCAGATTTGATTTGCATTTGAATCTGGAAGGAGCTGTAGGAAGGAGACAGCTGCACAGCTCTGCAGCACACGCTGCAAGGGCTTGGGCACGTCTGCAGCTTTTGTGCAAAACCAGATCCGAGTGTGCAGAAATGTCCCTTCCCTGCCCGTGCTCCCTGAGCCGTGTGCTGCTGGAATTCCTGCCACGACCTGTCCTGTTAGTGCTGCTGGAATCCCTGCATGGTTAATGATGCTGGAATTCCTGCATGATTGGTGCTGCTGGAATTCCTGCATGATTGGTACTGCTGGAATTCCTGCCTGGTTGATGCTGCTGGAATTCCTGCCTGGTTGATGCTGCTGGAATTCCTGCTTGGATCATGTTCCTGCCTCCTCAATGCTGCTGGAATTCCTGCATGATTGATGCTGCTAGAATTCCTGCCTCATTGATGCTGCTGGAATTCCTGCTTCGATCATGTTCTGGAATTCCTGCCTCCTCAATGCTGCTGGAATTCCTGCCTCCTCAGTGCTGCTGGAATTCCTGCCTGGGAGCAGCAGCTCTGCTGTCAGGGCAGAGTGGGAGCAGGCAGCAGATCCCTGGCACAGCACTTTCCTCCCCTGCTCAGCCCTGCAGGATTTCTGTCTCATGTCTGACCATGCAGGTGTACAAAATCTATTCCAGCCAGAAGGAAAACCATCCAGCTTCCATCCTTGGAAGCTGGGCTGGGGTTCCAAGGTGGGACAGGGAGGAAAGGGTTCTCACACATTAAGGAGTGGTTGGGTCTCTTCCAGCTGTATTGGACAGAGCCCTGGGTGCAGGGGGAGATAAATGGAACTCCTGCCCTGGGGTGTCACCCAGCGACACTCGGGGTCCTCTGCCAAGGCAAATTCAGGAAGGGAAGGAGGGAACAGAGAATTTGAAATCCAGCTGGTTCAGGGCAGGGAATGTGTTGTTGGTGCTCCCCACTAATCACTGCTTGGATCAACTAAGCTGAAATTAGCTTCTCCCCCACAAAACCCAGACTTTAAGAATTTCATGCCAAAACTTGAACAAAGAGAAAACCGCCCAAGCTGTGGTGCTGCAAAGTTCCCTGGGGGAAGCCCAGCCTGGGGACACCCACCCCAGGCTCCCCTCTGCTCTCATCCTCCTGTGCCACAGCTCATTGCTGGTTTCAGACTTCTGAGAATATTTTCTCCTCCCACCAAAGAACAGCCAGATTTTTCTTGGGAAGAAATATTTTTACTGAAAATAAATGCTGCCCACCTAACCCCCACGTTTCTGGCCAGACAGCCCAGTTTTAGTGCAGGGCTGTAGACCAGAATATGTTTTTAGGAGGCACAAGGGGCAGAGGCCCCTGGCCTGCCCAGAGGTGCCACTTCTGCCTTGAGCCTTCAGTGAGTGGGATTTTAGAGCCCATAAATGTGTTTGTTAGGAAATCTCTGTTTGTTAGTGCAATCTCTGAGTTTCTGGCTTATAAACTTTTACTTCTTTTTTTTATCATTTGTGAAACACATCTTTTTTAAAACATTTTCATTATTTATATAGAATTCCATCTGCTCATAGTCTCGGCTGCACCAGCACTACTCGTTCATTCCCCAGGTCTGTGTGTTCATGGCAATTATTAGAAAATCAAATGAAATAAACTTCTGCTGTACTTCAGAGGTTTTGGGTGCATTGGTCACGGTGTAACTGCTGCAGTTACAGCCCTATGGCATTGATTAGGTTATTGATCAGCCCCCTAATCAGGCAGTGTTCATGAATGTGCATAAAAATAATCCACTGAACACCTGAATTCAATTTCTTTTTTTAAAGTTTGAATGTTCTGTTGAATAAAAGTTGCTTACAGTTCCATTTTTAGGTGAAAAAAAAAAGGAAATTGTATTAGTGAACTTAAAAAAAGTCAGAACAGCCAAGCAAAACTCCTCAAAATTGATTTTCAGTGAAATTTTGAGTATGGTGTCCATACATAAAAATGGGCTCGATGTTTTTATAGCAATTTCGCTTTCAAAATATTTTCTACTGTGAACAGGGAAATTTCCAGAGTTTTACCAATCAGAAAACAGGACATGTGGATTACAAATTGCCCCGGATGCATCAGTTCTCAGAGCAATTTTTAAAAGAATTCTCAAATATTTTTTTCAAAAGAAAACCAGAGGCTGCTGGTTTTTCAGCCTTTTTTTTTTGTGGAATTGGCTCTGCTCCCCTGGGATGGCCCCGGTGGCCTCTGGCCGTGGGGCAGGGGCTGCCTGGACCAAATTCAGCAGGAGTGAATGAGGTGTGTCCTGGGGGAGCCCAGGCTGTGTGAGTACAGTGGGGTTTGCAGTTTGATTTTCTCTCCTGTCTCCCTGGCTGCTGTTGCTTGCTCAGTGCTGGCGTTGCTGTCTCTGTTGCACAGCCCTGAGTGTTTCCCACCTCCCCAGAGCCAGGGAGCACCAGCACAGGATCCGTGCACCTCCAAACATGGGAGATTTGGGGACTGAGCCCAGATCTATGGCCTGTCCTGGTCACAGGCCAAACCATGGCAAAGTGTGGGTGGTTTTACAGAGGAACAGCCTGGAAAAATCTCCAGGTTTCAGCAGACCTTTGAAAGAGCAGAGCAGCTGTGGGTGCCCCTGGATCCCTGGCAGTGCCCAAGGCCAGGCTGGACTTTGGGGACGGCTGGAAGGTGTCCCTGCCATGGCAGGGGTGGCACTGGGTGGCCTTTAGGGTCTATTCCAACCCAGACCTTGCTGTGGTAATGGACTGAACTTATGGGTGTCAGGCTGTGAACCCCTGAGGGCTTCCCAGGAGCAGGGACCCTGTGGAACCCCTGCCCACAGCTCTGGGGCTGGGATCTGCTGGGATGGAGGCTCAAAAAGAACGTGCAGAGTGCCTGGAGGGGGGTTTGGAGTGAGCCTAAAGAACCACTGATTAACAGGGGAGGAGAATCCCTGGAAATGCAGTGACCTTATCTGCCCCCATCCAGGGAACAGGACTGTGTGTCACACATTCCTTGGGATCCTCAGGGGAACAGGACTGTGTGTCACACATTCCTTGGGATCCTCAGGGGAACAGGACTGTGTGTCACACATTCCTTGGGATCCTCAGGGGAACAGGACTCTGTGTCACACATTCCTTGGGATCCTCAGGAGAACAGGACTCTGTGTCACACATTCCTTGGGATCTCCAGGGGAGGGACTCTGTGTCACACATTCCTTGGGATCTCCAGGGGAACAGGACTCTGTGTCTCTGGGATCTCTGGAAAGCAGCACTTGCTCAAGCTGAGCTCCCCAGCCACACCGTGGGAGGGCTTCCATGCTGAGTGGGATGTATTAGGGCCAATCCTCCCGATCTGTTTAGGAGAACTCTCCTAACCATTCCCGTTTGCCAGCTGGCACATGCCTGCTGTCACTGACGGCACGGCTTTCCCTGCTGATGGACATTTGGGACCAGCAGGATTTGGGGCACAGCAGCTCCCGTCCCTGGGATGAGGTGGTTGTGCTCCTGTGTGCCCTTGGTTGAATTTCACACCTTTGGGAAGATGTTCCTCGTGGAGCCTGAGCTGGGGCAGGCAGTGAGGGGGCTGTGTCAGACCGGGAGAGAAAGGCTTGAACCTCTAACCCCTACTTAACTTACACTGAGAGTTACACTGAGTCATTACTCCTCCCTTCCTGGGGAACACACTAAAGTGCTGTTGATGATGCCAAGGAACCTGAGAGTGACTCTGTGGCTGAGGAGGGATGGGGGGTCTGAAACTGCAGCCAAAATATCCCAGAGTTGGTTCAGGGGAGAGGAAGGAAAAGCGTGCGGAGCCAGCCCTGCTCTCCTGGAGCAGCTCTGCCGTGGTTGGAGGTCCCTGAGCTCCCTGGGGCAGCTCACTGGGTGCTGAGCAGGGCTGATCTCCTGTGAGCAGCTCTCCAGGAGTGTTTGGAGGTCCCTGAGGTCACTCACTCAGTGCTGAGCAGGGCTGCTCTCCTGTGCTGGTGCCTCTCAGCTTTGCAGTGCCCTGGTGTGAGATGGATGGAGGGATGGATGGATGGATGGACAGATGGTGGATGGATGGATGATGGATGATGGATGATGGATGATGGATGATGGATGGATGATGGATGGACGGATGGACGGATGGTGGATGGATGGATGGATGATGGATGGATGGATGGATGGATGGATGATGGATGGATGGATGGATGATGGATGGATGGATGATGGATGGATGGATGGATGATGGATGGATGGATGGACGGATGGTGGATGGATGGATGGATGATGGATGGATGGATGGATGATGGATGGATGGATGATGGATGGACGGATGGACGGATATTGGATGGATGGATGGATGGATGGATGGATGATGGAGGGATGATGGATGATGGATGATGGATGGATGAAGGATGGATGATGGATGGATGGATGATGGATGGATGGATGGATGGATGGATAATGGATGGATGGATGGATGGATGATGGAGGGATGATGGATGATGGATGATGGATGGATGATGGATGGATGGATGATGGATGGATGATGGATGGTGGATGGATGGTGGATGGATGGATGGATGGATGATCCGGTTGGACGGATGGATGGATGGATGGTGGATGGATGGATGGACGGTTGGACGACCCGGTTGGATGGATGATGGATGGATGGATGATGGATGGATGATGGATGGATGGATGATGGATGGATGATGGATGGATGGATGGATGATGGATGATGGATGGATGATGGATGGATGGATGATGGATGGATGGATGATGGATGGATGGATGATGATGGATGGATGATGGATGGATGGATGGATGGATGGATGATGGATGGATGGATGATGGATGGATGATGGATGGATGGATGGATGGATGGATGATGGATGGATGATGGATGATGGATGGATGATGGATGATGGATGGATGGATGATGGATGGATGATGGATGATGGATGGATGATGGATGGATGGATGATGGATGGATGGATGATGGATGGATGATGGATGATGGATGGATGGATGATGGATGGATGATGGATGGATGATGGATGATGGATGGATGATGGATGATGGATGGATGGATGATGGATGGATGATGGATGATGGATGATGGATGATGGATGATGGATGGATGGATGGATGGATGGATGGATGGATGATGGGTGGATGGATGGATGGATGGATGGATGGATGGATGATGGATGATGGATGATGGATGATGGATGGATGGATGATGGATGGATGGATGATGGATGATGGATGATGGATGATGGATGGATGGATGGATGATGGATGGATGGATGGATGGATGGATGATGGATGGATGGATGGATGATGGATGATGGATGATGGATGGATGGATGGATGGATGGATGATGGATGGATGATGGATGGATGGTGGATGGATGGATGGATGGATGGATGGTGGATGGACGGATGGATGATCCCGGTTGGACGGATGGCAGGAGCTGGTGGCAGGGCAGGCTGTGCAGTTCCCTGTGCCCAGACCTGTGCTACATTCAATGTATTTACTTTCCCTGTAGACTCCATACCACCAGTAAGAAAGAGTGTTCAAAAGTCTGTTACTTGGTACACTCTTCCACCTACTGTGTAGCTTTTGCCTGCTTTCCAAAAAGGTAAGGAAAACCGAGCTTTTATTATTTTATTCTCAAATGATGATGATGATGATTGTGACTTTTTTTATTATATACATAATTGTGTGAGCAATGTTCATTAGTGCAGCTGTGTTAAATACCTGACTTAAAAATTGTTCACAGCCCCGTTGGCAAAGCTGCCGTGGGAGGTTGGCCTGGGAAGGGGAGAGCCCTGAGCTGGGTGGCTCCAGTGCCTGGGATCCCCCAGCCCCAGCTCTGAGGGGGCTCCTGCCTCCCACCATGGCAGCTGGATCCCGATCAAGCCCTGGAGGATGGAGAGATTTGTTTAAAATGAACAAACAAATGAACAAAGTTAATTCTGGCCACCAGATCTGACAACTCAGACAATGTTTTCTGAGTCACCCCAGCACCTCTGCCCGCAGGGTTTGCTGCCCGGTTTGCAGCAGAGAGAGAACGTTTGCCAAAGTGTGATCGGCCCTCCCCACTCCAAAACTAAAAATGGCCCAAAAGTTTGGGAAGCTGCTCTTGCCCAAGGACAGGGCAGTGGCCGCTGACTTGGTGGAACCACGAGTGAACAATTTTTGAGGGGTGGCTTTTCCTGTGCTGTGGCTGCCTGGTGTGATGTGGTGATGTGTGAGCTCCTTTGGATTCCTGCACCAGCCGGGAATTCCTGCTTTTCCAGGGCAGTGAGAGGAGTGAGGACCTTTGGTACTGGAGAGGAATGATTCCAACCATGAATAAGTATTTCTCACAGTTCTCTGTGTGCTCAGGGGGCTTTGCCCGGGTACAAAAGGTTGTACCTGACCCGGCTCCTGTGCTGCTGTGCACTGAGGGCTGGAAAAATCAAAAATCTCTGTGTTCAGCCTTCAGAATGTTTGTCTGGGCCCTACAGGCAAGAACTTCTATCAGCAAAGGTTGGAACGTTGCTTGAATCGAGTCTCTGAGTCACAGGAGAAGAAATTACCGGTATCTCTGGCTGGTGTAAATTGCCCCAGCTCCAGCATCAATTCAGTCCTCCCGAGTGCTCAAATTGGTTTTTATTGTGTTGGAATCAGGGCCATTATGCAGCCCCGGCAGAAAGGGAGGCTGAAGCTGTCCCTGAGCCCCGGGGTGAGCCGGAGCACCCAAGGGCAGGGCAGGGCAGGGGGAAATGGAACAAAGGCCGGGAGGAGAGGGGACCACTCAGCATTACTGCAAATCAAAGAGGAGACAGCAAAGGGCAGCTCTGTCAAGATGAAATTGCTGAAGGAGATGAGAAAGAGAGAGATGGAAGACACCTAAATGGCAGGAGAAATCGTTTTTTTTTAAATAAAGCGAGACTTTTTTTAAAGTGGCACAAAAAATAATTAGGAGCTCGGATTCTAAAATTATTCTTTTCCTCATAATAATAGAAATAACCCAAGGAATTGCTGTCTGCAAAGGCACACAAGTAACTCTGTCAACCAAGTCCTATAAAAAGCGATTGGCCACTCAGATTCTTTAAGCAGATTGTAAAATTTGGCCCAGAAAAGCTTTGAAAATGCTCCAGCCAGGGATGGTTTGGGTTTGTGCTGGTCCTGCCAGGGCTCCTCTGCTCCAGGTTGTTTTCCATCTCTGCCCCAGCGTTGCTGCTCCAGCTCCCGGAGCCCTGGCTGCTGGTTTGATTTGTTCTCCCAGGAACACAAAGCAGCACGAAACAATGCCGTGTATTAAAAACAAAGCTGGGCTAGCAGGAAAACATCGGCCCCGGTGTAAATTGACATTTGTTCTGCCGGTAAGGTGTTTGTAGTGGGAATGAACAGAGCTGAGCCCTGACGTGCCTCTATCAATTCCTGCTTGTGATGCACGGGGAGAGGTGTTTGAAATGCTTTCAACTGTTTCCTGGGAGTGACAAACGGGACTGCTTTGCTCTTGAGGCTGATGGAAATAGGCTGGAAAAACTCCTCGTGGTGGCTGTGTGAGGGAAGAAATTGTCCATCAGTGAGCAGGGCAAGGGAACACTGAGGCTTCTGCAGAGCTGCAGGAGCGTCTGCAGCACCTTGCACCTCCCCACCTGGGCTGGGGGCACGAGGAGCAGCTCCCTGTGCTGGCCTTGGCACGGAGCTGGCAGAGCCTGGGCCTCTGCACTGCTCTGGAATTGGGGCTGGTGTCCCCAGGCTGGCCTGGGCACTGCTGGGGACAGGGGGGGCATCCACAGCAGTTCTGGGTGGGTGAGGAGGCTGTGGGGGCTTTGGGAAGGCTGGATGGGCACGGACAGCAGGCACTGCTGGTTCCAGTGTTCCAGGGCACTGGGATCCTTGGAAGGACAGCAGGCACTGCTGGTGCCAGGGGCACTGAGAGGGTTGGGAAGGACAGCAGGCACTGCTGGTTCCAGTGGCACTGGGAGGGTTGGGAAGGACAGCAGGCACTGCTGGTGCCAGAGGCACTGGGAGGGTTGGGAAGGACAGCAGGCACTGCTGGTTCTGGTGGCACTGGGAGCCTTTGGAAGGACAGCAGGCACTGCTGGTGCCAGGGGCACTGGGAGGGTTGGGAAGGACAGCAGGCACTGCTGGTTCCAGTGGCACTGGGAGGGTTGGGAAGGACAGCAGGCACTGCTGGTTCAGTGTTCCAGGGGCACTGGGAGCCTTTGGAAGGACACCAGGCACTGCTGGTACCAGGGGCACTGGGAGCCCCCCAGGCAGGAGGAGCTGCCCTGCCCTGGCACGGGGTGCTGGGGGTGCTGGGGTGTCACTCCTGCCTTGCTCTGCATGCAGGGGAGCTCCTGGGCACTGCAGCCCTGCCCCTGCAGCCCTGCAGCAGCACCGTGCAGTCCCTGCCTGCTGGGCACAGAAATGCAGTTATGGGTGCTCTGTGTTGTGAGGGGTCAGGACTGGTTTCAAACTGAGCCAGGGCTGCTCTTGGGACAGGGAAATGGTTCAGGTTCTCCTCAGTGCTGGGGATTCCCCTGCCTGTTCTGCTGCCCACAGCGCTGGGAGCCCAGGGTGCCCCAGGCCGTGAGCACCGCGGTGGCCCTGGGACAGCCAGGTGGCTCTGGGGACAGGGAGGTGACCCTCAGGACAGGCAGGTGACCCTGGGGACAGCTTGGTGGCCCTGGGGACAGCCTGGTGGCTCTGGGGACAGGGAGATGGCACTGGGGACAGCTCAGTGGCCCTGGGGACAGCTCAGTGACCCTGGGGACAGCTTGGTGGCCCTGGGGACAGGCAGGTGGCCCTGGGGAAAGGCACGTGGCCCTGGGGACAGGGAGATGGCACTGGGGACAGACAGGTGGCCCTGGGGACAGCCAGGTGGCCCTGGGGACAGCCAGGTGGCTCTGGGGACAGGCAGGTATCCCCAGGGACAGCTTGGTGGCCGTGGGGACATTCAGCTCTTTGGAGGCTCTGGGTGTGAGCTGTGAGATGCTGTGTAGCTCATCAGCCTCCAGTGTGTGCTATGGAATAATTATTTGCTGGATTGAAGTGTCATTTTCGTTTTAAATCTGGCCAGTTTAAAACTGAGAAAATACTCCGTGTTTAACCTCACTTGAGGGATTTTCTGTTCACTGGAGGCTGCTAAGAAATGAGAATTTGCACTCAAAATTGATAGCTGAAAGACTTTGACAGCTCTTCACTGCATCTGTTTTGATTCTGGAATGGCTGGCTGGAAAACCAAACATCACAAATTCCTTCTAATGGTGATGTGCTCCTTTTAAAAGTGTTGTACAGGGGAGCAGCCTGGCCCTGGGCACTGCCAGGGATCCAGGGGCAGCCACAGCTGCTCTGGGCACCTGTGCCAGGGCTGCCCACCCTGCCAGGGAACAATTCCTGATTCCCAATCTCCCATCCATCCCTGCCCTGGGCAGTGGGGGCCATTCCGTGGCTCCTGTCCCTCCATCCCTTGTCCCCAGTCCCTCTGCAGCTCCCCTGGAGCCCCTTCAGGCCCTGCCAGGGGCTCTGAGCTCTCCCAGAGTTTCTCCTCTCCAGCTCTCCCAGGGCTCCAGCCCTCAGGGAGAACCTTCCCTGCTGTCTGAACGTTTGGGGATCGTGTTACTTTCTTTTTCACATCTAAAAATAATTACTTTGGCTGGTACATTTGTGTAATTGTCTGCTCCGTATTAATTATCTGCAGACTGTCTCACACCTCTCATGACTTACACAATACAAGACTTGTAATGTGCAGGGAAGTGTCAGACTGTTTCCTTTTTTAAAAACTGAAATTCTGAGGGCACTTAAACCATCACCTTCGAGTCTGAAGTGTGAATAAAAACCACACTCGTGGCTAGAAGTGCTGGGCTATTAAAAGCTGTGTAGTAGATGGGTGTCTGTGAGCACAAATAAGGATTAATTAGTGTGTAATTCATAGTCCATTCCATGTTTTCTGTTTTCTTATGTGATCTGTTTTCCCTGGGAAATCCAGGTGAGGAGTGAGCAGGTACAGTCACACCTCACGGCCCAGTCCCTCTCACTGCTCTGCTTAACAAACCCTCAGCAGCTCTGAGTTCTCCCTTTGACTAATTTATCACTCCTTACATCCTCTCGGGGAGATTCTGTCAAATGTATAAATTGTAATACCAGGGAAAAGACTCGGCTTTTGGCCCCCCAGGCTCCCATGTATTTATAATGCCTCCCTCTGTCCCAGGCAGGGCAGACGTGAGGGCTCAGCTCCCTGTGGGGACGTGCCTTGGGAAAGGAGCTGCGGGATCAGGAACTTCACACCCTCACCTCCGTGTCCCTGGAATCACTGGAATCACTGGAATCACTGGAATCACTGAATCCAGTCTCTGGGGAGCAGCCCACAGCTGCAAAGAGTTCCCAGCAGCAGCAGTGGCTGGCAGGGCCCTTCTTGTTCATCAATCTATTGAAAATTTGGCAAGTGAGTTCAAAAAGGAAATTCTAATAGTGATGGGGTAAAACAGCCAGGAGAACCAACCCCAAGCAACTGAAAATTTGGCGAGTTCAAAAAGGAAATTCTAATAGTGATCCAGGAGAACCAACCCCAAGCAGTACTGCAGCAAAATTAATTTCTCAAATACCCAAATCCAGGCATTTTTGGTGGGCATGATTGCAACATGGAAAAAACTGCTCAGATTGTGTAAGAACAGCAAAAAAATCTCTGTTCCTGCCTGGCTGTGGTGGAGCTGTCCAAACCTTGATGGGTTTTGTCACCTTGTGGGAAGCAGACCACAGGAAATGGCAGCAGCTGTGGGAAGTGGAGGAGCTGATGGGCTGGGAGGGGAGCCCCCAGAGCTGAGGCAGAGCCCAGCCCTGCCCTGTCACCATGGCAGGAGTCACACTGCAGGGGAGGGACGTGTGGTTCATGAAAATATCTGAGCAGGCACCTGGGTTTGTTTGGTTTTGAGGGCCAGGAAGCAGCAGCAAAGCCGAGCCCTGGCCCATCAGAAACTGGGGTTGTGGGTGCTCCTCTGTCACTGCTGTCACACCCAGCGCCTCTGGAAAACACACAGGGGGTCGTTTCTCTTTGCTGGCTTCAGGGAAATGTGGGATCTCCCAGTGAGGTGTGGGATTCAGCAGAGGAGAGCATCCTTTTGGCCTGGAAAAGAGGAGTTTGGGCCGAGATTGTTTGGCTTGGACTGAGAGCAGGGAGCAAAGCAGGGGGATTTTCTATCCATAGAGAAAAATGAAAAATCAAGGAAGGGAGCTGGGTTAAACACACAGAAAATGCCCATGAGACAGGAAAAGGGAAAAAGGCAGCCCTGGATGTGAGGTCTGGCTGTTTCCCCTCGGTAACCCAGAGCTCTGGCTCGCAGCTGGAGCAGTCTGGCACTGCATCCACTGAGGTGCCTGTTCTTGCTGTTCAGGGGGAAAAGAAACAGAAAAGATAAAGTTGCCATAGTTACACCACTTGTCACGATGCTTATCATGTCCCTGGGATAAAGAGCCCTGCATGAAATCTGGGGGTTTATTAATATCAGCTGTTAAACATTTCCAGGGTATTTGAAATCAAGGCTTCTGCTAAAAAATTAAATGTTGATTGCAGGGAAATTGGGCTGTTGAAGAGCGCAGCTCGGAGTGTAATTTTGTCAGACACTGTGAAACAGAGTTGTACACCAGGAATACATTTTCCAGTGAATTGAGCCTCGCTGCACCTCATGAACATTCTTGATTTTCCTGTTAAGATGTTTGTTACTTGCAACTCTGTGCCAAGGAGCTGGAGCGGGCCAGCTGGCAGGGAGGGAGGCGAGTTCTGGGTGTGAGTAGGGAAATATTGCTTGTGTGATTCCTGGATAACCAGGAAAGGCTGGGAGTGCTGAAGAGAAGCCTCAGGGTGACCCAGCTGTGGCCTCCTGGTGCCTGAAGGGGTTGACAGGAAAGGGGGAGAGAGAATATTTGCAGGGGCTGGAGGGGCAGGACGAGGGGAATGGCTTCCCACTGCAGGAGGGCAGGGTGAGCTGGGATGCTGGGAGGGAATTCTTCCCTGTGAGGGTGGGGAGGCCCTCAGCACCTCCAGGATGGCAGGAGAAGTAAAGGCTGGAGGTGTGTGCTGGGAGGGCAGGGCAGCCACGGAGCCCTGGCTGTGCCCAGGGGTTGGGGACAAGGCACTGGGGACACCCTGGAAGCAGGGCAGCAGCACAGTCAGGAGGCAGAGGTGAATTGTTTTCCAGCAGCTTGACTCCAGGCCTCCTTGGGGATGTTTTAGCCATGGCTCAGGTCATAATTTTAATTATGTTTCATGCAAACTGTTTTCACACTTGGCTCTAACAGCTCTCTGCAGAGCCTGGCTTTCCAGGTGAGATAACCAAAGTGCTGTTAATGACTTTGTTTTAAGCAGGTGAAAATAATTTGCTCCCATTTGTTATCTTTCCAGTCCACAGCATTCACACAGCAGCGGTAGGAATGGAGTTGGAATTAGCAGCTTTTCTGTACCGCTGGCTCCAATTAAGGGATATGAGCTGGGTTGGTTTCTTCCCTGCTGTAATCTCATAAACATTTGGAGGCACATTTCCTAAGGTCCTGTGCACCTTTCTGGTTCCAGCAGGTGAGGCTGTGGGCATGGAGTGGTGTGAGGGTGGTGCAGTGACTCCTTTGGGACCTCCATCCATCCCACACCTCGGAGCATGGTTTCTGTCCCCGGTGTCACTGCACAGACACAGCTTTGCCTGTGCCCAGTGTCACTGCACAGACACAGCTCTGCCTGTCCCCGGTGTCACTGCACAGACACAGCTCTGCCTGTGCCCCTGTGGTGTCACTGCACAGACACAGCTCTGCCTGTGCCCCAGTGTCACTGCACAGACACAGCTCTGCCTGTTGCCCCACCGGTGTCACTGCACAGACACAGCTCTGCCTGTGCCCAGTGTCACTGCACAGACACAGCTCTGCCTGTGCCTCCTCACTGCCAGAGGTGCTGATCACCTTTGGAGGTGCTGATCACCCTCCTGCTGTGCTCCCTGATCCTGATGGATGGGGCAGAAGCTCTCCAGCCTCACCTGACACCGGAGTTTTTATCTGCAAGGCAGACAAGGAGGAGATGGGCAGAGCTGCAGACAAGGAGGAGATGGGCAGAGATGTGGACAAGGAGGAGATGGGCAGAGATGTGGACAAGGAGGAGATGGGCAGAGATGCGGACAAGGAGGAGATGGGCAGAGATGCAGACAAGGAGGAGATGGGCAGAGATGCAGACAAGGAGGAGATGGGCAGAGCTGCAGACAAGCAGGAGATGGGCAGAGCTGCAGACAAGGAGGAGATGGGCAGAGATGCAGACAAGCAGGAGATGGGCAGAGCTGCAGGCAGACAGGCGATAGCAGAGGAGGCAGGACGTGCCTGGGCTGGATGTTCTCCAGCAGCGCCGTGCTTGGGTGATTTTAGCTTTTATTTGGAAGGGTACAACTAATCCTTCTCTATCACAGCCCTGTTTCCTGACTCAAAATCTCAATCCCATCGTTCTCTTTCTGGCAGAACCCTGATGATTTTTCAGGCTCTATTCTGTGATTCAAAGTCCCATTTATTTTGGTGGGCCGGATGGGGAGGTTCATCTCTGGATTGATAACCCCTGATAAGTGCTCCAGGCCAGGGGTGGCTGCTGGAGCTGCTCCCCCAGCCCAGCCCTGTCCCCGCAGGCAGTGCAGATCATCTCGGCACTTATCAGGAGGAGCTCATCGAGGCTGACAGAGCCAGGCAGAGATAAACGATGTGCTGTGTGTGTACACAGAGCTGTCACTGGCCCCGGGAGATGGATCACACCTGGAGTGCCACCTCTGGCCAGGGACAGACAGGAGCACTGTCACAGCCAGCTTTGGGGGTGTCCCAGTGTGACCCCACATCTGGTTACAGCTCCTGGGAATTAATGCAGGTACACATCTGTTTTTCAAGGGTGCTCCCAGCACTGAGTTTTGCCCTTGCAGGGGATATCTCCTGCCAGAGGCCGTGGGAGCTCCCATTCCTCAGGGATTGTTTTACCTGGGAAGGGCAGCTGCCCCCAGGCCTGAGCTGGTCCCAGTGCAGGGAACCACAACAAACCCACAGTGCTCCCTATTCCCAGAGGGAAATTGTTACAGAGGCATCATAAGAAGTCATTAACTTTCTGCTTTATACTTTATTGTGAATTTCCAGGGCTGGCAGTGCTGACATCCCCAGGTGCAGCTCAGAGGGGTTTCAGTGGGCTGCAATCCCTCTCCAGGCTGGAGGGCTGGAGTTAACACCACTGCATCCCCTGAAAATGGGAAGTGCATGGTTTGTGCTATGTCCCAGAGGATTTTTTCTCACTTCTCTTTGCAGACAGCTGAGATTTGCTGCCCAGGGAGCAGTGTCAGGGAAGTGTGATGGGTACCCTGTGCCGTGAGGAAACCATCCCAGCACAGCAGCTCCGTGTGCCCCCTGTGCCAGAGCTGTGTGAGCCCAAGGCCGTTATTTATCTGTACACACAGGAACACATGCCCAGCTTTGCCACAGCCCATTCCTTTCATTGCCTCTTTCCAGAGAGGTGCCCTGCGCACGGGGGCTGCACAGAGTGACCTTACATCGTTCTGTGGGGTGATGGGGATGAGGAGCTTCCCGTGTTTTCTGGGATTCACTGGGGCAAGCCTGCTTCCCTGGAATGAGCAGGAATTATTCTGCTGGAAACACAGTCAGAGCTGCCTGGCTGTGTGCTGCAGTGCAGGCGTGTGTGATGGAATTGCTGTCCCTGTGCTGTCTGAGCTGAGGGTTCCTTCACCCCTGTGCACACAGAAGTTCAGCACCAGGTTGGGCTCGGTCCAGCACATTTCCAGGACACCAAAGCAAACACTTACTCTGTGTACTCAAACCCTCCCAGGCTGTCTTAAGCTCTGAGAGGGTCAGATCATTGCCACTTTGACCTGAACTGATGCCGTGATTATGCCATTATCTTACCCAAGAGCTGCTTTTATTACTCTTCCTCTCGGATGCATTCCCAGCTCTCACAGAAAGAGCGTTGTAACCAAACCCGAGGAATTAAAAACTCACTCCCTGATAGCTGCTGCTGCTGCTTGAAAGCTTTCCAAGCTGAAACAGACTTTAGAAAGAAAAACCTCTTCAAACCCCCACGTGCCCTGGGGAGCTGGCGAGGTCGGGCTCTTCCTCCCCATTAAATCCTTCTGGGAACTTCAAAGCGTTGCTCATTAAAGGAAGCCGGGATATTGAATATTTGTAATTGTTCCTCGTGCCGGCGCTGTCTGTGCAGGGCTCTGGCAGTCCCCGGAGCTCAGGGCTCCCTTCAAGGGTGCTGTCACTCACTCTGCGTGCTCTGCAGGCTGGCTGTGCCCGGGGGCTCAGGGACAGGCACGGGAATGAGCCGTGTCTAAAAGGGACAATAATAAGGGAGCCCTGCAGGTAGAACGCAGCCCTGGCTGGGATGTGAGGGATGCAGGAGTGGAAGCTGTGGTGTGACAGACAGGAGAGGCTCCTCGGATGGAAATACAGCTGCAGCTCCTGCCCAGCCCTGCTGTGAGCTCAGCATTGGCACGCACATGTATAAACACGGTTATTCTAATGAGCTGGAGGAAGGTTTCATTGTTAATTGCATTCTGAACACCCCGAGGTGAGCCGGGCACATCCAGGTGTACAGACAGGATGTTCTGGCTCCCTGCTCGGGTGCTGCCCTCACAGTTTCACCCAGCTGTGGGATTTCCAGTGGTTCCTAGGGACAATCCACCCAGTTATCCTGCTGGGGATCCTAAATGGCCGTGCCCATCGGGATTTGTCACAGGACAAGACAAAATGGCCTTGAGCTGCACGAGGGAAGGTTTAGGTTGGATCTTAGAGAGAATTTCTTCCCTGAAAGGAGTCCCTGATGGAGTCCCCATCCCTGGAGGGATTTCAGAGCTGTGTGGATGTGGCACTTGGGGACACGGGGCAGTGGTGGCCTGGGCAGTGCTGGGAAGGGTTGGACTTGATGATGTTGGAGGACTTTTCCCCCAGTTCAGTGGCTCTGTGATGGTGTCACCTGAGCCTTGTGTCACCTGTGGCTGGCACAGCCAGGGCCTGTCCAGCTCATCACCAGCTGCCACCTGACGCGTTGTGTCCCAGAAAATCTGAAATCAGGGAACAGCAGGAATGCTTTCAGGCATTTTCACCCTGCCTGGTGCTGGCTGGGATCTGCTGGGGAATCTCCCACCCCGGAATGCCACCCTGTCCCTGCTGCACCGAGAGCCACGGGGGAGCCTGACAGCTGGAGGTGTAATTTATAGCAGCAGGCTCTAAGGCAATTAGGGAGGAACACACTTTCCCCAATGTTGTATTTGTTATTTAATTTACTTACACTGTGTTATTAAAACAGGCTGCTCCAT
The DNA here is from genome assembly GCA_021534815.1 of Acrocephalus arundinaceus. Classification (NCBI taxonomy): domain Eukaryota; kingdom Metazoa; phylum Chordata; class Aves; order Passeriformes; family Sylviidae; genus Acrocephalus; species Acrocephalus arundinaceus. The sequence goes on from JAJEOU010002284.1 coordinate 19,506,752, forward strand.
TGCTCCTGTGCATCAAAGCCACACGTGCAGGCTGGAGGGACCCACCAGCACAGTGAAATGAAGGCTTTGTACAGTGCAGCCACTGAGGGACCTGATAAGGTGCCAGAACACCGGGGTAGCACAACAAGAGAGATGTCAAAACGTGAAAGAACAATCCATTTACATTTAGATACCGAATTTAAAATTATTTTCTCCCAGCTTTATTCCATTTGTTGGGGTTTGGGCAAGCATGTAGAATCATTTAGGCCTGTTGCTTTCATCTCGCCCTCATCTAAATTCCCCAATTTGAAGGCAGCGGAGCATGGGGATAGCTCTGTCTTCCTGGCAGAGATGGAGGAGAAGCCACGTGGCTCCTTTTTGCTTTCAGATGGACTAGAAGGAGGATTTAATAATCAGCCTCTGCTCTGCCTGGCACAAATGATACGGGTTGCTAAGCCAGAATTAAGGAAATGAAAGAGAGGAGCTGAGAATTATCTGGCCCAGTGACTGCAGAGGGAATCAGAGCAGGAGTTCAGGCTGGGAGCCGTCCCGATGTCCATCCCTGCTCGGAGCTGGGAATGCTCAGATGATGTCTCAAATGTTTGATAGCCTGAGATGCCTGGGGGCTGCAATAAAATTCATTTCTTGCACTGTAAATCTTCGCTCTTTAAGCATGGAAGAGGTTACAAATGTGCATAAAATTGAAGTGCAGGTGATTACATCTTGCTGTGAGTCAGTATTGACAGCTCTGCCTTGCTCTGGGCTGCTCTGGGAGCTCCTTTCTTTGTGACCTGTGCCCAAGATAATGAAAACCAGTCAAGTGATGAAACTCATAAGTCCAAAGAGGATTTTTGCTTCTGTGTGTTTGTTTTTAATGTGTTATTGGCACGGAGATGCAGCTGTTCCCCGTCCTGTCACTCACTTCTGGAAGGGGAGCTGAGGTCCAGGTGTGGACACCTGTATCCCTGTCCAGCTGTGGACACCTGTATCCCTGTCCAGGTGTGGACACCTGTATCCCTGTCCAGCTGTGGACACCTGTATCCCTGTCAGGTGTGGACACCTGTATTCCTGTCCAGGTGTGGACACCTGTATTCCTGTCCAGGTGTGGACACCTGTATTCCTGTCAGGTGTGGACACCTGTATCCCTGTCAGGTGTGGACACCTGTATCCCTGTCCAGGTGTGGACACCTGTATCCCTGTCCAGGTGTGGACACCTGTATCCCTGTCAGGTGTGGACACCTGTATCCCTGTCCAGGTGTGGACACCTGTATTCTTGTCAGGTGTGGACACCTGTATCCCTGTCCAGGTGTGGACACCTGTATCCCTGTCAGGTGTGGACACCTGTATCCCTGTCCAGGTGTGGACACCTGTATCCCTGTCAGGTGTGGACACCTGTATCCCTGTCCAGGTGTGGACACCTGTATCCCTGTCCAGGTGTGGACACCTGTATTCTTGTCAGGTGTGGACACCTGTATTCTTGTCAGGTGTGGACACCTGTATTCCTGTCCAGGTGTGGACACCTGTATTCTTGTCAGGTGTGGACACCTGTATCCCTGTCCAGGTGTGGACACCTGTATCCCTGTCAGGTGTGGACACCTGTATCCCTGTACCTTCCTTCTGCTGTTGGCGCTGTCACTCTTCACCACTAATTAGTGGAAAATTAGCAGAAAAGGGCGCTTGTCTCTCACTGGACAGGGAACTTCTTTTTGAGGTGCTTAAGGCTCTTTTGAAAGGTCTTTTTTTTTTTTTTTTTTTTTTGCAAATGCCTCTTTATGTGCAAACAGGTGGGCAGGAGCCGGGATATTTCCTTCCTACACCGCATTTGGGACCTCAAACCAACGGGGAGGGGCACAGGGAATGTCCCAACACCGCAGATGCTGCTCTGGGCTCGCTGCCAGCACATCCTAGGCAGTGACCGGCCGGGTGACATAATTATGTGTGTATTAATTAACACGGGGATGGTGTTTGGTGTGTGCTCGCTGTCACCCTCTCGCAGAGCGGCAGCCGAGCGTGTGAGATCTGTATCTGCGGCCGTGTAAAGAGCAGGGAGTGCTGTGTCTGCCGGATTAAAGCGTGCAAACGCTGATGTTTCATTAGCGTCCCCCATTCTCATGGAAATTAATTTCTTTGAGGAAAATCAAATCCATACCTGGTGCTAATTGCCAATGGTAATGATGAGCTGGGACTCAGGAGGGGTTTATTATCGAGGCACTGTCTCTGCTGAGCTGTCCGAGGCTGGGATGTGCTGGAAGCTGAACAGAGCTGAGCTGCAGATTGCTGGAGTTGGTGAGGGAGCAGAGTGGGGAAATGCACCAGCGGGGACGCGATCCCCCGCCCTAACAGCCTCTGAACAGGGAGGATTGTCTTTCCTCTCTGAAAATAACATGGCTTGTATTGATCATTTTATCTGAATTATGGATGATGCTCTTGTCAGCTCCATTATCCTGGCGAGGCAGTGCCAAGGGTTGTGTCACTGTCTCAGAGCCCGTCCAGGCACAGCGTATCCACAGCGTTCCTTGGCTCCATCCCTTTGGCACCGCTGGTTCCTTCTCCTCTTGGAAATGAGACACGAGTTCTGGGGCTGAACCGGTGAGAAAATTGGGCAGCAAAATGACTGGTTTTCCTGGGAGCCCCAGTAAACACCCAGGGGCACTGGAGGGGTGGCACGATCTGAACTCGCAGTGGGAGCATCTAAATCTGTCACAGGAACGCTGCTGCTCCTCCAAATTGGAGCATGTAATGGGTAAAGCTGAAGTACATCACAAAATAATGCATGGAATTACTTTGCAACCTGTTCCATGATGACTTTTTTTTTTTTTTTCCCCAGGCTCATTTTACCCTTCTTCAGCATTTAATAGTGTTCCCCAGTTTACTGGATATTTGTGGTGTAGCCTTGAAGGATAATGAGTTTTATCCTGGCAGATGTTGGACACCTGGGTGTGCAAGAGAAGTTAATGGGAACTGACGATGATCAGCACTTTGTGGGATCAGTCCTTGATTGAGCAGACAGCACAGACTCCTGTCTGGGGGATGAGCAAGGAGCTGCATGAGGGGTCAGGAGAAATTGCAAAGGGCTGCAGCTACACGTGAGGTTCTTGGAAATACCTGGGACTAAAATCCTTTCTTTGTCAGTGAAACAGTGAACTCCATGGGAAATATTGATATTGGGCTGCACTCTGTGCACTCTACTCCAAATAGACTGAATTGTCTGAGGAGGGCAGAGAAAGAGTTTCTGCAAAACCAGTGGTGATGTCTGACTGGTGACACTGCCGGCTGGGGGACACCCCCGTGGGGACACCACAGCCTGGGTGGGGAGCAGAGGGAGCTGTGTCTGCCCTCTGAGGGCTTGGGGGCTGGCAGAGATGCAGGGGGTGTTCAGGGCCTGGCAGAGATGCAGGGGGTGTTTAGGGGCTGGCAGAGATGCAGGGGGTGTTCAGGGGCTGCTGGGGAGGCACACACAGAGCTCTGGGAGGGATCCATGTCCTGTTTGGGTCTGGTTTTGCGGAGGGGCTGAGAGGAGCCCTGGGAGGCCCAAACCAATGCAGTTTGAAAAGCACATTTGCAGAACAAATCCAATTGTTGTCCTTGCCTCTCCTTCTCTTAAATCTTCCTGAGAAGGTTTTAAAATGAAACACACCACGTTAAAAACATCATCCAAAATGAGAGTGGAGTCTGCCCAGCTTAGCAGGCTGGAAATATTCAGCAAACTGCTTAAGTTATGCCAAACTCTCCCAAAGACTGGGGGATTTTGCCTTCAGTGTCTTAGCAAGCTGGGATAACTGTAAATCCAGGCTCTTTATTTGGTCTCTGTGGAGTTTAGGTTGGATTTTGGGAAAGGTTCTTCCCCCATAGGGTGCTGGGCACTGCCCAGGCTCCTCAGGGAATGGGCACGGCCCCAGAGCTCCAGGAGAGTTTGGACAGCACTGCCAGGGAGGCCCAGGTGGGATTTGGGGTGTCTGTGCCAGGGGTGGGACTGGGTGATCCCAGTGGGTCCCTTCCAGCCAGGATATTCCATGATTCTGGGCTCTGGATCTGTCAGTGTTGCCAGAGTACTGCAGAACATTTTCCTTTGTGTGCAGCTGCAAATATTTGCAGTTTTCTCTGACGGGAGCGTGTAGCGGTGCTCATAAAGTTCTGACTGGTTTGATTTCCTTCTGTTTGCAAACAGATTGGATTTGAAGGTCATAATTAGGAAAGCTGGTACCTTCATCCCCATATTGAAAAGTTCTCAGAAGTCATAAAACTTGAATAAGAATCACTTTATCCATGAGAAAAGCCAAGTTTAGCCCAGGAGACTTAAGAAGTTGGAGGAAATGTCACTGTTCTTGTAAAAAAGAAATCTTAATAGGATCTGGTTGTGGTGCCTCAGCAGCGCAGTCAGCCAGACCGCAGGAGCCTGACAAAATCAATCCGTGCTAATTCTGTTTATAGCCAGAGCTGGAGCTGGGGCTGGGGCTGGCCTGGGAGCCGCCGGCCCGGAGTCCTGCGGGCGGGAGCTGGGGTTGGGAGCTACCGGTGTGTCCCCATTCCCGGCATGCCCCTATTCCTGGTGTGTCCCTATCCCTGATGTGTCCCCATTCCTGGCATGTCCCCATTCCTGCCATGTCCCTATTCCTGGCATGTCCCTATCCCCAACATGTCCCCATTCCTGGCGTGTCACCATTTCTGGTGTGTCCCCATTCCTGTCATGTCCCTATTCCTGGCGTGTCCCTATCCCTGACGTGTCGCCATTTCTGGTGTGTCCCCATTCCCAGCATGTCCCCATTTCTGGTGTGTCCCCATTCCTGGTGTGTCCCCATTCCCAGCATATCCCCATTCCCGCCGTGTCCCCATTCCCGCCGTGTCCCCATTCCCGCCATGTCCCCATTCCCACCATGTCTCCGTTCCCAGCAAATTCCCATTCCCTCCATGTCCCCATTCCCACCATGTCCCATTCCCAGCAAATCCCCATTCCCGCCATGTCCCATCCCATATCCCCATTCCCGCCATGTCCCCATTCCCCATGTCCCGCCAGCATCCCCATTCCCACCATGTCCCCATTCCATGTGTCCCCATTCCCATCATGTCCCCATTCCCTCCATGTCCCCGTTCCCATGCCCCCAGCACAGCCGAAGCCCCATGGCAGGCTGGGCCACGGGCTCTGACCCCATCCCTTCCCTTGCAGGCCCTGCTGCCAAGAAGAAATACGTGAGCTACAACAACCTGGTGATCTAGGCCCAGCCGCCGTGGGCCACGGGCCCGCCCGCCGCGCCGAGCTCCCCGCACGGGCCCCGGGGCACCGGGCACGGGGGAGGCGAGAGGAGCCCGGCTCCAGGCCGCTCCCGGAGCTCCTCCATCGCTGCCGGCTCCGCACAGCGCCGGCCTGGCCGCGGCCGCGGAGCCGCTCCGGCCTCGGGGCCGCCCTGGGCCGGCCGCGCTCGGCCGCTCTGGACTCTAAGGGGCTAATTCTGTCTTTTATGTACTTCCAGACTGCAAGTTTTTCAACTCTCTGTACAGTTTGTGAGGATTTTTGCATATTGCCATCCATGTTGTTCCGAGGTCACTGTTTGTTTTTTTTTTGGATGCACAGTTCCGTCGAGGCCCCGTGCTCTCGGCGCTTCTCAAACCAACCGACGACTGAGGATCTGAGACCTGTGTACATGACTTGTATTATTTCTCTTGTATCACTGCAATCCATATACCTTATTTTTTTTAACTAAACAAACAAACAAAACAAACAAAAAAAAAAGAGTTTAAAGACCAAAAACTGTGCTGGCGAAGTTTGTCCCCCCCTTCACACCTCCGATGGGCTGCAGAGGAAGCAGGAAGGATTTTTGCTGAGTTTTAGTAGAGGTCTTGATCTTTGGAATGCATGCCAGTAATGTATTTTATGGTACATGTTAATAATTTATGTTTGATATTTGTATTTGTGTTCTATTTTGTTCTTTTCTTTGAGGTATATGACTATTTTGCAATAATTTCAATGATTCTTATGATATTTGGAGGAAAGAATATGGCTTTCACATGTCTTGAGGTTTTTCTTTGTTGATGCCCCACCATGATTGACCAGTGTGATAAGGACTTACAGAAGCATGTATGTTTTATACTGTTTGTAATAAGTAATTTCGTTAATCTTGCTGCTTATGTGCCAATTTAGTGAAACCAATCTTTGCCGCAACCTCCTCCCTCCCTTTCCATTCTCTCGATCCTGTGATATTATCCAAGAATGTATCAATAAAGGATTTTGGTTAACTTTTTTTTATTTACTCCAATAAATATATTTTTTCAGTTGTTCCCTCCCCCTTCCCCCTTGTGACTTAACATTTATTTCATGGCATTGTCAGACATCCAAAAACCCGGCAGAGAGGGGTTTGTGCACATGGAGAAAGTCCTGGGGGAGGTGGCAGCTGATTGCAGGGGGAAAAGTTCTTGCAAGGGGCTCTGAGAGGTCTGTACCAACCCCAAAAGCCAAGCTGGAGCCCCTCAGTGCCAAACTCCTGTCTGTGTTTGAGATCTCCAAAGCTGCTGTCAGCTCCTGAGACTCCTGATGCCTTTGAAGGACATTACGTTCAACAGCACGCCAGAAGGTAATTAAGAGAGCAATTAATCAGAGTCAATCTGCCAGGCACGGGCTGGGTGAGCCGGGGCAGGAGAAGGGAAGAGTTGAGGCAAGAGGTGAGAGGAAACTCATTCCCTTTGCAGCACAGCACCTGCAGCACCTTCGGCATGGCAACCACGGCTCGGCTGCTCTGACGGATCCTGGGGAAGGTATTTAGCCTCCCATTTTCTGCAGACAACTTGATCAATTATCCTGATGAGGTTAATCAGCATCAAGAGAAGCTGTGACAGCTGCGGCAGGGCCAGGCGCATGGAGATGAGGAGCTGGGTGTCACTGGGTGTCCCTGGGTGTCACTGGGTGTCACTGAGTGTCGCTGGGTGTCCCTGGGTGTCGCTGGGTGTCACTGGGTGTCACTGGGTGTCGCTGGGTGTCACTGGGTGTCACTGGGTGTCCCTGGGTGTCACTGGGTGTCACGGCCTGACTCTGCAGGGCATGGCCTGGGGGCTGCTCCTGCACCCCGGGGGAACTGCAGCTGACCCCGGATGGAACTCCACCCAGGTAAAGCTTCGTTAGTGACAGACTAATTACAGCCCAGCTAATTGTGGGAAAGGTACTGCACATTTTCCTTTCCCACAAACAGGGACAGAGCCAGCGTTTGGTTAAATAAGTACGTTGCCATCAAACAAATGTTTTGTGCTCAAAGACTCTTTTTTTTTTTTTTTCAAATGGGAAAAGAATGGTTTGTTGGTTTGTTTCTCACTTTGTTTTGGTGAAGCAGGGACTGAGGTGCCAAGAGGGCACGGTGCTGCTGAGAGGGAGTGATGGGGAACTGGGGACCCTGGAGGCATTGATGGCTCTCTCTAAGCTGTATCTCCATGTACACATAAATATATCTGTGTGTATATATATATGTAAAACACTCTGTGTTATATACACGTGTCCTGGGCAGATTGGGAGCCCCAGGCAAAGCCCCCAGTTTTTTGGGACACCCTCCCACTCAATCACAAGGAGCAGAAGGGACCCCCCAGCTTCCTAAACTCCTCAGAGAGGAGTCAGGATGCAGCTGGATCCAAGCTCAGGCCCAAACTTTGCCAGCCCTTTGTGTCTGACAGATTGTAGAGGTGTCACTGACTCCAACACAGCCTTGTCCTGCAGGATTAGGGTGGCAAACCAGATATATTTATGTAAAAGTAAATGATTTATTAGGATAGTGATTAGACAAAAAGATCTTTATCAGAATTCTTTACTCAAAGTATTACTACAGCAAAGTGCACTCTTTTTAAGCAATATGGAAGCAAACCAAATTATTCAGTGGAGGTTGATGTTACTCACCCAGACCAATGGCTGTGGGCACATCTCCAGCTCAGCCTCAGGGGTGACCTTGAGGATCTTCCCTGCTCCAGGAGGAATCTCCACACACATTCCAGGGGGTCCATCAGGATTCCTGCAGGAGGGAATCTCCACACACATTCCAGGGGGTCCATCAGGAGTCCTGCAGGAGGAATCTCCACACACATTCCAGAGGGTCCATCAGGATTCCTGCAGGGGGGAATCTCCACACACATTCCAGGGGGTCCATCAGGATTCCCTGCAGGAGGAATCTCCACACACATTCCAGGGGGTCCATCAGGATTCCTGCAGGAGGGAATCTCCACACACATTCCAGGGGGTCCATCAGGATTCCTGCAAGAGGAATCTCCACACACATTCCAGGGGGTCCATCACCAGTCCCTGCCGTTGGAAGTGGGGCTGCACTGTCGGGTGAGTCCAGGCTGTGCCAGCTCAGCAGCTTTGCATCACTTTGGAGCAGTAGTGGCATTTGTTTGCACCTTTATTTGGCACTTCAGCAGCTCTGACACCTCTTCACTCCCTCTCAGCATATTTAATTTCAGGACTGATGAGTCAGGCTGGTTTCAGCATCATTCACCCCAAAAGCAGCGTGACCCCCTCCATCCAGCACTGCAGCTTTGCAAGCAGGGCCTTGCTGGAGTTGTTTCACCCCATTCCAGGCAGAGCATCCTGCTCCAACATACACAGAACTGAGAATCACCACGTAATCATCCCCGTTGTATAAAAAAATACTTTTTTAAAATATTTAATAGTATGAATGCATTAGTAATTTTTGTATCACCTCCACCCCTATTTGTATGCATTAGACTCTGAAGCCAGCCCCTGAGCCCAGGCAGGCTCTGTGTAAGAGCTGACACGAGGTGAAGATGTTGCACTCTGCACTGAGGATCAATTTTTATTTTTATTTCACAAACTCCACCATACTATTACACCCACACAGCTCCTTTTCAAACACAAAACCACAAGCCTTTAACTCCATTTAGAGTCTTTTATTTTACAATTGGCTGCACTTAGCATCAGTGCAGTGTTACCATTGTTTCCATAACAGCTTCATCTCTTTCCCCACGGAGTACACACTGGTGTCATGATACTGGTTTGGTCCCTGTACTCTGGAGTTTGGACTGGTTTGGTCCTGGTACTCTGGAGTTTGGACTGGTTTGGTCCCTGTACCCTGGAGTTTGGACTGGTTTGGTCCCTGTACTCTCGAGTTTGGACTGGTTTGGTCCCTGCACTCTGGAGTTTGGACTGGTTTGGTTCCTGAGGAATTTCTGTACTGGTTTGGTCCCTGTACCCAGGAGTTTGGACTGGTTTGGTCCCTGTACTCTCGAGTTTGGACTGGTTTGGTCCCTGCAGAGTTTCTGTACTGGTTTGGTCCCTGCAGTCTCTGTACTGGTTTGGTCCCTGCACTCTGGAGTGTCTGTACTGGTTTGGTCCCTGCAGTTTCTGTGCTGGTTTGGTCCCTGCAGTTTCTGTGCTGGTTTGGTCCCTGCAGTTTCTGTACTGGTTTGGTCCCTGCAGTTTCTGTGCTGGTTTGGTCCCTGCAGTTTCTGTGCTGGTTTGGTCCCTGCAGTTTCTGTGCTGGTTTGGTCCCTGCAGTTTCTGTACTGGTTTGGTCCCTGCAGTTTCTGTCTGCTTTGTCCCTGTATTTTCACACCTGGAACCTGTGCAGGTGCAAAGTGCCTTTGCCTCAAAGCTGCCCAATTTCTGTCCTGTCCGTGCTGGGGTGTTTCCAGTTAGGACAAGGGAAGTTTGTGAGATTTTCCCAAAAAGCCTGGATGGGCTGGGAGGTGCCACCCACCCCCTGCAGCTCCATGGACACTGTCCTGTCCTGGAGGAGATCCAGGTGACAGGAATGGCACCCTGGGGTGCTGTGGGTACCTCCATGGACACTGTCCTGCCTTGGAGGGGATCCCGGTGACAGGAATGGCACCCTGGGGTGCTGTGGGTACCTCCATGGACACTGTCCTGCCCTGGAGGAGATCCAGGTGACAGGAATGACTCCCTGGGGTGCTGTGGGGCTGGAGCATCCCCTGACCCTGGGGCTGTGCAGTGGGACCCAGCTGCAGGCAGGAAATGTTCAGAAATGCTCCCTTCCCATCGTGAAAAACGCCCCTGTGAGCGTGAAAGGAAAAAATTCCCCGAGAATGGGAGTGATTTTTTTTGTTGTTGCTGCCGTTTATTATTGAGACTGAATTACACCAAATTGTTTTGGTATGTAAATGCCAAGTTTATTGTTCATTAAAATCATTGCAGAGTTAAGCTTTCTGGGCATGTTGTATGATAGATAATGACAATTATTTAGCCTGAGTCAGAGCTTAGTCTTAATTTGTGACATTAATTGCCTTTATATATAATTAAATGCACTATAATGCTCCCATATGCAGGATCTGTGCATCCATGAAAGTGCTAATCAAACATATTTATTAATTTCTGAGAGAGCTTTTTGTCAAGGCTTTGTTACAGTTGAGTGGTTTTTGGTAAATAACATTTTTTTTAAAGATGTTTAGCAAAATATTTTGATAATTGCTTTTTGTGCTAGCGGCATAATTAATATTATTTCTAATAGATTAATAAGGGCTGAGGGGTGAGGTGCTGCTTCCATCCAGCTTGGCGCTGCTTTGCCTCTGGCTCCCATGGAGTCAGATCCCACAGCAGCTCTCAGTGTCCCAGGCTGTCCCCAAAACCACTCCCAAAAGAAAAATTTGGGGTGTGATGAGGGAGGCTGAGGGCAGGTTACAAACCCGGGGTCCGGGAGGTCTTGTTGCCTTGGGAAGGCTGATCTGAAACAGAGTTTAGGCAAAACTAAGAGTAAAATCAGGATTTATTAAAAGGTCCCCAAAATCCACCCTGGGCATTACAGAGCCTGAGCAAGGCTGCACCCAGGGTGGGCTGAGAGTGGTGGCAAGGATGGCCCCACAGTCACGAGATTTTGCCATTTTATCAGTTTAGGTCTATTTGCATATTGGGATCCAATTGCCCAATTCCAGCCCCCAGCCATGAGGTCCCATCCTTGTCCCACCCCTCAGTCCATCGCTGTTTGTGTTCTTGGGCTGAAAGTTGTCCTTGGTGTGCAGCAGAAATGGATTTGTTTGTCTCACTGCTCCTGGAGGGAGCTCAGTGCAGTTCCCAATACGAGGCTTCATCCCTGGGCAGCACAAATCTGAAAATATAAAAGCTGAGGCATCACTCTGGGCTGTGCCCCTGGGGTGATTCTGTTCCTCACTCACCCTCACCCACACTTGGCAGCAAAAGGATTTGAAATTCCACCTCCTGTGAGCTGCCCATCCTCACCAGAGCTGTGTCCAGGTGTTCTGGGGAGGGGACAGAGCAGAGCCCGGTTCCTGTGAGCTGCCCATCCTCAGAGCTGTGTTCAGGTGTGCTGGGGAGGGGACAGAGCAGGGCTCGGTTCCTGTGAGCTGCACATCCTCAGAGCTGAGTTCAGGTGTGCTGGGGAGGGGACAGAGCAGAGCTCGGTTCCTGTGAGCTGCACATCCTCACCAGAGCTGTGTCCAGGTGTGCTGGGGAGGGGACAGAGCAGAGCCCGGTTCCTGTGAGCTGCCCATCCTCAGAGCTGTGTTCAGGTGTGCTGGGGAGGGGACAGAGCAGGGCTCGGTTCCTGTGAGCTGCCCATCCTCAGAGCTGAGTTCAGGTGTGCTGGGGAGGGGACAGAGCAGGGCTCGGTTCCTGTGAGCTGCCCATCCTCAGAGCTGAGTTCAGGTGTGCTGGGGAGGGGACAGAGCAGGGCTCGGTTCCTGTGAGCTGCACATCCTCACCCGAGCTGTGTCCAGGTGTGCTGGGGAGGGGACAGAGCAGGGCTCGGTTCCTGTGAGCTGCCCATCCTCACCAGAGCTGTGTCCAGGTGTGCTGGGGAGGGGACAGAGCAGGGCCTGGTTCCTGTGAGCTGCCCATCCTCAGAGCTGTGTCCAGGTGTGCTGGGGAGGGGACAGAGCAGGGCCTGGTTCCTGTGAGCTGCCCATCCTCAGAGCTGTGTTCAGGTGTGCTGGGGAGGGGACAGAGCAGAGCCTGGTTCCTGTGAGCTGCCCATCCTCACCAGAGCTGAGTTCAGGTGTTCTGGGGAGGGGACAGAGCAGGCCTGGTTCCTGTGAGCTGCACATCCTCAGAGCTGTGTTCAGGTGTGCTGGGGAGGGGACAGAGCAGAGCTCTGGCCCAGGGGAGCACGGCTGCATTTCCAGGGATATTTCTGTCCCCTGTGGAGCTCTAGGGGCAGCAGGGTTGCCTATTCCCTGTCCTTGGTACAGCCACAATTTTATTTATTATTAATAGACAATAATGTTAACCATGATTTAATTTTGACAATCGAACTTTATAATTAAATTCTAAATTAAAATTCATGTTTAATTTTAACGATTATTTTGTGTTAGTAAAAATTTATTCTCTGAAAGATTGGTCAAGCACTGGAGCAGGGAAGTGGTGGTGTCCCCATCCCTGGGAGAGTTCAGCAAATGGGATGTGGAACTTTGCCTCAATGTGGCTGAGGGTGGTGGTTGAAAGTTGGATTTGATGGTCTTGGGGGGCTTTTCCAACTTTAATGATTGTGGGGTTCAATTCTACTTGTACCACACATTTATTTTCAGGAGATTTTATTTTCAGCAAATGCTGTAATGCTGTTCTTTTCTAACACCCAAAAAGAATTATCTTAATTTTTTGTTGTTGTTGTTGGGGTTTTTTTTTTGGTTTTGTTTTTTTTGGTGGGGTTTTTGGGGGGTTTTTTTGGTTTGGTTTGTTGTTGGGGGGTTTTTGGGGTTTTTTGTGTTTGGGTTTTTTTTTTTTTTTTTTTTTGGTGGTGTTTTTGGTTTTTTTCCTTTAAGAATGATCTCGACTTTATTTTTTTCCTCCAGCTTTTTGGTGCTGAGATCTGCCTGGTGCCAGAGGGTGGCACTGGGCAGACCCCTGGCCCTTTCCCCCCAGGCAGTCCCTGGCCGTGCCCATGGAATGCCAGACCTCTCCTCTGACTCTGGGAAGGTTCCAGCAGCCCGGTGACATGCACAGTCCCAAGCCACAATGACAGAATGTCCTTCCTTTCCACCTGCCAAAATAACTCCCAAGCAAGAGGCTTTGTCTGGGTTTATCTCAGGCTTATTGTCCCTGCAGAAGATTTATTAAATCCAGCAATGACAGCAGTTCTTTCTCCCAGTCACAAGCTTTTATCTTGTTGTTAAAAGTTTCAAACAGCATCTCACACAACAATGAGCATCACACACATTTCAATGAGCCCCTTCAAGGAGGAAGCTCAGCTAATCTGTGATGAATGTATCTCAATCTAGTGCTCTTTAATTTATAAAAGTGACTGTCTGCCGCTCTATTGAATGATCAGATAAGTGAACCTTGCTCTTAACTTCTCAGCTGCTGTAATCCCATCTCTGCTCTCACATGTGCCTTTGGGGCAGAGCAGGGGTTGTGCAGGTGCCCCAGAAAGGAGTCAGGGATTGCTGGGCATGAGAGCCAGGCAGCAGAGCAGGCACAGGACAGGAGGGCTCTGATCCTCGTGTCCCCTGCTCTGCTCTGGGTGGGCAGCCAGAGTCACCCACTTCCCTCTGCCAGATCTGTGCCCTTGCTGGGCCTTGGAGTTATCCCTGGAAATAAGCAGAGGATAAAACACTGACAATAAAATGCCCCAAAAAGTGTTTGCCCTGCCTCAGGCTGCTGCACAGACTGCAGGCACCTGAGGGCAAGGACCTGGCACAGGGGTGGCACAGGGGTGGCACGAGGAGGGACACCTGGGCACTGAGCCCTCAGTCTGGTGGTTCCTTGGGAGGGCTGAGCTGGAACAGAGACTGGGCAGAGCTGGAGATAAAGCAGAGATTTATTGAAAGGCTTTAGGGGACACCTTGGGCAGGACAGGGCCTGGCCAGGGCTACACCCAAGGGGGACCCAAAATGGGCACAAAATGGTCACAAAACAGTCACAAAATGGACACAAAATGGACCAAAATGGACTCCAAATGGTCACAAAATGGACACAAAATGGTCACAGAATGGTCACAAATGGACACAAAATGGACACAAAATGGACACAAATGGACACAAAATGGACACAAAATGGTCACAAAATGGACACAAAATGGACGAACAGCCACGAGGTCTCACAATTTTAAAAGTTTTGATGCTTTTGCATATTGGGGTTTAACTGCCCAGTTCCAGCTCCAGGTTGTGAGGTCTCATCCTTCTTGTTATTTTTTGGAAAGTCTTTATAGTCAACTGAAGGCATCACTGTCCCCTCCAGTGACACTGGGGGACACCATCCCGGGCTGAGTGCCACCCTCCCTCCCTGCAGCCTCTCCCCAGCTTTGATCTGTGCCATCATTTTGTCTCCTGCTGCAGGAATCCAGGTTTCCATCCCCACCCTGGGGGTGTTTGTGAGATCCCCCAGCTGCAGGGGCAGCCCCTGGGGGTTTGGTGTCCCCTGCACCCCTGCTCAGCACAGGCACCACTCCAGAGCCCCTGCACCCCAAACTCCTCCGAGCTGGGTTATTTACAGTGGAGAACTCTCTGAACTCAGCTCTCCTCCACACGGGGATGTTCCTGCAGGAGATGTGCAGGGCAAACACCTCCAGTCATGGAGTGCTGAACTTTGGAGGCTGTCAAGGCTCACGGAGAGGGAGGAGACTTGAAAAGACAGAGAATTTTTCCCCGAGTATGATTCTTCAAAAAGTTCCTTTTCCATCCTGCTCAGCAAAAGAAAATGTATATAAAATAGAATAAAATAGAATAGAATACAATAGAATAGAACAAAATAATAAATAAAATAAAATAAAATAAAATAAAATAAAATAATGAAATAAAATAAAATAAAATAAATAAAATAAAATATAAAATAAAATAAAATAATGAAATAAAATAAAATAAAATAAAATAAAATAAATAAAATAAAATAAAATAAAATAAAATAAATAAAATAAAATAAAATAAATAAAATAAAATAAATAAAATAAAATAAAACAGAATAGAATAAAATTATATAAAATAAGTATATGGGAAGAGGAGTGTAACCTCAGGTTTTTGAGGCAGTTTCCTCCAGCCATGTGAGTTTCTCTGGGTTTGTTTGCTTTGCTTTCCTTCAATATTTACACGAGGAAGTTTCAATTGCTTTGCTTTACGTAAACATTGAAGCCCTTGTGTGCTTTACTGGCATAAATATTTGTTTTATTTAAATTCCACTTAGCTGAAAGATCAACAACAGAGGAAGAAACCAGAAATTACATTGGAATTTGAGAGGAAGAACAGCAATTAACTCTGGCAAGGTGTTAACCTTTTTAAAATGCTGCCTTTGATGAGTGATGCACGAACCTGTAAGAATTGTTCAAAAGTCATTTTCTCCATTCCAGGCCATTTTTCCCTCCCCTTTTCTCATCCCCTTCATGATCCCTTTGCATCCCCACTGCTGTGATGGAGGCAGGAATTTGAGGCCAGGGCAGCCAGGAAATCCCAGCAGCCCAACGGGAGGCCCCAGAAAGATTTAAATTTATTGTCTGAAGTCTGCAAAATCTGCAGATCTGCCTTCCCTGCCCTCGAGGTGGGTCCCTTCCAACTCGGTGCACTCTGCAATTCCATGAACTCGTTCTCCCTTCTATCATTCCACTGAAGGATGAAATGTTATTGGTGTGTTAATTGTTAATCCCTGCTCTGTCAGGGATCCAGGGCTGAGACTTCTCAAATAAAGGCGCTGGGGCTGCCACTGCTCCGTGCTCGCTGTCCCCTCCCTGCTGAAAGGAGGCAGAAATCACATTTTTATTCCCGACACCTGCCCCAGAGTTTGGGCACTGTAATTATTTCTCCTCTCAGAGCAGGTTGCACCCATCACCTGCAGTTTTGGTGTCCCTGCACAGTGTCACCCTGGGGCAAACCCACAGCACCCCTGTGCTCTGGGATGGAGCCCTTGTGCCTGGGACTCCCTGGCTGCTCCTCCCAAGGGAAAGGGTTGAATTAATAAATAATTCATAAATTATAATTATATCAATAATTAATAAATATTTCCCTCTCACAGGGCAGGGTTTTATGAGGGTGCTGATTTCACAGCCAAGGTTCTGCGTGGTCTCTCCAGGCTGAGAAAACCTCGGGAGAAGTTCCTGGCTCTGCTCAGACCCATCCTCAGCACCTGCTGTGCCTCCCCAGGGCAGGAGCCCGGGGTCTCTGCCAGGGCTGCACAGCTCAGGTGTCTCTTTCCAGAGATGTTCTTGTGATTCCATCACTGCTTGGATCACGAGGAGACTCCATACATTTCATTTTTCACCTTTGGGTGCTGCCCAGGCCCACGGGACCCCCAAACCCACACAGGACACGGAGCAAGGGCAGCTGGAGCAAAACCATCCCTGGGAGCAGCAGAAGGGACTCAGAGCCTGAGGGAGGCATGGCAGCCTTGCTGTGGGTCAGCAGGTGACCCTGCAGAGCCCAAGGGAGGCATGGCAGCCTTGCTGTGGGTCAGGACCCTGCAGAGCCCAAGGGAGGCATGGCAGCCTTGCTGTGGGTCAGGACCCTGCAGAGCCCAAGGGAGGCATGGCAGCCTTGCTGTGGGTCAGCAGGTGACACTGCAGAGCCTGAACAAGGCATGGCAGCCTTGCTGTGGGTCAGCAGGTGACACTGCAGAGCCCAAGGGAGGCATGGCAGCCTTGCTGTGGGTCAGCAGGTGACACTGCAGAGCCCAAGGGAAGCATGGCAGCCTTGCTGTGGTCAGCAGGTGACACTGCAGAGCCCCTGGGGCTCAGGGCCGTGCCCCAGGGGCAGCAGGCTGCCTCTCTGTGCTGGTTTGAAAGCAAAACCAGTGAGAGACTCCAAGTCAAAAATACAATTTAATGGGAGGGAAAACCCCAAGTAAAATAAAATAAAATAAAATAAAATATAAAAGCGATAATACAAAAAACCACTGACAGTCAGAACACAACCTGACCCCCTGTCAGTCAGGGTGGTGGCAGCAGTGCAGATGAAATGCTCTTGTCCAAGCACTGATCCTGTAGAAAGGTCTGGCAGCTCTTGTCCTCTGGGAGTCCAGTGGGTCAGGGCTCCCTGTGCTGTCCCAAATCCCAGATTCTATCCAGGTGGGAATGCTTGGCTCCTCCCCCTGGGCGGAGCATCTCCCCATGGGCTGATCTCATTCTCTGAGCCCTGCAGTGGCTCCTTGCTGGCCCATGAACCAGAGACAGCTCCCGCAGGGAGTTCCCCATGAGCCATGGGCACGGCATTGCTGGGCCATGGACAGGAGAGAAGGGAAACACTGCCCCAGCTGGTTCCAGCAGCTCCTGGGGATGGAATACAGACTGTGGGCACAGCTCACAGTGTCACCTGGGACACCTCCCAGCACCAGCCCCTTCCCTTTCCCAAGGGATGCCCCAGGAGGAGCCTTGGCAGCTGTAGGTCCCCAGGTCACTTTGTCACCTGTGCTGGGTGCTGCTCCTCCTCCCCAAACCCCCCTGCAGAATCTGTGGGAATTCAGCAGAACACTCAAACACAGCACTCATGCCAACCTGCAGGAGCTCCTTAAAGCCCGCCTGGGCCCCCAGCCTCCAGTATAAATTAGCAGGTGGTGTTAATGTGTTTTTTCCCTCCTGTCACAGTGATGGATTTTCACTTTTAAGATAAGGCAGTGCCTGACAGAGCCAAATATTGACAGGGCAGATAAAGAGGCCTGTTATGGTAATGGGCATAATGAAATGCTGTTTATAAAGGATACCTGGGAATACATAACTTTCCCCTCTGTGGAATATTGATCCTCTCAAAAGAAATAAAATTGGCTTTCTTCTGCCTGCTGCACCTGTTTTACACCTGCAGCAGAAACACCTTTTAAAAGCAAAGATCTCAAATTTTGACACTTGCTGACTCAGTGCTGCTTGGCTCTGAAGTCAGAAATGGGCAAACACAGAATTTCTGGGGAAATCGCTCTGCTGGCAGCCCCATCCCTGAGCAAACCCAGGGTCCCTCCTGCTGGGGCTCCCCCAGACCCCTTCAGAGCTGTCCTGCACCACTCCAGTAAGTAAAATGTTCTAGAAAATAGAAAGCATTATAAAAGGTTGTTTAAAATATAAAACATAACCAGAACTGCCTAATAACTCCAAAGAAAGACTCTGCCAGGCGCTGTCAGATAAAACTCCATCATCCCAAACCTCCCTGGAGTTTTCCTGTGTAATCCATCACCAAAATGAAATTGTATCAGTTACCATGGAGACACCTTGACCAAAAGCCTGATTTATTTTTTTTTCCCCAGGAAGTGAGATATTGTTCCATTCACACCCAGAGCTGCCCTGTGCCAGGGCTGCTGTGGCTGAGCTGTTCTGCTCACTCACCCACTTGGCAAAAGGCAGAGTTTTCAATGTTCCTCCTATTCCCTGTCAGTGCCATTATTGCTGCTGCTCCTTTTTCTCTCTTTATGAATAAACTGCTGAGGAACAGGGAACTGCTCAGAGATGAGCAATGAATGGTTGAAAGACACAGATATTCCCATGTAGGGCTCTCCAATTCCGCTGGAAATCGTTTGAACTCGGATCCTGATCACATTTTATGGCAAAGAAATCCCACCCAACAGCAAAGCTGCTCCTGGGAGGAGGAGTGGAATGTTTCCCCTCAGGCTGAAATCTTCCCCTGGGAAGGAATCCCTGGGGCCTGAGGGATGAGATCTGAGCCCTGGGCTCCTCCAGGGAGCTCAGAACCAGAATTTCTGCGGGAAGTTGAACCACACCAAGACAATTCCTTCACCTTTTTAAGACCATGCTGGGGTCCCTGAGTTTGTGGCAATAAAGTTTCATTGTGGGCACACTTTTATTTGCTGGCCAGGCTCCCCCATCAGAATTCCCAGAGCGGATCCCTGGAGCCCTGCCTGGGACACTCCTCATCTGCATCAGCACGTTTTCCATCTCACACAATTGTTCAGATTTATGCTGTGACTGCACACATAAATCCTCCTCATTCACCGAGCCCAGCTCGCAGCCATATGTTATTGCAGGAGGCTCAATTTTTATACAGTTGTATTTTTTATGTCCAAAACAGCACAAAACTTCTGTTTGCAATCCAAACAAAGCCTGCTCTGAACCTCTTTTTGTGCTTAGAGATTGTATTTCAACAGCTTGCTTAGAATTAAAACCTAAAGGAGGAATCATAAGGCGCCTGATTTATTATTAATCATGGGGGAAGATAAATGTTTTCAATCTCTTTATGTCTACAAAGCACTGCAGATCCCACTAGGAACTTGGATGGCTCAGGCAGCTTCGTGGGCATTTTAATCTTCAATGGAAATTCATTCTCAAAAAAAAAAAACAAAAAAAAAACCCAAAACCCAAACAAACAAACAAAACCAACAACCAAGCTCAAAAAAAAAAAAAAAAATCAAAAACCAAAACTGAAACAAAAAAAACCCAGCCAAACAAATTTAAAAAAAAGATGTACTGGTCTTCAGGCTGAGTGCCATTGGGATAATGAGTATTTTAAAAATAAAAATAAAAATAATTAAAAATAAAAGAAACCAACACATGATGTACTTGTCCCCAGGCTGAGTGCCATTGGGATAATGAGTATTTTAAAAATAAAAATAAAAATAATTAAAAATAAAAGAAACCAACACATGATGTACTGGTCTCCAGGCAGAGTGCTATTGGGATAACGAGTATTAAAAAAAAAAAAAAAATTAAAAATAATTTAAAATAAAAATAAAAGAGACCAACACGAGATGTACTGGTCTCCAGGCTGAGTGTCATTGGGGTGACAAATATTTTAAAAATAAAAATAATTAAAAATAAAAATAAAGGAGACCAACACAGGATTTACTGGTCCCCAGACTGAGTTGCATTGGGATAATGAGTATTTTAAAAATAAAAATTAAAAAATTAAAAACAAAAATAAAAGAGACCAACACATGATTTACTGGTCTCCAGGTTGAGTGCCATTGAGATAATGAGTATTTTAAAAATATAAAAAAAAATTATTAAAAAAAATAAAAGAGACCATCTTGACCATCCTGCTCCTGGCACCAGGGCTCCATCACCACGCTGCTGCTGCTGCCGGCTCCTGGAAGGGCACAGTTACCTCCCCTTGAGTTTAAATTGTCCTATTTCCCATGCCTGTGTGCCCTGTTTGCTGCCCAACCTGCAGCATTAACAGCCTGGGTTATTTTAATTTCCCCAGAGCTGTTGATTTGTTTATTAGGTGGGACATTATGGGCATTATTGGGCTGAGGCTGCACCAAAAATTCCTTTTTACCGAGTGGCACTAAAACTTTTCCTCATTAACTCAGTGTTCCCTATCTCAGGTGTGTCCTCCACAGTACTTAAGATATTATGAAGTGCATTTATTTTCAAACACACACTAAATGTGACCTGAGAGGAGACCACGAGGCCCCAGAGCTGTTTGCTGACATGAGCAGGAAGCACGGCAAGGATGGGCTTTGCTTCCATCAAATATTCAGCAGTTTGTGGAACTTTAAATTGGAAAAACAAGGGGACACTCTCAGGTGCAGTGCTCCAAGGCCCAGTGTGAGTCTGCCCAGAGCTACAGCAGCACAGCCCAGCTGGGGCACCCGAGATTGCTGCCATCAAAATGGGCTTAAATCACCCCAAATCCGGGCTGAACCACCAGCTCAGCCCAGGCACCCAGAACATCCACACCCTCCTGCCTTAAAGGTTCCCTTGGGGCAGTGAGGAGAGCAGGGATCTGTCCTTCTCTCTGTTCTGCAGAACAGCCAGGGACACTTTCCTGTCCCAGGGACACCTTCCTGTCCCAGGGACACCTTCCCTGTCCCAGGGACACTTTCCTGTCCCAGGGACACCTTCCCTGTCCCAGGGACACCTTCCCAGTCCCAGGGACACCTTCCCAGTCCTAGGGACACCTTCCACCTGTCCTAGGGACACCTTCCCAGTCCCAGGGACACCTTCCAGTCCTAGGGACACCTTCCCAGTCCCAGGGACACCTTTTCCCAGTCCTAGGGACACCTTCCCTGTCCCAGGGACACCTTCCTGGCCCAGGCTGCTCCCAGCCCTGGCCTGGGGCACTCCAGGGATGGGTGACAGGTTTAAGGCTCCCATAATGATATTTACATCAAGATTTGCTGTAGCAGCACCATGGAACAGGATTTAAGGACCAAGGTTGGAAAGCAGGGCACACGAGAGAAATCCCTGGGAATGCTGAGCCCAGCTCCAGTGACCCCAGGGCTGCTGGATCTTTATGGATCCAAACCAGGAGTTCCATCTCTGAGGTTGTGCTCACACAAGTTCCATCTCTCAGGCTGTGCTCACAGAAGTTCCATCTCTCACATTGTGCTCACACAAGTTCCATCTCTCACATTGTGCTCACACAAGTTCCATCTCTCAGGCTGTGCTCACAGAAGTTCCATCTCTGAGGCTGTGCTCACAGAAGTTCCATCTCTCACTGTGCTCACGAGTTCCTCTCACATTGTGCTCACACAAGTTCCATCTCTCAGGCTGTGCTCACAGAAGTTCCATCTCTCAGGCTGTGCTCACACAAGTTCCATCTCTGAGGCTGTGCTCACAGAAGTTCCATCTCTCACATTGTGCTCACAGAAGTTCCATCTCTCACATTGTGCTCACAGAAGTTCCATCTCTCACATTGTGCTCACACAAGTTCCATCTCTCACATTGTGCTCCCATTCCTCTCAGGCTGTGCTCACAGAAGTTCCATCTCTCACATTGTGCTCACAGAAGTTCCATCTCTCACATTGTGCTCACAGAAGTTCCATCTCTCACATTGTGCTCACAGAAGTTCCATCTCTCACATTGTGCTCACAGTTCCATCTCTCACTTGTGCTCACAAATTCCATCTCTCACTGTGCTCACAGAAGTTCCATCTCTCACTTGTCTCCATCTCTCACATTGTGCTCACAGAAGTTCCATCTCTCACATTGTGCTCACAGAAGTTCCATCTCTCACATTGTGCTCACACAAGTTCCATCTCTCACATTGTGCTCACAGAAGTTCCATCTCTCAGGCTGTGCTCACACAAGTTCCATCTCTCTGTGCTCCACCACAGAACAGACAATTAAACCTGGGCCGCCGTGTTTGATTTTCAATATCTCATTTAAATCTTGTAACGGAGTTCAATTAATGACCTTGGAAAAGTTCTCTAAAATTTAGTGCTGCTTCACCGCAATGTTTTTTATGACTTTTCCTTCTGCACAGTCTTTCTTCTTCCTTTGAACGCAGGCAATATTAAGGAAATATTATCTTTGTAAATGCAGGTGAGGTTGATGATATTATTGATTTCAGATAGCTGCCACCTAAAGACAAATTTCCACTTCAGTCCGGAGGTACAGAACAAAGATTTCCAATGTCCTCAATTATTCAGCATGGCCCTTCCTCCCTGGGGGTGAGAAATGTCTGTGGGGAGGAGCAGGGGACCAACCCACCTGAGAGAAAGAGGGATGTGCAGCAGGAGCAGGTGGGACACAGCAGAATAAATGAATTTTACTTCTTCAGCCTCAGGCCTGCCCCAACCATTCACTGCAACCATCCCAAACACCCTCCAGAACAAACAAACTGGCCCTGAGATCTGGTTTGGGTTGTTCCCAAAATGTGAAAACCTAAGGACACAAAACCCTGGAGCTTCCCTGGCAGCACTGGCAGCCACCTGCCCCATCCTGGGTGCCCCAGGTGCCCCACACCTCACTCCTGCTGCCTCCAGGTGGGTCCAGTGGGAATTCTGATCCCCAAACAATCACAAATCCCCTTTCTGAAGAGATCCATTCCTCAGCACGGCGGTGCTGAGGCGCTTCCCAATCTGAAAGCACTTAATGAGATAATTTGCAGAGAGCTTTAACGAGTTCCAGCCATCTCTTGGCTCCATCCCACCACGGCAGCGCTGACTCCCTGCAGCCACTTTCACAGGTACAATTTGGTCCTAGAAATTGGGCAGGTTTTTTTTAAAAAGCACTGCAGTCTAAATCATGTCATATTCTCAGTGAAACATTTGGAGAGTAAATGTAGAGTCCTGGAGAGAAAAATGTTACTCACGATTTTCACATAATGGAGCTGCAGCATAAAAACGCCCTGGGCTGAGTAATTGTGAAAGTGGAGCCAAAAATAAAACCCTGAATTTTTTCCCAAAGTGAATTTCAGGCTCCCATATCCATGGCAAGAATAAAAGTTTAATTTCCATCAATATAAAAGGATTAGAGCTCAGATTTGCATGGATTGTCACAGTGCTTGGCTCCAGCAGCCCCAGTTCCTGGCTCAGGCCTCGGTGGAGGTTGGCCCACGCTGTCAGCTGCAACAGCAGGAAATGGCAAAATCCAAAATCCCATCTTTTCTTCATTTGCTTTGTCCTCTCTGATGTCTGTGTTTAGGTAGAAGTTACACGTTCATTAAAGGATTTAATTCCTCCTTTTTTCCAGGGCCCTGGAAGAGCTCATCCAAGAGCAGAGGCAGTGCCCAGGAGCTGCCCAGCTGGCACAGGGCCCCCTGAGCCTGAGGAAAGCAGGAACCAGGGAAAGCTGTAAGGAATTCCAGCAGGAATCATCAAACAATCAGTGTCACAACCTCAAAGGGCATTTGTCACCAGATCTGTCCCCACAGCACCACAACCTGCAGGCCCAGCCCTCCAGGGCTGTGTGAGCATCATCAGCTTGTGAATCCCAGAATCCCGGAATAATTTCAGCTGGAAAAGCCCTCCCAGCCCATCAGATCCAAGCTGTGCCTGATCCCACCCTGTCCCCAGCAGCTCTGAGTGCCACCTCCAGGAATTCCTTGGGCACCTCCCAAGATGGGCACCCCAAACCTCCCTGGGCACTTCCAAGGCCTGACCTCCCTTTCCAAGAATAATTTCTCCAAATGTCCAACCTGCCCCTCCCCTGGCCAGCCTGAGGCTGTTCCCTCTCCTCCTGTCCCTGTTCCCCCATCCCTACAGGTTCCCTGCTTTGGCAGAGGTGTCCGGGATTTTTCCTCTTTTTTTCCCTTTGGTTCCCAAGCAAAACAACTCTCACAAACCATGAGAAGAGTTTTTGCCATGTTTCAGGCAAGAGCAGAGACTCCAAGCTCAAATTGCTCTAATAATTTATTCTGGTCTTGAAATCCCCGGGGTTATTTCACAGAAAATGTATTTTAAGTTGTTTGGCTCCGAAATGACAAGATAACAGACGATACATATTCATTTGCTCCCCCAAGATGGTGATGAGATGTTACAAAATAAAGCAGCAGATCCTCCCTCCCCCAAACAGGCAACTCGTGGCTTTATCTCCCCGATAGCACCCGAATTGTGCTGCCATTTATCTCGAGGGGGTGTTTATGGAAGGGATTGTTTGCAGCTGCAGCTACAAGGCATGAAACAAACTGATAATGGAACTTTCTTTTGAAGCTCATTCTTTGGCGGTGGCATTTTTCTTTTTTCCTTTATGAGCTCCATGACAGGCGAGCAGTAATTTCCTTTCTGTATTTTAGCACAAACAACAGATTAGTGTCACACTGTTTGCTGGGAGCTTTTGCTCGCTGCTCGCATGAGCACTTGTTGGTGTTCGTTCCAAATAAATAATGTGGTCATTCATAAAGATAAAAAGCAGAAACATCTTTCCTGGCACGGCTGAGCACGCTGAGGAGCTGTGGAAGCAGAGGTGAAGGATGGAGTTTGTGACTCACAGAACACACGGGCCAGGATTTTGTCTTCTCTGAGACACGACACAGCCCTGGGCTCTGCAAACACGACAATCCACAGGCGACAGGAACGTAGCACAAATTAACTGCATCCATCACGGAGGGTAAATTATTTATTTGGGGAGTATGTAGAACACATAATAGAACCTCATAGAAAAATCGCTTTAATTTTTGCCCTTCTTCACACAATAATTAATTATTTTCTCACACTTTCGGTAATATCGCTGTGAGAAGCCACAAGGAAACGTTGCACGGCAGCTCCTCCTGTTTCTCTGATGTGTTTCAAGGCAAAGTTTTCTACTCTTCCACTCTTCCTCCATCTCTGGAAAATGACCCTACTCCTGTAGGAGACCAGTACAGCACGTGCTTGTCTCTCTTACTTTTATTTTTAATTATTTTGATTTTTAAAATATTCATTACCCCAATGGCACTCAGCCTGGGGACCAGTACAGCAGGTGTTGGTCTCTTTTATTCTTATTTTTAATTATTTTTATTTTTAAAATACTCATTACCCCAGTGGCACTCAGCCTGAAGCCCCGTAAAGCATTTGTTTGTCTCATTTATTTTTATTTTTAATTTTATTATTTTTATTTTTAATTTTTAATTGTTTTTATTTTTAAAATATTCGTTATCCCAATGGCACTCAGCCTGGGCACCAGTACAGCACTTGTTGGTCTCTTTTATTTTTATTTTTAATTATTTTTATTTTTATAATATTCATTACCCCAATGGCACTCAGCCTGGAGTCCAGTAAAGCACGTGTTTGTCTCTTTCATTTTTATTTTTAATTTTTTTGTTTTTATTTTTAGAATACTCATTACCCCTGTGACACTCAGCCTGGAGACCAGTACAGCACATCTTTGTCTCTTTTATTTTTATTTTTATTATTTTTATTTTAAATTTTTTTTTTAATACTCATTACCCCAATGGCACTCAGCTGGAGACCAGTACAGCAGGTGTTGGTCTCTTTTATTTTTATTTTTAATTATTTTTATTTTTAAAATATTCATTATCCCAATGGCACTCAGCCTGGGGACCAGTACAGCACGTGTTGGTCTTTTTTATTTTTATTTTTAATTTTTTTAATTCTTATTTTTAAAATACTCGTTACCAAAATGGCACTCAGTTGGAGACCACTACAGCATGTGTTGGTCTCCTTTATTTTTATTTTTAATTTTATTATTTTTATTTTTAATTTTTAATTATTTTTATTTTTATAATATTCATTACCCCAATGGCACTCAGCCTGGGCACCAGTACAGCACTTGTTGGTCTCCTTTATTTTTATTTTTAATTATTTTTATTTTTATAATATTTCTTACCCCAATGGCACTCAGCCTGGAGTCCAGTAAAGCAGGTGTTTGTCTCCTTTATTTTTATTTTTAATTTTATAATTTTTAATTTTTTAATTTTTATTTTTAAAATATTTGTTACCCCAATGGCACTCAGCCTGGAGACCAGTAGAGCAGGTGTTGGTCTCTTTTATTTTTATTTTTAATTTTATAATTTTTATTTTTTAAAATATTCATTAACCCAATGGCACTCAGCCTGGAGCCCAGTACAGCACATGTTGGTCTCTTTTATTTTTATTTTTATTTGTAATTATTTTTATTTTTATTTTTATTTTTAAAATATTTGTTACCCAATGGCACTCAGCCTGGAGACCAGTACAGCAGGTGTTGGTCTCTTTTATTTTTATTTTTAATTATTTTTATTTTTAAATATTTGTCACCCAATGGCACTCAGCCTGGAGACCAGTACAGCACGTGTTGATCTCTTTTATTTTTATTTTTATTTGTAATTATTTTTATTTTTATTTTTAAAATATTTGTCCCCCAATGGCACTCAGCCTGGAGACCAGTACAGCACGTGTTGGTCTCTTTTATTTTTTAAAATTATTTTTATTTTTAAAATATTTGTCCCCCAATGGCACTCAGCCTGGAGACCTTTACTCAGATCCTGCTGCTCCGTGGTGGGACACAGATCCTGCTGTTGCTGAATGCTGAAGTCATTTCCCTCCCCTGCATTTCCAGCACCATTCATTAGTCCGGCTTTGATCAAAACAGATCCTCTACATGAAACCTATCTCTTTTTGATATAAAAGTGGTTTAGAACTGTAAATTACAGACCAAGAAAATTACTACAAAGTGGAAAATTACTACTGGGCAATAAAAAATAATCTGATTAATTGCTTTCTGATCACTGTATACAAAGATCAGGATATGAAAATTGCATTTTATTGAGTTTATTCCTTCTAGATTCCCACATAAAAGTTGGGTTTATCTTTTAATTGATCGACAGTGCATTTACATATAAATCTGAACATTTGGGTGTGGGAAGACGGCTTTAAACGACCAACAGAGGACATCCACACTGCAGCAAGTTAGGAGAAGGAAAAGGCTGAAAAACATTTTTAAGTTGCCCTTAAGGAATGCTGGTGGCTCTGCACTGGGATCTGATGCCATTTATCCTCTAATTAATCAGGCTTTTGTCTTAATTTCTGTCATTGCTTCACAATTTTGGGAGAAATCAAAGTATTCATTGAGAAACATTTCCTGGTGAGAGGGGCTGCAGCCTTGTGCAGCTCCTCAGAGCGCCCATCCCAAAATAAAATAAAACCCAGAAAAGGGCATGGAACAGCTCCAGGGCTCGGGAATGATTCCATGGCTGGACACGATGCAAATTAAGGGAAACTCAGATCTAGTTCCAGGGAGTGAAGCCTGGGAAGACCGGAGGTGATGCAGGAAGGGAACAAGTTCAGAGTCAGGGAAATTGGGTCAGGGAAAGGCTGGAGGGGTCTGAGCTGCTCAGCAGAGCCGGGGCTGCCCGGGAGGGTTCCCGGGCTGGGGCTGACCCCAAACCTTCCCCGTGCTCCCCGCACAGCCGGCAGCAGAGCCCTGCCCCAGGAATGCCAAAAATCTGGGAAACCTCGGGATGTGTGCCACTGCTTGGGGCTGGGAGGGGCCGGGGGCCAGCTGGGCATCCCTGCTTCCCTCTGGGCATCCTTCCAGTCATCCCTGCTTCCCTGGGCATCCCTGCTTCCCTCTGGGCATCCCTTCTTCCCTGGGCATCCCTGCTTCCCTGGGCATCCCTGCTTCCCTCTGGGCATCCTTCCAGTCATCCCTGCTTCCCTGGGCATCCCTGCTTCCCTCTGGGCATTCCTGTTCCCTCTGGGCATCCCTGCTTCCCTGGGCATCCCTGCTTCCCTCTGGGCATCCTTCCAGTCATCCCTGCTTCCCTGGGCATCCCTGCTTCCCTGGGCATCCCTGTTCCCTCTGGGCATCCCTGCTTCCCTGGGCATCCTTCCAGTCATCCCTGCTTCCCTCGGGGATCCCTGCTTCCCTGGGCATCCCTCTGGGCATCCCTGCTTCCCTGGGCATCCCTGCTTCCCTTGGGGATCCCTACTGGCATTCCTGCTTCCCTCTGGGCATCCCTTCTTCTTCTGGGTATCCCTCCTTTCCTCCTTCCCTCGGCCATCCCTCTCCAGGCACTCTGAGCACACCCAGCCTGGAGCAGGAAGTTGTTGGGGGCAGTAAATTCGGCAGTGAGTCTGAGAAAGCCTTTACAGCCCCGAGAAACGCTCTTTGGTGCTTTCTGTTATTTTAGGTGCTGCCTCTGAAGCAGCCCAAGGCCCTGCACCCTCTCCTGTGGTTTGTGTTACCCCCAGAGGAGCCCGGAGCAGCCGAGCTGTGCCCTGCAGAGCTCGGGGAACTCTCCCTAGCACAGCTCCTGTGCTTGGGTATTTTCATTGCAAACCCATGCCCGCCTTCATTTTACATTTTGGAATATTTATAATTACACCAGAACACTTGAAAGGCACTTGGATGGCTCCAGCTGAGCTTCCCCCGGTGTTTGTCACCCCCTGTCTCCCCCTGTCCCTCCCGCAGGTGCCCCTTGCCCAGCTGGAGCTGTGGGGCCCTGGAGATGCCCCCGGCTCTGCCCACAGATCCCGTGTGCCCCCGGGGAGGATTTGGGGCCAGGGTGGATGGGCAGCCCTGCCTGCCCCCCCAGCTCCCACCGGGAGCATTTTCCCTGGGGAAGGGCCCCCCCTTGCAGCCCCCAAACCCAGCCCAGGCTGCCCCACAGCTGAGGGAGACTCAGCCCCACTCCGGGGCTGCTCAGAGGAACCTCCCCTGCACCCGGGAATTCCCTGAATTACCAGGGAATGGCGTGGAAATGTTTTATTCATACCTCGTTTCACGGCTGGCACTTGCTTTTCTTTTGGTACTTATTTAACACACATTTAATTTACCTTATTTGAAAGCACCGACATATTTCCTAATTACCTGAAGTGCTTAAACGCTTTCCACGCTGTTAATAATTCCTTTCCTTTTAGCTGCGAGGGCTGAGCTGCTGCCAGAGCAGCCTGCCCACAGGGCTGGGCATCCCTCCCACCCAGGGGAGCAGGACCCCGCTGCAGGCAGCCCCAGGGGCTGGGCAGCAGCACAGAGAAATTCTGGGTATTCCCCGTGCTGCCGCCTCTCCCAGCCGGGACATTTCCCTGCACATGATTTTGCTTTGCTTCTTACGAGGATACAAATAATCCTCCGTGTTCTGCTCCATTTACCAGCTTCACTCCGAGCATTTCTCCCATAAATGTGGGGTAGAAAATTACCTCTTCCATTTCTTCCATAAATGTGGGGTACAAATCACTTCAAACTCAGGTTTTCCTGAGGAACTTTATTTGAAAGAAGGGGAAGAAGGAAGAATATTTGGAATTATTTTCCAGTGTGTCAGGTATGGCCTTACCCCTGGAGACAAATGTGAGCAGGTACAAATAAATATCTGTCACTGCAGTGGCCTCACCTCTGCCCAGGCCCTGCAGAAGGAGGGCAGAACAATCCGTGTCTAATTACACCACACATTTTCCTGATTAATTAGCCCCATTTCTCACGGTGGATTTTGCAGAGCAGCTCGAAGCTCACCCTGGTTCTCACCGAAATGCTGGGAGGGGACACCACAGCCCCCGGGCCAGGCTCTGGGTTTGCCTCTGCAGCCACACACCTGGATTTGAGCTGATTTCCTCCATCCTCTGTGTGAGCACAGCAGAGGGAACAGCAGGGCCTGGCACAGAGTGCCCAGAGCAGCTGGGGCTGCCCCTGGATCCCTGGCAGTGTCCAGGCCAGGCTGGAGCAGCCTGGGACAGTGGGAGGTGTCCCTGCCATGGCAGGGGTGGCACTGGGTGGGATTTGAGGCCCCTTCCAACCCAAACCATTCCATGAAATCAAGATGAACTAAAATGTCTGCACAACCCAAACAATCTCAAGGTGTTACTGTGGAAACACAACACATCTATTTGAAATTTAAATAAAAGGAGAACTGAGGTGGGGGAAAAAAACGAAGGAAGGAGTGAGAGGTAGGGACTGGCAGCAGCCGCGTTCAGCTGGACACACCCGAGGAGATCCTGGGTACCCTGAACATGGATGTTTTCCTCCTGAAGGGAAGAGATGCTCAAACAGCTTCAGACCCTTGGAGATGAGATTTGAACACCATTCCCTGCAGGTGCTGAGTGCAGAGGGAGTCCCCACCCTGCCCAGGGGACACTGTGGCCCAGGGGACAGCTCGTGGCACCCATCATCCTTTCCAGAGCTCCCACCCACCCTGTGCAGCCCAGCCTCTGTCCCTGGGCACCTCCTGCTCCTTCCTGCAGTGTTTATTCTCACTTAGGCTTGACAAGCTCTGTGCTTGGGCAGAAATGGTTCGGTAATTGGGCTTATAAATGGCAAGGACTCGCTGCACTCCCGTCTCTCCCAGCAACTTAATAAGGGCAGATGACGGATGAGCAGATCCACCTGCAGATTGCGGGCGCAGTTGCTGTCATTGGAACCAGCCCCAGAACATTATTTAATAACTGCCGGGTTCCTGCCCTTCAGCAGGGCTCTGCAGAGAGCAGCAGCGCTGATTGCCCTTCCCGGAGTGCTGATCACCATCCCCGGGGCCAGCGGGGCTGGGGGGGCTGCGGGAGTCACCCCCGGCAGGGTGGGGATGGGCAGCGCCCACCACGGGCTCTCTGCACCTGCTGGGCCTCAGGGGCACACAGGGACAGCGCCCACGGGGCTGGCACCCAGCGGCTGGCACTGGTGTCACTAGTGTCACTGGTGACACTGCTGGCACTGCAGCACTGCTGGCACTGCTGTCACTGCAGCACTGCTGGCACTGCTGGCACTGCAGCACTGCTGGCACTGCTGGCACTGCTGGCACTGCTGGCACTGCAGCACTGCTGGCACTGCTGGCACTGCTGGCACTGCTGGCACTGCAGCACTGCTGGCACTGCTGGCACTGCTGGCACTGCAGCACTGCTGGCACAGCTGGCACTGCTGGCACTGCGGGCACTGCAGCACAGCTGGCACTGCAGCACTGCTGGCACAGCTGGCACTGCTGGCACTGCTGGCACTGCAGGCACTGCAGCACTGCTGGCACTGCTGGCACTGCTGGCACTGCAGGCACTGCAGCACTGCTGGCACTGCTGGCACTGCTGGCACTGCAGGCACTGCAGCACTGCTGGCACTGCTGGCACTGCTGGCACTGCAGCACTGCTGGCACTGCTGGCATTGCTGGCACTGCAGCACAGCTGGCACTGCTGGCACTGCTGGCACTGCAGCACTGCTGTCACTGCTGGCATTGCTGGCACTGCAGCACAGCTGGCACTGCTGGCACTGCTGGCACTGCAGCACTGCTGTCACTGCTGGCATTGCTGGCACTGCAGCACAGCTGGCACTGGTGTCACTGGTGTCACTGGTGACACTGCTGGCACTGCTGGCACTGCTGGGACTGTTGGCACTGCTGGCACTGCTGGCACTGCCGGCACTGCTGGCACTGCAGCACTGCTGTCATTGCTGTCATTGCAGCACTGCCAGCACTGCCTGGGGAGCAGGAGGCATCGATCGCCCCAGCAAAGGTTCTCGTGGCTTCCAGCAGGAGCAGGGCTCCGCCAGGCACAGCCCAGAGCTGCTGCACGCGTTCCTTTCAGCTCTCAGCGTTCAGTGAAGGCTGGGAACGCCGCAGGTCACCCGAGGGCCTCGGCAGGGATCACTGTAATGCCCACAGACATTTTTTGGAGCCCTCTCCCCGACAGGTGTGGATGTTCCTCGGGTCCTGTTGCTCCCTCAGCCTGGGCTGTCCTGCTCCAGGCTGGCACGGAGGCTGCACAGACACACTGGGGCTCTGCTAGGAAGGGGTTAAAACAAACGCAGGCTGTTCCCCCGGCATTAGTGGAAATGGAAATGCAATTTTCAGCGAGACAGAGCTATCATGTAATGCCATAAACACCAGCACTCACCCCTTCCCCGATGTTATCTGACTCGGTATTTACAGACCCGAAATAAGGAATAGCAGATTCCTGGCAGGAACCTCAGCTCGGCACAAAGGTTTCATGAACTGCTGAAAGGGGGCACAGTTCCTAAATGGAGACCTAAAGGAAACAGCAAAGGCTTCATCCTCATCACTGCCCCAGGGCAGGGGGCTCAGCTCTGTCCTCACTCTGAATTCACACCTGCCTAAAATTCAGGATGATCGTTTGGTACAAGTGCCAGTGCCTCGAGAGGGCTGGGGAGGGACTTGGGACAGGGCTGTGCAATGCCACATGTGGAATTGACCAGGGGGAGAGGCTGTCCCTGCCCCTGGGTGGTCCTTAAGGTCCCTCCCAACCCCTCTGGGAATTTGGTTCCCTTTTCAGAGCTCCCAGCAGCACCAGCCCAGCCCAGCATGGGTTCTGTATCTGCTCCGAGAGGGAAGCCATTCCTCTGCTGGAGGCTGGAGAGAAAACAAGAGCTGTCAATGTGATTCTTTGGGTGAAGGGGGAAAAGATAAGCCAAATATGCCAATTTATGAGTGGAAAGGTCAGAATTTAAAAATTCTCACTTCTTACATTGCTACGTGTCTTAAAATGGAATAAATTTTAAGTGCACCATAAAACTATATTCCTCATTCCATTTACCATGTAACTGCTGCTCCCTCTCTGCCTGCATAAAGACAAGCCTTCGGCTCTTTTATTAATATCCATGAGCATAATTTAATGGCTGATCCAGCGCTGGAGACACACATTTCATATTTAACAGAGAGGCTGATTTGGAAGCAGCCTGGAAGAGCTGTAATGAACAGAGTGGTTGCTCGGATCAATACAACATCATTTACTTACTGCAACTTATCGGCCGAGTCGTTTTGTGACGTCTCGGTACTTGTGTGTAGCAACCAGGAAAGTGGCAGGCAGAAGGGCTTGAAATTAATTACGTTCATATGAGTGGAATTCATGTAGAACCCCAAGGTGAGCTCTGCAATAGAGATCGAGCAGTTCTCCCTTCATTCTCCACAAACTCACACTCAGCACATCCTAAGGACCAGGCCAGAGGTGCTTTGTGCACAGGGCCCTGCAAACAGGCACTGAAACGAGATCTCTTTATCAACTCCAGCACCGGAGTAAACCTTTAAAAAGAATAAACATCACAAAGACAACAGTGCATCCAGCAGCGGCTGCCAGGTGCTCCGAGGCTATTGAAGGTTACAGCCTGGTGCTGTGGCAGATAAAGCCTGGCTGGCTTTATGGATAACACCTTTTATGTGCTCTCTGCCCAGAGCCCGGCTCTCCTTCCAGCTCATTCCAGCTGTGCTCTGCCTCATGTGTTATTCATGCTCCTCAGGATTGAAAAAATGAACACGTTGCCCGAGCTGCCAGAGCACATTACGGTTACATCACATTTGAAGGCTCTTATTTTCCCCCTATATCCAATTATTTTTCCTCCTAGGTTCCAGAATCAAAAGCAGGTGAGGGAAATCACCTACTTAAGTTCAGGAAGGGGGCTGTGTGTGCCAGGGGTGCTGCCAGCCCCAGATCCCATAAAAACGGCTGGTGCTGAATATGGATCATCTGCTGCCCTTCCACACCGGCCCTGCTCCTCAGCCAATCCTTCCCCTCCCTCCGGACTCAGGATGAATTTTAAGGTGTGTAGGTGTCCTCAGTGCCGTGGTACACTGTGAAACGCCACAATTGCACTGATTTCCTGCTGCCAGCTCATCCAAAGTGCCAAGCTTTGCCTGCCCTGGCTCTGCTTTCCCTGCCCCTTTTCCCAGCTCCTCAAGGCTCCTGTTCTCACCTCCTTTCAGAGGTTGGTTTGTTTCATTTCAGAACGTGGAGGATCCCAGGATAAGGCACAGCTCCATGGAAGGCACCAGTGGGACACAAACCACACCATCCATGGGGGCAGCTCCAGCCTGGGGCAGCAGCAGCCACAAAAACCCCACCTGAGAGTGCAGAGGGATTCCATTCATCCCCTCGGTGCTGCTTCTCCAGAGCTCCTGGGGCTCCCTCTCCCATTTCACAGAGTTTGGAACCTGCCCTGGTACCTCTTTCCTGTGGAGGTGGAGATGTTTGCACAGAGAAACCCTCAGCTTCCCTACCAGCAGCAATAAATATGATTTTGCATCCCATTTCCTGAGGGAATAACACATCAGCTCACACTGCCGGAGCCGTTTAAAATGTTTCTCCTTGGAAGTGAAATCTGAAAGTCCCCACACATTAACTGCAGGCAGGTTTCACTCCCCACCTATTCTAATCCTACGCCTCATTATTTGCAGAGATAGACAAACAGATGCAACATGTGGATGTTCTCCCCACTGGTGCTTAATGGTGGTTTTTCTTCCTTTTAAAAATAAACAAATACATAAATAAAGCAGAGTCTCAGCCTGACTGCTGCAGAGGCTCCTCAGAGCACAGATCCCACTCCTCATCCGTTTTCTCTGACCTTAGTCAGCACTGCCAATAAACCAGCCTCCCCCCACTCCAAAGAAATAAAAATCCTGCAAAGTTGTGCTTTCCCTTCGCTTTTTCACCTCCACCTGATGTTCAGCACAGAGATCCCCACCTTGAGCTGATAAATTCTCCTCCTCCCACCCCTCTTTGTCCTTCAGTGCTCCGAGCAGGAGCCAGCTCAGCCTCTCGCCCTCTCTGCTGCTCTGCAGACACACACAAACCCTCAGCCCCCAGAGAACAGCTCCAACATCCCCCTGTGGCCCTGCTGCAGAGCTCCTGTGTGCCCAGCAGCTCTGGGGGCAGGAGCACAGCGAGGCCAGACACGCAGCAGCCTCACAGCTCCTCTCCTCACTGAGCACGGGGGCTGGAGGCTGAAATAAAACAGAAAAATTGCTGCTCCGTGAGCACTGAGGAGCTAGAGACAGCCTGAGTGCTATCCAACACTATTAAGAAAATAAATCTTCAGGAATCAAAGCCCCCAAACAAACAGATTTATTCACATCTCTGGACCCACTTCTTTCCCCTCCTCAGAGTTTTTAAAAAAAAAAACCCTAAACCTTTCATGTAAAGCTTTTAAAAATCCATTCTGGGATTGGCTATTCTGCATTTCATGCAATATAAATGGGCTTGGGAAATTTTGCAGAACAAAATGATTACCCTAAATTATTGATCAAAGGAAGCAAATGTATACAGTGGCCTGAAGAAGGCATTGGCTGCTCCGGGGGAACAGAGCCCTCCGTGGTGACAGTGCTGGCAGCGGGCATGGATCACCATGAAGGCTCATTCCTAATTGCAGGATCTTACTGCACATTAAATATGAAAGCCATCTTTTCATTTCTGTGCGAAGTTTGAGATATTTCCTCAGAAGTGAACAAAGGGGCAGAAAAAGAAGATGTAAACACGTTCATCCCAGCCAGCAGCCGCAGACCATCACACATGTTCAGGGCCTTCAAAGAGCTCTCATCAATTAAACTTGCTCACATGTCTCCCAGGAATGAGAAAACAAAAGGAATGGAATAAAACAAAAGGAATGGAATAAAACAAAAGGAATGGAATAAAACAAAAGGAATGGAGCAAACCAGCAGAACAGCTGGGCACGTTCCAGGGGTGGCAGCTCACAAAGCCAAACCCGGGCAGAAGGTTTCCAGGGGATGTTCTTCAGCTGCAACAAGGGAAAAAATTTCCCCATCAACTAAGGCAGATTCAGCAACACCTTCCCATGAGGGGGAGCCTGCAAGAGCAAAGTTATTTCAGCAGCCCCAGGAACAGGCAGGCTCCTGCTCAGGCAGCAGCAGGTTGTGCCTAGCACAACACCCACAGCTGGGGCAGGGCAGGGCAGGGCAGGGCAGGGCAGGGCAGGGAGCCCTCGGTGCCCTGAGCCCCAGGCTGGGCATCTCTCACCTCTCTGAAATCTCTGACAGCCCCACCTCGGCTGATGTCCCCCACGAGCCCCCCCAAACCTCTCTGAGGCACATCTGGGCTGGTCACTGTTCACCAAAACAAATCCAGCTGTGAACGAGGAGAGTGTAGCAGGGCCCTGATTAGAGCTGTGCATTCCCACTAAATCCGGGTAATCCGTGGCCCCAGAGGTGCTCACTGCACTGCCAGAGTGAACTCACCACAGCGGGGCTGGAGGCTGCTGATTTCCAGGGCTGTTTAAGGGATGTGGGGCTCAGGGCCATGGCTTGGTGGCACTGCCAGGTTTGTGGCTGGACTCGATGACCTTAAGGATCTTTTCCAACCTTCACGATTTTATTTTATTTCTTTTCAAAGCAGGCATCTGCAAAGGCAGGAATTTCTATCGTTCCACAGCATTTTGTTTTTGCTCCTCACTGAACTGTGGATTACCCACAAACCTTGCAGAACAGCAGTGCTGTGCAGCACAGCCCCAGCTCCCAGCCCTGCAGGGAGAGCCCAGGGCCTCACTCCATTTCTGCCTTTTCCTTGGTGGTAATAACCCACCCAGAGCCATGTGAGGAGCGGCAGGAGGTGTCAGAGCACACCAGGAGCAGCAGAGCTGGAAGAAAACTGCATTTCTGATGGAAAAAACGCCCCATCTTCCCACTCTCCCACAGACACAGATAATAACCTTCATCCAACCTGAAAACTAAACCCCAGTGTGTGATTTACAGCGGCCACAGAGTGGAACCAGTGCTGAAATGGCCACCAGCACGGGAGTTACCCTGGCCAGGAGCACGAGAAGATGAACAAGTCAATTACACAATGTCCTGCTCCTCATCTCCCCGAGTAATTGAAGATTCAGTATCATTTTTAGTGAGTCGTTTTTAATTGGTCTCATTTGCCGCTGTAAATTAGGTGTAGCATTGTGCCCGGTGTGATGTATGCTTCTGTGCAAATCGGAACCAAAACGTGCAAAACATCCCAGCCACAGCCACGGCAAAGCAGCCCCAGTCAGATAAACGCAATTAATTTCCAGGTCTGGCCTTGAAATATTATGATACTAATCTATTTCTTTGGCTGTTAGTGATGGTCTCCATCAAGGTCAGGAGAAATTGCTCAATTAATAAACGCCAAAGCTTGGGGAGACCTCTGGGCAGGGAGCAGGGGGAGCTGTGTCTGCAGCACGGACTGCAAGCCCTTCTCTGGGGCCAGATTTGGGGTTTGGGGCTGCCCCCTGCAGATATTTTGGGGGGTTCAGGGTCAGGTGTGCAGCCCCAGTGCCCAGCTTGGCAGGGAGGAGGAGGAGGAGGATGAGGAAGGCAATTCAGGACAGGCACAGGGGGAACCCTGGCCTGGAGCAATTCAGGGATTTGTTTTTCAGAGCCAGCTGCTCCTCCCAGCACCAGGTCCCCTGCAAGAAGAACCCACAGGAATTTTTATTCCATGACTCCCACAGAGGGTTGGGGTTGAAAGGACCTTAAAGACCATTCCAGACCCTCAGCAAAGCCCTGAGGAACCCATGGGAGGAATCCTCGTATCCTCTTTTCCATCCCCAGCCCCACTGATTTTGCCATTTTCTTTCCCACCCGGTTTCAGCCCAGCCCTTGCACGTGTAGGTGACACACGGGTGGCTTGCTCGTGTAGGTGACACACGGGTGGCTTTGCTCGTGTAGGTGACACACGGGTGGCTTTGCTTGCAGGTGACACACGGGTGGCTTTGCTCGTGTAGGTGACACACGGGTGGCTTTGTTTGTGCAGGTGACACACGAGTGGCTTTGCTCGTGCAGGTGACACACGGGTGGCTTTGCTCGTGTAGGTGACACACGGGTGGCTTTGCTCGTGCAGGTGACACACGGGTGGCTTTGCTCGTGTAGGTGACACACGGGTGGCTTTGCTCATGTGGTGACACACGGGTGGCTTTGTGCAGGTGACACACGGTGGCTTTGCTCATGCGGGTGACACACAAGTGGCTTTGCTCGTGTAGGTGACACACGGGTGGCTTTGCTCATGTGGTGACACACGGGTGGCTTGTTGTAGGTGAACATGGGTGGCTTTGCTCGTGTGGGTGACACATGGTGGCTTTGCTCATGCTAGGTGACACACGGGTGGCTTTGCTCATGCTGGTGACACACGGGTGGCTCTGCTCGTGTAGGTGACATACGGGTGGCTCTGCTCGTGTAGGTGACACACGGGTGGCTTTGCTCATGCAGGTGACACACGAGTGGCTTTGCTCATGCAGGTGACAGATGGGTGGCTTTGCTCGTGTAGGTGACACACAAGTGGCTTTGCTCATATGGGTGACACATGGGTGGCTTTGCTCATGTAGGTGACACATGGGTGGCTTTGCTCATGTAGGTGACACACAAGTGGCTTTGCTCATGTAGGTGACACAAGTGGCTTTGCTCACACACCCAGCCACCAAAGGCTGGCAAATCAGGTTATTGAAGTGCAGTGACTGTAGCTGCTTTTATCCCCGGAATTGCTGCCCAATTTGCAGCCCTTTGATCAGAGTTCAGTGCCCTGCAGGGACGTGGGGCTCCCTCTCAGGAGCTCGCTGGTGTCTGCAGAGGGCAGGTGATTGTCAGACAGCCCTGCCACGTATTCAGGTACTGCAGGAAAATAAATCCAAATCAAACAGGATTTCAGCTTCAGTCCAAGGCACAGCGAGGGCCAAGTGGGGCAGGCTTTTCTCAGGCAGAATTTTGCTTTTCTGCTGAAATAAACCATCGATTAGCACAAGAAAAGCAGAGAATACAGGGGTGGGAGGGTGGCAAGGGCCTCCCAGAGTGGGGTCCTGTTGCCTGTGTATTTTCTGGGGCTTGGGATTTTTACTGCTGGCTACTGCTGGCTGTTTCCCATGGGAACAGATTCCCATTCTCACGGCAATGTCATTGTTGTTTTGTAAACACTAAAGAGAACTTTGTTGTTTTGTAAACACTAAAGAGAACTTTGCCCTTCTCACGCCAGTTTCCCCAAACAATCTCTGTCACCTGTTGTTTGCTGAAAGAGACGCCGCCCTTCTCTGACCAATCACAGCCCCTTTGCAGAGCATCTTATAAAAGCACAAAGATTCAAAAAGTAAAAACCTTCTGATCACAAAGAACTGTGTGTGTGCTTTTCCTCGCCCCCAATCACTGTAACAATAGAGAACAGCACTGAATATGTTGGACAAGCAAGTTTCAGTTCCTGTTTTTCCTTTGGGGAGAGAAAAGGCAGCTCCAGGGGATCAGGAATTTGTCCAGGAGCACTTTCCCAGCTGAGTCAGTTCCAACCTGGCTGGTGCTGGAGCATCCCTGCCCCGGGGCTGTCCCAGCACGGCCAGGCTTCAGATCCAGGAGTGCTCAGGAGCCCAGGGCAGCAGCCAAGGCTCCCGAAAGGTGTCAGGTACAGCGGGTTTTAACCACGCCAACACACCTTCACTAAAGGTGAGTTATTGCAGCTGGGTGTGCCTGCTCCTGCAGGGCCCTGGGGCTCTCCCACCCAGCGTCTCCTGGGGCCTCTCTGCAGTTTTCCAAGGATTAATTAAGGTCTGGATTCAAGGTTTTTGTCAATGTCTTGGCAAAGGTTTATGGAGGTCCTTAGGGTTAATTTATAATCCCCTCAAGAATAAGTAAATATTTAAACTTCCCCCAGTGGTGTAATTGAATGTTTTAATTCATGCTGCTAGACCGAGTCAGGCAAACGCTTCTATGGCTGGAGTTATTTATTAAATAAATGAAAGTAAGAAATCACTCCTGACACTTGGCTGGGGTTTGTAGGGAGCTGCTGCCCCTGCCCGCCCCAGCCCCACATCACACCTGCCCCGTGCAGGGCCAGCTGGGGCGGGCATTTATTTCCTTTTTAGCTCCATGTCCGGATGACAAGGGGCAGTGAGGGATTGCCTGAGAGCCAGGGCTGGCAGCAAAGGGACACCGGGCAGGGCAGGGGGCAGGGGAGGTGCCTGGCTGTGCCAGGGGTGCCCGACTGTGCCAGGGGTGCCATAACCAGGGCCCAGCAGAGCCCCTGAGCCCCTGGGACAGGGCAGGAGGGAGGGAGGGAGGGAGGGAGGGAGAAAGGAAGGAAAGGAAGGAAGGAAGGAAGGAAGGAAGGAAGGAAGGAAGGAAGGAAGGAAGGAAGGAAGGAAGGAAGGAAGGAAGGAAGGAAGGAAGGAAGGAAGGAAGGAAGGAAGGAAGGAAGGAAGGAAGGAAAATGGATGGATACATGGATCCATGGATGGATGGATGGATGGTGGATGATGGATGGATCCATGGATGGAGGGATGGATGGATGGATCCATTGATCTATGGATGGATGGATGGATCCATGGATGGATGATGGATGGATCCATGGATGGATGATGGATGGATCCATGGATCTGTGGATGGATGGATAATGGATGGATCCACAGATGATGGTTCCTCACCCTGCCCCTGCTGCAGCTGCTCAGCCATGGCAGCACGGAACCAAACCAGCAGCAATGTGTGTGTGATAACACAGCCCACGGACACAAAACCTGCTGGGAATTCAGAGTGTGGTACACCCAGGAGAAACGATGGGCGTTGTTT
This sequence comes from Acrocephalus arundinaceus, assembly GCA_021534815.1. Lineage (NCBI taxonomy): Eukaryota > Metazoa > Chordata > Aves > Passeriformes > Sylviidae > Acrocephalus > Acrocephalus arundinaceus. The sequence continues at coordinate 19,546,903 of JAJEOU010002284.1, forward strand.
AAATATTCATTTTTGTGTTCTGGGCACCGCTGTAAATCACAGCTCCCTCCAGGGCAGTGACTGCACTTGGATACCCACTGCTCACTCCTTGTGCTTCCGTCTCTGCAACAGCACTGCAGAGTGTCGGTGCTGCAGGCAACAGACAGGGATGAATTGGAAATTCAGGCACCTAAATAATTAACCCCCTCCCGAGTGGTGGAGACAATTTAATGAAGTGCTCTTGGGGCCGTGGCTGATGGTGACTGATGCCCATTGTCCCTGTGCCCGCTGGGGCTGAGGCAGCAGGGCCACGCTGCAGTGCACAGCAGGGCTGAGTGTTCATGTCCCTGGGACAGGGAATGCTGGCCTGAAAGCCGGGATAAGGAATCCCTGAGCACCTGGGACACGAGAGCAACGAACCTGGGCTTTGTCCTCATCCCAGGGTGGCGCCACAGCTCATTAAAGCCCTACAACTCATTGCTCTCCGCTCCCACTGTGGCTGTCTCCCCCAGAGGTGTTCAGAGCTCCTTGCTCACTTGTTCTGGAGGAACCAAACCCAGCTGGTGTCTGAGCTGCCAGCCCTGAGTGACAGCGCCACCAGAGGATGTCCCCAGGGCTGGAACATGTCCCTGCAGAGCTTCCAGCCCCCGCTGCTGGTCCCTGCAGGGACCCCGGAGGGAGAACAGGATTTGCCCCTCGGGCTCACAGAGATTTGCAGATTCAGGCTCCCTCAGGGTGCAGCCACCTGCTCGCCCTGCCGGCCTCCCCTGGGCAGGATCCGGGGCAGCAGAGCCCTGCCTCCCTCCTGGGATGAGCTGCCACAGCCTCTGGGGCCCTGATCCCAGAGAAAAATCCCGGAGCAAACCCAGGGCTTGGCACCACCCACAGAGGGGACGGAGCCGGGGACAGCTGAGCTTTCTGTGCCACATAATGCGTTTCCATCGCAGCATTAGGGATCTTCCTGACCCAAATACTCGTCCTGAGAACAAAAATAACTGTAAGGAATTCAGTATTTAATCTGCCTCGATTCAGCCCCCAGAAAGATAAAATCTATGACAAACGTTATCCCTCGCCTCGCCTATTAATCCTAAAGGCACTGGTTAATTATTAAATTAATAGAACTATTAAATACTTTTTGTGACTCTCCAGTCCCCGGTGACCCTCAGAGCTTCAAATTCTCGTGTTGTGCCTCTGGGCAGTGCTGGGATGGACAGTGGGCTGGGCTGGGCTGGGCTGCAGAGGTGAGATTGCGTTCAGCACATCCCTGCCTCCCTGAGTTCACCATCCCAACCACGGTTAGTTCACCCTAACCCAACCACGGACCTTGGCTGCAGAAGGGTCACAAGGAAAGTAAATCTGGGGCACAGGAAGGGTATGAACTGCAGAAGGGTCACAGGGAAAGCAAACCCGAGCACAGGAAGGGTATGAACTGCAGAAGGGTCACAGGGAAAGCAAACCTGGGGCACAGGACAGGTCTGAACTGCAGAAGGGTCACAGGGAAAGCAAACCTGGGCACAGGACAGGTCTGAACTGCAGAAGGGTCACAGGGAAAGCAAACCTGGGGCACAGGAAGGGTATGAACTGCAGAGGGGTCAAAGGGAAAGCACAGCCCAGGCACAGGAAGGGTCTGAACTGCAGAAGGGTCACAGGGAAAGCACAGCCCGAGGTAAAAGAAGGGTATGAACCACAGAACTGCAGAACAGAGAGAGGATGGGAGGACACGGGTGAGGAGAGATGCAGCTGTGGCAGGAGAGCAGCACAACTGAGCTGGGAGCAAAGGCAGCAGCTGGCCAGGGTGACAATCCCAGAGCTTTGGGCTGAGGGCCCCTCAAGGCTCCTCTCGCTCCATGCAGGGGCCCTGCAGAGCCCCCCCGGGCAGGGAGTGCCCTCCCCTCCCAGCTCACACCATCCCCTTCCAGGGGCAAGGGTAAAGTCCATCAAATTAATTTTAATTACAACTCGAAGAAAGAAAATCCACTTGAACATTTCTAATCAACAGGCATCTAATGAGGCCTGTTAGTTCCTGTGGTCTGAACACAGTAGGGAATTTTCCAAGATAATTTACTTCATTAATATTCAGCTAGAAGTGGATCATTCAGTACTTTCCATGGTGGCATTGAGATAAAATACGTCAAAAAAAATTCTATTTGAAATGGACTTTAAGTTTCATAAGTTTTGTTCTAGCTTAGGAAAAAAAAACTTCACTGAACTTTCACTTCAGTGTGAAATAAAACATTACAGCCCAGATGAACCAAAATGAGTTCTGGGACTCTCTGAACCAGGAGAGCGTCCGTGTAGGACACTCAGTGTCCCTGTCCCCTGGGGACATCTGTCCTGTCACTGCCCAGTGCCCCTGTCCCCCTGGGGACATCTGTCCTGTCACTGCCCAGTGCCCCTGTCCCCCTGGGGACATCTGTCCTGTCACTGCCCAGTGCCCCTGTCCCACAGGGGACATCTGTCCTGTCACTGCCCAGTGCCCCTGTCCCACAGGGGACACCTGTCCTGTCACTGCCCAGTGCCCCTGACCCCTGGGGATGGGACATCTGTCCTGTCACTGCCCAGTGCCCTTGTCCCATTGGGGAGGTGACATCTGTCCTGTCACTGCCCAGTGCCCCTGTCCCATTGGGGATGGGACATCTGTCCTGTCACTGCCCAGTGCCCCTGTCCCACTGGGGACATCTGTCCTGTCACTGCCCAATGTCCCTGTCCCCCTGGGGAGGTGACATCTGTCCTGTCACTGCCCAGTGCCCCTGTCCCACTGGGGACATCTGTCCTGTCACTGCCCAGTGCCCCTGACCCCTGGGGATGGGACACCTGTGCTGTCACTGCCCAGTGCCCCTGTCCCATTGGGGAGGTGACATCTGTCCTGTCACTGTCCAGTGCCCCTGTCCCATTGGGGAGGTGACATCTGTCCTGTCACTGCCCAGTGCCCCTGTCCCATTGGGGAGGTGACATCTGTCCTGTCACTGCCCAGTGCCCCTGTCCCCTGGGGAGGTGACATCTGTCCTGTCACTGCCCAGTGCCCCTGTCCCCTGGGGATGGGACATCTGTCCTGTCACTGCCCAGTGCCCCTGTCCCCTGGGGAGGTGACATCTGTCCTGTCACTGCCCAGTGCCCCTGTCCCACTGGGACATCTGTCCTGTCACTGCCCAGTGCCCCTGTCCCCCTGGGAGTCTGACTCTGTGCCCTTCCAAACAAAGCCCCACAGATGCAGGATGGCAGTGGCGGGCTGTGTCACTGATTCCTGGGAAAGGAGCAGGATTTCCCTCCTGGGGACATTTGGGCTTGCCCAGAACCTGTGGAGGTCACTGAGGGGTCCGACCTGGCAGAAATCGTTTGTCTGTGTGAGCATCATTCCTGTTTCTCCTCCTGTCTCTGTGCTCACCAAAGGTGTGACTCCAAACAGCCCACGGGAATCCACTCCAAACTGATCCCATCAGGGAACACTCCAAATGCAGCACCAGGAGTGTGAGGGGAAGGATGAAATCATGAATATTTGAGGGACCATTTTCTGAGGAGCTCAGGGTGGTTGGGGAGGGGAGGCTGCAAAAGGCATCGGGAGCTTCTGGGGCTCTCTCCTGTCCTGTGTAGCCAAAGTTTGTTTATGTGCAGGGTGAAACCGTTCAGGGGTTTGGTCACTGCAGTGAGCACAAAGTGCACACACAGAGAGCACAGACACACACAGCACATTAACTCAGAAACATCAGCTCTCTCCTGCTTCCAGACCTCATCTTAATTTTCCAAGACTGCTCTGCTGAAATGCTGTAAAATTCAATTTTGAGCTCATAAGATGCTTGTTAGTGCTTGTCTCTATGTGACTCGAGGGGATCAAAGTTTGATTTTTTAACCGTGTTTTTTCCAATCGGGAAATTGAATGTGCTCATAAACACCAACCTCTGTAAGCAGACTGGAAATGCAGACCAGATCCCATTGCTCTCCATCCCATACCAACGATGAGCCTCGATCCCAAAAGGGTGTTTGCACATGAGGGACATCAGATATTGGCCAAAATGGAATTGCTTTTATTTCCCTGCTGCTGTCTGTGTAAATGTTCCAGTGCTGCAGCCCCAGTGTGGAACCAGCAGCTCCATCCACTTATTCCTGCTGGGCTGGTGCTGCTCCTGCTCCTGTCCCAGCACACCTCACCCAGCCCATGGAGCAAACTGTGACCCACAGCATTTGGGTCTCCAGAAACTGCCCTAAAAACTGCCCCTGTCCCACTCCTCTGCCCCTGTCCCACCCAACCTTACCCAGCCCATGGAGCAGACTGTGACCACTACATTTGGGTCTCCAGAAACTACCCTAAAAACTGCCCCTGTCCCACCAAACCTCATGGAGCAAACTGTGACCCACCTCATTTGGGTCTCTAGAAACTGCCCAAAAAACTGCCCAGCTCCTCTGCCCCTGTCCCACCCAACCTCACCCAGCCCATGGAGCAAACTGTGACCCACCACATTTGGGTCTCTAGAAACTGCCCAGCTCCTCTGCCCCTGTCCCACCCAACCTTACCCAGCCCATGGAGCAAACTGTGACCCACCTCATTCAGCTTCTCTAGAAACTGCCCTAAAAACTGCCCCTGTCCCTCCAAACCTCACCCAGCCCATGGAGCAGACTGTGACCCACCGCATTTGGGTCTCTAGAAACTGCCCAAAAACTGCCCAGTTCCTCTGCCCATGTCCCTCCAAACCTCATGGAGCAAACTGTGACCACAGCATTTGGGTCTCTAGAAACTGCCCTAAAAACTGCCCCTGTCCCACCAAACCTCATGGAGCAAACTGTGACCCACCACATTTTGGCTTCCCTAAAACTGCCCAGCTCCTCTGCCCAGCTTTGTTCAGCTGTGACAATAAAAGAGACTCCAAAATGAAATCTTTGTGTAGATATTCTCCTCTGACAGCACCACCACCTCCTCAGCACACAAATCACTACCTCCACTGCTGAAAACACCAGGGACAGGAGGATTCAAATTCCATATTGTTTGTGGATTAATTAAATTACATTCTGGTGACTCAAAGACACTTAGGTTAATTTAAGAACATATATTTTACCCCAAACTGACTTAACTGCCGTGTAATTTTTTGCTGTTTCCTTTTCCATTATTGCTGATTAACAAGATCCTTGGGAATAAACAGAAGTGCTCTCTCTGCTGTAATTAGCCTGTCTGTCCCTCTGATTAGCTGATTCCTGTTTTGTGGCAGGGAACTTGGAGATCCTAAATACTCTGCTCTGACGTCACCATTGCAGCCACAGAGCAAAATGGAAGTTTTCTGGGAAAGAAAGGCCTTGGCTGTGTTTTAATGGATGTTGGAAACCACCAAGGTGCAGCCCAAGCACCACCAAAACAAACGGATTTCAGAGCCCTGGGCTAGGGGAGGAGAGCCCAGGAGGAAGAGTGGGGCCAGGGAAAATCCCTCAGCCAAACCAGCAGAGCAGGGATGGAGCCTGGCTGGGACACCCCAATGCCCCCCAGCACATTGGGGACACCCCCAGGGCCTGTGTGTCACCCCTAGGGCTGTGTGTCACCGCAGGGCCTGTGTGTCACCGCAGGGCCTGTGTGTCACCCCCAGGGCCTGTGTGTCACCCCAGGGCCTGTGTGTCACCGCAGGGCCTGTGTGTCACCGCAGGGCCTGTGTGTCACCCCAGGGCCTGGGTGTCACCACAGGGCCTGTGTGTCACCCCCAGGGCCTGTGTGTCACCGCAGGGCCTGTGTGTCACCCCCAGGGCCTGTGTGTCACCCCAGGGCCTGTGTGTCACCGCAGGGCCTGTGTGTCACCCCAGGGCCTGTGTGTCACCGCAGGGCCTGTGTGTCACCCCCAGGGCCTGTGTGTCACCGCAGGGCCTGTGTGTCACCCCAGGGCCTGTGTGTCACCCCCAGGGCCTGTGTGTCACCGCAGGGCCTGTGTGTCACCCCAGGGCCTGTGTGTCACCCCCAGGGCCTGTGTGTCACCCCAGGGCCTGTGTGTCACCCCCAGGGCCTGTGTGTCACCGCAGGGCCTGTGTGTCACCGCAGGGCCTGTGTGTCACCCCCAGGGCCTGTGTGTCACCGCAGGGCCTGTGTGTCACCCCCAGGGCCTGTGTGTCACCCCAGGGCCTGTGTGTCACCGCAGGGCCTGTGTGTCACCCCAGGGCCTGTGTGTCACCCCCAGGGCCTGGGTGTCACCCCCAGGGCCTGTGTGTCACCCCAGGGCCTGGGTGTCACCCCCAGGGCCTGGGTGTCACCCCCAGGGCTGTGGGGGGACACGGATGCCCCAGCTGGGCAGTGCTGACCCAGCCAGGGGCCAGGGGAGGGTGTGACCATCCCCAGAGTGGTTTATCCCAGATGTTTCTGTCCCAAACAGAATGGATTTTGTCAGGACATCAAAAAGGGATAAAGCTTTTCCTGGGCTTTGGTTGCTTGTACATTTGTACAGCTGAGGATACACAGGGCTTTTAAAAAAGTATTGGAGTTTTTGAAAGGATTATTTTTCCCAGCTGTCATTAGAGTAAAAGTGTTATTTACCAATTTTTAGAGCATTCTAAACAGTATCATCCAACATTTTGAAAGGTTGGAGTTATTTAAATTTATTAATATAAAGGCAGAAAGCTCTTTATGGAGGTCAGGTCATTTATTCTGCCCCGACAGATTAAATTACACATTGAGATCAAAAAGGTGAAATGTCCTTGGGAAGAGACCAAAAACCCAGAAATTTTGGGAAAGACAGAGGTTAATTTAATTCACCCTGACCCCAAGTGATTTCCCATTAATGAGGCTGATGGTTTTTCAGTCCTTTCCACCCAGGGTGCCCAGAGCAGCTGTGGCTGCCCCTGGATCCCTGGGGCAGGTTGGACATTGGGGCTGGAGCAGCCTGGGACAGTGGGAGGTGTCCCTGCCATGGCAGGGGTGGCACTGGGTGGGATTTGGGGTCCCTGCCATGGCAGGGGTGGCACTGGGTGGGATTTGGGGTCCCTGCCATGGCAGGGGTGGCACTGGGTGGGATTTGAGGTCCCTCCCAAGCCAAGCCATGCTGTAATTCCATGATCCTGTGAAATCATTTCTGTGGGCAGGAGCTCCCAGCCCTGCAGAGGTGACAGAGGTGACACAGTGACTGCCACCCTGGGCACAGTGAGTGTCACCCTGAGCACAGTGAGTGTCACCCTGGGCACAGTGACTGCCACCCTGAGCACAGTGAGTGTCACCTGGGCACAGTGACTGTCACCCTGGGCACAGTGACTGCCACCCTGAGCACAGTGACTGCCACCCTGGGCACAGTGACTGTCACCCTGAGCACAGTGAGTGTCACCCTGAGCACAGTGAGTGTCACCCTGGGCACAGAGAGTGACTGCCACCCTGGGCACAGTGAGTGCCACCCTGGGCACAGTGAGTGTCACCCTGAGCACAGTGAGTGTCACCCTGGGCACACCCTGTGGCACCAGCAGCCCCCACTGTCACTCCTTTGGACAGACTGGAGAGCTCAGGGACAGGCAGCAGGGTTAGGAAGTGCCTGGGCAGTGCCTGGGGCAGAGCAGGAGCAGATTTGGTGAGCGGGGTTTTAAAGAGGTCACTGAGGGGGAATGAGAGAGCCAGGCAAAGTGTAAAACAGCTCTGTGAGACAAAGTGTAAAACAGCTCTGTGAGACAAGAATTATTCTCAGGTCAGGAGGAAGGATTTGGGGTCACGGTGTTTCCAGGCCAAATAAGATTTTTCCTGAGACAGAATGACCCCGTCCAGCCCTTCTGTCACCTGGGCATACACAAAATGATTTCCTGAGCAGGGGAAATTGATTCTTGAAAGGAAACCTGCATTGGCAATAGGTACGAGCCTGAGTGACCTCTGCTCTTCCCCTTCTCCCATTTCCACGAGAGAGGAGTGCAGCACTCAGAGATGTCACAGCAGCCCGGGGGATTTGCAGTGTCAGGGTTTGCACAGGGGCAGCTGAAGGAGGGGCAGGAGCAGAGGGAAGGGCAAGGCAAGAAGGAAAATGTCAATTGAGACTGAAAGTGAGAGGGAGATTCTGCTGGTCAAGGAATTTATCTCCCAGTCTGTCCGGGCAAAACACCCACGGGTGTTTGGGAGAGTTCAGCTGGGGGTGAGCGGGGCCAAAGCAGGAGCCCCATCCCTGAGCCCGGCTGCTGCGGCTGCAGGGGAGCACCCAGGGGTGCTCAGGGTCCCTTAGGAAAGGTCCCACCTGCAAGAATACCCAGGGGTGCTCAGGGTCCCTAAGGAAGGGTCCCACCTGCAGGGGAGCACTCAGGGGAGCTCAGGGGAGCACCCAGGGGCACTCAGGGTCCTTAGGAAAGGTCCCACCTGCAGGGGAACACCCAGGGACACTCAGGGGAGCACCCAGGGGTGCTGAGGGTCCCTAAGGAAGGGTCCCACCTGCAGGGGAACACCCAGGGGCACTCAGGGTCCTTAGGAAGGGTCCCACCTGCAGGGGAACACCCAGGGGTGCTCAGGTCCCCCACTGCAGGGACACCCAGCTGGGTGTTACCCACACCAACAGTGCAGCCATGTCCAGTTACTGTCCCCCCAAACCCCGCTGCCCCCTGCCCCAGCCCCTCCTGAAGCAAACACCACCGAGGCACAGCCCATCCTGCCATCACAAACAAGGTTTGGGACACCCCCTGGCCGTGCTGTGGGAAGGACACGGAGCAGTTTTCCCCATCCAGGAGGGGCTGGATTAGAGACCTGATCAGGCAGCAAACAAATGCAGATGTACAGGACTCGGTGAAACCTCATTTGTGATCTCCATGTCAACAAATTAGACAGCGGTGTTGGCAGCTTGGCAGGCTCCTCTTGTTTGCGGTGGTAAATCGAGTTCCCGGTGTTTAAAGTTGCCCAAGAATTTCTAATTTTTTAAATTTTTAGAATTGTAAAAATTTTTAATTTGTTGGGTCTTTTTGTTTGTTTGGGGTTTTTTGTGGTGTTTTTTGTTTGTTTCAGTTTGGAGGTATTTTGTTTGTTTTGGTTTTGTTGGGGGTTTTTTGTTTTGGTTTGGTTTTTGTTTTGGGGTTTTTTTTTCTGGCATCATTCCAAGAGCCGATTCTATGGGGATCTGCCTTTGTGACAAAAACCTGGCTGGTTCTGACTCCCGGAGAACAAACAGCGACTGCCAGCCCTGGGTGGGTAAATGTATCTGCCAACACCTGCTGCCCCTCACAGGAGCTGAGAGGGGAAATTCCCTGCTCCCGGTGTGCCCTGGACACTGAGGGGGCTGCGGGGGTAATGTGGGATGGGGAACAGCCCCGGGGGTAATGTGGGAATGAGAATTCCGGGAAGGGAAGGGAAGGGAAGGGAAGGGAAGGGAAGGGAAGGGAAGGGAAGGGAAGGGAAGGGAAGGGAAGGGAAGGGAAGGGAAGGGAAGGGAAGGGAAGGGAAGGGAAGGGAAGGGAAGGGAAGGGAAGGGAAGGGAAGGGAAGGGAAGGGAAGGGAAGGGAAGGGAAGGGAAGGGAAGGGAAGGGAAGGGAAGGGAAGGGAAGGGAAGGGAAGGGAAGGGAAGGGAAGGGAAGGGAAGGGAAGGGAAGGGAAGGGAAGGGAAGGGAAGGGAAGGGAAGGGAAGGGAAGGGAAGGGAAGGGAAGGGAACAGCTCCGGGGTTATTGTGGGATGGGGAACAGCCCTGGGGGTATTGTGGGATGTGGAATCCCAGGAGGGGAACAGCCCCAGGGTTACTGTGGGATGGGGAACAGCCCCGGGTTTAATGTGGGACAGGAAATCCTGGGAATGGAACAGCCCCGGGGTTATTTTGGGATGGGGAACAGCCCTGGGGGTAATGTGGGATGGGGAACAGCTCCAGGGTTATTGTGGGATGGGGAACAGCCCCAATCCCTGCCCCAATCCAGCCCCACTCCCAACCCCAGCCCCAGTCCCAGCCCCAATCCCACCCCAGCCCCAGCAGCACAGCCTCACCCAGCCAGCCCCTGTTCCGTGCCTCAGGCAGCAGCGGCTCCCACAAACGCTCATCCCCTCCAAGTCTCTGCTCATAAAACTTTACGGTGCCTTTTTCCCTGTGATAATCCAGTGTAAAGATGATTTAATGGGACTGGGAGGGAAACAAGCCCCAGGAGCAGCAGGCAGGGACTGCAGGCTCCCCTCTCACGGCTCCCCTGTGCTCTGCTCCTTCTCCCTGCCCTGCTTTCCGTGTGCATTATTTTGCTCCGGCTGTCACTGGGTTATTTCCTGCTCTCCATTTCAGTGCTCCAAAGCCTGGAGGTTTTTTGTGGTTATACTTTAAAGGTGGCTTCGTGGGCTGTTGGTTTTCTTTTCTTGTGAATTTGACTCAGTTTTGCTCTGGGTTATTGCTATGCCTGCTAAACCACCACGCACAGTTTGGGAGAAGAATCTGTGTCCAAAGGAAACGCTGGAGAACAACCACGCCAACACCTCCCTTGAGATGTGCCTGTGTTATTTTAGTCCCTGATCTGAGTCTGACTGAGCAGAGTTGCTGTGTGCAGCCCCGCGGGTGATTTACAGACAATTCCCTGGTGTTTCCCACACCGCAGCAGCCTGGGGGTCTCACCCTGCCCTCCCTCACCTCACAGCCCCTCCCCGGGGCAGGGCAGGGGGGACAGCCACGCCAGAGCACCCCAAAATGCAATATCAGCTCCTGGAATTAAATCCACCATCCTTGTGTGGTGTGAGGCAAGCTGGGCCGAGCCACAGCTACAGAGCTGAGAAATCAGCAGCTGCACAAATATGGAGCAAAACAAGCAAATAAGCAAATAATTCGTACCCTTGCTAAACAAAGACTTCACGGGCCTTGTTTGCTTGCACAAATGTGAGCACGTACAAATACGTTTAATCAAAGAGATTCTGCCAAGGTTTTTTTTGTGGAAAACTTGTCCTGGCTGGTGCAGGTGGGAAAAAGGGATTTGGGTGGATGTGAGAGTCCAGCAGTGAGCTGAGGATCACCAGTGGATGGTTCTGTCCCCTTGTGAGCTGGGGTGGGACTGGGAGGTGATAAATGTGAGAGAAGAGCAGGCTCTGGTCTGAGTGATCTCTGCTCTTCCCTGGTGGGCTCTGAACTCCCCCTTGGACAGCTCCTGGGGGCTCGGGGGATGCTCAGCTCCTGGTGAATGTACAAACACATGGAGATGTCTCCATCCCCCCTTACTGCAAAGGAATCATCTGCACTCTAAATGAGATTAAAGCATCACCACAAATCCCAGGGATTCCCTCCCAGGGGCCACAGGAGGGGCCAGGCAGTTCCTCTCTGGCTCACAGACCTGGCACCACCTTTTCCTCTGCAGGCAGGGAAAGGTTGGTCCTGGCTGGACATGAGGAGCACGTTCAGCCTCCCTGGGGAGCCTCTGTGCCTCCTGCTCACAGAGGGGATGGCAGCAGAACCTGAGGAGATGAGAGAATTGAGAAATTGAGGAATTGAGAAATTGAGAAACCCCATGGCATGATTTCTTCAGTTACAGCGGGTATTTGTGCCTGGGGAGAGCTGGGAACAGGGCAAAACCAGAGCCCTGCTCACCTGTTCAGCACAAATTTAAAGCAAACAAAAAGTAGGAGGATCCAATGGTCTTTTTTCCTTCAGGATTAGCAAGTCAGGAGGTTCCAGGAGAATTCAACCAAATTTTTGTGATCAGGTAATTTTCATTGTGATTACTGTAACCACAAACCAAGCCTGACACGAGTCTTATCCGTAGTGAGGAGAAAAAAAAGGACATTTTCATGTGTGCAGAAGGGGGATGAAAAGATGCATCTTTTCCATCAAAACAATGCAAAATATGATTTTTTTTTATCCTAAACTTGGTGCAGTGTCTGCAGAGTAAACCAAACCAAGGTTGTTTGGTTGGTTGATGATATTGTGTGCCAGGTGTTGCTCAGGAGCAGAAGAGACATGATTAATTAAAACAGCCACTGGGCCAAAAGAGGAGTGAAAATTAATGTGATTTCCTGGCCATTCCAGCACTCCATATGAGAGATCCATGGCTGAAATTCCAAACCTCAGGAGAAGGAATGGGCCCCACTCTGCTCCCTGCCAGGGACCCCAGCAGTCACTGAGGGCACAGAGCAAGGCCCAGGCCAGGGTCCCAGGGCTGCCAATGCCCCATCCCAGCCCCTGCCCTGCCCTCCTGTCCCCCTGTGCTCACCCTGGCACCAGGCACTGCCCCAGGCCCCTGGAATGCACCAGACACTCCTGCTGCAGCTCTGCACGAGGAGCAAAAATAAACCAGAGCCAGGGAAAAGTGTGTGCTTGCAGTGAATTGTGCATTCAGGAGGTTTCTGGGATGATCTGAGGAATGTTGGTACCAGGGGGAATAAATATCCAGTGTAGGGCGCTGATCCAGACCTGCTGTGCCCGTGGGAATCACAGGAGCATCAAGGGGAACACTCCAGGTCCAACCTGTGACCAATCCCTCCATACTCATCCTCACCCTGGGCAGGACCCAGTGTTCCCACCTGTGCTCAGAGGGAACTCATTCCTTGGGGTGCTCTTTAAATGTCACGTTTCCATGCTCATTTGCATATGCAAATCACCACGAGCTTTATGCAAGGAGAGGAGCAGTCCAGGCACCCCTGTTAGCCAGACCACATTTCTGCCATTCCTGGCTCTCCCCTCTCCCCTCCTGGCCTGTGGCTGAGAGCACAGAGGTAAACAAAAATGAAAAATGATGAGGGGGAGGCCAGCCACCTGCTCCCCACCTCGGAGGGCTGGGATCCATCCTGAGCAGGAGCCTGCAGCTCCCCAGGCTGCCTAATTGCTCCTCTTGCTTCGGCTTGGGGCCGTGGCCATCTGGCTACTCGGGGGCTGGCAATTAAAAACCATGAGGAACAGCTGAAAATGTTGCTGAAAATGTTTCTGTTCAGTGTGCTGGAGTTGTTTTTATTCCAGACTAGGAGCAGGCACAGGAGGAATCTCCTGTGCAGCTCAGGTTGTGCTGGGGAGAGCCAGGAATTCCTGCTGATCCCCTGGAGCAGCTTCTCCAAAGGCACCTCCACGGCCTGGGGAGGATTTGCCCCATTCCGTGGTGAGGATTTGCTCCACTCCGTGGTGAGGATTTGCCCCACTCCGTGGTGAGGATTTGCCCCACTCCGTGGTGAGGATTTGCCCCATTCCGTGGTGAGGATTTGCCCCACTCCGTGGTGAGGATTTGCCCCACTCCGTGGTGAGGATTTGCCCCACTCCGTGGTGAGGATTTGCCCCATTCCATGGTGAGGATTTGCCCCATTCCGTGGTGAGGATTTGCTTCACTCCGTGGTGAGGATTTGCCCCACTCCATGGTGAGGATTTGCCCCATTCCGTGGTGAGGATTTGCTCCACTCCGTGGTGAGGATTTGCCCCATTCCACGGTGAGGATTTGCTCCACTCCGTGGTGAGGATTTGCCCCATTCCGTGGTGAGGATTTGCTTCACTCCGTGGTGAGGATTTGCCCCACTCCATGGTGAGGATTTGCTCCACTCTGTGGTGAGGATTTGCTCCATTCCATGGTGAGGATTTGCTCCATTCCATGGTGAGGATTTGCCCCACTCCGTGGTGAGGATTTGCTCCACTCCGTGGTGAGGATTTGCCTCACTCGGGTCAGGAGCCATGGCTGGGCATGCCTGAAGGGCCCAGGACAGAGGCACGGGGCAAAGGGCTGCCCATGCAGCAGCTCCCAGCTCTGCGTGCCCAGCTGGGCACCTCCCAAAGGGAACTCACCCCAGGCAGCCCCAGGGACAGGGCTGGGGGTGAGCCCTCCTCCTCTGAGACACAGGGACAGCCCACAGGGGTCTGTGCACCTCCTTTGCACTTGTACAGCATTGTTTTTATTTGATTTTTGTTATTGCTCTAGGAATTTTGTATTCATCAGGCCTTTAGAGGGGGAGATGTTCCTCAAGGTCCCACCCGGAGAGTCCTCAGCCCTGCTCAGCACCCACCACCCCCTGCTACTGCTCCACCCAGCTCAGGGAGGGACCTGGGGTGAGCCCAAGCCCCTGTGGAAGATTTTCCAGCCCCACTCACAATCAAGCCTTGGATTGTGCAGCTTGCAAAGCCTTTCCATATTTATGACAGATACCGGGGATTAATTCATTTACGAATTTAACAATGATTACACTTCATTATCCTGCACACAAACAAATACTGTCAGGAAGAAGTGACTCAGACAGAATGCATTCTTTGGGCCCTCATTTCCATATCCCACCAAGGGCCCAAGCCTGGCTGGAGCGGGCTCTGGTCCCTGCTGGAGCCCAGGGATTTACTTATTTATATTGAAATTAACCCCACCCTGCTGGGTGTGCTCACCGTGGAGGGGCTGGGTGAGGGCAGGCACACCTGGCAGCCTGGTCCCCCCCAAGTCAGCTTCCCTGCCCTTCACCCCATGGGAGGTGGGCACGAAGGTGACCATTCACACGCCAAGAAATACCCAAAACCAGGCTGAGCCAGCCAATACCCAAACCCAGGCTGATCCAGCCAAGAAATACCCAAAAACCAGGCTGAGCCAGCCAAGAAATACCCAAAAACCAGGCTGAGCCAGCCAATACCCAAACCCAGGCTGAGCCAGCCTGAGTATGGCAGGAGCTCCCCCAGCAGTTGTGTCCCTGTCCCAGAGCCAGGTGGGGACTGTCCCCCCCAGGCCTGGGGACACAGCTCTGCAGCTCCACACTCTGCTGAGGAAGATCTCATGCCACACCACCCCTGGGAGAGTGATGGGGAAAAATAATGGATCTTTTGGGAATGGAATTTTGTCTAATGAAGGGGGAAACAGGAAAAAAGGGAAAGCAACGTTTGATCCAATTGTATTAAACCGTGTGCAGGTGGCACTTGGGGACAGGGGTCAGCGTGGCCTTGGCAGTGCTGGGGGAAAGGCTGGGCTCCACTGGAGGGTCACTGCAGCCTGAGGGGTTCCATGAGCCTCAGATTGTTTATGTCACATTATTTATTCCTCTGGTATTTCCAAAGCTGAAATTATTAACACAGCTGAAACCTCTCCAGGAGAGGGTTTGCTTCTAATGATTTTCTCCTCCCTGATTTTAAGGTTAAATTCTGAGATTGTATCGTGCATTTCTATTTTGAGATGAGCAGAAGTGCACTGCCAGTAACTGCATCAACAAACGGGGAAATTATGGAGCACAGGTCCAGGCAGGAATTAGGAAATATTGACAGCCACTGATAGCAAAAGGCTGAAGTGGAGGGCAGAGGCTGTGATGCTCACCAGCACCATTCCAGAGTTTTCATCAGCACAGAGTCATTATTACATTTATTTATTTATAATTGTATTTTTATTTTATCTCCCCAAGGAATGACTTCTGGCATCTGGGGAGAGTCCACATTTCGTTTTAAACCTTTTCCTGGGTGCTGCTATAACCCCAAACCTCCCTGGGCAGTGTCTGGCCACTGCAGGTACAGCAGCTGAGCTTCTTTTGAGGCAGCCAGAAAAGAGTGCAGGAGGGAGAACTCTCCTCACGCTCCCAGCTGGGGGAGCAGGCATGGCTGGGCTGGGACACCCCTGAATCCCAGCCTGGTCTGTCAATATTCCCACAAATACCCAGCGAGGTGTGAGCCAGCAATAAGCAAAGTTTGGGACAGATGATGTAGCTGCTGATGAATTAACTCCACGACACTCTGGAAGGACCTCAAAATAATTCATGTGCTGAGAGCTCCTATAAATCTCGCTAGTGGGGTGTCCTTGGCGAGCAATTAGATGAGGAACTGCTATTTGTTCAGGGAGATTTTCTTTTGAAGATGTTCTGCTGGCAGGTAAAGATGGAGGAGACCAACCAAACCCAAGGAAAGCTCTGCCAGAGCCCAGTTTGTAACTCAAATTAGGTTCATGAGTGTGATCCATTTTCCCTCTCTTTACTGAAAATCAAGGCTTCTTTCACTTTCAGATCTTTAAATCACGAGCAAAGGTGGAACAGGATTTGGTATTTGCAAAGGTGGCTTTTCCTTTGGACTGTTACAGAAATGAAGGAGCCCAACAACATTCGTTCCATGGCTTTCCATACTCAGAGCACTGCTGATGTCTGAAGGCCTGACTTATTTGCTAATTTATTATTCATTCACCTCTAGATTATAATGCCTAATTTATCCTCTAACATATCAATTTCTGCCCCGATTTGGTCCTTTGTCATCCCGTCTGGAATTCCAGTACAAAGAAGTAAATAAACACACGGTTCTGTGCGGCAGGTGAGCAATGGCCATCGTGGTTTGGCACAGCAGGAGAAGGATGCAGCACAAGGAGGAGGGAGGGATTTGTGAGCAAAAGGCACACGGAGCGCTCAGAGGCAGAGCAGGCTGTAGTTATAGCAACCATCTGCTCTGCTGGAATAACATTCCCGGGGACACGGGCAGGAGAGCGGCAGCTCCAATGCTCGGAGAGGGAAAGCAGAGCCTGGCCAGAGCCAGGCTGGCCCCAGAGCCCGCGGTGAGAGGAGCCCAGGGCTGCTCACACCAGCAGTGCCTGGGGCCGGCAGGGTTCGTCCTGAACGTCCCCCTGCAATTCCCACTGAACCCTCTGCTCGTTCCCAGGTGGGCTTTGAGCCAAATAACTCCGAGTCCTGCTAATTTCTCACAGGAGCACGCTCAGTATGGGGTTTAATAACTCACGGCTTTTTCCAGGTCACGGAGCTGGGCTCACGTGGCAGCAGGTGAGCAGTGCTCGGCTTTGGGAGCACCCAGCGAGGGCTTGAAACAGGGACCTGACCTGAAAACCGGCTCCAAATACAGGAAACAGAATTCTGTGGGCTGGGAAAGGAGGAGCAGGGCCTGGATCCCAAATCCCACCAAGGCTCCAGCCCTGCCAGGCTGGCACATCCAGGCTGAGCCAGCAGGAATGAGCCCTTGCAGAGGGACAATGAGGAAAGCAGAATTCCCAGGGGTGCTGTGAGCAGCCCAGCAGTGCCCTGGGCCCACCAGAATTCCCAGCAGTGCCCTGGGTCCATCGGAATTCCCAGCAGTGCCCTGGGTCCCTTTGAGTTCCCAGCAGTGCTCTGGGTCCATGGGAATTCCCAGCAGTGCTCTGGGTCCATGGGAATTCCCAGCAGTGCCCTGGGTCCATGGGAATTCCCAGCAGTGCCCTGGGCCCATGGGAATTCCCAGCGGTGCCCTGGGTCCCTTTGAGTTCCCAGCGGTGCCCTGGGTCCATGGGAATTCCCAGCTGTGCCCTGGGCCCACCGGAATTCTCAGCGGTGCCCTGGGTCCATCTGAGTTCCCAGCAGTGCCCTGGGCCCATGGGAATTCCCAGCGGTGCCCTGGGTCCATCTGAATTCCCAGTTGTGCCCTGGGTCCATGGGAATTCCCAGTTGTGCCCTGGGTCCATCGGAATTCCCAGCCATGCCCTGGGTCCATGGGAATTCCCAGCCCTGCCCTGGGTCCATGGATCCAGGTGCCCTGGTCCATGAATTCCCAGCCTGCCTGGCCATGGGTCCCCTCCTGGGTCCTCCCCAGCCCCCGTGGCTCCCCCAGCCCCTGTGGCTCCCCAGCCTGGCCAGCTCAGCTCCAGGGTGCAGCACCCGCAGGGGAAAGCAGCTGGTGGAGGCATCTGCTTTGGACACAAATTGCAGCGTCCAAACCCCGCACAGGAGGAGTTTGTGAGGAGAGGCAGCTCTGAAGAGCAAAGTGAAAAGCAGAACAGGGCACAGGGGAGCAGGAACCAAACAAACCCGGAGCAGAAATAGGCTCTGGCTGTGGGATGTGCCATGGGAGCCCCTTAAAAGGAGCCCAGCGTGGTGTGATTTCTTTGGATCTTTTATTGATTCCTTTTAAATTCCTGCCCAAGGAGAATCACAGTCCTGAGCCGGCAGCTGAGGAGGATTTTGTAACTCAGTCTGTGCGAGGTCAGTCTGGAGGGGTGTAAGAGTTCCCTGCCCCAGCAGCAGCACTGGGAGCTCTGGAAGTGCAGAGGGGCCCTGGCAGTGCTGCCCCCTCAGCATTCCCTGTGTCAGACACTCCTCACACCCCATTCCTTCCCACCTCCAGCCCCTGCCAAGCACTGACAGCCCAGGGACAGGGACAGGGACAGGGAGGGACAGGGGCAGGGACAGACCCTTGGGGCTTCTCCTGCTGGTTCCATGGAATTATTTCTGTTCTCCTCACTCATTTTTAGAGAGGAGATAGCTTAATTCCCATAAAAACATTTCAGTTATTATTCCCAGGGTATTGTTTGCTTTCCCCTTTCTTTCTTTTTGTACTTTCAGCAGCGGTGAAAAAGGGATGAAGAAAAAGAAATGACATTATCAGCCATTTTGAGAACAAAACTGAAAGTTTTCAGAAGTCTCTTTATAGTGTTCATTACTTGCATGACATCAAAGTAGTTTTCTCTTGAGTAAGCAGTTGACTTTTAAACCATGGGACAGATGAGGAAAGCAAATTTCACAGAAAATAGTGATAATTTAAAAGTAATTTTTCCAAGTGAAAGCATTTAAAAATGAAATCCATAAAAATAAATCTAAGCACTTTTTAGCTTAACCTAAGATGATTTCAAAGACACAACTGAGGGATGTTCCTACTGCCAGGAGGGGCTGGAGGTCACACCGGGAGCTTCCTTCTCTCTTCCCCATTTCTGTGTGGGAACATTTCTCACAGCAGCTGCCAGGTTTTAACTGGGGTGCAGTTCTGGAGTTGGGCAGCACCGTGGGGATGCTCCAGCCCAGCTGCCCACGCCCTCTGCCAGACACTGCCAAGGACACTTTGGATTTCAGAGAAAGGTTCTCCCTCCATAGGGTGCTGGGCACTGCCCAGGGAATGGGCACCAAAGCTCCAGGAGAGCTTGGACACCACTCCAGGGATGCCCAGGGTGGGATTTGGGGTGACTGGGCAGGGACAGGGGCTGGGCTGGATGATCCCTGAGGGTCCCTTCCAACCTGGGTATTCCATGAGCCTGTGGAATGTTCTTAATCCCACCTGAAGTGCTTTAAGGAGGACTTGAGTGGGAGGGAGGCAGCTCAGTCCAGCACAGTCCCATTCCCATTCCCACCCCCATTCCCAGTCCCATTCCCAGCCCCATTCCCATTCCCAGCCCCGTTCCCTGGAACCAGCCCTGGTGCTGCACCTCTCCTCTCACTGCAGGTGTCCCCAGGAAAAGGACACTGCCCATAAGTCCCTGCTGTGCAGGAGATCAGGCTGCAGGGGAAGCAGCCCCCACTGCTCTCCCCATCAATCCCTGGCCCCACCGCCCTGGATAAACCATGTGGGATATGGGACTGGTCAATGCCTGCTGCGAATGGCTCCATGAACCAGGAAAACACCGCACCAACCTCTGGGGTGGTGTGCCCTGCTGGTCTGCAGGCAGCATGGGGGACTTGTCTGGATGTGAAATAAAGGGTTTGTGTCACTCACAACTGCTACAAACCCTGGTGCTGCTGCCTGTCCATCAGGGCAGGGTGGGGGAATTGTTTGGGTGTGAAATAAAGGGTTTGTGTCACTCACAGCTGGTACGAACCCTGACTGCTGCCCATCCATCGGGGCAGGGTGGGGGATTTGTTTGGGTGTGAAATAAAGGGTTTGTGTCACTCATAACTGGTACAAACCCTGACTGCTGCCTGTCCATCGGGGCAGGGTGGGCAGTGAAGGGATGGTCAGCAGGGCAGCCCCCCAGCCCAGCCCAGCCCAGCCCACACGTGCTCTCCTCCAGGAACACAAACCTCGCTGTGGATTTGCTGTGGTGCAGCCCAGGATGTGGCACAAGCAGAGCAAAGGGAACAGGGTCCCCACGGGTGGGGCTGGATGTCCCCACAGGGATGGACACAGACAGGAGCTGCCTGGGCAGGGCTCATCCTGCCGGGCCCAGAGGCTGAGCCTGCACTGGCTTCACACCAAACACAAAAAAAAATCTTGCAGCTTCAGTGTTGCAATGCAATAAAAGGTTTCATTCCGCATGAGATGCCTTTTTCCCCTCCATTCTCGGGTCAGTGATCTGTCACCCTGCCCTGCTATAAAACACGAGGCAGTATTTAGGAGGAAAACTCCACTTCAGAGCATGGGGGCCAGAAGTTCCCTGCTGTAAATGTCAGCACTCGGGATGTAACGTGCTTTAAAAGTTCTTCCATCAGTCTCAGGAGTGAAATTCCGTTTTTCATGGAGTTCATGAATTGCCAATTTCATTTGCCAGGCTGGCAGAGGCAGGAGGGCTCTGCAGAGGGTCAGGCAGGGCAGGGAGGGTTCTGAGCACAGCAGAGCTGGGGCAGTGCCAGGCCCGTGTCCCCTGGGTGTCCCCGGGTGTCCCCTGGGGGTGTCCCTGCAGGAAGGGTCCCGGGGCTTTGCCTTTGTGCGCCACAGCTGCACTGACACCCCCAGGCTCCCACTCCTTCCCTGTCACTCCTGTGAGCCCCAGAGATTTTTGAGCCCATTGTGGCTCTGTATTTTCTTGGGCTTTGGATTTTTATTGCTGGCTACTGCTGGCTCTTTCCCATGGGAAGAAATTCCCATTCTCACGGCAATGTCTTTGTTGTTTTGTAAACACTAAAGAGAACTTTGTTGTTTTGTAAACACTAAAGAACTTTGTTGTTTTGTAAACACTAAAGAGAACTTTGTTGTTTTGTAAACACTAAAGAGAACTTTGTTGTTTTGTAAACACTAAAGAGAGCTTTGCCCTTCTCACGCCAGTTTCCCCAAACAATCTCTGTCACCTGTTGTTTGCTGAAGGAGAAGAGACACAGTCCTTCTCTGACCAATCACAGCCTCTTTTGCAGACCATGTTATAAAAGAACAAAGATTCAAAACAGAAAAAGTCTTCTGATCATGAACTGTCTGTGTGCCTTCTTCGCCGCCCCAATGGCGGTAACAGTCCATCCTGGGAGGGTGAGAGGGAGAACGAGGAGAAATGTCTGAGGCGGATCCTGAAAGCCCCAGAACCTGGCACAGGGTTCATTTCCCACTTGGCACCTTCCCAGCCGGGATTGCAGTGAGTGATTCCTCTCCTTCCCCCTCTGCTGGTGCGCTGGGAGCCGACAGTGCGATCGCTGAACGGGGCTGGAGGGTTCCAGGCTCGAATTCTGAGTTACAGGCATAAATTCTGAGTTACAGGCACAAATTCTGAGTTACAGGCACAAATTCTGAGTTACAGGCACAAATTCTGAGTTACAGGCACAAATTCTGAGTTACAGGCACGAATTCTGAGTTACAGGCAGGAATTCTGAGGAGTTACAGGCACAAATCTGAGTTACAGGCACGAATTCTGAGTTACAGGCACAAATTCTGAGTTACAGGCATGAATTCTGAGGAGTTACAGGCACAAATCTGAGTTACAGGCACAAATTCTGAGTTACAGGCACAAATTCTGAGTTACAGGCACAAATTCTGAGTTACAGGCACAAATTCTGAGTTACAGGCACAAATTCTGAGTTACAGGCACAAATTCTGAGTTACAGGCACAAATTCTGAGTTACAGGCACAAATTCTGAGTTACAGGCACAAATTCTGAGTTACAGGCAGAAATTCTGAGTTACAGGCACAAATTCTGAGTTACAGGCACAAATCTGAGTTACAGGCAGGAATTCTGAGTTACAGGCACAAATTCCGAGTTACAGGCACAAATTCTGAGTTACAGGCACAAATTCTGAGTTACAGACACAAATTCTGAGTTACAGGCACAAATTCTGAGTTACAGACACAAATTCTGAGTTACAGGCACAAATTCTGAGTTACAGGCAGAAATTCTGAGTTACAGGCACAAATTCTGAGTTACAGGCACAAATCTGAGTTACAGGCAGGAATTCTGAGTTACAGGCACAAATTCCGAGTTACAGGCAGCCCGTTTCCCTGCCCAGCCCCGCCAATCCCCCAACACCCCGAGGTTCCCCTCTGGACTCGGGGCTCCATTTGCTGCTCCTGCCCTCGCACACTTTGATCGCTCCCCCTCCTCACTGTCAGCGTCTCAAGCGCTTCATTTCCCGAGACAAAGACCAATGTAGGTGAGAGAGACGAAGCAAAAAAAGCACCTTGCAATTAAATATTTTAATAGACATTTTGAAGATGCTTTTGAAAGGGTTTAAAATGAATATTGACAACGGTGTGTGCATCAAGGGGCCCAGGCTGAACAATACCCATCACTTTGTCTGCTGAGGAATGAAGTGTAAAAATCAAACTCTGTAATATTGTGTGCCGGGGCAGACACCCTGGGATTGCTGTGTGCAGCAGCTCTGCGTTTTCACACCGAGCTTTGGTGACCCTCCTGGATGCTCTGGGTCTCCAGGTTATTCCCTCCTGGAGCATCCCCAGCACAGCCCTGCCCCACAGCACCCCCAGTTCAGCACCCCAGGACACCCCCCAGCTCACCCCCACAGCTGAGACTAAGCACAGCCTGGCTAAGAAAATATTCTTTCCATTACATTTGGCTTAAACCCACTTATTTATAATTAAGTTACTGATCCGTGCGTTGGTGTAAAACGACTCTACAACGTAAGTGCAGCAATAACCCAGAACTAAATCTTTAAATAACAATTGTCAAGTGAGGAGATATATATAGAATATATCAAAACTAATAGTGTTCATCCATCTTTCAAAACAAGTTAAATGTGCCTGTTTCTTCTGGAAAATCTGTGTTTGCTCATTGAACATTTTATTTTCATTACATCTGAACCTTTCAGCAGAAATAAAATACACAATCAAAGTGGGATGGTTGTTTTGATTGGTTTGCAGGCATTTCCACATCAGGAGAAAAGGAAACGCATTAAGATTCCCAGAGACATTTGCGCTGGTGACCACTGGGAAGAAGCAGCATAAACAGGGAAATGTGTAATCAGGGCTGACAGCTCCAGCACGGATCTCATCAACCACACGGTGCAGAACAGGCTAAGGAAAGAGAGTCCCAGCATTTGGGAAGTTCCTGGGGGTTTGGGACAGAGAACTCGTGCAGGGAGCAGCTGCTAAGCCACAGGAGGGAAAATTCTGTGACATCCTCAGTGTGGGATCCCTCCTGGAACATCCCAGAGCCTGACCCAGCACGGCTGAGCTGGAAATCAGCACGCTCCTCTCCGGGCAGGCCTCTCATGCAGGGAGTGCTCCTCCCTCCTCAGAGCAGTCAGGGAACAGCCAAAACCCCGCTCAGCCTGCACCCAGAGCGTAGAAGAGCTGGCACCCAGGGAATTCGGGCACCTCTGGTCCTGCACCCACAGACACCCTCAGTGCAAGGCACCCTAGGCAGCCAGGCTGAACCCAGCAGTGACAGCCCGGGCTCTGGCAGGAATTAATTCCTTTCAAATACAGGGAATACATCTGAGGGTGACCATTCCTGGGTACTGAACAACTGGGACCCATTTGGAATAAAGAGCTCAGTGACTTACCCCAGGAAACAGCAGAACCTCTGGTCACCACTGACACCAGGAGACTGCAAGGGAAACAGATTTAGTTGTTCCAAAAGCACATTAAGCACATTGTCCGTGAGGAATTCCACAGGAACTGAACTGTCTCTGCCAGTGCTGACTGCACACTGCTGGCATCAGCTTCAAGCTACTACATTATGCACCCAGCTCTGGGGCTAGACAGGAACACAGAGAATCACAGCCAGGAGAATTTGAAGAAGTGTTGCCCCTAAAGCAATTAATTATCTTAAATACTTCCAAGCCTTTGTGAACAGATGTAACCTCATAAAGAACCCATCATCCTCGAGTTCCTCAGCTCACTGTATCTTCACATTCATTGCTGACACCACCGAATTTCCTGTTGGATCCTTTAAAGACATCTCATTTATCTTTATTGGATTTCCTTTCACTTGGGTTTAAAGTTAAGCCATGCAGGAGAAGTTAAGCTGTAGCAGAGGAGAAGTAATCAGTGCATAAAGTCTGAATCCTAACGAAGGGTGTCCCCAACTTGCTGAAAACGCAGAATAGTGTGCAAAACGCTGCTCTTAGGGGGCTGCCTCAAACAGAGCTCTGTGTGTGCTGTCACAGGGGAAGCTGGGAAAGGCTCCCTGCACCTCAGGGAGCTGACTCTGGAAGTTACCAGACTCACAAACACAGAGTATAAAATCAGGAAAGCTGGAGAGCTTTCCTGTCTGCTTGGGAGCACCAGAGCTGAGCCCTGGCAGAGAGGAGCCAGGCTGGGAGCATGGCAGGGTGCAATGGTTTGGGCTGGAAGGGACACTGAACACCAAACACTGTCCCCCTGCCACGGGCAGGGACACCTGCCACCACCCCAGGGTGCTCCAGGCCCTGTCCAGCCTGGGCACAGGGACACAGGGCTTTGGGTCAGACTGGGGCCACCACGCTCGGGAGGAGACTCCAAGGGAAGCAGACAAAATCAAATACATTAAAAAAGCCAAGCCATTTTTCACTGTCCCTCTTCTCTTGTGCCTTTCCTCTACCCAGTCCTGCATGATTTTGGACACAACCCCAAGATTCCCCTCCCCTGGACTCATCTTGCAGCTCCCATCAGGGCTCTGTGCAGACCACGAACATTTCCCCAGCCAAGTGCAGGGAGCAGATTTGTCAAAGCCTCCGAGCCCCACTGGATGATGCTACTGCATGAATAACACAAACTGACTGTGCCCAGGGAATTCAGCACGCTGAAATAAACAGATCTGGCGGCGCTAAATCAGGGATCAGCAGAGCTCGTGCAGCCCCAGGCTCGCAGGGCCATGAATCAAACGGCGCTGGGAGCTCTCCCATGGTTTGCATTTTGATCCTGCAGGGAGCTGCAGCTCCTGCCACCCCTGCTGCCGGAGCAGATCCATCACAGCTGCAAGTGGGGACTGCTGGGCTCCCCCTCTCCCCGGCTGTAAATCTCCCCGCTGAGTTATGGGAGCCTTCACGTTTAAGAGAGCCAATTAGGAAATATGGATGCTCAAGGTACACCCGTGCTGTTTACCTAAAATTGATTAAGGGCTGGAGCAAATAACTCCTCCATCATCTGTCCCAAGGGTGCCAATATAGACACTGCCAAATGTTTGGGTTTACTTCTACCACTGCATTAGAAGAGCTCAGCTCATAAATGGCACTTTGAGGAATACGGGCTCAGCTGCAGGGCTTTGAATCTTCCGTGATATACCGACATTATTTGAAGTTTATCTTTATTGAGCTTCGAGTGTGATACGGTAAAAGGAAAAAAAAACCCAGTAAAACTTCCATGAAATGAGTTACAGATGCAGCTGCTTTAACAGAGATTGCAAAATCACGCAGTTATTCCACATGCTGCTGCTTAGAGTGTGCTTCACCCCGCGCTACAGCACTCCAAGGAACAAAGGAAATGGAGCAAAATTCGAGATGAAAACATCCCCAAAGGAGACGTGTCGTCATCCTGTGCCACAACTGCTTTTTGGATGCTCTCCACCATGACTCACGCGTTTTAGCAGCTCTTTTGATGCCGTTACAGTCATTTCTGAAGGCTCCTAATCTCGGTGGTTCCTGTAAATCAGAATAGCTGGAATAACTTGGCTGGAATTACGGGGTAACTGTGAGCAGTTGATGCAGTGAGAGCCTGGCTGTGGTTTCTTTTCTGATTATTTGTCTAATCCACCTGTGATCCGTTTGTGAGCACAAATCCATCCCATTCTACACACACCTGCAATTTCTTATCACTGACACTGGACTTTGTTGCCACAGTTTCAATTTACACTTCAATATCACAAGAAAGAGATGGAGAATGTCTCCTTCCCTGACCAGCATCTCAATGCTCTGGATTACAAAACTGTCTGCACAGAACTGAAAAACTCACTTATGTTGCCCTGGTTTCCTGTGGAACTGGGCAAGGAAAAGATATTTTGAATCACTGATCATTCCAGGAAGTGTTAAAAGATAAAAAAAATTTAAACCATAGCTAAAATAAATGTCAACACATTGATGAATCAAAAAGTTCAAATGTCTGGTTTGGATAAATAGATATATACATCTTTGGGATAAATAGATACATACATCTTTTTCTCTTGGCACTGTTCAATCTTACACCTATCAATGAGATACTAAAAGTTTTCAGAGGAAAATGGCAATTAAAAAAATCTGAAGAAGCCATCAATAAATCAAGCAAAATAATACAGTTTTAAAGCCTCCATCTGCTGTATAGCTCATAATTAATGTGTTTCACCAATCGTGCTGGGATTACATTTATATTTCTGTTGAAAAAGTCTTGTGCAAAACTGTCCTCCAGTCCCAAACTGAAATATTAGAACAAGTGCTAACAACTCCTCCAATCCTAATTTCTAACATCCTCCTTGAAATTCATTTTAAATTCCTGATTTCCTCAGCAATTTCACTTTCACACATTTAAATGCCTCAACTGAGGCTCCTGGAACACAACCTCGACCCAAACTCAGGGGCAGGCAGAGGAAGCAGCTCCTGCCAGGAATTCTCTATTTCTGTTTCAAATCCATTTTTTACTTTTCCCCCAGCACATTTTAGAGCTGCAGTTTTCCCTCAGGGCCTTGGCCAGGATTTCCTGCGGGATGGGAGAGCCCGGTGGGATCCCCAGAGGAAAGGCACAGTGAAATTGTGCGGCTGGTGTGTGAAATTGTGCTGCTGGTGTTTGTGTCGGGTTTGTTCTGCAACCAGAGCTCCCCCAAATTCACCTGCTCGGGTGCCCGGCCCAGGCCCCAGGCTGGGCACAACCACTGCCCCCCTGCTGGCTGGAAATTAAAGAAGGAGCAATAAAATATTTAAAAATGAGATGTGCAAGGCCAGAGGAGAACGCAGGTACAAAACCCTCGGCCACTCCCGAGTTAATCTGGGGTTCCACAACCCTGTTTGAGCTGTCTGGGGGAAATAATTGAGTGCAAATCTGTTTAAAGTCCTGCCCTTTGATTTTATCTAGGAATACAGATAATCAATCCCCGGGCTGAAAGCTTGGATTACAAATTCACCAGAGCAAATGGGAATTTTATTGGCTCAGAAATAAACATGAAGGGGCCAGCCAGAGATGACCTCGTGATGGATGGATGGCAGCAGGGCAGGAGAGGATGGCAGCAGGGCAGGAGAGGCTGCCAGCCCCGCTCTTTAATCCCCCAGGGCATTTCCCAGGGAGGAATCCCAGCTCCCAAAGTGCGATCCAGCCCCAGGATGAGCTGGGCAGCTCCTGCAGCTCCGCACAAACTCTCAAACAAACTGGGATCCTCGGGGTGTCCTGTGCAGGAGCTGGGCTCTGCTCACCCTGCTGGGTCCCTGCCAGCTCCGGCCAGGCTCAGACCCTGCCAGGTGAGGGGGGAGCCTGTTCTGCACTGCCCAGCCACGCTCTGGACCTGTTTTCCTGCTCCCTCCCCAGGGTGCTGGTCCCAGCAGCTCTGGGCACCCAGGGGGCACAGCAGGGCCAGCAGAGCCCGTCCCACCTGTGCCCACAGCTCCCACTGCACTCACACTGCAGCACCGACAAACCGCTCCTGAACCTCGGCATCCAAATCTGCCCAACACTAAAAAAACCTTTTGAAAATCTCTCCCCTCCTCAAAAAAATTTCCAAGGCCTGTTGGGCTTTTTTGTGAAACAGCTTTTTCCTCCCTTTTCACTAACACAATGTGTTATTCAAGAGGCAGAGAGTTGTCAGTTTTTATGTTATGATAATCTTCTCAAGCATCCAGTTCTATTCTGCTTCTTCCCTTCATGCTGTCACTCACATTCCAGCCTGTCACAAAAGAAAATGGCTGAATACATTAATTACAACTTGTTAGACCTCCGTATAGTTAATGCTATTGAGAAAATCAAATCACTCGGAAAATAGCTAAAGAGAAACAGTTGCTGGTATTGCAGAATCTTTATGTGTCGCACTTCAAAGCTGGAGCTTTGCAAGACAACAAAAATGATTATTATAGAGAATGAGAAAATCAAATACAACTTGATCCTCTACCCTTGGAATGTTTTCTGAATGCATTACAATATATATTTTCTATCCTGGCAGGAGCAGTTGAACACTTTTCACATATTACCTTCTTTTATGGACTAATTACAAATACCAGTTTGGAAATTACGTTATAAAAACTTTCTGAAGCTAGGAAGAGATCCAAGGCCCCGCTCACACAAACATCCCAGGCGACAGCGAGGGCTGCATTAGAGTGAATAAAAGATAATTCTGTTGGGTCTGAGAACACAAACATTGCCCTGGGGTTGGTGAAGGGAGGTGTTGATGTGATTCCCTCAGTGAGGCTCTGAGCCTGATTCCTGTGGCTCTGTGCAGGACAGAGCTGGAGTTTTAACTGAAAAAAACCCTCACACACCTAACTGTTAAGTTTAAAAATGATGAATTTCTAATGTGAGGCCCTGAGATCATCACTCAGTACAAACCACAGAGCCCTGACTCCCCACCAGGCTCCCCTGGAGTGAACAGGAGTTAACCCCAGGTTTTACACGTGGCTCAGTTCTGCAGGAGCTCCCACCAGAGCTCACTTGTGAGCACTGTGCTGCTGAGGAGAAGTGACTGCACTGAGCACAGAGCAGGGAAATTCTTCCCAGCCCTCAGATCTGTTCTCTTTCTACCTCGGGGACATTTAATTAGTCTGGTGTTAGAATGAACAGCCACTGTCCCATGTATGAACCACTGCAGTAGTGGGGAAAGCCAGTGAGATCTTTCCAGCTTTGAAGGAGTTCCCTGAACAGCAAGACAGAAGTAAAAGCACCTTTGGATGATGCTGATCTTGCCCCTTTGTGCCAGTTCAAACTCATCTCTGGGGTGGCCAGGTGTGAGCAGTGGGGCAGGACAAGCTGAACGTGGCCACAGCCAGAGCTGCTGCAGCAGGGGCTGTCAGAGCCTCGGGGAGCTCCTGCTGCAGGTGCTGCTGCCTGGCAGAGAGCTCTGACACAAGAATCCTCCACCCGCCTGGGGTTTACTCCTCTGTCCCTTTCAGCACACGGGGACAGTGGCACTGAGGCACAGCCTGTGTGAGCCAGGGCTGCCCACAGCAGCTGGGGCTGCCCCTGGAACAGTGCCCCAGGCCAGGCTGGACACTGCAGCTGGGAGCAGCCTGGGACAGTGGGAGGTGTCACGGCAGGGTGGGACAGGATTGTTTGTAAGGTCCATTCCCACCCAGACCAGTCTGTAGCTGTCTGACAAAGCAGCTGTGCCGTGCTGGTGGCACCGGTGGCACCAGTGGCACTGGTGGCACTGGTGGCACTGGTGCCATGCCCCAAGTGCAGCTGGGATGAGCCTTGGCCTCACTCAAGCTCTTTTTGGGTATCTCCTGCAGGTGTTCCCCCTCAGAGTGGCCCCTGGGCTGGAGCTGCCGTGGCAGTGTGGGGACAGGAGCTGATGTGGCACTGTGGGGACAGGAGCTGTTGTGGAAGGTTGGGGACAGGAGCTGCCGTGGCAGTGTGGGGACAGGAGCTGCTGTGGCACTGTGGGGACAGGAGCTTCCAAGGCACTGTGGGGACAGGAGCTGCCATGGCAGTGTGGGGACAGGAGCTGCTGTGGCAGTGTGGGGACAGGAGCTGCCATGGCAGTGCGGGGACAGGAGCTGCTGTGGCACTGTGGGGACAGGAGCTGCTGTGGCACTGTGGGACAGGAGCTGCTGTGGCACTGTGGGGACAGGAGCTGCTGTGGCACTGTGGGGACAGGAGCTGCCATGGCAGTGTGGGGACAGGAACTGCCGTGGCACTATGGTGACAGGAGCTGTTGTGGCACTGTGGGGACAGGAGCTGCTGTGGCACTGTGGGACAGGAGCTGCTGTGGCAGTGTGGGGACAGGAGCTGCCATGGCAGTGCGGGGACAG
This sequence comes from Acrocephalus arundinaceus, assembly GCA_021534815.1. NCBI lineage: Eukaryota > Metazoa > Chordata > Aves > Passeriformes > Sylviidae > Acrocephalus > Acrocephalus arundinaceus. The sequence goes on from JAJEOU010002284.1 coordinate 19,576,407, forward strand.
GCGCCCTGTCCTTGCCCAGGGTGTCCCTCGGGTGCCAGCCCGTTCCCCCTGCAGCTCTCCCAGCCCAGCGCTGCCCTGAGGGCTCCCAGCCTCTCCCTCCCTGCTGCTGGTGCAGCACAGCCACGAGGGGCAGGCACAGAATGACAATGAAGGGAGCAGAGCTTCCCCAGCAGCTTCTGCCCAGGGCAGCATCAGCTGAGGAGCAGGGGCAGGGCTGCCTGCAGAGCTGAACTCTGCACAACAGCTGAAGCCAAAGCCCCCGGACAGGTCAGTGGCACAGGGGCAGCACTCTGGGGAGGAAAAGTCATGGAAAGCTGTGAAACGCTGCACTGTGCCCCAGGCCTGTGGGAACCAGCCACAGAGCTGATTAAAGAGGGTTAGCCAAGGAAAGGGCCCCTCCGAGGGTGCCCAAGGCTCTGGGATGGGGACATCACCTGGCACCACAATGGATGGCCCAATTTGCCCGAGCAGATGTCAAACGGCCATTAGCATTACAGTGATTAGTAAACTGAAATTGCCTCTTATGGGTTTAGTGCCTTAGATCAAGCATTAACCTGCCTTAATTAAATTGCATCTCAGTAATTGATTTCACAGGGCTGAACTGTAAGTAACAAATTGCAGAGGATCTGGGGCTTTATCTGGCGAGATAAGAGGAATCAGCCTTTCCACGTTGTGTGGGCTCCGTGTCTCCATCCCTTCTGAGGGGTTTGTTCACTCTGCTGCCTTTACCTGCACACAACCTGCTCTGACTTTACACCCACCTTTAACCATTGCTGCTTTTTCTGCTCCAGCAGAGGAGAGCCAGGCTGGGTATTGCAGGGGAGGCAGCACTCAGCCTCTGATCACTGTCAGGAGCTCTGTCCATGTGCAGAACCACAACCCTTTGTTCCACAGCCAGGGAGTGCCTGAGTGCACAGCAGGATGGGCTGGGGCAGTGACTCAGCTCGGGCACAGCCACCCTCACCCAGCACTGTGCAACACCATTTCCATAGAATGACAGCACAATTAGAACAGTTTCACGTGCTTCTGGCTACGCTACTCAATATTATCAAATGCACCAGATGGGAGCAATCACGGTGACCAATACTGATCAATTCCCTGTCACACTGCACAGCCAGGTTCTGCCCCAAGTGAGGGACTGGCAGGTGACCCTGGGGTCAATTGTGTTTCAAAATAAGGCTCAGGGGCAAAACCAGGAGCTTGGGGCTCGAGGGCAAGGAGAGGCAGCAGGAATTCTCCTCAGCCCATCCCAGAGCTGACCCAGAGCCCAGCCCAGAGCTCAGCTCAACCCTCAGCCCATCCCAGATCTGACCCAAAGCTCAGCTCAACCCTCAGCCCATCCCAGATCTGACCCAAAGCCCAGCTCAGCCCTCAGCCCATCCCAGAGCTGACCCAAAGCCCAGCTCAGCCCTCAGCCCATCCCAGAACTGACCCAGAGCCCAGCCCAGCCCTCAGCCCACCCCAGCGTGGTCTCTCCTGTGGCACTGCAGAAATCCCAGCTGATGCCAAAGGAACTCAGAGGAGCTGCCAGCCCTAGTGCAGCTCAATGCAACCCCTAACTGAGAAATTGCTTGAACCCCGTTTGTCCCCGGTGCTGTCACCTGCCAGGAGTGTCCGGGATCTCCTCTCACACCGAGAACCCTGCACGGCCCCAGGGCACTGCCAAAGCAGCTCCCGGGGCAGGGCAGGCTCAGGGATGGCTGGAGAGGGGCACACACCCCGGTGGTGTTTTGCAGGTATCACTCACACTCAGTTTGGCATGCAGCACGTGTCCCGGCGAGGGTTGTGATGCAGGTATTTCTGTAACCAGCAGTGTCAGGCAGCCCGGAGAGGCAGAGCTATCAGAGCTCCCTGAAGCCTCTCTGATAACCCAGGCACGCTCCGACTGCATCCATCTAGAATATGAGCTTAGAACAACACGCTAATTATTCATGGGCTATTAGTGCTCCTTTTCCCTGCAGCACGAGGCACACAGAAAGCCTCACAATCCCATTTTTCTTCACCTGCAAATAGCAGGAGCGGAATGCAGCAAATTACTCCAAAAAGCACCTCTGAGGAGGAGACAGCACAAACAACAGCCCATTAACGGAGCCCACGCCACGTGTTCCCCACAACACACGAGCAGCAAACCCAGCTCCTGCCACTGACTGCTGGGGAAAGCAAGGCCACCTCGTCGTTCTCTTCTTCCCTTGAATGATTTACAGCTGCATCGTTCCAAACCGTGTTTGCTCTTGAGCTCCTGAGCTCCTCGGTGTCACATTTCCACATGCAGCACAGCGCCCCGAGGATCCACACCCGGAGATAAAACACGGGAGGCCAAGGGCAGAGCATCCCAAAAAGGTGCTGCAGGGATCCCAGCACTGCAGCCCAGAGCCTGGCACCAAGCCCTGCTGCTGGATTCTCCCACCCTGGGGCTTCCCGGACTCCTCACCAGTGTTTGGGTTTGGTCCCACGGGTGATTATTGATGGAGTTTGTCAGTAGTTGTTCCAGGCATGTTTTAACTCCTTCCAGTAATGCAGTGGGACCCAGAGACTGATGTGTCCCCTCTTATTTCAGGTGGTTTTATACCCCCAGGCTTCCAAGGAGCCTGGAGCTTTCCAGAGACTGGCTGCTTCCTGCTGGCAAACAGTAATAAATGGACAAAATTAAATTTTATTAACAGTCATTTTTTTCCAAGACATCCATTCAAACACACACTTGTCATTGTTGCCAGGTGTTGTCACCAGGGCTGTGCCAGCAGCCCGTGTCACCTGTGCAGGGGGAGCCAGGACAGCAGGAAGGGGAGAGGAGGAAGGGGAGAGGAGGAAAGGAGAGGAGGAAGGGGAGAGGAGGAAGGGGAGAGGGCAGGAAGGGGAGAGCAGGAAGGGGAGAGGAAGAAGGAGAGAGGAGGAAGGGGAGAGGAAGAAGGGGAGAGCAGGAAGGGGAGAGGAGGAAGGGGAGAGGAGCAAGGAGAGCAGGCTGAAGTGCGCAGGGAAAATCAGAGCCCACGGAGGAGGTAAAATCTCATTCCTGTGCCTGCTGACACTGCTCCATGCCTCAGCTTGATCAAACCCTGCAGACACCTGACAGGTGACACCTCCACTGGATTTCTTGAAAATCAGTGGCTGTGGAAAGATGCAGCTGGTCCCCTCAGCGCACAGGAGATTTGCAAGATAAAAGCCAAACACAGATGTACAAGACAAACACTGCCAGGCACTCGGAGCTGTGCTGGAGTGACAGCACAGGCAGGGAGGGCTGTGCTGCACAGCTCCTGCAGGGTCTGGGGGGCCCAGAGCCCCTGGGCAGAGCTGAGCCCCCCCTGCAAACCCCCTGGGCACAGCTGCTCCGGGCCTGCCAAACATCAGCCAAATTACTCCTTTCTATTGAGTTACCCCTCATCACAGGGCCCATCCAGCTAAGAGAAACCAGCCCTTATCCAATTGCTCCCGGATTAATTGCTGCCACAGAAGCACCACTTCCTCCAGCTGTACAAGTGCGAGGAGCAGCTCACCCGACAAGAAATGAGGATGGATTGAGTAGGGAAAGCCCTTTGGGCCAGGGCATGTTCTGCATGAAGCAATACAGCCTGAAAGGGGTGCTGGGGAGGTGAGGGGAAGGAGGCAGGATCAGATCCAGGGGCTGTCCCTGGAGTCCCAGCAGTGAGCAGGGCAGTGCCCAGTCTGTCACTGCTGGGGCTGCACACAGGGGGACAGCACCAGCAGGAGGTGGCTGGGAATACACTGTGCCCATGGCTCTCCAGTGAAATACAGGACAACCTAAAAATGCCTCGGTGTGTGCCTGCTCTGCCACCTTAGGAAAAACCAGAGGGGTCACTGGGCAGTGCCTCCGGCACCCTGAGCTCACACCCTGCTGGTGGCAGATTATTGCCTGCCCTGCTGGTTCCTCCCCCCGGATCCCAGCCCAGCTCAGCTCTCTGCACTCGCTGTGCTCTCTGAACACTTGTCTGGGTGATGGCACATTACCCCTGGAAGTGCTCCTGTTACACAATGAAGCCATGTGCGAGGCGATGTGAATTGCTGCTTTAATAGGCTTTCATTGTCTCATGTCCATGTCCATAAAATATTCAGGCATCTCCTTCTCTGCTCAGGTGCTGCAGGAGAGCAGTGCTGTGCACAGGCAGAGCTGTGTGCCCACACAGAACTCCCCCTTGCTCAGCCACCTCGGTGGTGACCACAACCCTGCTGCTGCCCCCAAAGGACACCGATGGTGGCCCCTGGTGTTGGGGAGCCTTTGGGAGCAGCGCTGAGCCCTGCCCTGGGCTCCCACTGGAGCTCCTGGAACTTTCATTAGCTGGGAGATGGCAAGGTTTGGTTATCTGTGCTCTCTGCTCAGCTCCCCTCCGCAATCAGGCTCCCTCCCCAGCAGAAATGTCTCTATCACTTGGCATTTCCCAGCTGAGCTCACGCTCATCACGCAGCTCTGATTTGTTTATTCCGCTCCAAACTCGCTATCATTACAGTTCATCCCACAATGCACATTCCTTGTTATTTCTAATGAGCAAACACCCACTACAGCTGCTCCTAGCACAAACCAGGGCTGGTCCTCAGGTGCTGCGAGGCCAGAGCTGCAGGCACTGAGCTGCACTGGCAGCCTGGCAGAGCCTGCAGGGGCTGGGGCATCCTGGATGGGATATCCCGGGTGTGACCCAGAGCCCAGCACAGCCTGCAGGGGCTGGGGCATCCTGGATGGGATATCCTGGATGGGATGTCCTGGATGGGATGTCCTGGCTGTGATCCAGAGCCTGGCACAGCCTGCAGGGGCTGGGGCATCCCGGCTGGGACCCAGAGCCTGGCACAGCCTGCAGGGGCTGGGATATCCTGGATGGGATATCCTGGCTGTGATCCAGAGCCCGGCACAGCCTGCAGGGGCTGGGATATCCTGGATGGGATATCTTGGCTGGGATATCCTGGCTGGGATATCCCAGCTGGGACCCAGAGCCTGGCACAGCCATGGTGAAATCTCTCACATTTCTACAGGACGTGCATTTACAGCTTCAGTAGAAGGCTCATGGAGTAGAAAAGTAATTGGGGAGCTGCCTGGGACAGGGTTAATCTTGCTAACACCTCTGGGAAGATCCAGGGCACGGTTTGGCTGCAAATGGGATCCCCAGGTGAGCACAGAGCCCTGGGCAGGGCTGAGGAGCAGCAGAACTGCAGGGAGATCTGCCTCGCTGCACTGCTGCCAGTGACAGCAGCCAGCTGAGGGACAGCTCTCAGAAATGCCTTTGGAGTGATCTGAAGTCATAAATCAAAGTTGCTTTTGTTTGTATCGTCACATCAGGCATTCACAATGGGAGATTTACCTGCTGTTATATATGCAGATGTGCTTCAAAAAGTGAAACCTGCACTAATTAAAGACTTTGATTGGGAGAGTTTGCATCTCTTGTTCGTTTCTAATTAGGAATCAAGGCTGTTAATGCATAATATCCTGTTGCTCTCCCTCCACAGAATAATAAACTGTGTTCTTGCTGTGGCTGAGCAGAGGAACACCCTGTACACCAAAGCTGATCCAAGGCTCAGATCCGGAGTTCCTGCTCCCACCCATTTCCCATCATCCCTGATTCAAACTCCCACTGCAATCAATAATTGGTTTCACTGAAGGAGTGAAAGAAAACTAATAGTGCTGATATCATCCATTCATGTCTTTTCCTTCACCTCAGCAGATCTCATGGAATTTTCCCATCTTCCCACTCCTGTGCCGAGGCTCCTGCAGCAACTTAGCCAGACAGAAGGAGCACACAGCACAACAAAACCCCACAGCAGCTACTGCAGCCCTGCTTTGAGTCCCTGCGAGGGATTCTGGAGTTACAGGGCCTTATCTGCATGGTTTGGGGTCATTTCCAGGGGATCCCCACCCAAGGCTTTACTGCTGCATCATCTTTGCCCCCCTTAGAGAGGAGATTGCCAGTTTGTGCCAAATCTGCCACTTCCTTCAGACAAACTGATTGGGACCCAACAGAAAAAATCTCCCAGGAAAATTACCAGGATTCATGCAGCAAGAAAAAGGGAGATTTGCTTGTATGAACATAAAGAGAAACTCTAAAATACAAATGAAAGAATCCAGAAAGGTCATCTGGTCTGTGTAAAGCTGAATTTCTTTTCAGCATCCAGCATAACAAACGAGTCATGTCTCCAGCCCACACTGATGTTATCACCTGCAAACCTCTCTGCACTTCAACAGAATCCATCATTTAGGATATTGGATGTTTTTAATTAGCTCTTCTCTGTTTCTAAAGAGAAATTCCAACCACAAGTAAAAATCTCTGTAATTATTGGCAAGTTAAAGAAAGGTAGAAAATAACTCATTGGGAGGTTTTTCTTTTTCTTTAGTCATCAGATGATTGAGATGATAGGAGAAGGAAGAATCTGACAGATTAAACAGTTCTTGAGGAGACGTGTCAGCTTCAATAATTTCAAAGCATTAGAACTGTCAAGCTTTCAAAACAGAAAAGACTGTATCTATAGAAAACAAGGTTCTCCTAATTGGCACGAGTGAAAACCTAAATTGGGGCTCAAGCTCTGCCATCACAGGCTTTTGCTGATTGCAGGTATTTGCAGGAGCTCCGTGTGTGCAGTGTTGTGCTGATGGTCACTTCTGCTCTCCCTGGGCTGCTCTGACCCCAGCAGCCCGAGCTGGACACCAGCCCTCACCTGGCTTTACTGTCCCAGCACGGACACCTGTCCTGTCCCAACACTGCTCCCTGCAGAGCCAGAGAGCTCAGCCTGACAAAGCAAAGCCTGCAAGCACATCCATGGCCATTCCTCTAGAAATGGGTGTTAGATAAAAGGGGGCTAAAAGGGAAATTGGTAACAATTCTCCAAAGGTATTGGTCCAGCTACAGCCAAACCCATTGTTTCCAAGAGTTCAGCCAGGGAAGTACCAGTGTGGGCTGGAAATGTTCTGCTGCCTGAGATAAAAGTGCAAGTCTGGCATTGGAGCAGTGGGAGGAGATCCAGCTGTGTGCCCAGCCCAGTGTGGAGGGGCTGTGGGGAGCCCAGCCCGAACCCCTGGCTGGCACTGCAGGCACCCCTGGCACAGGCTGACAGCCCCAGCCCCAGGGCAGGGTTTGTTCAGCAGAATTTCAGCCCAGCCCATCTCATCACTGCCTCCAGGGAGTCCATCAAACCCAGAGCTGCACAGTTAACCACAAAGGGACTCAGCTGGCTCCAAAATACAGAGACAGAGCTGAGTAATAAAGATCCCAAGTGGATTTCTCCGAGACGCCGTCTGTCCCAGGTCAGCAGAGTGATCTCATTTGTCATCCCTGCACTTGCCAAACCTGACTTTCATGGAGAAGCACCTTCCACAATGCATGTCAACCTTTATTAATCTGATTTTCTTCTTCCTCTCCAAAGATATTTAATGGTTTAGTAATGATCAATATTCTTGCTCTGATGATAAACAGAGACAAATGAGCCTGCCCGGCCTGGCTGGGATTTGTAATTACCACCTCTGTAGGCATCCAATTCCAGCTGAAGGGAGGGTGACAGCAGCTGCCTGGTGCCTCTGACAGAGATGCATTTGCAGAGGGCACTTGGCACAGGCTGGCACGGGCTCATTGCCTCCTGCACACCCAGCCCAGCCTGGCCAGCACGGCCCAGGGTGGGGACATGAAACAAAACGCCCTGAACCCCTCCTAATGAATTCCTGAGGGGATGGTTCAGAGCCCCAGCAGCTGCCAGACCTCAGCCAGCCACCAGGAGCTTCACATCCCAGCAGCTGCCACCTCAGCCAGCCACCAGGAGCTTCACATCCCAGCAGCTGCCACCTCAGCCAGCCACCAGGAGCTATCAAGGTGGGATGGATTCCCCAGCAGCCAGAGCAGGGATGGCCAGGGCAGAACAAGGCAGGGCTGCTGGTTTGCTGCGTTCCAGCCCCTTCCCTGGGACAGGGACAGCCCCAGGGCAGGGACAGCCCCGGGACAGGGACAGCCCCGGGACAGGGACAGCCTCGGGACAGGGACAGCCTCGGGGCAGGGACAGCCTCGGGGCAGGGACAGCCTCTGGTCAGGGACAGCCCCGGGGCAGGGACAGCCTCTGGTCAGGGACAGCCCCGGGGCAGGGACAGCCTCTGGTCAGGGACAGCCCCGGCACAGGGACAGCCCCGGGACAGGGACAGCCTCGGGACAGGGATAGCCCCGGGACAGGGACAGCCTCGGGACAGGGAGGCACCTGAGCTTCGTGTCCTGCTGTCCTGGGAAGGGGACAAACACTGCCCTCCATGCCAGGCTCAGCTCCTGGCTGCAGATCCACCCCGGGGGAAGGAGCCCCTGCCCAGGACAGTCCAACCCAAACCATTCCATGATTCTGTGAACAGAACAAGATTGGGGTGGGCAGAGGGAAGGACTCAAAGGACTTCAGCACCTCCAGGGAAAATAAGCTGGAGCCATGCCTGCAGCGGGGTTTGATGGAGTGAGCTGAAAAGCAGGGATTCTTTCCCCAGCTCCCTCACAGAAAGGAAGCTGGGATGGCAGCAGGAGGAGGCTGGCAGTGGGTGCAGAGGTGCAGCAGGTGAGACATCCAGGACAGGGCCCTGCCCCTGCCCAACACCACCCAAATAAAACCAGGCACAGAAAAATCTCATTCCTGACACCACTGCGCCCCCATCAGAAATGAACAATTCCTCTTATTTCCCATCGCTGGTGACTTCAAGGGAGAGCCTTTGCCTGCTGTACACACCAGTGCACATCGATGACTTCTGGTGCTGCAGAGAACAGCTGAAATTCCTGGCCTCGGCCATCTGTGCTTCTCCTTTCAGCAAAACCCAGCAGCCACAGGCGATCCAGGTTATTACAGCCAGTATCGAGGTGTCACACAGGCAGCTGAGGTTTATTTCAGCTACTGCCTTCAACCATTTCAAGTGTTTTAAGTATAATTGTGTTCTCATTATAATGTTAAAACAAAGAGGAGATTCCCATGCCTTTGATCTTGTTTAGGAGTGATCAAAATTCACTGCTATTGTTATAAAGAAGAAAACATCTGTATTAGCAGATTTTCACTGAAATTATTCTGATGCTTTATGTATGCATACCAGAGTGCCAACTTCAAAGGGATCTCACAAACCTACAGCAGCTAAAGATGCAGACTCAGATTTTTCTTTCACATTATAAACCAAGTAGGACAGATAAAAGCTTTACTAACCTTGGGGTGCTCTTCCCCACAGCGCCAAAGGCTCCCTGACATAAGGGAGCCACATCCAGCTCACCAAGAACAAACACGAGTTGATGCTTTTCTCCCAGATCACATAAAAGAAACTGAAATACATGATAAGTTCTTGTTTGGAATCTGAGCTTAAAGAACTCAGAAGTGGCAGAGAAAAAATGTACGAGCTTGAACTTGCCCGATGTCCAATCTTGCCTGGGTTGGCCGAGGAAGGGTTAACAGCAGCAGCCGTGTCGATATATTGAAATAAGAGTTGTGATTCTCTGCTGCTGTGAAAGATGAGATCTGAAGTGTAGGTACTGAACCTCCAAAGGAGGAGCTGTCTGTGTGAGGAGGGAAGCAGGATCAGAGCTGCCAGAGGGGTTGCTGCAGTTCTGTGCCACAGACACCACAGGGCTCCAGAAAAACCCTGTCCTGGGAGCAGAGTTCTGCAGCACAGCTGGGAGCAAAATCCAACACCACGGGACAGCTGTTCCCTCACACCTGGGAGCACAGCTCTGCAGCACACCTGGGAGCCAAATCCAACACCACGGGGCAGCTGTTCTCTCACACCTGGGAGTAAAATCCAACACCACGGGGCAGCTGTTCCCTCACACCTGGGAGCACAGTTCTGCAGCACAGCTGGAAGCAAAATCCAACACTGTGGGACAGCTGTTCCCTCACACCTGGGAGTAAAATCCAACACCGTGGGGCAGCTGTTCCATCACATCTGGGAGCAAAATCCAACACCACGGGGCAGCTGATCCATCACATCTGGGAGCAAAATCCAACACCACGGGGCAGCTGATCCATCACATCTGGAAGCAAAATCCAACACCACGGGGCAGCTGATCCATCACATCTGGGAGCAAAATCCAACACCACGGGGCAACTGTTCCATCACACCTGGGAGCACAGTTCTGCAGCACAGCAGCTCTTCCATCACACCCCAAACCCTCCTGTCCCCTCCTGCACACCCCAAACCCTCCTGTCCACTCCCCCCATCACCCCTAAACCCTCCTGTCCCTCCTGCTGAGTCTCAGCCTGAGCTCTCTGGACCTGCTAACACAGACGTTGCACCTCAGCTTTGGGAAATCAAAACATGCTCAAAAATTCAAGGCTCGCAAGTAAATGTGATGCATTTCCCGAGGAAAAATTAAGAGATTCATTGTAAGCAATTATTCAATTAACAATTGTTGTGTGTACAAGAGAAGCTGATTTATGGGCAGCTGTTCACACAGGCAACTGCTTTAATTGGACAGTGTGCTCCTGGCTACTCCCCAGCCTTGGTGTTTAATTAATGTTAAACAGTTCAATACCCATTTAACCTACCAGCATATGGAGAATTTAACTAACACTGCAGAGGGTGGAGAACTCCTTTCATTTCCAGTTGTACTGTAATAACAAAGATGTCTGAGGTGCAAACCTGTGAGGTGAAACGGATTCAGCACCAAGAACATGTTACAGTGATTGTGGGGTGAGAAAAAGCACACACACAGTTCTTTGTTATCAGAAGGTTTTTACTTTTTGAATCTTTGTGCTTTTATAAGATGCTCTGCAAAGGGGCTGCCATTGGTCAGAGAAGGACCGCGTCTCTTCTCCTTCAGCAAACAACAGGTGACAGATTGTTTGGGGAAATTGGCGTGAGAAGGGCAAAGTTCTTTAGTGTTTACAAAACAACAAAGTTCTCTTTAGTGTTTACAAAACAACAAAGTTCTCTTTAGTGTTTACAAAACAACGACACTGCCGTGAGAATGGGAATCTGTTCCTGTGGGAAACAGCCAGCAGTAGCCAGCAGTAAAAATCCCAAGCCCCAGAACATACACAGAGCGACAAGAACACACCCAGGTTTTCAAAAATACAACTTTGCTCACACAAATTGTGTCCAACCTCCTACAACTGTGTCCTTATTCCCACAATTTCCAGAAATAAGAAAGGGGGGAGATAAATAAAACCCAACACAAATGGACATCAGGATATGACAGGATCAGGCACCCTGCAAAGGCACCCACAAACCCAGAGCAGACCAAGGATCAACCCCAGACCCCTCCGCTCCCAAGGCACAGCACTGACTGCAGGGAGGGTCTGACGTGCTGCTGCTGACACAAACAAAGCGTTCTGAACTCCTGCTGCCGAGAATAAAAATTCATTCTGGCCCCGTTTGTACGAGGTCAGGAAGTGTAAATATCTCATCACACAAATCAAGGGACAAGTTGAAAAGTTAAGCACTGCAGTGACTCCTTCAAGGTCAGACAGGGGTCCCCAGCGCTCTCTTCCATCTCTTCAGTCCATTGGGACGCTTTTGAACCCAACTCTTGTTTGAAATTCAAAGTTCACAGAGCAGCGTTTAATAATCCCACAAAGCATTTTGTTTCAACTGAGAACAAAGGTTTCAGAGGTACTCGCATTTGCTATGAATAAATTCTTAATGGCAAATTTCTTAAGTAAATAGCATCCTAACTAATATTCTTGGTAAGTGAAAATTAAACCTGACACTCAGCTCAAACACTTTGGTTTTAAACCTACCATTGCTAAACGTTAAAAAAAAAGAGAACATTCTGTTTGAATTTGTAAATGATTTGTGTCCAATGTATGATTAACTACGAGGGGATTTATTTACTCTGAGTTATGTGTGACAGGCTCTAAACTCACAGACTCCCTGGGTCACGCAGCCAAGACATAAATAAAGGCAAACTTTGTGTCCTGACAGTGGAGCCAGTGTGAGCCCGAGGTGCTCCTGCAGACCACGAAGATAATTTATCAGTGACGAGGGCAGGTCTGTAGGAAGGGTTTGTTCCTGCTGGCCACACTCCAGGCCCTCTGCAAGAGCCAGCACAGCCCCGAGGCTGCTCAGCCCCAGCTGCGGAGGGGAAGAGGCTGTGGGATGCAGGGAAGGGGCATTGCTCAGTCCTGGAACCAGGAAAGGAAGGGGCAGTGCTGGACCCTGGCACCAGGAAAGGAAGGGGCAGTGCTGGACCCTGGCACCAGGAAAGGAAGGGGCAGTGCTGGACCCTGGCACCAGGAAAGGAAGGGGCACTGCTCAGCCCTGGCACCAGGAAAGGAAGGGGCAGTGCTGGACCCTGGAACCAGGAAAGGAAGGGGCACTGCTGGACCCTGGAACCAGGAAAGGAAGGGGCAGTGCTCAGCCCTGGCACCAGGAAAGGAAGGGGCAGTGCTCTGCCCTGGAACCAGGAAAGGAAGGGGCACTGCTGGACCCTGGAACCAGGAAAGGAAGGGGCACTGCTCGGTCCTGGAACCAGGAAAGGAAGGGGCAGTGCTGGACCCTGGCAGCAGGAAAGGAAGGGGCACTGCTGGACACTGGAACCAGGAAAGGAAGGGGCACTGCTGGACCCTGGAACCAGGAAAGGAGGGGGCACTGCTGGACCCTGGAACCAGGAAAGGAGGGGGCACTGCTGGACCCTGGCACCAGGAAAGGAAGGGGCACTGCTCAGTGCTGGCACCAGGAAAGGAAGGGGCAGTGCTCAGCCCTGGAACCAGGAAAGGAAGGGGCACTGCTGGACCCTGGAACCAGGAAAGGAAGGGGCAGTGCTGGACACTGGCACCAGGAAAGGAAGGGGCAGTGCTGGACACTGGCACCAGGAAAGGAAGGGGCAGTGCTGGACACTGGCACCAGGAAAGGAAGGGGCAGTGCTGGACACTGGCACCAGGAAAGGAAGGGGCACTGCTGGACACTGGAACCAGGAAAGGAAGGGGCACTGCTCAGTGCTGGCACCAGGACTTCCCTGGCCTAGCTGGGCTTGGGAGGAGAAAAACACCGGGAGCGTGCCCAGACACAGGCAGAGCCAGCTAAGGCTGCACAGCGGGGCCTGGGGCACCTCACAGGGAGGGAGAGATAATAACGGCAAGAGTGCAGAGAGTCTGGGCTCCAGAGCTGTGTGCTGATGTGTGTGTGTATGATGTGTGTGCTGATGTGTGTGTATTATGTGTGTGCTGATATGTGTGTGTATGATGTGTGCTGATGTGTGTGTGTATGATGTGTGTGCTGATGTGTGTGTGTATGATGTGTGTGCTGATGTATGTACTGATGTGTGTGTGTATGATGTGTGTGCTGATGTGTGTGTATGATGTGTGTGCTGATGTGTGTGTGTATGATGTATGTGCTGATGTATGTGCTGATGTGTGTGTATGATGTGTGTGTATGATGTGTGTGCTGATGTGTGTGTATGATGTGTGTGCTGATGTGTGTGTGTATGATGTATGTGCTGATGTGTGTGTATGATGTATGTGCTGATGTGTGTGTATGATGTATGTGCTGATGTATGTGATGATGTATGTGCTGATGTATGCACTGATGTATGTGCTGATGTATGTACTGATGTATGTGCTGATGTATGTGCTGATGTATGTGCTGATGTATGTACTGATGTGTGTACTGATGTATGTACTGATGTATGTACTGATGTATGCACTGATGTATGCACTGATGTATGCACTGATGTATGTACTGATGTATGCGCTGATGTATGTACTGATGTATGCACTGGTGTATGCACTGATGTATGTACTGATGTATGCACTGATGTATGTGCTGATGTATGTGCTGATGTATGTACTGATGTATGTACTGATGTATGCACTGATGTATGTGCTGATGTATGCACTGATGTATGTACTGATGTATGTACTGATGTATGCACTGATGTATGCACTGATGTATGTACTGATGTATGTACTGATGTATGTGCTGATGTATGTACTGATGTATGTGCTGATGTATGTGCTGATGTATGTACTGATGTATGTACTGATGTATGTACTGATGTATGCACTGATGTATGCACTGGTGTATGTGCTGATGTATGTGCTGATGTATGTACTGATGTATGTGCTGATGTATGTACTGATGTATGTACTGATGTATGTGCTGATGTATGTACTGATGTATGCGCTGATGTATGCACTGATGTATGTACTGATGTATGCACTGGTGTATGCACTGATGTGTGTACTGATGTATGTACTGATGTATGTACTGATGTATGCACTGATGTATGCACTGATGTATGTACTGATGTATGCACTGGTGTATGCACTGATGTGTGTACTGATGTATGTACTGATGTATGTACTGATGTATGCACTGATGTATGCACTGATGTATGTACTGATGTATGTGCTGATGTATGTACTGATGTATGTACTGATGTATGCACTGATGTATGTACTGATGTATGTGCTGATGTATGTGCTGATGTATGTACTGATGTATGCACTGATGTATGTACTGATGTATGTACTGATGTATGCACTGATGTATGTGCTGATGTATGTACTGATGTATGTACTGATGTATGTATGGATGTACCCAGGGGCTCCCTGCAGCTCCAGCCTCACTGTAGGTGCCCTTCAGAACAGGCAGAGCGTGGCCAGAGCCCTGCAGCCCCTCAAAACCCCGGATTCCTTCCCAGGCATGGAGATAAAGCAGCCTGGTCATTACCAGGCAGCTGCCCCTGCAACAGCAAAAGGGAAGCGAGGCTTGCAAGGACAGATGAGCTCAGCCCTGCTGAGACAGCTGCAGAAAAAGGCTCCCAGTGCCTCAGACCCGAGTCTGAGTGCCTCTGCTGCCCCTTCCGTGGAAGATGCTCCCTTCTGCTGCAGTTCTGCCTGGCACTAACAGAGGCAGAAATAAACACAGGCGACTTCTGAGCGAGTGTCAAGTGCAACGCACAAACAAAGCAGATCTGCTGGCAAACCTTTGTAGTTATTTATTCATTCAAGTGCTAAAAGAACACTCATTTCCAGCTCAAATGGGCAAACGGGGCAGAGCTGAGCAGCAACACAGCACAGAGGGATCATCAAAGCTCTGCTCTTCTGATCTATGATAAACTCAGCCATTAGAAACCTTTCACCTCAGTGCTTTCATGTGCAACAACACATTAAGCACTAAAACACAGATTACAAGGCAAATACACTGTGTAAGACTTATTTTTCTCTCTCAAGCACAGAGACATTTTTGCAGATACACTGAATGATGCTTTTGTTTGGACTAGAAACGACCCCAGCTCAGGGGGTCCAGAACCAAACCTCCATGAAACAAAATTGTTTTTACTTCAGGGTGAAAGAATGCAGAAAGGTTTGAATTCAGCTTCATTTGAACACCCCCTGCTAAACTGTCCTCTCCAGCAGCTGAAGCAAAAGCCTGTTTGTGTCACCTTAGCAACAGATCCCACAGGCACCAACCTACTGGGGCTCATTTATGGCACACTGGAAGCAGCAGCATCCAGAGATCCCAAAATTCCTGGGCTGGGGGAAGAATCTTTTCAGATGGTAAAACATTTAACCTCAGTGACCCATCCCAGCCGTGCCTGCTGTCCCCACGGACACCCCAAACCCAACCATGGAGGGAGGCAGGCAGGGCTTGTCTGCCCCACTCACATTTTGATGTACTGAAAATGGAAGAATTACGTGAGGAAAATGACAAGAAGTGATATTTTCCTGTATCTATGAAGTTTGTGTCACACTTGATGGCTTCTATGAACAAAAAATGTTCATAACATTGTGAGTCTGAGAAGAAATTTCCTTTTAGCTATCTGCAAATGAGGTCAATTTCTTTCTTAGGTGGTTTTTGACAGGTTAATATTCATGCTCAGCTTATGTGAGAGCTGGGGATGTATGGCTTGTCAGCAGCCCTGACATCTCAGGTTTCTCACAAGCCAGACTGAAGCACCTGTGCAGGCACTGCCTCCTCCGCAGGGCACTGAGACCCCCAGGAAAGGGAACAGAGAGCCCAGATCCTGCCTGGCCAGCTACAGCTGCAGTGCTGCTGTGGGAAATGCCTGAATTTGGGTCAAATGAGGGAATTTCTGCCTCTGCAGCAGGGAGGGATGAGAGTCAGACACACTCCTGGGCAGTGCACAGCCCTGCAAGTCTCACACCGTGTCCACCAGCAGAGCAGCTCTGACCCACTGGGGAGCACAGCTGGCTCCCCCTGCCCTGGGCACACACCAGCTATTTTGTTTTATTTTATTTTATTTTATTTCATTTCATTTCATTTCATTTCATTTCATTTCATTTCATTTTATGCCTACACATCTCTCTGTGGCCAGCACCAAGGTCATGACAGCATTTCTCGTTCTCTTCCTCATGTTCTTCATAGACGTTCATCTTTTACTTCTGCAGCTCTTCCAACACCACCTAAACTTCTCTTACATTTCATTTCTGTATTTCCATGAAGTAAGAGAGACAAGTGCATGAACCTGCTGGTGGCAATAATGATGTCTCCTTTAAACACAGAGCTTTCTGCTACTAAAGCCCCTGCAAACATTTGACAGTTTATAAACTCCTGGTGGTCGATTCTCTGAAGCTTTGTCAATACAAGCCGAGCAGCCACCTTGGGGTCTCTGTATGGCCTGTTTGTTTTTCTCTAAACCCTTCATTTTCCCTTTTCTCCACATTATCTCTTCTGTCTTAATAGAAGCGTAATAGAACTTCATAAAATCCTTGCTGAATGCTATTTAATATTGCAAATAACAGGCCCAAAGCAAGTTATCCCCTGCTATGCTCTTCAGCACAACACTTAATTCTGTACACAGCAATAACACTGTACAGTTTGCACCATCAGTGCACGCTAAAATGGAGATTGATTATCAAACTTTCACCAGCATTCTCTGATTTATCCTGCCACCTACTGCAAAACTCCTTGAAAAGAGGTTTCGCAGAGCAGCCGTGGCTGCCCCATCCCTGGCAGTGCCCCAGCCCAGGCTGGACAGGGCTTGGAGCAGCCTGGGACAAAATGAGCTTTAAAGTCCCTTCCAACCCTGTGCTTCCATGAACACGTCACCTAAGTAAATTCTGATGCACTTCCTTTCTGTAGGAACAGCAGCTGCTCCCCTGAGGGTCACAAGAGCTTTTCCAGCAGAGCCAGCACAGCTGCCAGACACAACCCGAGTTCCAGCTGCAGAGCAGGGCTGGGGGAGCACGGGGAGCTCCCTGCTGAGCTCAGCCCAGGAGAGCTTCTGCTGCAAAACCCTGCTTTACTCCGGGCCACGGAGGAGACAGCAAAGCGCCCTTGTGTGCCCTCCTGCCCAAGGGGCTGGGATCACTGGGGCTCCGACGGTGCCACCAGGGGAGCCCTGAGGGAGCGGGAGCTCCAATGGTGCCACCAGGAGAGCCCTGAGGGCAGCAGGGGCTCCAATGGTGCCACCAGGAGAGCCCTGAGGGCAGCAGGGGCTCCGATGGTGCCACCAGGAGAGCCCTGAGGGAGCGGGGCCATGGGGTCTCCAATGGTGCCACCAGGAGAGCCCTGAGGGCAGCGGGGGCTCCAATGGTGCCACCAGGAGAGCCCTGAGGGCAGCGAGGGCTCTGATGGTGCCACCAGGAGAGCCCTGAGGGCAGCGGGGGCTCCAATGGTGCCACCAGGAGAGCCCTGAGGGCAGCAGGGGCTCCGATGGTGCCACCAGGAGAGCCCTGAGGGCAGCAGGGGCTCCGACGGTGCCACCGGGAGAGCCCTGAGGGCAGCGGGGGCTCCGACGGTGCCACCAGGAGAGCCCTGAGGGAGCGGGGCCGGGCAGCAGCAGGGCTCGGGCAGCAACAGCAGGGCCGGGCAGCAGGGCCCGCTCTGTCACGGCCCCGCCACACGGCTCTGTCACGGCCCAACCGGGCTCCAGATCCCTCAAACCCCCCAGATTCAGGGCTTTGAAGCACAAGGGCATTCCTTCCATTGAACCCATTGAGGGTGCGGTTTGAGGCAGCGATGCCCGGCAGCACCAGGATCACAGGGCAGTGCCCAGGGGCACAGAACAGACTGCTCTGTCACACACACACAGCCCTGGTGTAGCGCCCGACCTGCTGTGCCTGGATTAGGCAAAAAAACCCACACATTACTTTCAGATGAAAGCTCCAGAGCTACTCAATGTGTAAGAAATATCACTGGCGCTTCCCTCTCCCATATCTTAGATCATCCTGTTCCTTTCCCTCCTCGGTATTGTCACACACATGAACCAAACTATAAATTTTTTTGTAGAGGTAATAAATTACCCCTTTTGTAAGCCAGCCTCTCACAAATAGGATATGTTATTCTGCATGCAGGAGACACAAAAAGGTTCCCAAGGCAGCCAGGGACTGGTTTGATGTGCTGGGATGTCGCAGATGGGGCCCAGGGAGAGGCTCAGTGCAGACGAGAAATCAGGGCCAGCCCAGCAGTGACCCCGGAGGTAGCCAGGCTGGGTGGCACTGAGGGGACATTGGTGTTTGCCAGCTCCTGTAAATGGGGCAGCACAGAGAGCCCAGCAGTGACCCCGGAGGTGGCTGGGCTCGGTGGCACTGAGGGGACATTGGTGTTTCCAGCCCCTGTAAATGGGGCAGCAGCACAGACAGCCCAGCAGAGATGCCCTGGGCTGGAGAAGCTTCTCTCCACGCAGAGTATGCAAAACAAGGGGAGAGCTTCTCTGGGAATTATACAAGAACTTTATCAATCGCTTTTTCCAGGCACCTTCTGCTTCATCTAAGGACGCATCCCATTAATTTTTCCTTTTCCTATTCAGTACATCTCTTCTCTATGAGCTTCCAAGGCTTGTAGTTTTGGAGTTATTGTTATCTCCTTGTCAATGGAAGAAGATGATAAAATCAGCTGGATTTCATAAAGTACTTGGAGTACTTCGAAATTAATTGCATGTCGCCTTTTTATTATTTGTAATTAATATTCAAGGGGATCTTTCAAAAGCTTCAGGTAGTCTGTCTTTTACCAAGACACCAAAAATTTAAGTGCTTTTCATTGAGCTTCTGCCTTCTGATCAAAAGGCATCTCACCATAGGGAAAAAAATCCAGGTTCCCACTCCTATTTGCAATTATAAAATAAGGAATTGAATTCCAGCTAAGCTCTGCCTCACTGATGGAAATGGAACTACAGCACCTGAGATTGGAGACACTAATTGTCACTTCCCTTAATTACATCTGTTTTCTGTACATTCTGGTGGTTTCTATGGCAGAAATCCCAGTTTTCTGGCAACCACTGAGTGCTGGGGATGAATTGGCCACGGCACACAGGAGGAGCAGGGCTGGGAGGGACCTGCAATGAGCTGATCCCAGAGGTGAGTTCCTCTTGGGTCTGTCCACAGTTATCCCCACAGCCCCTGCAGAGGGGCAGGGACCTGCAGGGTCTGTCCCCACATGGGCCACGCTCCCAGCACATCTGACACCTCTCCTGCTGCCCCAGAGCCCACGGGCACTCCGGGAGAGCAGCTCCACCCTCCCTGCGCTGCCTTCTCCTCCCGCAGAACAGGCAGCAGGCATTAACATTGAATAAATCACATCCTCAGAACGGGAAAAAGCAAATGGAGCAGCTGCTGCATTTTTAAACATCCCATAATCCCAAATAAATATTTCAGTTAACGAGTGTCTGATAATGAAGAGAAGCTGTTTGTTAGGAAAGATGTCTCTATTTTTAAAGGTTACCATTTATAATTGTTTAGCTTTGTGCTTCCCTCACTTCTCCCAAGCAACTTGTGTTGAAAGACAGGGATTTTCAAACTGTTCCTTTCAGCTACAAAACAAATCTCTGTTCCACAATATCATTCCACAATGTTTGGGTGCAGCTTCCATATTTCCTTCTCCTCACGTCACAATTTCAATTTGCCATGAAAACAAGAGACAAAGTCACTTCCCAGTTTATCACACACGTATCTACGTGTGTGTGACTGCACAGAATCTCATCCTGCCAGCAGCTTCGTTCTGATCGGACTGGGACAAACTCCTGCCCTTCCCATCCCAGGAAAAAGTGTGATCTGGCTGAAACAAACTCCTGCTGCCCTTCCATCCCAGGAAAGGTGAGTGATCTGACTGAAACAAACTCCTGCTGCCCTTCCATCCCAGGAAAACGTGAGTGACCTGGCTGCCCTTCCATCCCAGGAAAGGTGAGTGATCTGACTGAAACAAACTTCTGCCCTTCCATCCCAGGAAAAGGTGTGATCTGACTGAAACAAACTTCTGCTGCCCTCCCATCCCAGGAAAGGTGAGCTCAGTGTGAGGATGCAGCGCTGGGGATGGAGCACAGCCCTGGGCACCCGTGGGCAGCTCCCATCCTTCAGGAGAGGAATGAAGGTTGCAGGGATGTTTACAGAGGGGTTTATCTTCCCATGGCAAGGGCTGGGAATTCCCCGCTTGCTGTAAGGAATCCACCCTGAATCAGGATTCAGCATTACAATTTCTCCCACTACAAGAGAAAGCATTGAAGAAAATGATGACTATTATTGTAGCACCAGGAAACCCAATAAAAGTGCATAAATCCTCTATTACTGTACATCTTTATATTCTTATTAAATATTCTCCCTGGTTTTATATGACATTGTTTTATATTAAAGCATAAAGGACAAGTTTGTTCAGCTCTCAGGGATGTTAAAACCTGGGCAGGCTCTGTCAGGAAAAGATTTCACTGCCAATCAGCAGAGCAAACTCCTGGGGCACGGAGGCTGCACACAACCAGCACTCCCTGACTCGTCTGCCTCTTTCTGCTGCCAGCCAGGATCCCCACGCTGTGCTCAGGAGATGTTCCTCATTCCTGCAGCAAGAACAACTGCTGTGCACAGAGGCAGAGCCTGGGAGGAGCTCAGGATGGGGCCAGGCAGGGGAGCAGCACATCCTGCTCTGAGCATCCCAGTGAGGGACATCCCTGCCGCCTGCTCTGCTCCCACAGAGGAGCCCACATCCCACTGCTGCCAGCTGGAGAAACCTTCCCAGTGATTAAGGAAGCTGGAATGTGCCAGACCCCGGGAAATGTGGCAGTGGGCACGAACAGACCCAGGAAGGAAAAGAAAGGACAAACCCCCTGTCTCACCGCACAGGTCTGACACCCCCAAATGCACGTAGGCAATTTAAAGTAAATGGATCAATGAGAGACAAAGTGCGCCACCAACACGGCAAATTCTTAATTATTCAAACACCATTGGTTTTGTTCTAATGAAATAAACAGCTCAATAATTAGCTACTGAAACTCTGCAACAGGTCCAAGTTCTCACAATTTGCCTCCAGCCTCAGCTTCCATTTGTATTTCCATTCGATTACTCCTTCTCTGACATACTTAAATCTTTCTACAGATCCATAAACATGCAAAGCCCTTTAGAAGGAAAATACCACATTTGCAAAGACAAGCTGAAGCACAAAGAAATTCAGGGGTAGAAAAACCTCCTAAAAACTAAGCACGTGCTTGTTTTACAGCAGCTCATTCCAGGATCCATTGGGAAGGAGAAGACCAAGGCCAACATTCCATCAGGGAGGTTTGCTGGGTGCTTGTGAGGGTGGTGACCCTGAGCTGCTGCTGGCACACGAGTGTGGGCACAGAGACCTCAGCATCTCTGCTTGCCCAGGATCGGGCATGGAAAATCACAGCCCTGTAAAAACAATCCCCAAATCAGGTAATTCCCATGCAGATTATTGCAGATGATCTTGCAACACTCAACAGTTCAAATTCCAAACCAACTCCAGGATCTTCACTGCTACAAGATCACAGAATCACAGAATTTAAAACCAAATCCAACATCTCAGTGACACAACCAGAAGAAATAAGAAAAACATCTTCCATGCACTCAAACAATTTTTTCCATCTGCAAAGATCCAAAAGTTTTTGTGACCGTGCTAAGCAATATTTGAACAGGTCCCCTCTCCTCCTGAAGGTCTAAATAACCTCGCTTTTTAAACTCAAAGGTAATTTCTGTGTTTACGGTTCCAATTAATCTCCAGAGAGCTGACAGAGTTAATAACATCTCAGCTGGGCAAGAGGAAGGAAACAAATAGAAGCTGAAAGCTGGAGTTGTTTGTGTCACCAGCCTTCCCTGGGGGGGCTGGGGGGGCTCAGAGCCTCGTCCTCCCCTGGGGGTGTTCGGGAGCAGGAGCAGCCCCAGAGCTGCACTGCCCTGCCCCTCCTGCAGCCGGGGGGTCCCTGTCACAGCCAGGGGGTCCCTGTCCCTGTCCCAGCCGGGGGGTGTCCCTGTCTCAGCCCGGAGGATGTCCCTGCCCCTGTCCCTGTCCCTGTCCCTGTCCCTGTCCCTGTCATAGCCGGGGGGTGCCCCTGTCCCAGCCAGGGGGGTGTCCCTGTCCCTGTCCCTGTCCCTGTCTCAGCCTGGGGGATGTCCCTGTCCCTGTCACAGCCAGGGGGGTGTCCCTGTCCCTGTCCCAGCCAGGAGGGTGTCCCTGTCTCAGCCCGGGGGATGTCCCTGCCCCTGTCCCTGTCCCTGTCTCAGCCCGGAGGATGTCCCTGCCCTGTCCCTGTCCCTGTCCCTGCCATAGCCGGGGGGTGTCCCTGTCCCAGCCAGGGGGGTGTCCCTGTCCCTGTCCCTGTCTCAGCCTGGGGGATGTCCCTGTCCCTGTCACAGCCAGGGGGGTGTCCCTGTCTCAGCCCGGGGGATGTCCCTGCCCCTGTCCCTGTCCCAGCCGGGGGGTGTCCCTGTCCCTGTCCCAGCCAGGGGGGTGTCCCTGTCCCTGTCCCTGTCCCTGTCCCAGCAGAGCCTCAGGCAGGGCCAGCCTCAGGCACAGCCTGCAGCACTTCCCTGCTCTTCTCTTCCCAGGCATACCAGGGAGGATTTTCTGCAGACTCCCCAGTGCTGTGGGTGCAGTTTTCCAGACTGAGTTAAACACTGCTGCACACCTGTCTAAACACTGATAGAGGTTTATTCGGGGTAATGTTTATTCTCCTTGTAGCAGAGATATCCATTTGAAAAACATTTAGAACATCAAACAAAGCACGGACAACAGAAATAAAGAGACAGATCACCACAGGAAGCACCAAAATCATCCCCAGCTACTTCCTGCCCCAAAGCTTTAACAATAGTGATAGGAAAGTGTGTTAAATTATAGAATTATAGAATATTTGGGGTTGGAAGGGACGCTGAAGTCCACCCAGTGCCACCCCTGCCATGGCAGGGACACCTCCCACTGTCCCAGGCTGCTCCCAGCCCCAGTGTCCAACCTTGGGCACTGCCAGGGATCCAGGGGCAGCCACAGCTGCTCTGGGCAATCTAAATTAAATCAAACCAGCAGGTTTTGTTGCTTCAAGAGAGAAAAGGGGCTAGAAAACGATACTCAATTTGGACTTTACAATTTTTCACCTGCAGCACTCTAAAAGATAAATTTAGATTTATTTTTAAAACAATGACGGATGATGCCAAGGTTCATTTAGGCAAAATCCACTGACAGTGGGATCTGTGTTATTGCCCTGTCCCAGCCTCCACCAGCTCCACCATTGTCAGACTCACTTGTGGTTACATGAGGTGAAACTAATGCATCCAAACGTGCTGCCATATTATGTTAACAGATCTGAACTTTAGTGCATCCCATCCCATCACATCTTGAACTGATTTCATACTGTGCAACACAACATGACAAATTAGCAAACAAGGGATAAGCAGCCCATAGCTGATGGTGTAGTCAGCCTGCAAATGGAGACCAGTGCACATGGAAGGAAACACTTCCATCTCTGCTGGCTGCTCCAGAGTGCTCATCCCTGTTCCCGGCCAAGGAATGGAAATGCAAGGAATGCATTTCTCATGGCTTTCCAAGTATATATTCTTATAGAAGCCCACTAAGGCAAGTAGAATCATTTCCCATGTCCCAGACTGGAGGTTAAGTGACAGGAAATACCTAAAGGTACATCTAAATTCAAACAAAACCCCTTTTTGAACACTTTTCCTTCCAGCCTCCGGCCAAGCCTTTACCCACAGGACAATCCTGAGTCAAGTCTTATATTGCAGAAATCACACACTGCAGTAGGAAAGAACTGGCTCAAAACGGTGCTTTGAGACCAGAAAGGAATCTCCTCAAATTAAAGGGATTTCAGCTGAGATCCCCTGGCAGACCTGGGAGAAGCTCTTACAGCCCCCAGCACACCCAACCTCTCAGACAAGGGAGGGGAAAGACCTCACCAATTTTGGTGTTTTCCTCACTTCCTGCCAAACTGGGCTTGAAACTAAAACCCAACTGCCCCCGTGGCTTGGAAACAAAAGCAGGGAGAGAGGGAGGAGACAGCTGGGCAGGACCTGGCACTGCTGGAAAGCCATCAGTGAACTCCAGATAAAGCAGTTTCTGCAGCCTGGGGACACGCTGGGACACGCTGGGGACACGCTGGGACACGCTGGGGACACACTGGGACACGCTGGGGACACGCTGGGGACACGCTGGGGACACAGTGAGGACACACTGGGACACGCTGGGGACACGCTGGGGACATGTTGGGGACACACTGGGACACAGTGAGGACACACTGGAACACACTGGGGACACGCTGGGGACACACTGGGGACACGCTGGGGACACGCTGGGGACACGCTGGGGACACAGTGAGGACACACTGGGACACGCTGGGGACACGCTGGGGACATGTTGGGGACACACTGGGACACAGTGAGGACACACTGGAACACACTGGGGACACGCTGGGGACACACTGGGGACACGCTGGGGACATGTTGGGGACACACTGGGACACGCTGGGGACACACTGGGGACACGCTGGGGACACGCTGGGGACACAGTGAGGACACACTGGGGACACACTGGGGACACGCTGGGGACACGCTGGGGACACACTGGGGACACGCTGGGGACACGCTGGGGACACGCTGGGGACACGCTGGGAAACGCTGGGGACACAGTGAGGACACACTGGGACACACTGGGGACACGCTGGGGACACGCTGGGGACACGCTGGGACAGCTCTGAGGGCTGAGCCCCAGGCACCAAACCAGGCACATAGGGACAGATTGAGGCCCTTGGCTTGAGCAGCTCCAGGAAGGAGAACACCACGGGGCTCAGAGCCAAAAGGAGCTTTAGACAAGCTCAGTCCCACTGATCCTTTTCCATCTGGGCTGGAGCTTTAGCCTCAGCCTGCAATCAGCGTCTCTAAAATTCAATTAGAAGCCCAGATAAAGCTGGAAGATAAGGACAGACACACTCAAAGCCAGAGCCTCTTCTGTTTGCCTTGTTTCAGCCAACCCTTGGTCACTGTGGAGCCAGGCTGCTCAAATGGTTCAAACCTTGCAGGCTTTGAAGCTTTTGGGTCACACAGACCAATTCAGAGTGGAAGTTGTGGCAGTTTGAAATTATCTGTTGGGGTTTCTCTCACAGATAATTATACAGGATTCTCTCTTACAGTTGAAATAATTACACAACTTCCTTCACCCGTGACCATCGCTGACACGGGGGCCTCACCCTCGTGGCCATGGGGAATCAAAAGGATCTCGTTATCTCCAAATGCCTTGCAAAAACTCCACAGCTCCCGTTCCTTCTGTCAGACTTGTCCTGTCTGCTTTGGTTCCAGGCCAAGACAGCAATTAACTGCACGCTGCTACTTAAAAGCTGAGGAATAACCAGACTGAAATGAAACCAAACCACCAGTCTAGCAAGTGTAAAAGCAGAATTACAGCTTGGACACAGCCACATCTCCTCCCCCTGCAGAGGAAGGAGGATTTCGCTCCCACAGCTCAAATGGCTTCAAACTCAAGAGGAGTTTGAATGAGAAGAGAGTGGAGAGGATTTTAATTTGTTTTGTTACTGTGGGAGCAGTTAGCAAAGGCAGGTAAACGCACAGCTCAGTTTTCTGTGCAGACTCCCAAACATGCACAGACCCTGCAGAGTAAGGACAGCACTTTTCAGCTGGAGTGGTCACAGCGAGCCATTAAATGAGGTAACAATCTCAGGGAACTCTGTCTGCTGTTTTATTAGCTGTTCCGAGGCAGACATGATGATCTGAGGCTGGAAGATTTATACAGACAGTGTATTTTATTAGATCAACTGCTGAACCTGGGGGGAAAACAAGCGGGACAAGCTCTCAGACACACAACCATGAAGACTGCTGTCCCTGTTCCAGCAGTCAGACCCATAAAATATATTGTCTCTTCCAAAAACCTTCCTCTGTCGTTTCACTCGTAGTCAATAGCAAAAAACCCTTTCAGTGACTCGTGCTTTTCTGTAATATTTCTTCATTTCTGAGGAGCAGCTGCACCTGAGCTCCACAGGAGCCCAGCTCAGTCCTGGAGCAGCTCAGGCCCTGAGAGCACTCAGGGTCCCCTGTGCCAGCAGGAGGATGCCACGAGCACAGGGCTGCTCCCAGCCCCTGGCTGCCACAGCTCCATCTCTGCCACCACAAAACCTGCACAGCCCTCCCTGATCTCAGCACAGTGCCTCACTCAGGTCCAGAATCCCTGGTTGTGCCTCCCTCAGTCCCAAATCCCTGGCTGTGCCTCCCTCAGCTCCTGAATCCCTGGCTGTGCCTCCCTCAGCTCCTGAATCCCTGGCTGTCCTCCCTCAGCTCCTGAATCCCTGGCTGTGCCTCCCTCAGGTCCCAAATCCCTGGCTGTGCCTCCCTCAGCTCCTGAATCCCTGGCTGTGCCTCCCTCAGGTCCCAAATCCCTGGTTGTGCCTCCCTCAGCTCCTGAATCCCTGGGTGTGCCTCCCTGAGCTCCTGAATCCCTGGCTGTGCCTCCCATCCCAGTCCTGCCAAGGCACTTTGCCTCAGCAGGCAAGCACCAACCTGCCCCTGACAGGGGCTGTGCATCTCGTGTCCAAAGTTCACTTCTCAGCCCCTCTGTGACCTTGATGCAGATTTAATCTGTCGTTGTACACTCAGTTTTAGCTCCACTCCTGCCTTTTTGCAGCCTGTCCTAAAAAAGTCAGCCAGATATCTTTTCCTTCACTCACAGCCTATTGAGTGACCTTGGCAATGGTCTAATCTCTCTTGGCAGATTCAAGATAGAGAAAACAAGCACTGGAGACAGACCTGCTGGGCTCTGCTATTGATCAGCCCCTTGAGTGAAAGCTCATTATGAGCAGCAGGAACGTGTCAGGAACGAGTTCTCCTACAGAGCAGCAGCCAGGGAGATGAGAAACTCTCAAATGAAGTAGGGGTGGTTGGGCTGTGCCTTTGGGGTGGGCAGGAAGTGTGGGAAGGGGGAAAAGGGCAAGGGGAGAAAGAAAGAGTAGACAGCGCCATGTCCAGTGGGGCTGTGCATCAGGGACTCCCCGTGAAGTAAACTAAGTTTATTCATCAAAAAAAAATCCTTTTATGTTCAAATTAGCAAGGTTACATTGTCAAACTCTACAACAAAAAAAAGGCCAAGCTCTTAAGAAAATGTTGAGGTTTAGCAGTACAGTTATACACACAAACACACTCAGAGTAATGTGCCATTTCTGGTATTCCTGCTGCTCCCCACAGAGCTCCACAAGAACATCAACAAAACACGACCAGCCGAAGGAACTGCCCTTGTTTTCGCCTGGCAATCTGCGTGTAACACAAAGCTATTGACACGGTTGTTTGAACAGCGCTGCCTCTCTCCAGGCAGGTCTGTTGTGATTGTTGTGTGCTGTCCCTGCAGCCCCAGGGCACTGCCTGGCAGCCACCCCGGGCTGTTGGCACTCCTGTCATCCCCTCCTCGGGGACAGAGACAGGAGACCCGCCTGTGCCTGCATTTTATAGGGGCACCCACAAGCAGCACCCCTCAGCAGGTGCCCCAAACCAACCCAAACCTGCAGGGTGGGCACCACAGCCCCACCTGCCGAGGCTTTACCTGGGCACCGAGGGGAGCAGCGCTGCTGGCAGGGGCTGTGCCCACCCTGAGATCCCCAGGCAGCTCCGGGGTCTCTCCAAAGCACCCCCAGAGCCAGAGGGGGTTCAGGGGAGCAAGGGGGCTCAGGGATGTGTTTCCTCCCTGGGTCAGGCTGGTGAGGAGACACAGCCCTACTTTTGCTGATCCTGCCCTGCTCAGGGCGAGCCCACAGCCCTGTCAGATGCTGAGCTGAGCTTGGAGAAAAGGAAAATTCCCAGCATCCGTCTGACCCTGAAGGATGTTTGGAGCTCACAGACCTCACAGCCAGCAGAAATGTACAAGGGAGCAGATAACGGGGAAATTGAAAGCAGCCAGGGTGGGCACACACAGGGAGGGGAATGACAGCACGGGATAAATCCTCCATGGGAACCCTGATTTCCTTCCCATTGCTCAGAGCTGGACACCCAACCCCAGCCCAGTGCTGTGCCTGCACAGGGGCTGTGGGATCACAGGCTCGGGCGTCCTTCCCTCAATCATTCATCCAGGAAAAAAAAAAAAAAAAAAGGCCAAAAACCCTCAAGATAAAAATTAGGCAGTGCAAGGCATCCTCAGCTTAATACAAAAAATCAAATCCCCACTCCGTTGCAATTACAGGAGCAATAATGTTGGGGACTCTGCTGGGAGAAGCAGATCTGTCAGTCTGAGAACCAGATGTCCATGCAGCAAACCTGGTGGGTGCCATTGGGGGAATTTTCTTTCTCCCTCCTGAAAGGAGAAGAGCATGACTGGTTCCTTTATCTACTGGAGGTTTCCTGCCTCAAGAAAAAATATTGAGATTTTTACCTTTTTTTTTTTTTTTTTTGCTGTGAAAAGAATTTATGTAATAAAAATGCTCTCATAACTAGGAAGAGGAACTTAGCTCAGGGTTGTGCTCCTTTTCTCCTGTGCCTTTGGGCCCAGCAGTGCAGGACCTGGGCCCTGCTCCCCTGCACACACAGCCCCTCACACTGTCCCAGCACCTGCAGCCAGATCTTGCCCTCCCCAGGGCTTTGAATTACAGAAAACTGCACAAATTTGGGAAATCCTAAAAGACAAACGCTGCTCTCTACAGAAGCACATCCCATACGTCTGAACTTAGGAAGTGCTGCTAGAAATTCCAAAGAAAATGCCTGGTTTTAGTACCTCAGCATTTATTCACAGCATGAGGAGTAAGGACTGTCAAATCCAGGTTCTCCTGTCACCTGTACTGCTCAGCCCTGTTCAGGTCTCTTTATGGAATGCTTGGATGGTCCAGAGCACTCTTCTTTATTTGTTTCATTCTTGTGTGTCAAAGAACTGAATAAATACATCTCACACTTCACAGCCATCCAACCTCCTGTTCCATTTCACCCCTCATGGTGTGCAGATGTGTGGTTGGAAAACAACAGGAGTGCTCTCCTCCCAGTGTGGGATTTTTCCAATGAGATCTGAGTGTGAGAGCAAAAGAAATGTTCATTATTAATTTTTTTTAATTTTAATTATTTTAATAAATTAGTTATTTCAGTCCCCATTTCTACTCCTTGTAATTCAGACCCAGAAGGGAAAGAAGCAGCTCACGTTCAGCTGCAGCTGTGGCAGATCCTCTGCAGGAGCAGGATCAGGTTTTGATGAGAGGAGGATTTTGCATGCAAATGTTTCTCTTCCACACAGCTCTGGAGCCCAGGACCTGGGCAGGTCCTCAGCACAGCCAGAGCTGCTGGCAGCACATCCTGACACGCTCACAGGTACCAGCTCTGAAATATGGAGAAATGGCTTCATTTGCTGCAGCAGCTCAGGGTTTATTGATTGATTGATTGATTGCTGTGCTGCTGGTGATCATTGCCCATCCTCTTCCAGAGGGGATTTGCAATAAACCTGGGAAGCAATAACAGTGATATCCCTGCTCCAAACTGCTCTGCCGGGAGTCAATAGGGGATGGAAGGTCCCAGCTCACTGCAGGGCGCTGTGCTCCATCTGCTCCCGTCAGCCCTGCCCAGGCACTGCCATCCATCTGCCCGGGCACAGTAACGAGGGAGATCATTCCTGGAGCCCCTGGAAGACATTTCTGCACTAGAGCAGTTGCTGTCACGTCACCAATTAACTCCTGCTGGCAGGCTCAGAACGGGAGAGAAATGACCCAGCCCCGAAATGAGGTGTGTGCTCAGCACTGTGTGACCCCAGCCACACTCAGCTCTGCCCTCAGGGACTGTACCCACCGTGAATCCAAAAGGAAATGTTTCCTCCCCAGCAAAATGCAGAACTGCTGCTCTTCCAGCAATATTTCCACGAGTTCTGTGCTAATTAGGAGTTCCTAATCTTTAGATTTCTCACTGCTGTAATGCTTGGCTTTGATAACCTTTGGCTTTGGATAACACAGCTTCAAATTGTTCTGTGCAGGAGAACTCTGTGTTATCCATCAGCAAATCAGAGTTCTTGCAGCACTTTATTTTTTTTTAATTTTCAGGCTCACAAGAAAAATGGCTTTTTAATTTTTTTTTAAGCTATAGCTCCCAGTTTCAGACAAGGTCTGTCATCCCAACAAACCCCTGGGTTTGAATTTCCTTGGTGCCTCATGTTCCCCCTCCCTGCTGCTCCTGCAGCTGGACCCTGGGATTGTCCTCAGCTCTGCTGGGCAGCCAGGCTGGGATAAAACCCGGCCCCTCTGCTGCTCCTCCTCTCCTGGGGAGCTGCCCCTGCCTCCCAGGTGGGGACTGGAGCTCGAGGTGGCACCTGCAGCCCTGCCTGGGGTCACCCCCAGCCCTGGGGGAGCTCAGCCTGAGCGTGGAGGAGCCAGGTAGGGGCTGCTGGGGGGACCCTCGTGGGTTTGGGGTTTGGTGGCTGTGGGTGCTGGCACCCAAACCCCTGGGATGGGCCTGGTGGGTGCTGGGGGCTGTGGAGGGCTCTGTACCCTGAGCAGGCACTGGCCAGGGCATGGATGTGGTGAGGCAGTGGCACAGAGTGTCCCAGCTGTGGTTTCATGGATCCTGCACCTTTTCCAGGGCATGGATGTGGTGAGGCAGTGGCACAGAGTGTCCCAACCCTGGTTTCCTGGATCCTGCACCTTTTCCAGGGCATGGATGTGGTGAGGCAGTGTCCCAGCCCTGGTTTCTCCCTGGATCCTGCCCCTTTTCCAGCAGGCTCATGGGGCAGTGATACCTTCACACCTGCAGGAGCCAGAGCAGTCAGAATGAACTCCCTGAATTAACTGCAGCACTTCCCTGGAGGGT
The DNA here is from genome assembly GCA_021534815.1 of Acrocephalus arundinaceus. Taxonomy (NCBI): domain Eukaryota; kingdom Metazoa; phylum Chordata; class Aves; order Passeriformes; family Sylviidae; genus Acrocephalus; species Acrocephalus arundinaceus. The sequence goes on from JAJEOU010002284.1 coordinate 19,607,283, forward strand.
TTTTGGGTAGCTTGGGGTTTTTGTAACACCCAGAGGGACGAGGAAGGCAAATCTTTCTACAGGTTAAACTCTGTAAGAAGGAATTAATCATTTGGAAGTTTAATCTTTGCTTCCACCTCGGAAGTGAGAGGACAAATGCAAGTTGCTGTGTGATGTGAATGAAGACCTTGGCAAGCAGCAAATTTTTTTCCTGCTGTTATGCTGGCCTGTAGAAGAGCATCAGAAAAAGATCAAGAATTGGGAAAGAGTCACGGATATCAGAGTTCTCATTCCCAGTGCTCAAAAGGCCCAGGGAGAAGTAATTGGAAAATACTTAAGATCATATTGTTTAAGGCAGCCACATTTTGCTTTAAAATTGTAGTGCAATAATCTTCTTTACTGATGGGAAGGAGCTTGGTGAATTTTAAAAATCCTGATAAAGAGCAGCTGGGCAGGGCTCTGTTTTCTGTGGAAATGGTGATGTGGCTGATGTGTGTAACGCAGCCTGGAATATCCCAGGGTGCTGCTGCAGCAGGGAAATGCTGCAGGTGAGTAGGGGTTGCAGGAGCTGCAAGGAACCCTGGCTGTCCCTGCAGGGAAAAGGGGGGACAGAGACCCAGCAAACCCCACGGGTGCAGTGTGTGAGCAAAGCCAGCCCACAGTGCCCCTGTGTGACTGAGGGAGGGCAGGGATGGATCCTGCTGGCTCTGGTGCTGTGGCCATGCCCAGCAAACCCCAGGGGTGCAGTGTGGAGCAAAGCCAGCCCGCAGTGCCTGTGTGCTGAGGGAGGGCAGGGATGGATCCAGCCCCGGGTGCGTGTGTGAGCAAAGCCAGCCCGCAGTGCCCCTGTGTGCTGAGGAGGGCAGGATGGATCCTGGGTCTCTGCTGGTCTGGGTGCTGTGCAGTGACCCAGCAAACCCCAGGGGTGCAGTGTGAGAGCAAAGCCAGCCCGCAGTGCCTCTGTGACTGAGGGAGGGCAGGGATGGATCCTGGGGTCTCTGCTGGCTCTGGCTGCTGTGGCAATGCCCAGCAAACCCCAGGGGTGCAGTGTGAGAGCAAAGCCAGCCCGCAGTGCCTGTGTGCTGGGGGCAGGTGGTCCAGAAACCCAGGGTGCAGTGTGAGCAAAGCCAGCCCGCAGTGCCTTGTGTGCTGAGGGAGGCAGGGATGGATCCTGGGGTCTCTGCTGGCTGTGGCTGCTGTGGCAATGCCCAGCAAACCCCAGGGGTGCAGTGTGAGAGCAAAGCCAGCCCACAGTGCCCTGTGTGACTGAGGGAGGGCAGGGATGGATCCTGGGATCTCTGCTGGCTCTGGCTGCTGTGGCAGTGCCCAGCCGGAATTCTCTGTGGGTGCTGCTCAGAGGGCTCCGGTGCTGGTGCTCCCTGTGTGGGGAAGGTTTGGGGTGTCCCAAGGATCCTCCTGCCCTGTTCAGCCCCGCCCCAGAGTTCTGAGGCACTGGTGCTCTCCTGGGGCTCCCGGGATGGGATCCCAGCCTGCAGCTCCCAGGGGAGCAGCGCTGAGCCCAGATCCCTGCACTCTCTCCAGGGCACTGCTGCCTCTCCCATCTCCCGAGCTCCTTTCCAGCTTTGTTTCTCTCATCCATGATGCCACCTGCATATTTTATGGTGCTTCCTTGCGAGGGCCTTAAATAATTCCTTACTCTTGCATTTCCGTGGCGTTTTTGCTAAGTTAGCCTTTCCTCGTGTTGTGTGGTTGGTGCCACAAGATCTTTCATGGAAGGCAACAGAAAATGTCATATTTTTGTTGGCATGTTATTTGATCTCAGACTCCCAGGAGATTTAAAGGAATGGAAGGGGATAATTCTGTACCAGGAGTGTGTGGGCTGAGCACAGAAAGGTCGTGATTTACACGAGGTTTCATGAGAAAGGGAGGGCAAAGCTGCTCCTGCACTAGACTGTGACGTCGCTGTGGAGCTTGAGGGGCTTGGTGGTGCTCCTCACAGATATTTTGTGCTCTGATGTGAATTCCTGAAGCTTGTGGTGCTCCTCACAGATATTTTGTGCTCTGATGTGAATTCCTGAAGCTTGTGGTGCTCCTCACAGATATTTTGTGCTCTGATGTGAATTCCTGAAGCTTGTGGTGCTCCTCACAGATATTTTGTGCTCTGATGTGAACTCCTGAAGTTTGTGGTGCTCCTCACAGATATTTTGTGCTCTGATGTGAACTCCTGAAGCTTGTGGTGCTCCTCACAGATATTTTGTGCTCCGATGTGAACTCCTGAAGTACCGAAGCAAACTGATTCGTTATCAAATTTGATGAATGACGAGACTGCTTACACATGGCTTTTAAATGCTTGTGTCAGGTGCCTTGGCAAGGAGCACACGTTTGTGGATGTTTCCACGAGCAGCATGTGAATGTCAGAGCAGAGATTGCTTCATTTTCAGGGCTCTGTCTGTAGTCTGTTCACTGCTTCGTTCCCACTGCTCGGTCATTAGTGAAGCGACACCCGAGGGGGAAGAGAGAAATCAAATGACAGTGTAGGTGATGTCTGACATTAGCCAAATGTCAGCCTTTCTGATGGAGGCATCAAAATTAATCTGAAAATGTTACACCATTTTAGTCATTTTCCTAAGAGATTGGAAATATGAGAGGCAGGCTGATGACATTTTGATTATAGTCTCAAATTGCAGAGACCTCGCAGAACACACCTTCCCCTCTCCTCTCACGTAATTAAAACCTGCTGTCACCTTGATCTGGATTATATTTTTCCGTGTCCTGGCAGGTCTCTCGAGTTCTGTGTGCTATTGATCCTTGTTGTTTGAGCAAATTCAACATGTCAATATTGCTCAGATGAGCAAATGGCTCTTGTGTTTTGTATTTAAGGGTAAAGAGGGAGGAAAAACACACGGCAGAAGCAGCACAGGAAGAGAATCAAGTGACAGGTGCACAAATTGGTGCAAGAAAAAGAATTCAAGTCATGGCTCCTGCAAAGCTTTAAGCCCTGGGGTTCATTCCATGCAGGCTGATTGCAGAGGGGACCCCTGAAGCTCTCCCTAGGAGCAGGTGTGCTGTTTGTAGGGGCAGCACAGCCTGAGAGGGGAAGTTTATTCCCAGTTCAAACCATTTTGGGGCATGTCTGGTTCTGCACCTTCATCAGCAGTGAAGCCTCCTCCCTGTTTTCCTGAGCGTGTTCCAGTGCATTTCTGTGGGGACACAATGCTGGGCTGTGGGGTGGCATTTCTGTGGGGACAGAATGCTGGGATGTGGGGTGACATTTCTGTGGGGACAATGCTGGGCTCTGGGGTGACATTTCTGTGGGGACAGAACGCTGAGCTCTGGGGTGGCATTTCTGTGGGGACACAATGCTGGGATGTGGGGTGGCATTTCTGTGGGGACACAATGCTGAGCTCTGGGGTGACATTTCTGTGGGGACAATGCTGGGATGTGGGGTGCATTTCTGTGGGGACACAATGCTGGGCTGTGGGGTGCATTTCTGTGGGGACACAATGCTGGGATGTGGGGTGACATTTCTGTGGGGACAATGCTGGGCCTGGCAGCTCCTCAGTGCCACCACCTCCTGAGACCCTCTGGGGCCTGACATCATCAGCAGTTCTGGAGCTGCGTTTTGGTTTTGCTTTAAATGATTGACAGGGCAGGAAATCCAAGTGTGTGTGATGTAGGAGTGTTTTTAAAATTGATTATTGGCTGCAAATCTGATTTTTGGCAGTAAATTCTGCCACAAAGGGAAGCGAGGGAGGCTGTCCCGGGAGGTTTTTCTGGGCTGCCTCATCCCAAAGACTTGCACTGGGTTCCTGTCAATAGCTGTTACTTGCTGGTGTTTCTCCTGACAAATGCCTTCTGAAAAGCAAGTGGTCTTTAATTCAGCTGTGCCCAAATTTGCATTCCCTTAATGCAAAACAGATGCTCCGATATCACCAGTGGCTCGGAGATAAGCTCAGTCCAGAGTTTTCTCAAGGAAATGAAAATGTTATGGAAGACAAATGCCCAGACAGGAAAAATCCCACAACAGCCCTAAAGCAATCAGGGAAAAAATTATGTGGATATTTGGACTTTACATTTTAATGAGACTCTTTGGAACCCTTAAATCCATTTGCTTTTCCTTTTCTGGGCTTATGGAAGGGACAAGACAATGACTGTAAAAAGAAAACTTGGCATTAATATCAGTGAAGAAAAGGGTTATGTTCAGTATTAAATTCCTTTGCAGATACCTTCAGCATATAGTGAATAAGTAGAAATAGATTTAAGAAACACTGTAAAATTAAACTTTATAAGATTACTTTTTTATGGAATATGCAGTAGCTGCCACATAGAATAAATGTATGTTTTTCATTATATTTTTATTATGCATTTAAAGCACATTAAGGAGCAAACAACCATCAAAGAAAAAGAAACTTATTAGATTTAGCAAGTAATCATATCAGTTTTATGTATGGTTATATTTTGTGAAAGAAGGGAAGATGCATGTCAGGTGTCCTTCCAGGCTATTCAGCGGGCCGTTTTTCTTTGGGAGAACAATATTAATGCCTGTTTGGCTCTGTTCCTGCTCCATTGCGTGAGCATTCTGTCTTTTTTATTACAGCTCCTTATAAGTGTGCCATTACAGCTGGAGCAACCAGGAGAGCATCTGGAGAAATGGATTGCTTTGATTTTGGTCTCTAAATGGGCCTTGGTTTGTGTGTGAGCTTCTGAACTGTTTAAACATTTAGGGAAGCGTTTGTGGGGGTGTGAGTGCTGTTGAGGAGCTGCTGTTGTTCTCCAGAACCCAAAGCTGTGCTGTGATGGATCCACTGATAAACACTGTCCTGGAATGTTTGGTGATCTAAACTGGTTCTGTCTTTCGGTTTCTCTTTGGTGGGTAATGTCACTTGTCACCCGTTCCTCCTCAGGGTTAGGTGTGCTGAGCTCTTGGTCACTCCCACACCAATCTCTGATCCCTCTGCTCGCTGTCCCCCAGGTGAGCAGCCCCAGGACAGCCCCTGTCCCTTGCCTGGGATTCCCGGGGTTTTGGGAGCCCAGGAGTTCTCCAGGCTGTGTGTGCTGAGCAGCCCCAGGACACTCCTGTTCCTTTCCCAGGGTTTCCAGGGCTTTGGGAGCCCAGGGTGTTCTCCAGGCTGTGTTTGCTGAGCAGCCCCAGGACAGCCCCATGCCTTGTCTGGGGATTCCAGGGCTTTGGGAGCCCAGATGTTCTCCCGGTGGTGTTTGCTGAGCAGCCCCAGGACATTCCTGTGCCTTGCCTGGGGGTTCTGGGGTTTTGGGAGCCCAGGAGTTCTCCAGGCTGTGTGTGCTGAGCAGCCCCAGGACACTCCTGTGCCTTGCCTGGGGCTTTGGGAGCCCAGAATGTTCTCCAGGCTGTGTTTGCTGACCACCCCAGCTCCCTCAGCCTGTCCTGGAGCTCCAGAGCCCTCAGCAGCCTCACAAACCATCCTGGGCAGTTCCCTGGACAAACCTGGCTCCAGGTGTCCCAGCAGGGCTGCCAGACCCGGCTGTTCTGGGTGGGGCCGGCTCCCTGTGCCCAGCCAGCCTGGCCAGGGGTGGCTGTCCTGCTCTGGGGACAGCAGGGCCACCTGCTGAGTGGGCTGTGCTGGCTGTCCCAGTGTTACAGTGATTGGGGGCGAGGAAAAGCACACACACAGTTCTTTGTGATCAGAAGGTTTTTACTTTTTGAATCTTTGTGCTTTTATAAGATGCTCCACAAAGGGGCTGCCATTGGTCAGAGAAGGACGGCGTCTCTTCTCCTTCAGCAAACAACAGGTGACAGATTGTTTGGGGAAACTGGCGTGACAAGGGCAAAGTTCTCTTTAGTGTTTACAAAACAACAAAGTTCTCTTTAGTGTTTACAAAACAACAAAGACATTGCCGTGAGAATGGGAATCTATTCCATGGGAAAGAGCCAGCAGTAGCCAGCAGTAAAATCCAAACCCCAAAAATACACAAGGCGACATCCCAGCTCCCAGCAGGGCTCTCTGGGCAGCTCGGGCCTGGCATTGGTGTGAGTTTGTGCCAGTGCCAGAAGGAATCCGGGGTTTTGTGGCTCGGATGAAATCCCCCGGCTGGCCCCGGTAATGCCGGCGCAGTGAAGTTAATGTGGGTAATGAATGGGCACTTGAACAGAGCTGCTGAGAGCCAAAAGGGCACTGCCTGTGCTCATGCTGAATCACCACAGTAAATTTAGCAATGAGACTTGACATTCTCTGCCTAATAAGAGCAATTTTTATGCTCAAATTGTGACTCTCTTTATATAAAAGGAAAATAACATTAAGCGGTGCTGTATAGATTTAGCAGTGTCACAGTTTCTATAAATGTCAAAGTACTTATTCATTTAGTTGACAAATGTCACTTCAGAAGCAAATTATTTTTCTTAGTGGCAAACTGATTTATGTGTGGAACACAGTCCATTTTTTGAAAAAGTTGATTTCTTTTCAAGAACTACTAATTAATTTAAGATTCATTTCAATGGGCATTTTGAAGATTTCATGTTTTCATAACACTTATTAGAGCAACATCTCTGCATTATTTTTTTGTGGAAGGTCCTTATACACAACTTTTTGGTTGTGTGTTACACGTAGGTTTATTAATCCCTCCATCACTGCAGGAAAATTGAGTGTTCAGCAATAGTGATGGGGGGCCTGGAGGAGATGGAGCTCTGGTGCTCCAGGCAAGGATGCAGCTGCAAATTGCATTTTGAGCCAGGATGAGGTGAAGGATGGGCACCCTGATTGGCTGCTGAGAGTTTTGTTCAGAGCTCTGTGCTGGGTTCCCCTGTACAAACCAGGTCAGGTTTTTATTGCTCTGATGCAGAAATCCCCATGCATCTCAACTCTGCATTGAACCCCAAGGTTCCACAGCTTTTATGGCCCTGCACGCTTCGTGTGGCATTTAATGCGCTGGGAGCCCAAATTCATTAGCAGGAAACATCTGCAGCACTGGAGCAGTACGTCATGAACGCCTTCAAAATTTGAAGGATGGCTCTAAAAGCTGTAAGGAAAAAAAAGAGTAAAAAATGTTAATGGGTGCAGAACTTCTTCCTGAAGCACCAGTAAGGGGTTTTGGATTTTGTATTTGCTTGGAAAAATATCATCCAAGAGCTGCTTCTCCAGCAGGGGAAGGAACGGGTGCTCACTGCAGCCACCTTGGGAATTTCAGAATCTTTTTGCTGGAGATTCAGCTGAATTTTCTCCTGACACAGGTGAGCCTGGTTTGAGGCAGCGATGTTTCAAATGGTTCTGGACTAATGAAAAATTGGAAATGCTTTTCTCTGGATTCTCTGTGGTTCATGTAGAATAACAAAGGCTTGTGTTTTATTTCCAAGTCAATGTGACCCTCCCACAGACACTGTTTATTTAAGCATGATTTCACCCTAAACACAGCCATTCTTTGGGAGGTCTCAGCCATCAATAGAGGCAGAAAACGTGATCCAGGTTTATATAAATAATAGCTGGGGTTTATTTTGTGTCCCAGAGGGGAGATACTGCAGGTGTGTGCCTTTGTGGAAATACTAAAAGATTTAGTGAGTAATGGCTTTAAAATTTAATCTGTGCAGTCTGCTTCCTGCAAAGAAACTTCCTGCTGCTGTGGCAAGGCTCCTGCTTGCTGTCCCTCCCAGGGAGGAGCTTGGGACGTTCTGACACACTGGAGGTGACAGTGGCACCTGGCCGTGGCAGTGACTGCCTGCCCAGAGTGTGCAGCTTTTCCTCTTTCCTTTGGGTTGGGATCCCTGTCATTATTTTCCCATACTCAGCATCTGTATTTTTAAATATAATTTTCTTTAATAATTTAAATTAATGTTCAGGCAATTACCAGGCTCTTCATGTACTTAGGGTACATATGTAATTGCATCATTTGGACAGTTAATTGCACTGTTTAATGATGTTACATCAATTTCCTTATTAAGCGTAATGAATCAAATGCAACTGCCACGCACATGGGGTTTTGGAGGAGCAGTTTCTCGGATGGAGGCTTGCACAGCAGGAAAAACCTGACAGAAAATGCTTCAGCTGTGCTGCAGGGTGCTTCCACACCAGCTCTGATCAAAGATGCAAACTGAGTTTTGAAAGAGAAAAGGAAAAGTCTTCAATTCCAGGCTTTGGGGTTCAGCATCCATGTAAAACCTTATTTATTTACATTTAGACCAAATAGATGAGCTGTACAAAAAAAGGGGGTGGCAGTTCCTGCAGGGAAGCTCCTGCCAGCAGCCCCTGCTCCCTGTCCTGGCAGCTGCTGTTGTGGGACATGGCTGTGTCCAGGGAAAGTGGATTTTTGGGGACAGATTCCACCCCAGGGCTGGGGGTGTGAGGTGCCAGAGTCTGAGGGCTCAGCCAGGGCTGCTGTGACTCTTTGGCACAAGGTGTGGCTGGCTTTGGAGGAGAGCTGATGGCTCCGTTCCCCAGGCTGTGCTGGGCAATATTCCAGGAATTTGAGGACCCCCAACATGTGTGAGCAAGGAGAAGAAAGCCAAGAGCTGTGACTGAGACCTGGAGCACTGCACAGAAACCAGGGGAGGCTGTGACTCTGAGGGGAGGGAGATCAGTAATGCTAAAAACAAAGGGAAACTGCGAGGGAGAGGCTGCAGGGGTCAGGCACAGATACTTCAAGGGAAGGAACGTTTCTTTATTATTCCCTTCAGTTTATTAGCAGTAGCATTTCCAAAAGGTTAAGCTGGATTGTGGAAATGAAGAAAAATGGTGTTTGTGGTAGGCTTGAAAAGTGAGCTGCCCTGATGGATTCATGCCCCACTTTCCTGGGTTTGCTGTTTTCACACTGATGATGCATTGTCGTAACACTAACACCAAAATATTCCATGGTTCTGTCATACCTGCTGAGAACTTCTGCTCTTGGAGGGATGCTGGGGTTCGTTGTTCCCCCAAATCCTTCCCAGAATGGGTTTTTGCTCAGTTATGGCAGTTTAGGGGTGCACATACCAGTGTGACACCTGCCTGGGGACATTCAGGGCCCTGCAGGGACAGCCCGGGGTGGATTTGGGGCAGGCACTTTCCCAAGCCTTTGGCTGTGCTCCGGGAGGGGAAGGGCTTTGTCCTGACCCTGGTGGGCAAGGAGCCCTTTTCTCAGCGAGAAAATTTTTTTTTTGTGGTTCTAAATCACTTATTTAAAATCACAGCCTGCTTTGTGTTGGAAGGGACCCTGTAAATCACCCGCTCAGGCTTGCATGGGTGGGAGACATGGATCACATTCATTCTCCTCGGGTTACTATTTTAAACTCCCTTTTCTGAAGCTGAGTCAAAGGTTTCATTTTCAGTCATTCACTCATCCCCACGAAGCCGGGGGTGTTGTTTGGAGCTCGCAGCTCCCGGCAGGGAGTGCCCGGCTGCACGCAGACAGGGTGGGAGCAGAGCTCTGCTCCGCAGCTCCGAGCGTGGGGCAGTGGGAGGAATGCAGCACGTCAGCAGCATGAATAATGCACAGCACAATGATCTCAGTGTCCCCGGAACCCCAAAGGAGCCGTGTGAGCCCGAAAACAACCCTGGGGGTGAGTGCAGCCCCAGGCTGTGCTGAGCCGTGCCCTGCCTGCTCTGCGGTGACACCCCCAGCACGGGGATGCTTTAAAGGTTGGGATTTCTCTGGTTTTACCTCGACAGAGCACGTTTGAGAGAGTTATCACTGTGTGAGTGCTGGGAAAGGGTCTGCCCTTCAAAAATCACTGGGGTATGGCTCCCGGTGTGAAGGGGGTATAAAATGTGTTGTGTGATGGAGCTGATCCTGTGAGCTGTGCTGAGCTTTTGTTCCAGACCTGCTGTGGGATTAAACCAGCCCCTTCTCTGGGTTTGGGGTGGAAAAGCTGGAAATTGTTCATCTAAAGATGGAATCTGCAGACACCCCCCATGCAGCTGGGTCCCTGTGCACAGAATATTGAAGGATTTTGGTGCTGGTTTATGGTGTGTATTGAGGGCTACAAAGCAGAAGGAAAAGGGAGCGTTTTGTGTTGCTTTCAGAAGCCAAAACATGAATGAATTTTCTTCTACCTTAGGATCAGCAGTTGCCAGAGACTTCCATGCAATATCATAGACACAAACAGATTTGACAGGGTTTTCTTTCCCCTGTGGAATTTCTAGTAAATAGAGATAAATTATCTCATCTGTTTTCTGTTTATTAGCTGGGACTGTATCAAATTAAGTGCCTCCAGTGTTGCTGTGAGATGGAGAAATAATCACTGCCCTCTATTTAATCATTTCTCTGCCAACATGAGCTCACGGGCAGTGGGACTGGAGGAATTTGCTGGCCCTGTTTGGCCACGTGCGTGTGCACGTGCAGGGGTGCTGCTCACAGGGAAATCCCTGCCAGGAGCTCTTTGATTCTCCTGCTGCTTTTATTCCTCCTCCTGGCACTTCTTGTCTCCCACCTACAGCTTTGATACCCCCTCATTGTGGCCAGACAAATTTGCTACAGCACAACCATTTATGAGCAGCTGAATGTTTTCTGTGCAGAGAACCTTTTTGTGAAACAAAAGATGGATTTTTTTGTGTCAGTGAAGCTTTGGGGCACAGGTTGGAGTGCAGCTCAGGAGGCTGACTGGGCCCCACTCGGGCAGGAAAAGCCAATTTAAGGTTGCACCATTGGCTTGGGGTCACATCCCCTGGAGCTTTGAGGGTCTCCAGAGCTGGAGATCACAGGGCTCAGGAAACCCTGGTGTGAAACAGCATTTCTTGTTAGAAGTGTCATCTAGGGAAGGAAAAAGCTCCCCAGGACAGGTCAGCAATGCTCTGCAGTCTCGTGTATTTTCTTCAGGTAAAACAGCCTCCCCCTGCTGCTGTGGCTGAGTCTGAGAGCTGAACAATTTTGAATAACCTATTTCAGAAAACAGGTGGTGGTACTTGGAGGGTCCATGTTCTCAACCTGCTTGTTCATTTTTGTTTTGTCTACAGCCTCTGTTATTCTGGAGTAACTCAGGATTCACAACGTGCTTTGGTTGTGTTAATGTGGTAGATTGATCTGGTTTGAGTGAACTGTAATTAAAACCCCCCAAAACACCTTTATTACCTTCCCCACTCCACCTTTTTGAAGGCTACATTACAATTTAAAAATGGCATTTCATAGCCTTTCCTCTCCTGACCAGCCTTTGCCTGGGAGGGTGCTGGGGCACGTTTTTATTGCCCACAAAGCTGTGTTTTGTCAGACTTTAATGACATTTCAGCAGCTCCCAGGGCAGGGCAGCAGTCCCAGGTACTCAGGCACATCCGTGGGTGACAACAATCCTTCACACACAGGAGTGCTGTTCCTGAAGGAGATGGAGAGCGGGGATCTCTGCTCCCATCACCTCACACTCCTGGAGCACAAAGCACTTGTGAGAGCTGCAATTCTGAGAGGTTAAAAGTGGCACAGAGCCTTATTCCAGGCAGAGCTCTGTGCCTCTGAACAGCCTCGTGGTGGTGGCAGCAGTGGCAGCCTCAGCCACGTGAGCCCCATCCCTGCCTGCCCTGGTGTTCCCTGCCAGCCTCCCCGAGTCAGCCAGGGCTGAGCGGTGCAAATCCCACCCTGGTGAGGGTTTGTGGTGCCCCTGGATAACGGGGCTGTTCCAGCCCACAGGGCTCTGCCTGTGCCCTTCCCTCTCCTGACTTTTTGGAGTTCCCTCAGAGGTGCAGGCCGGGCTTCAGGCACTGCTGACCTCTCTGGGAGGAGCTTCTGTGTGGTGGGGTTTTCCTTTTCTTTTTGTTTGGTTTATTTAGAATCTCAGAGTGCTTTGGGTTGGAAAGGACCTTAAATCCCACCCAGTGCCACCCTGCCATGGCAGGGACACCTCCTACTGTCCCAGGGTGCTCCAACCTGGCCTTGGGCACTGCCAGGGATCCAGGGGCAGCCACAGCTGCTCTGGGCACCTGTGCCACCCTGCCCACCCTCCAGGGAACAATTCCTGCCCAATTTCTGTTTGGTGATTTGTTTTTCCTCCCCTAATCACTTTGTTCTTTCCTGTGGGCCAGCCTGGTCACACCAAACAGAATATCCTGGCAGCCTGATCATGCTCACTGTGCTAATTACACTCCTTGCTGGAACATCTCTCCCCACCTTCCACAGCCATGTGTGTTCAGCAGCTCAGGCAGAGCAGGGTTTGAGTCACAAATGGAATTTTTGCAGTGTGGGACTCTGGCAGTGAACCTGTTGGGTGTGACAGTGACGATAATGAGAGTTTGCTGCTCAGTGCCTCCTGGAAACAACAGAAACCAAATTCTTTGTGGAATCGGGGTCTGAATTAAACCTGATGGTTTAGGGGGAGGCGCCATTCAGGAAGGTGGATCACTGCAAAGGTTGGCTGTATTTTCATAATTTCTGGGGTTTTCTGTGATTCACTGAGGAGCTCCAGGAAGAAATGAGTTTAAATGAGGCCGAGGCTGTGGTGTGGGAGCACACACTGTTACACTCATTAATCCCCAGGGTTCCTGCTGCCTTGAGAGGCTCAGGGAGTTGATATTGCCAGTAAAACATTCCACAGCCTGGTCCTGTACAGTTTACAGCTGCTATTAAACACTGCACGCAGCATTTAAATCAGCTCCTCATTGTTTCCCGTGTTTGGGTGCAGATTTGTGGGCAATAGGGGTGGCAATTAAATATTTGTTCTGTGCCCTGGGAGGAGAACAGAACAAAAGCATCTGTTGCAAGAGGGAGGTTTACATCAGCTGATAACAAAAACTGTGAGTGGGAGCAGAGTTGCACACTGCAATAAATAGTCACTGAATTTTGTGGGATCCCCATGCCTCCCTCTCCGTGGGTTTTCTGGGGGAGAGAACATATTGTGCTGGCACACCTTTATTGCTGATTCTGCTTGTGTCAGTGGGATGGACTGGGGAAATATTTGAAATTTTTGTTATCCTAGGACAATTTTGTGAACATAAAAAACATTTTTATATGCAGAAATTCTTGTAGGCAGCGACTTAATGTTTGGGGGTTAATCCTGATCACAGTTAATAAGTATCCAGAGTTATTCCTGTACATGTGCTCTGTTTAAATAAAATGTTCTGGTGGTGCTGACTTGTTTTAACTGAATCCATTCGATATTTGCGTTGTTACTGATATTGGATTTTTTTGTCTGTATGTTTTGTCAGCCACTGAAATGTGATTTAGAAATCCAATAACACTAATGTGCTGCAGAAATACGGCTTTATTCAGTGACCAGGAGTAACCCACCACAAGTATTGCTTTGGTTTTAAAGCTGACCTTTTCTGTTACTTAGAAAATCCACAATTGCAAAAGGAAATGGACCTTTTGTGGATGGGATCTATTCCTTCAGGCTAGAAAAGGCTGGGGGACTGGGCTGCTTTCCCTGTGCTAATCCAACAAGAATAAGGACATTTGTGATTAATAACTTATGGCAGTGTCAGCGTGGGTCAGAATTCCACAGAATCATGGAAAGGTTTTGGTTGGAAGAGACTCCAGAGCCCAGCAGAGCCACTGGGCAGGGACACGTTCCACCATCCAAGCCCCATCCATCCTGGCCCTGGGCACTTCCAGGGACACTTTGCCCCATCCCAGGGCATTCCAAGCCCCATCCATCCTGGCCCTGGGCACTTCCAGGGACACTTTGCCCCTCCCAGGGCATTCCAAGCCCCATCCATCCTGGCCCTGGGCACTTCCAGGGACACCTGGGGCAGTTTTCTCCCAGCCACTTTTCCACAACTTTCCCAGCAATTGACATCAACGCTGGCCCTTGAGACCACGGGGTTTTCGTGCCAGTGCTTCCATTTTGGACTGGTTATTCTGGGATTCAGTGCACAGGGTTTTGCTGTTGTATAAAATTGTAAATGCTTCTCGTGGAATTTGTGAGGAAAAAATATGAATCCCTCTCTGGAGTTTTATAAGAAGAGATGTGCCTCTATTCTCTGTTCTGAAAAAGGCCTTTCAAATCAGGTATGGCTTTATAACCACTGGGCAACTTCTTAAAATCATCCTATAAAGTTTAATAAAAACCCAACATGTCAAGGAAATTATGCAAAAGGATGCAAAGTACTCTGAAAGAGAGCTTCCCTTTTTCTGCTAAATCCAGTATTGAGAACTTCCAAGTCCTATATAAAAATGTGCTGATGTTCTTTTATAAATATCGTGTACCACTTTATAAATATTTTATGAAAAATATTAACACTTTGCTTCAGAGGAAAGCTTTGGAGGCTTTTAGGCACATCAGAATTGCTTTTTCCAGTCCTCCTACACTGCATCAATTTGTCCTTATGCAGAGTGCTCCTGAGGAAACAGAGGCAGATTCTTAAAATCTCTCAATGAAATCAGCTGGAGCTGAGGGCAGCATCACAGAATTGTTAAGGTTGGAAAGGACCTTTAAGGTGCCCAGGCCCAACCACCAACCCAGCACCACTGAGCTGTCCCCAGTGCCACAGCCACAGGTTTTTAATGCTCCCCTGTGCCCTGAGCCTCCCCAGTGCTGCCATCAGAAGCTGAACCCACAAAGAACAACTCTGAATCTCTTTTTTCTCATCTGGAGGGCCTGTGAGCACTGCTGGTGTGTGAAATGTCCCCAGTTAATTGCTGCAGCACTGTGACCTCGGGGGATGAGCTGCTCTGGCAGGTGCTGTGATCTCTGTTTATTGCAGTGTTTGGGATACAAATATGCTGTGTTTGGGATACACTGGGCCCTGTCTGATTGCTGGCTGTTGATGGGGAGGTAAAAGCTCTGTGGCCTCTGAAGTGGCTGGGCTGGTTGGCTTCAGGCACTGAACAGTCAGGCAGTGATGAGCAATAAAGGCTGAGAAGTTCACACTGCTCTGCAAAGCCCTGGAGCATCAATGGCAGCCAGACCTTGTGCAGCTGAGTGTCCTTGGTGCTGGTGAGGGCCACCACCAGGTAGGAGAACATTGACTGGGCTGAGTCACTGAGTGTGCCCCAGACATGAGTGGCTGTGGGCTGGTGGCATTTCTCTCCATGATCCCAGCAGCCACTTCAGCAGCTGAGTTTTGCTCTCCCCTCCATCGGTGTGAGGCTGTCAGGGGTGTCAGGAGCAGAACCACCACGAGCCAGGGCTGGGCACCTTCCATGGGGCTGGGATTTGGGGGCGTTGGCACACCCTGTATTCCTGCCTCCCTCCTCATTCTCCCCAGAGCTGTGCTTCATGACTCTTCTCCTTTGGAAAAGAACCTTGTATTTTAAAGTCTAAATTTACAATTCAGTGTTGTAGTTGGAGCAACCACAAACTCTTCTGGGGAAGGGGTAGTGGCTCCATGCTCCTGCCTGAAATGTCTGCATGCATGATGCATAAAGGCCATCACTGCACTCGGGTCTCTCAGAGATTTCTCTCTGCAGAAGAAACTTCCAGGCTGTTTTCCCTGGCCATGCCTGCACTTCCCAGGTCACATCCTCTGCTGACAAAGTCATTAACACAGGAGGAGGAAATCCTCAGGAGAGGGGAGTTATGTAACTGAGTCTCTGTAATGAAATGGAGCTGTGACACCGACAGTCAGAGTGCCTGGAGCACAGGCTGGGCTGAACTGGGCAAGGCAGGCAGGGCTCAGGGCGTGGCTGGAGCTCCCCTGCAGCTCGGGGTGAAATGGGGCTCAAGCCAGAAAGAGCCAGTGATTTTTACCCCAGCATTATTTCACGGATCTTTGGATATAAATGCTTTATCCAATTCTCATTGTCATCGGGAGAAGCTTTTCCATGCTGTTCACGTGTCTTCCAATGAAACTCGTGGTGCTCAGAGCCACGGGCAGCTCCACATTGCCCACCCTGGTGTCAGCCACTGGCAGTGGAGCACAAAAGTCACCCGGGCAGTTCCTCCTTCAGCCACAGCTCAGGTAAAGCTGGGCATGAGGGCCGTGTCCATGCTGGTCCCATTAACGAGCACATCAGCCCCTGGACAGCTCCAGCCCAGCCCTGAGCTCCCCTCAGCCCGGCTGTCACTCCCTGCCCTGCCCCTTGTGCTCACAGCCTCAGCAGATGGCCCCGGGGACGTTTGGAGATCTTTATCCTCAAAATCTTTATGAGATTGTGAGAGGCAGAGGGGAGCTGGTGTGCTGGACAGAGGCAGAACACAAAGAGTATTTGGGAAGGCATCAGGGAAACAGGCTGGGATTATTTGGGGTTTCTGTGTTTGGGTTTTCTGCTCTCCCAGGAGCTCCTGCTGTAGGATTGTTTGCAGGGGGAGAGGCACAAGGAGCCCAACGCCCCTGAGCACTGAGAGCTGTGGCTGCTCACAGCTGCCATGGAGCTGCAGAGAATTCCCTGTCCTTGCCACGCTCAGCTGCAGTGTGTGACAGGCACAGCGCCGTGGGGACAGGTTGGGACAGGTTGGGGACAGGTTGGGGACAGTTGGGGCCAGGCTGAGCCCTGCAGCAGCAGCACCTTCAGGAAATTGGCGGTGTGCTGATGCTCCAGCTCCCCCAGCAGCATCACACAGTCCAGGTAACGCAAACCCCAACTAAAGGTGTCCCTGGGGTGTGAAAAGGGCTCTTTGGAGGAAAAAATGAAAATATTCCCGGGTGCAAACCTCCCAAAGTCCCAAAGCCAACAACAGCAGGTTCTGGCAGCGATGGATGTGCTGCAGATTCCCAGGCCCAGGAGAGCTGATGATCCACAAGGTCAAACACAGCTGGTACATTTTAAACAGAGAGGGAGACACAATGTGAAGACAAACTCAAGCTTTATTTGAATTCAAACACAGAAGGAACCAACAGCTACTGAATTCCAACAGGAATCGAGTGAGTGCAGCCTTTGGAGTCCTTTAAAAGCCATGAATAACTATCCCCAAAGTGTGCTCACACAGAGTAACCTGCTTCAGTAAATCCCTTAAATCAGCAGGCCCAGGTTGGTGGCAGAACCCTTCAGAACACAGCCAGGAGTGCAGCTACAGTGCTGTAATTAGAAGCAGTACAACATTATCACATGGATATTTCCTTTAAGCCTTCCAAGGTGTTTCTGTTCCGTGTTCCTCACAGCTGTACCAGCTCAGGGCATAGGTGCTCTTGTAAGACCCTCATAGAGGTGGATAGGGAAAAGCATAAGAGAAAAAACATTAGAAATTACAAAACAAATACATCTCACAGGTCTCTTTCCCTCAAACTGGGAAGCTCAGTTAATACTTGGGGAATCTTTGGGAAGCAGTGCTCTGGCCCTGTGCCCTCCCTGAGCTGTTCCCATCCGTGTTTGCCAGCACATCCTCCCTGCCCGGGAGCACTGGATCCAACCTGAGCCCAGATGTCAGCACAGACTTTAGGTAACCCTGGGATTTTAGCAGAACTAAGCAAAGTTCAACCCTTTAGGTGATCCCAATAACAACTGGGCTAAGATATATCCTGCTGCTGCTGTGGTCCTCCCTGACTGAATCAAAGTTCAGACTTTGATGCTGCAGCTGTTGCTGGAGTGGTTTGCAGGAACAAGAGTGGAAATCCCTCCCTGGAGAGGCCCCTGGCAAAACCCCCTGAAGCAGAACGAGGCGTCTCAGCATGATAACACAGAGGAAAAGAGTGTGCAGCTCTCCAGGGCAGAGCTGGGACACTCACAGGCTGGGAGATGTAAAAGGACACGAGGAGATTGACTTTTATATCGGCTCAAAGGCAGCAGCAGCAGCACAGGCACGGTCCGGGAATGGCCTCAGGCACATTAGAAACCAGCCAGGGAGGGAGAAGGGCCAGGAAAGCCAAATTCATTCAGTTTGCTGTCTGCAGGGTTACAGCATCGCTGCTTGAGGCCCCCAGAGCAATCTGACCAATTGTGGGGATGATGGGGATGGTGTCACCGGGAGCCATCCGCTGTCAGCCCCAGCTGGCCCTGCTGTCCATCCCCAGCACGGGAAATGCCTCTGGAGCAGAAGGGTCACTCTGGTGTCCATGGGACACTGTGCTGGAGCTGCTGCTGCTGCGTTTGCAGTTGTTTTTCATGGCTGGGATGGTTCAGGCAGGATGGGGGGTTACATCCACCCTCACTGTGCCTCCTGTGAACCAGCAGCAATAAAAGTTGGCATAAACAGAAACTTTGCAGCCCTAAGAAATTTTGCCAGCCTTTTCTTCATTGTTTTTATTTCTGCCTGTTCTGCTCACATAATTCCTATTCTGTCCTGCTTCTCACAATCAAGGCTCCCTTTTTTCCCTTCCCATCCCTTCCTAGAGAACTCCCTCTTATCCTCCATCTCCTTTCATCCACACTGAGACTGGCAGCACAGAGCAATGTGCAAGTTCCCCTCAAAGACTTGAGAGAGTTTTGTGCTTCTGACACAACTTGTGTTCCTCTGCCTTTGTGCTACCCAGAAAAGCTCTTTGCATCCCCTGGCCTGGGAGCTTCAGCTTGCAGCTTCCAGGAAAGCATACAGGCGTTGTCAAACACCTGAGCTTTGAGCACCTCACACCAAGGGGACAAAGAATTTCTATCAACATTTCTGTTTCTGGGCTCTGTGAGCAGGGGTTGGGGGTTTTCCTCTACTGCCACTCATCAGGTTACCAAATCTCTTCAGGTTTGCTCAGATGATGAGGCCTTGTCAAGGCCATGCAGCCTTGTAACACTGATCTGGGATTTCCAGGTGTCCCACAGAGCCCTGGAACAGGATTTGGGATCAGGCTCTGCATCGTCTGAAATCCCAGCCACATTCCCTGTGTGCCAGGCAGATGTCTGGGCAGGTCTGAACTTGGTCTCCACAAGAGGTGAAGAACTATCATAATTCAATTTCCCTTTCTTTTCAAAGGACCGAAAGTAAACAAAGGGCTTAGTTCAACTCTGGGAGGTAAATCAGTCCAGCGGCTTTAGGGGAGAGCAGATCTGGCATTAAAACGGAATTTTTGAAGTGCCCGGACCAGCTGTTATTTTGTTTGGGCTCCAAAAGCTCCTGCAGGGCATTATCTGCCGAGTCCCGGGGGATGCTGTGAGTGAGAGATACGGTACAGGAGCTGACATTGATTACCCTGCTCGCCAGCTGTGCCCTGCCTTGGAGTTCACACATCTGCCGTTAACGTGGCGGCTTTTAAAAGAGGATTTGCATTTAAAAACAAATGGGTTTCACTGCTCCAGTGCTGAGAAACGCCGAGCAATGGCCGGACTGGAAGGGAGGAGCAATAACGGACTGGAAGGGCCTCAGGTGAGTCAGAGCAGCTCGAGGCAGGCTCGGAGCCGCTGCTCCCCTTTCCCCGGCAGTGCTGACTTCCCGACCAAAGCGAGGTCCCAGATCTCTCCAGGAGTGATGAGGTTTTGTTCATGAACGCTGTATTCACCCTGGGTTTCACCACCAGCCCTGCATCCTCACAGGGTTTAACAACGTGTGTCAGCCGGCACTGAAGGCTCTCCTCAGGCCAATCCTCTAAAATATCCTTTACAGCACCCTCGGCTCCGTCAGGGACCGATCGCCTTCCCACAGCCCAGCCGGTGCTCCTGACTCCGGGGATCCCTGCAAATTCGGGCGGGCGGTGGCGCTGGGAAGCGGCTGCGGCCCCGAAGTTTTGTCACCGAATGTTTTGTCACAGTGCCACCTGGCGGGGCCCGGGCACCGCCACTGCCACCCGGGGGTCTGCGGGCCCCGTGTGCCCGGGACAGCGCTGGGGACCGGCACCGCCGCTGCCCGGCGGGCGGGCCGGGGGGCACCGGGGCGGGCTCAGAACACCGGGAATTCCAACCCTGCACTGAAACATCAGCTCCAGAACAGCGGGAATTCCATCCCTGCACCGGGACAACTCCGGAACACCGGGAATTCCATCCCTGCACCGGGACCGGCTCAGAACGCCGGGAATTCCATCCCTGCACCGGGACAGCTCCGGAACACCGGGAATTCCATCCCTGCACCGGGACGGCTCAGAACACCGGGAATTCCAACCCTGCATCGAGACCGGCTCAAACACCGGGAATTCCATCCCTGCATCGGGACCGGCTCCGGAAGACCGGGAATTCCAACCCTGCCTCACGGGCAAGAAGGAGATGGACACATTGGAAGGATTTGGGTTCTGTAGGAACAGAAGAGAATTTTTTTCTATCTTAGCACATGGAAAAATAAACTCATTATTGCAAAGGAAGCACAATGGTATCACGGGGAATATTGGGAAAATATGGCAGAGCAAGTGCAGGAATGAGAAAGAGATAATACACCAGGCATACACAAGTGATAATACAAAAAAAAATACACCGGGCATACACAAGTGATAATACACCAGGCATACAAAAATACAAAACAAGTGATATACACCAGGCATACACAGGAAATACGCACGAGCATTTACACTCAGCGTGGTGCCTCTCTTGTTAAAACCCCACATTTCCCTGTGTGCCAGGCACTGGGCCCAGCCTGCAGCTCTGAGCGACTCTGGAAAACAATCCCGGGCTGGGATTCCAGGCCCCCGAGCGGCACAGGAGGAGCCACCAGCACGGGCGGTGTGTGAACCCCAGCAGATCCCGAGCTCCTCACAGCCACACTGCTGCTGTGCCCTGGGTGGACCCAAGGGAGGAGGACAGCCCCTGTCCCACCCTGGTGTGTCTGTCCCACCTCAGTGTGTCTGTCCCACCCCGGTGTGTCTGTCCCACCTCCGTGTGTCTGTCCCACCTCCGTGTGTCTGTCCCACCCCGCTGTGTCTGTCCCACCCCGGTGTGTCTGTCCCACCCCGGTGTGTCTGTCCCACCTCCGTGTGTCTGTCCCACCTCCGTGTGTCTGTCCCACCCCGGTGTGTCTGTCCCACCTCCGTGTGTCTGTCCCACCCCGGTGTGTCTGTCCCACCCCAGTGTGTCTGTCCCACCCCGGTGTGTCTGTCCCACCTCCGTGTGTCTGTCCCACCCCGGTGTGTCTGTCCCACCCCGGTGTGTCTGTCCCACCCCGGTGTGTCTGTCCCACCTCCGTGTGTCTGTCCCACCTCCGTGTGTCTGTCCCACCCCGGTGTGTCTGTCCCACCTCCGTGTGTCTGTCCCACCTCCGTGTGTCTGTCTCACCTCGGTGTGTCTGTCTGTCCCACCCCGGTGTGTCTGTCCCACCCCACACAGCGTCACTGCTGCTGTGACACCCCCAGCAAACAGCCAAGGCTCACTCACCTGGAGCATCTTCCTGATTTTGTGCACTGGTTTAATTTTCCGTTTCTTTACAGTGGAACTCAAGGCTTCCCTGGAGCTGGGTTTGTGCAGTAGTTGATTGATTGATTGATTGATTGATTGATTGATTTCCTCAGCTGCCTTGGTTGATAGCCTCAGTTTCTTCTGCCACTCAAACTAAAAGGGAAATTCTCATCTCAAACGTAGATTCAGAGACAAGATTTTCTTGCATACCCTCCCTAGGAGCTGCCTGGAGAACCGTGCTTCAGTGCTAAAGATCTGTGGCAAGTCTGCATGTTCCAATGGAGCAATAAAAATATTTACACTCATGCAATTCAGGTAAAAACTCTGCGTATCTGTGTGCAAGAGTGTTTGTGTACTGCAAGGGGAGGTAAGTATGAAAAAACCAAAACCCTAATTGTAGAAAGATTTTGAGATACTTTAGTTTTTAAAATCCTGCATTTTGTGTCTGTGCAAGGAGCAGGGCCGTGCTCTGAGCACCACACGAGGAGGGGAAGCACCTCAGCCTCCAGGCTGTAAATCAGCCCCTAATTGTGGCTAAGGCTGTGGAGGGCGTTTATGTAGAGATTAGTTTAGCTTTAATTCTCTGGGAGTTTTCTCATTGATTTAAAAAGGACTCAGGTCATTGCTCCAGGGTTTCCTCCATGAAACATCAGTGATCACAGCTGGATAAGGAATAAAGAATTAATTTAGATAATGCCTACGAGGAAACACTGAAATGTGAGCGGGGAATAGGAACCAACAGAGTCTGTCCTCAAGGTCCCTGTGATTAGCATTTAACATGTAGTGAGAATAAATAAATACAAAATGTGACATAAACAAGTCCTGCCTGTGGGGGGCTGCAGTCTGACAAGGAGAATAAAAGAGCCAAAATCCTTGTCCAGGTGTGCTGGGGCCGTGGCCTAGAGGCATCCCAGAGCCTGGAGGAGGCAGAGAGCATCCACGGGGGCCTCTGCTCTGTGACAGCAATCCCCAAATCCCAAATCCCGCCTGTGGTGTAGGACAGAGCCCCAGCCAAGCTCCAACAGGCAGGAACAGACTCTCACCTCCCTCCTCACCCCTCCTGTGCCTCACCGTGCTCAGAACCTGCTCAGGGAGAGGCATGGTGCTTGTCCAGAGTTAATTATTCATGGATAAATTCAATAGAGTTTTAATAAAAGATCAGATTAACTCTGCTCAGGTGTTCCAAACACAGATACCATCTCCCCATGAGTCTGCCTGGCTCCTCATCACCTCTGTGGTGTCTGTAGTTATAACTCTGAACAATCCATCCCCCCTTCCCTCCTGCTGCCTGGCCATCCGTGTTTTCAGGCAGTCAGAGCGCGGGACAGCCCAGCTTGGCTCCATCCCTGCTGGTACCCCTGCACCCTTCTCTGAGGGAATGGCTGCTCCAGGCTGCAGCACCACACAGGGGTGCCCTGCAAGAGAAGGAATTCACACCAGGAAAACTCCAGCTGCTGGGGCAGGGGAGAACATGATCCCTGTGAGGGGATGGGATGGGCCAGGGCCTCTCCAGCCAGGAACCTTGAGAGCTGCAGAGGGACTTTCCAAGGACATGGAGTGACAAGACGTGTTGGTGACACGAGCTTTTCCTGTGCTGTGCAGGGTCATTCTGTTCCCCAGGGTACTGCTGGCCACTTCTCTTCCTGGCCTGCAAAATCCCATGTCAGGGATACACAAATGAATGCTACTGATAGAAATCAAGTGACACAGAGATGTAATAACACTGCAATCATGTTATTAATTTGCAGCGAAACGGCAAAAAAGCCACAAATCCCAGAAAGGCTGATGCCACATTACCTTTCCATGTGGCAAATGAAAACCCAGAAGTAAATGTGTTTGCTGTTCAAAGAAAAAAATAAAGGTTTCCAGTGTCAGTATCCCCTCCCTTCATCCCATCCCTTCTTCCTTCCTTCCTTCCTTCCTTCCTTCCTTCCTTCCTTCCTTCCTTCCTTCCTTCCTTCCTTCCTTCCTTCCTTCCTTTACATGTTTCAAGCTCTAACTTCATTCAGCAGCCAGGAGAGTGTTTGTAAAGCCCATTTAATATTTACAGATGTTAAGTGGTGGGAGGACAACTTCCCTTTGCATTTCCCAGCAGAGCCTGGTGCTCCGTCTCTGCACGGCTGTCACTGGGGGTTACATCAGCAGGGATGGGGCCAAGGCAGCCCCTGGACATCTCTTCCCCTCACGTCACAGTGAACTCCTGGAGAAGCAGGAAATCTCCCTTCCATGGACAGGTTTCAGGTGTCCTTTGGATGGGTCCCTGCATTGAGAAGCTTTTCCTTCCCAAATAATTTATGTTTCGCTGCAAAATCCAAAATTAACTTTTAATTCCGGAGACAAGATTTTTTTTAAATAACTCCATTTTCTTGATCAGGAAATATCGATTCTGATTTTGAACCAAAAAAAAAAGTGAAGAATGTTCAATACAGAAGCAGAGCTGCTCATTAACTCAGTGTTTAACACAGAGAGGGCAACATCTCCGACAGAACAGCTTAAATCATCAATGCAAGTTTTAATGAGAAATTGGAGATAAAGTTTAAAAGCATTTGATAGTGACTCTGCTAAGAGATAATGTGCAGCTCAGAACGTTCTTGGGAAGCAGAGGGAGGAGGAGATGGATTTGTCCAGAGGGGTCTCTGCAGGCTGAGCAGGAGCTGCAATGCCCACAGCTGGGGCAGGTGCCCCGTGCTGGGCACAGCAGTGGCACCACAGAGCCCACAGGGAGAAAGGGAAACCCACACACAGAGCAGAAATGGACCCCAAAACCTTCGTTGTTTTCACATTTGCTCTGAGGTGTTTTATGCCCGGTGCTCATGAATATTTAACAATTTTCTTGGACATTCTTTTGTAAATCAATTTTAACCTGGTGGGGAACATTTTCATAAACCCTATTTCAGATTGCAGATGTGAGTGCTCATGCTGGAAGCCTCATTAGAAGCATTACCAGTAATATGCCATTAATGTGTCCAACAAAAAGAAATTAATTCTGAAGATGAACTACAAATGAACTTCAGATCAAGAATTGTCTGCCAAAATTACTTTGTGATGAGCTGAATAGTGAATGCTGGCAATTTGTGACAAGAAAATGAGGCAGGATGTATTGAATAAATTCCTCATGGGTTTGCTGTGGTGGTGGTCCAGGTATTTCTGGAGCTGAGCTCTGCCACAGGAATAAATCCCTGCCTTCATATCCTCCCCTGGCACTTTCAGCCACCCAGTGCCACCCTGCCATGGCAGGGACACCTCCCACTGTCCCAGGCTGATCCAGCCTGGCCTGGGCACTGCCAGGGATCCAGGGGCAGCCACAGCTAATCTGGGCACCTGTGCCACCCTGCCGACCCTGCCAGGGAACGATTTCTGCCCATGATCTAATAATGGTTTCTTTTTCAGGATGGTAAGAAATGGATTGGGATAGATGGAGCAAAAGGCAACATCAGATTAAAAAGGGCCAGCAGTGGGGAGGTTTGTGTGGGAGGAAGGATGGCTCCTCATCCTCGGGGCTGGGCTCAGAACAGAACAGAGGCTGCCCCGGGAGGTGCAGGAGGACAGGAAAGCTTAGAACAGGTATGAAACACCTACAGGGAGCTGGGAAGGGGCTGGAGAATTCCTGAGGGAGCTGGGAAGGGGCTGGAGAATTCCTGAGGGAGCTGGGAAGGGGCTGGAGAATTCCTGAGGGAGCTGGGAAGGGGCTGGGCCTGGAGCAAAGGAGGCTCAGGGGGCCCTTGTGGCTCTGCACAAGTCCCTGCCAGGAGGGGACAGCGGGGGGGTCGGGCTCTGCTCCCAGGGACACAGGGACAGGAGGAGCGGGAACGGCCTCAGGCTGGGCCAGGGCAGGCTCAGGGTGGGCAGCAGCAGGAATTTCCCCATGGAAAGGGGGCTCAGGCCTTGGAAGTGCCCAGGGAGGTTTGGGGTGCCCATCCCTGGAGGTGTCCCAGGAATTCCTGGAGGTGGCACTCAGGCTCTGGGCGGGGACAAGGTGAGGACCGGGCACAGCTGGGACTCCCTGGGCTGGGAGGGCTTTTCCTCTGACCGTGTGCCTGAGGAGGAAATGGCATTTCCCAGGACGGGCTCTGGGCTGCTCCTGCATTTCCCGCGCGGCTCCGCAGGTGGCGAGTGCCGCCTTCCCCAGGCAGCGCTGCCCGGGAGCGGCTCCGGCTGATCCGAGCTGCTGGACCGGGCTGGGCACGGGGTGAGGGTGCCGGGCAGGACAGGACGGGACGGGACAGGACAGGACAGACAGGACAAGGCAGGACAGGGACAGGACAGGACAGGACAGGACAGGGGCAGGGCAGGACAGGACAGGACAGGACAGGGCAGGGCAGGACAGGACAGGACAGGACAGGACAGACAGGACAGGACAGGACAGGACAGGATTAGGACAGAATAGGACAGGACAGGACAGGACATCCCCACCCGCCGCTCCCTCAGAGCAGCACTTCGGGGCACCCTTTGTCACCCTGCATCACCTTGTGTCACCCTGCATCACCTTGTGTCACCCTGTGTCCCCCACAGCTCTCCACGAGCATCTCCATGGATTTCAGGAAGGTGTAATTTCCATATTCTGTACATCAGCCCCACCTCTGTTTTCTCCGGATTTACAGAAGCCCGGTGCTGCTGAAATTTGAAAACAAACCCGGTGAGAGGCTCCCAACAGCCCCGAGACCGAACCACAGAAGGCAGGACCACGGTCTGGACCAAAGCTGCGCTTTGCTGACCATTTCAGCAGAATTATCTGGGGATGAATGAACTCCACACCACGGCTGGGCTCACAGATTTACAGCTGCTGGCTCCCAGTGATGGAGCAGCACCGGGGGAGAGAGAGACATGCAGCAGTTCTGGGAATTTCTCTGCATCATCAGGAATGAACTGTCTGGGACTTTGATGAACAATATCTGCCTGTACTGTCTCCTTTCATACGGCATCACACAGACGTATCTGTGACCTTCACAGATGTCACATCAATAAAGAAAAAGGTTCCGTTTAAAAAATGGACAGAGCAGGTCCAGACCTGGAGTAAATCCGTGCGGCTGCAGCAGAGTCAGCAGAGGGAGGCTGATTTACAGACCCTGCTCCAGCATTACAAATAGTTTAAGTGAATTGTTACTGCTGTGCCAGGTCAGGGAGCTGGTGATTAGACAAGAACAGGCCTGTGATTCATTGGAATATGGGAGCTTTCCCAGCATGGGGAAGTGCAGTGCCTGGAAATGAGCAAGGGAACTACAGAACATTTTTATGTCTTTTAAAAGTGGCACATGAAGATTAATGCATTTTAGGGCATTTAATCCTGTCCAATTAAAGGCACTCAAAGATCACCACAGTAACAAACTAACACCTGCCCTGCTGCACACCCTCTGAAACGCTGTAAAACACAAGAATTCACCTTTCTGTACCTAAATTGAGGCCACTGGCCCTCCTGCAGAGCTCAGCATCACACCACAGCCTGGGGCTGGGCTTGGGCACCTTAGGGACACTGCCACCAGCAATTAGGCACCAGGAGAATATTACATGGTCAAGAGGGGTTTTGTCAATCTTTCTGCTTTTCCTAAAAGAGAATCTCAGCCTGGGTTTTCCTGACTGCAAATATAACCCGGGATTTATGGACAAAGAAGTGTTAGCTCACGTGTGACCTTTTCATCTGGCTGTGCTTGGCTTTCTTTCACTGAATCACAGAACCATTTGGGTGGGAAATGACCTCTGAGATCATTGAGTCCAAACATTAAACATTTCTTTCACAGAATCACAGAACCCTGGGATTGTTGGGGTTGGAAAGGACCTTAAAGACCACCCAGTTCCATCCCCTGCTGTGGGCAGGGACACCTTCCACTAGACCAGGTTGTTTTCTGAGGGATTCAATTTTGGGAGCTGCTGCTGTTCTCCTCAGCCTATAAAACACTTCAAAGATAATAATTTAATAAGCAGTTTAAGATTATGGACCATCTTTGTGTTTCTTATCTCTGAGTTTACTTAGCACTAAGATAATGATAATAAATCCACTCATTATGCCTGAGATGTTTATTGGCTCTAATTGCTGACAGGAGGAGAGGGGGATGAGCAGCACCAGGGTGAGCTCAGCACATTTTACGCCCCTGAGAACTTGGGGTGCATTTCCTGAACACAGCAAGGACTCCTCTCACAGATTTGGGGTAGAACAGATGCTGATGGCTTGAAAATAATGGGAAATATTTATGGCCTGAGACTTCCTTTCTCCCTGAGCTGTGCTGAGGTTCCCCAGTGCCCAGCCCTGAGCCTGCAGACCTTCCCCACCCCTCACGGTCGGTATTTACTGCCCCACCGTGGGGAGATGCACACGGATGGAAATGCCCATGGCAAAATCACCCCCAGCACCTGAGCCTGAAGGGCAGCTGGGCCGCATCCCACGGCATGCATGAGCTAAATAAAATAGCTTTATTCTATCAAATCCCCAGCAAAAGTGAGAAAGTATCCGAGGTAATAATGCAATTGCTGCGAAACAGAGAGGGAAGATTTATAAAATGCATTTACTGTTGCTGCTCTGTGTGTTACCCTCAGGGGACCTGACAGCAGCAGCCAGTGAAGCTGTGGAGCATGGTCAGAGCCCACCCTGGGCACAGGGCCTGGGTGTGCCTGTCCCTTCTCCCTTCACAGGGGAACCAGGGATCCTGCTGCCCACCCTGGGCACAGGGCCTGGGTGTGCCTGTCCCTGCTCCCCTCACAATGGAACCGAGGATCCTGCTGCCCACCCTGGCACAGGGCCTGGGTGTGCCTGTCCCTCCTGCTGCCCACCCTGAGCACAGGGCCTGGGTGTGCCTGTCCCTCCTGCTGCCCACCCTGAGCACAGGGCCTGGGTGTGCCTGTCCCTCCTGCTGCCCACCCTGAGCACAGGGCCTGGGTGTGCCTGTCCCTCTGCTGCCCCCCTGGGCACAGGGCCTGGGTGTGCCTGTCCCTGCTCCCTCCACAGGGAAACGGGGATCCTGCTGCCCACCCCAAGCACAGGGCCTGTGTGTGCCTATCCCTCCTGCTGCCCACCCTGGGCACAGGGCCTGGGTGTGCCTCCCCTGCTCCCTCACGGAGGACTGGGATCCTGCTGAGGCACGTGCCTGGGTGTGCCTGTCCCTCCTGCTGCCCACCCTGGGCACAGGGCCTGGGTGTGCCTCCTTTCCCTGCTCCCCTCACAGAGGAACAGGGGATCCTGCTGCCCACCCTGGGCACCGTGCCTAGGTGTGCCTGTCCCTGCCCACCCTGAGCACAGGGCCTGGGTGTGCCTGTCCCTGCCCACCCCGGGCACAGTCCCTGGGTGTGCCTGCCCCTCCTGCTGCCCACCCTGAGCACAGGGCCTGGGTGTACCTCCTTTCCCTGCTCCCCTCACAGAGGAATTCCTACTGCCCACCCTGAGTACAGGGCCTGGGTGTGCCTCCTTTCCCTGTTCCCTTCACAGGGGAACTGGGATCCTGCTGCCTGGTGGGTGAAAGGAATCACCCACAGGTGGCTGTGGGTGACCCATCTCTGCTCTCCTGCCTGCTGCCAGCCTTGGAGACTTCTTTTCTCTTTTTTTTTAATGAAGTTGTTTTCCTCACCTCGATCAAGAGTTCTAAACCTTACACAGCTCCACATCCAAGTTTTAATTAAGATCAGCAGAGGACTTTGAAACACTCAGATAAAAGCAGGCTATAAATGCAACAAATTCTATTTCCGAGAGGCGTCAGGCGAGATAAGAAAGGTTCCAATCCCCATATTTGCATTTTGAGGAAATTTGAAGAATCTGGGACCTAAGTATATTCTTGGATATTTTTAGACCTGGGCATTTCAGTTTTATTATTCAGGTCAGAACAACTCTCTACGCCCTTCACCTCAGAGGCATTTGGTCTCTGTGTTTGGCCTCCAGCTTTGCAGCCCGTTCTATAATTGTGGCAGTTATTTGGGTGGGGGTAGGTGTGAATCCACGTGCACACATGTTTTTAGGTCTAGTGCGGCTTTAAAAATAAAGTTTCCGATGCTGCAAACACTTCCACATACCCCGAACCAGACGTAATTAATGCCATGGAGATTACTGAAGGAAAATAAAATGCATTCCTGGGGACGATGGGACCATTCGCTTACATCACCCAAGCAAGATTAACTGGAGATGTTTGTCATGTAAATGCTTAGCTGAGAAATTCCCAAGAAAGTAAACTCAGAACAAAAGTTGCTCTTTTTTCCAGTGTCCATTTTGTTTTCAGTGCAGGGTTGTTTATGGGATTTTTAGAGTCATTCTGGAATTCTCTGAGGCAGGGGGTGAAGTCAATGGAATGAAATAAACTCGGGTCCTGCCATTCTTGTGTCAAAACTATTTTGGGGTGAAACTGAAAATCTGGAAGGCCAAAGAGCCCCACGTGCCAAGGTCCTTGGAGGGGGTGCCAGAGCTTTGAGCGCTCGGTGCCTGAACAGGAACATTAACACTGCTGTGATTTATCTGCTGCAGACTGAGCTTCTCACTGGGTTGCAGAATGCATCTGGACCAGCCTAATGAGCACATTCTTCACCATTAGAGAGGCTGTGGAGGGCTTCAAATATTTTAGACATGATTCACA
This sequence comes from Acrocephalus arundinaceus, assembly GCA_021534815.1. NCBI lineage: Eukaryota > Metazoa > Chordata > Aves > Passeriformes > Sylviidae > Acrocephalus > Acrocephalus arundinaceus. The sequence goes on from JAJEOU010002284.1 coordinate 19,636,748, forward strand.
GAGCCAAAAGGTCTTGTTTACTGATATGCTATTTATACCTAGCTCAATTAAACCTCTTTGGAAAGAAAAAAATTCAAGGATGCCAACACTGGCAGTGCTGTTGGAAGTGAGTATCTCCTCGTTAAAAAGGTTAGAAAAACACCATTAATAATTTTGATAGACTCTGTTTAGGCCCCAGTCTTTGTCCAAGTGCACCCAGTGTCCTGCACGGTGTGGTTCTGGCAGCAGGAGAGATCGGGGGGGTTGGCCCTGTCCTGGTGGCTGCTGGTGCCAGGTGCCACATCCTTGGGGATGAGCTTTTGTCGCAGGTTATGTAACCAAAAATGTTTATTCTATTCCATCTGTTGAAAGCAGCTGGGGAGATGTTTTTGTTTATCTCCTGTAACTCCAGAGGGGGGGTAGATGCCTTCAGATACGGGGCAGCTGTTAAAGCCAGCTGGGGCAGGGTTTGTTATCTCTGTCACCACTGTCCATCCTCCGGGGGGATATCTGCTGATAATGGGCCATGAAGGCTCACCAGTGACATCACACATGACATCACCGGCAATATCTGCTGATAATGGGCCATGCAGGCTCACCAGTGACATCACACATGACATCACCGGGGATATCTGCTGATAATGGGCCATGCAGGGTCACCAATGACATCACACATTACATCACCGGGGATATCTGCTGATAATGGGCCATGGAGGCTCACCAGTGACATCACACATGACATCATCCCATTGTGAGATGCTCCACCCAGTGGGAGGAGCCAACCGTTCCTACCTGGATAAAAACTGAGACTCAAGAACAGCAGGGATCGGGGGGTTTTCCCACTGGATCCTGGAGGAAGACTGGACCCATCTTGCCACCATTGGACTTTTTTTTCTACTCCAACAGAACCACCTCTGTTACTCCAGGAGGATTTATTTGGACTGCTCCCAACACCCTGACCGGGTGTCAGGTCGTACCCCTGACCCTGTCAGGTTTTCTGGGATTTTTGTTTGCTTGGTTGCTTGGTTTTTTGTACTGCAACATTTGTATTTTTAATATTCCTAGTAAGGAACTGTTACTCCTATTCCCATATCTTTGCCTGAAAGCCCCTAATTGCACAATTACAATTAGGAGGGAGGGGGTTACATTCTCCATTCCAAGGGAAGCTGTCTGGCAGACACCTGGCTTTCCAAACCAAGGGAGCTTTGCCAGCAGCCCAACCTTCACCCTCCCCCAGCAGCAGCTGAGGTGCCACAGCAGCCCAGGGGACAGGACGGGGTCTGGGCAGGGACAGAGGCACAGCTGCTCTCACACCACGTTATCTCCACCCCTGCTGGATCCAGGCTGGAGGGAGCTCTGGGCTCCCTGCGCTTGGGGAAGGTGTCCCTGCCCCTGGCAGAGGATGGAAGGAGGTGGGCTCTAAGGTCCCTCCAACAAACATTCCAGGGTTCCATGGGTCTGTGGGATGCCCCTGCTGCCCCAACCCCTTGGTGACTCCTGGTAGAAGAGGAGCTGTGAGTTCTCCGTGCTCAGGAGATGCAGGGCCTGAGGGATGGGGCTGGGTGAGGCACCAGGCACACAGCAGGGACAGCCCCACTGCAGGGCTGCTGCAGGGCCTGGCTTCACAACCAGAAAAGAGGGAAATTGCCAGGAGCTCCCGTTCTGGGAGAGAAGGAAATGCCTGTCCAAAGGAGAAAGCCAGAGGATACCATCAGAATCTGTTTCTTGGAAATGCAGGGCTTCCAAAGCTCATGGCTGAAAGAAGTCTGTGCATGGTGTGCACTGATCTGGATCAAGTTCAGTGTCTGCAAAGTGCTCCTTCCTGCAGCCTCCACAGCAGGGTTAAACACCTCCCCCTGGCATTCCCACCATGTGTGGGGACTCTCAGCTCCCTGTCCCATGTCACCAAACCTCATCCCACCCCTGATCAAGAGCAAGAAGCCCGAGAGATAAGGAGGAGTGTTCCTGTGGCAGGGAGCGCTGGGAACGCTGCCATGAAATATTGAGACGTAAATCAGTGGTGGAGAGGAAGCACAACAGCTTTTATATAACACTTCAGAGCGATGTACTCATTAAATAACAAAGGTTTTTTTCCCTTAATACACTATTAACAAATTCCAAACCATCATATCTTTAAAAAATTGTCCTCCAGTCGAGTGGAAAGTGAACTAATGTGGGCTTAGAAAGAGGTTGGGAGTACAACAAATTACAAATGCTCTCTACTTTATCAGCATTACAGAGTACTATTAATTTTAAAAATAGCTTCTAAAAACATACATGGCATACCATAATGGAGATGGCTGGGTTTCAATACATCATCCTGATGACTCTTTCCACAGCAATGAGTTATGCAGACACTGCTTTGCAAATATGGTATGCACGGGCTGCGGGGAACGTTCAGAAGGCAGCTTTGTCTTTGGATTCAGGATGGGGCTGGGCTGGGATTTCCGACAGGAGCACTCAGGGATGAGCTCTGTGTGATGGGACATTCCTTCCCACCAGGCTCTGTCCCTGCAGAATATCCATCATCCCATTGAGAGCTGCAGTCCGTGTACATTGTGAATGGTTAAAAATAAAGACGTTAGTGGTAAATCTCTGTGACTGGGCAGCTCCTCTGCAGGGCTTTGTGTGCACGGGGTTTGGTGCTAATTGGCACCAGCGCCCTGCCAAGGGTGCGCTGGGTCTCTGAATGATGAGGGAGGCAGTTTCCATAGCAAGGGCTGTTTTTATTGACTGCTGGGAGGAAAGGGACACATAAAACCCTAACTGGGGCCAGAAACGAGTTGGAAAAATCCCTGGGTAGCCCTAACTTACACTCGAGTTTGTTTGCTTGCCTTTTTTTTCGTCCCTGAGGCTGCACAGCTCTTTACTCCTCATAATGCAGCAATTACAAATATGAGGGAGGTCAGTGACCCGGGGAAAGCTCTGCCTTCCCTCTGTGGGAAAGGCACCCCGTCCCCAGTGTCCCCAGGCTTGCACTGGGAACCAGCGTCCCCCCTTGGCTGCTGAACCCTGAGGATGTGATCCCAGGTGGGATCCTGCCCGTGGGTGAGTGCCTGTGCCATCCTGCAGCTCCTCAGCTGATTTTTCAGAGATTTTTCGGCTGATTTGCCAATCCCAGCCGACCTGCCCAAAGCCCCGGGGTCCCTCAGCACCCTGAGCCCCCCACCATGGGCAGCACTGACCCCAGGAGCCAGAGTTTGTGCCCTTTTATTGGGAATGCACACCTGGGGCTCTCTCGTGGCTCATTTCAGGTGCACCACAGCACCAATTCCTGTCCCAGAGTCCCTTCAGCCAGGACATCCCCAGATTTTCTTCCCTGGTATTTACAGAACGATTTTGTTCCTTCCCCGGCAGGTAAGAGTGTTCCTTACAGAGCATGTGTGGGCTGCTTCAGTGGGTTCCCTGCTCCCATTTCCTTTTATTTAGTAACTTAGGACTATCCTTAATTTAATCACCATTCACTGGTTCTCTAATTCAACCCAAAAGCCCGGAATTCATTGAAAGGCAGAAGATTCATTCTCTAAAAGAGTTAGAATAATGGTTAAAAGCTGCACTGGTAAGGGTGGCAAAGTCACTTATTTCACTACTTAATCACCTCTAAAAGTAAATGTTCCTGCCTAGAAATGGCAATCTCCACTCCCCTGTGTCCTGGGCTGTCAGACATCCTTCCTGGGGCATTCCCTCCTCCCTTGCTCCCAGCCATGTCCCCTGGGCTGAGGAGCTCTGGGAAGGTGACAATTGACTCTCTGTGTGCTGTGCCCACGTGCAGTGACAGGCCTGGGCCTGCTCACATACAAACCCACCCATGGCCCTTACAGAACTGTTCCCTCTCTTGCTGATGTGATTAGAGAGATAAATAACTGCTGGAGCAGTGCTGTGTGAAATCTTTACAATGACAGCTACAAGGAAATTCTTTGCCCAGATTTACCTCCACGTGCTGCTCTGGAGCTCAGAGCTGTAAATCTGCTTCGTCTGTGGCCAGGAGCCACATTCCCAACTCAGGCAGTGAATGTGTGACTGTGTCAGGCTGTGATGGATGGGCACACACACCGTGGGCACAGACAGCCAGTGCCAGCCTGTCTTTCTTCTTTTCTTTCTTTCTGTCTTTTCTTTCTTTCTTTCTGTCTTTCTTTCTTTCTTTCGTCTCTGTCTTTCGTCTCTGTCTTTTTCTGTCTTTTTCTCCGTCTTTTTCTCTGTCTTTTTCTCTGTCTTCTCTGTCTTTTTCTCTTTCTCTCTGTCTTCTCTGTCTTTTTCTCTGTTTTTCTTTCTGTCTCTCTTTCTTCAAATTAGTGAGAGCATCTGAGTGGGAGCCTCGGGGAGATGAAGAGCCGGCACTTCTGCAGAGTAACAACGCGGTAATAAACCAGATTAACACGGAGATAAACACGGGGTGTGTCCGTGTGATGTCAGGAGTGTGTGAGGCAGGCACTGGTAACTCCCACCTGCACTGAACCCCAGCCCCCTGCAATGATCTGCCAGGAATGGGAAAAGAGGGAATTCACTGCTCGCCATGAGAGCTGCTAACCCAAGCTGCTCCTTTGCTGAGTCAGGTTTGGAGAGGCCCCCCAGCTGCCCGAGGGTGCAGGGGCGGGGTCTGGGCTCACATTTTGGGCACATGAGCTCATCTGCCACCCAAAAAATGGGCAGTGTTCCCTGGGCTCTGCCGCTGTCACTGCTGGCACGGCAAGGCCCTCGCTCCCACGTGCTCCTTCAGCTTGCAAGGACATTTGATAAACTGCAGCTAAACTATAGAGAAATAAATGCTTTCTTTTAAATCCATAGTTGTTTTTTGAACCTGCGAGCAGCCGGTTAAGCTGGATGGATTTAGAGAGGCCCTACAGTGGTTTTCTGTTGGAACACCAGATGATAAACACAATTTTTCTTGTGTCCCTGCAGAAACAAGACAGCCTGGGGTAACATAAAATGTTCCTTTACTTCCTTCTGACAATGGCCCGTTTCTTCTTTTAGAGGATGATTAATATTTATTACTACAGTAAATGGCAATTTAAATATATGGTGCAGGCCTGCAGCCTATCATTAATTTAAGGAAACAGGACACCTCCTATCAAACCACAATGGGTCCTTGCAGTGAATAGTGAGGGGGTCTGGCAGCTGTTAAAGGAGCTCCTGAAGCTGTTCCCATGCAGAGCAGATGGGAATGGGCAATCCCCAGGTGAGGCACCTTCCTCACTCACTGCAAGCAGCAGCAAAATAATCACAAAGTGGGAAAACAGAACATGAACGTCCATGTTCTCCTCATAAAGGCTGTGGAGAGAATTCCTCCATCCTTGTCCATCCTGGTCCATCCCAGGGCCATGCTGGGGGCAGGCAGAACTGCTCCATTTGTAAAAGGATTTGTAATTTCTTCCAAAAGAGGGTTTGGAGCTGGGAGAGAGACCTTTGTGGCCAAGTTTCAATGAAGGAGATACTTTGCAGGGGAGGGATCTTTGTTTTTGACTCTTTTTCTCTTTGAGATTCCTGAGCTGTTTTCAGATGTGCCTTTTGGAAAGTTAAAAGTGGGCTCTTAGTGTCAAAATGAAAAACAGTTTAATCCATAAAACGACATGCCAGGTTGTAAAGAGGAGCATCAGATAAGGTTCGTCCTCCCTTGCTAATGGTTCTATTTTTTAACTGCAACAATCTGCAAAATTACTTTTGTTACTTTTGCATTCCTACATTTCCAATATTCCTCCCTGGTAGTAAAGTTCTGAATGTCACAACACTTCAGTCTTCAAAGAGAACTCCAAGGTCCTGACACACACACAGGGGTGTCACAGACCTTGGCCATGGCTTTATTTACCTGCAATTTCAGTGCCCAACAAGGCTCGGGGCAGCAGGGCTCTGACATTTGTGGGCCGAGGGATTTACAGCCCCAGAGCAAACCCTGCTGCTCCAGCAGAGCTGCACTGGGGCTCCAGCACCACAGCTGGATCCGTGCTTGTGTCTGTGACAGCTCGTTCTGGTCTGCCCTGCCACACTCATCATCCTCTGTGCCTCCAGCATCTGCAGCACCTTCATCATCCTGCACCACCCTCATCATCCCCTGTGCCTCCAGCATCTGCAGCACCTTCATCCTCCTGCACCACCCTCATCATCCTCTGTGCCTCCAGCATCTCAGCACCCTCATCATCCTGCAGCACCCTCATCATCCTCTCTGCCTCCAGTATCTCAGCACCTTCATCCTCCTACTCCATCACCTCCAGCACCCTCATCACCTCCAGCACCCTCATCACCTCCAGCACCCTTCCAGCCATGTGAGTGGCCCGTGCCCTCCAGATGCCCCTGCTGACCTTTAGCAGCCCCAGATGCCAGCTGCAGCAGCCCCTCGCCCCTTCTGGGACATCTCTGCCCTTCTTTGTGTCCACCCACGGCTTTCTCAAGAGCTTTGGTGTTCTCCAGATTCAATGTCCTCCCTTGCCAGATTTGCCCTGCCACCAGGGGGGACAAAGTTCCTGCTGGGCAGTGACAGAGGGTGCCAGCCCTGTGCTGGGGATGGCCAGGCCAATGCCAGCCCAGAGCTCTGTCCCACAGCAGCCTGGGAAAGGTTCCACAGGCTCTGAGCAGCTCAGGTTTGGGCAGCTCAGGTTTGAGCAGCTCAGGTTTGAGTGGCTCAGGTTTGAGCAGCTCAGGTTGGAGCAGCTCAGGTTTGGGCAGCTCAGGTTTGAGCAGCTCAGGTTTGGGCAGCTCAGGTTTGGGCAGCTCAGGTTTGGGCAGCTCAGGTTTGGGCAGCTCAGGTTTGAGCAGCTCAGGTTTGGGCAGCTCAAGGTTTGGGCAGCTCAAGGTTTGAGCAGCTCAAGGTTTGAGCAGCTCAGGTTTGGGCAGCTCAGGTTTGGGCAGCTCAAGGTTTGGGCAGCTCAAGGTTTGAGCAGCTCAGGTTTGGGCAGCTCAGGTTTGAGCAGCTCAGGTTTGGGCAGCTCAGGCTTTGGCAGCTCAGGTTTGAGCAGCTCAGGTTTGAGCAGCTCAGGTTTGGGCAGCTCAGGTTTGGGCAGCTCAGGTTTGGGCAGCTCAGGTTTGGGAAGCTCAGGTTTGGGCAGCTCAGGTTTGGGCAGCTCAGGTTGGAGCAGCTCAGGTTTGGGCAGCTCAGGTTTGGGCAGCTCAGGTTTGAGCAGCTCAGGCTTGGGCAGCTCAGGTTGGAGCAGCTCAGGTTTGGACAGCTCAGGTTTGGGCAGCTCAGGTTTGGGCAGCTCAAGGTTTGGGCAGCTCAGGTTTGGGCAGCTCAGGTTTGAGAAGCTCAGGTTTGGGCAGCTCAGGTTTGAGAAGCTCAGGTTTGAGAAGCTCAGGTTTGGGCAGCTCAGGCTTGGGCAGCTCAGGTTGGAGCAGCTCAGGTTTGGGCAGCTCAGGTTTGGGCAGCTCAGGTTTGGGCAGCTCAGGTTTGGGCAGCTCAGGTTTGGGCAGTTCAGGTTTGGGCAGCTCAAGGTTTGGGCAGTTCAGGCTTGGGCAGCTCAGGTTGGAGCAGCTCAGGTTTGGGCAGCTCAAGGTTTGGGCAGCTCAGGTTTGGGCAGCTCAGGTTTGAGAAGCTCAGGTTTGGGCAGCTCAGGTTTGAGAAGCTCAGGTTTGGGCAGCTCAAGGTTTGGGCAGCTCAGGCTTGGGCAGCTCAGGTTGGAGCAGCTCAGGTTTGAGCAGCTCAGGTTTGGGCAGCTCAGGTTTGGGCAGTTCAGGTTTGGGCAGCTCAGGTTGGAGCAGCTCAGGTTTGGACAGCTCACTGCCAGCCCCAGTGGCACCCGTGTCCCCCAGCTCAGGAGCTGGCTGTGCCAGGCAGCCGTGCCCCCACAGCTTCCCTGAGCAGCACAGCACAGGCAGGAGTAAAGGAAGTCCTTGACTCAAAATAAAAGGCCAAAAAGGTAATTCATTTTCTCCATGAGTGTCGTATGGCATTTCTGACTTTATAGACAGGCTCACAGAGTTCCGAGCCTCTGACTGATCCATGATTTCAAGGGCTTTACTCACTACAAATAATCTGTTGATGATGAAACCAACTTGGTAAACTCTGGAAGAAAGACCCTGCATGAATATAGCCAAATTAGGAAAGCCCTCCTGTAACAGCTGTGTTCAAAACCACACGTATTGCGGGGTTATTTTTTAATCTACATTACTGAAGCTATTTTTGACTACAAACGGGATGACTCATTTGATCACGACCAGTGAAAAAACATAGTGTGTGTGTCGCCACAAAATATTTCTTAGAGTTGATGCAGGATTTTCTTTCCTTCCTACTTCAATCCTGTATCTCTGTAAATCAACCACGGGCAAAAATCAGCACATACAAAAATTCAGGTTATCCTATTCAATATTTAATAGAAAAGGAGCTGCCTGGATTTAACTGGCCTTTGTCTCCCTTTTTGATTAGCTTCTTCCATTTATTTTCCTGTCATTTCCCTTTGATTGCTCTGCTCTGACTGAGGATCCAGGAGATGAAAATTTCTTCAAAAATATTCCAACCAAAGCTGTAGCTTTACTACTACGTTCACTGAAGGGGGGGAAACACTTAACTGAAAGCAGCTGCAGAGACGTATTTTCTACTTCATTTATCCCTTTATGTTTGTACAAAAGAGAAAAATTGAAAATTAGCCAAGAATGTAACAGCACAGATTCTCTCCCCAGAAAACACAGCAGAGTTTGCAGTAATCCCTTTAACCATAGCACCAGCTTCCTCCAGCACAGGAACTGCTCTCAGAGGGGTGACACCCTGTCCCAGAGGTGCTGCTGGGGTGGTCCCTGCTGCCACCTCACCGACCCGCAGCACCAGAAATATTCATCAGTCTTGGCCATTTCTGCTGTCTGTGGCCAGATTTGCAATTGAATTACTCAAGGAGCCGTTCAAGCAGCTCTTTTAAATGGTCATCCTGGTGTGGATGTGCCCGGGGAGCATCAGGGGAGCTCTGTGGGTTCATCATCTCCAGAGCCCCACAGCTTCAGCCTCCAGGAGCAGCAAACCTCCCTCCCAGCTTCCATCCCCTCTCTCCAGATGCCTTTTGTTCCTTCACAGCAAAGCAGGTCAGCATCACTTCCAGGCAGGGGTTTGGCCTTTTCCTGCACGTGGCATTCCTGAGGAAATCACGAAATCCTGCAGAATCTCTCTCTGTGCCCCCCACTTTCAGCCGGGTTTCAGCCTCCCCAGCCTGCTCCATGCATGCCTGGCCCCCCAAACCTCCCCTGTGCCAGCCAGGGGTCCCAGATGTCATCTGAGCAGGAGACACCCGCGGCTCGAGGAGCTTTAAATCACAGTGTGCTCTCACCGTGACCCCACACATCCCCTCCTGCCCTGCCCTCGGTGACCCCGGTGAGCTCCCGACCTGCTGGGCCCAGGAAGGAGAGCCCAGAGGAGCAGGGGAGGCTGCACCTCCAGGGGAGGTCAGGGGCAGTGCTGGGATCGCACAGGGGGTGTGTGAAGGGGAGCCCAGAGGAGCAGGGGAGGCTGCACCTCCAGCGGGGATCAGGGGCAGTGCTGGGCTCACACGGGATATGTGAAGGGGAGCCCAGAGGCGCAGGGGAGGCTGCACCTCCAGGGGAGCAGGGGCAATGCTGGCTCACACGGGATATGTGAAGGGGAGCCCAGAGGAGCAGGGGAGGCTGCACCTCCAGGGGAGGTCAGGGGCTGTGCTGGGCTCACACAGGGGAGCCCAGAGGAGCAGGGGAGGCTGCACCTCCAGGGGAGCAGGGGCAATGCTGGGCTCACACAGGGGGTGTGTGAAGGGGAGCCCAGAGGAGCAGGGGAGGCTGCACCTCCAGGGAGGTCAGGGGCTGTGCTGGGCTCACACAGGGGTGTGTGAAGGGGAGCCCAGAGGAGCAGGGGAGGCTGCACCTCCAGGGGAGGTCAGGAGCGGGGCTGGGCTCACACAGGGGAGCCCAGAGGAGCAGGGGAGGCTGGCCGCACCTCCAGCGGGGATCAGGGGCAGTGCTGGGCTCACACAGGGGGTGTGTGAAGGGGAGCCCAGAGGAGCAGGGGGGGCTGGCTGCACCTCCATCGGGGGTCAGGGGCAGTGCTGGGCTCACACCCCGCTGCTGCTGCCGGCACGAACGGGACTGCCGGGCTCAGGCTGCTGTCCCCAGAGCTCCGCACCCCCGAGGGCACTCCCCGCTTGGGGACACCTCTGCGGGATGGGTTTGTGCTGGTAAAAGCTGCCAGTGAGTCAGCAGGGAGCTGAAATCCCCCATTCTCAGAACTGAGCATCTTTGCCCGTTTGTCGGGCAGTGACGGGCGATGGATGAGTCCTGCAGGGATCAGCCGCGTTTAGTCACAGGATGAGTCTGTCCCTTCCTAGCACTGAGCTAAGTATAGCCCAGCCTGGGACCCGGCAGAGATCCCCTGCTGGCAGCGCTCCGCGGCTCGCTGGCAGCCTGGAGCTCAGCTACACCTCTCCTGGAGCTCACCTCTCCCTGGAGCTCACCTTCACTTCTCCTGGAGCTCATCTTCTCCTTTCCTGGAGCTCACCTCCGCCTTTCCTGGAGCTCACCTCTCCCTGGAGCTCACCTCCACCTCTCCCTGGAGCTCACCTCCACCTTTCCCTGGAGCCCACCTCTCCTGGAGCTCACCTCCACCTTTCCTGGAGCTCACCTCCACCTCTCCCTGGAGCTCATCTCCAACTTTTCCTGGAGCTCACCTCCACCTTTCCCTGGAGCCCACCTCTCCTGGAGCTCACCTCCACCTCTCCTGGAGCTCACCTCTACCTTTCCCTGGAGCTCATCTCCCCCTCTCCCTGGCTGCCCTGCTCTGCCCCACGGCCTGCCAGGACACTGCAGCACATTTCATCCTCAGGGACAGCATTTACAGTTATTTATTCCTGTTTATTGACAGGCTGATCCATTCAGAAACCAGGAAAATTAAATAGTCCCCATCCAGCTTGGCTGTTTCCCATCCCAGAGGGCTCCCACCAGCAGGGGCTTCCCAGGGAGGTCCTGAACGTTGGGAATACCCTGCCCTTGGAGTGCCTCCTCACTCTGCCTCCTTCACTACCACTGGCCATGAATTATTTGTGCCATCGTTCATCACAGCTGTTCCAGGTGTATTTTTATTGTAAATGGAAGCATCTAGAGGGGTTTAACTCTGATTCCAGTGTTGGGTTTATGCTGCTGGGAAGCCTTGGCTGCACTGGGAGCTCCCAGTCCCGCTCAGCACCTGGAGCCTGGGGGGCACAGCTTTGCAACTGCTGCTTAAAACTAAAACCAACAAACAAACCCCACCCAAACCCGTCACTTTTACACGGAACATCCCCCTGCTCCACTCCCCCACAAAAAACATTCCCTCCATGTTTGTCCAAGGCACAGCTCAGCTCCCTGTGAGACAATGGGGACCTGCCACAGTGTCCCTGGGGTGGGTGGCAGCGTGGCAGTGCCACGGCTCCTGCTGGCTGCTGGCCTGTCCCCCCGTGGCGCCCTGCAATCCCTCGGTGAGTTCTTTCCTATGTCCCACGTGCGTGTGTGCCTTGGGAAAGGGAGATAATGTCACCCCATTGCCATGTCAAACGTTTCCCGGGGCTGCCAAGCCCTTCAGGAGTCTGAAAAACAATATCCCTGTGCTGTTTGTTCTCTCTGCTCGCTCCCAAAATGCCTCTGGAAGGTCAGGCTCAAACGCCCTCCCCGGAGGGACTTTACCCCTCCAGAATTTCTCTTCTGCCATTGCTTTTTAACCCAGATTTTTTTTTTTTTTTTTTTTTTTTTTTGAGGATGTTCAAATACCTCTTCTAAAAATGTTCAGACATTCCCTCAGGGGCACATTCCTGCTCTCTGGAGGGGCTGCCAGCCCCCAGAGCCTCCGGCCTTTTCGCTGTGCCCAGCCAGTGTCAGCCCCTGTCCCCAGCCACTCTCAGCCCCTGTGCCCAGCCAGTGTCAGCTCCTGTGCCCAGCCAGTGTCAGCCCCTGTCCCCAGCCACTCTCAGCCCCTGTGCCCAGCCAGTGTCAGCCCCTGTGCCCAGCCAGTGTCAGCCCCTGTGCCCAGCCAGTGTCAGCTCCTGTGCCCAGCCAGTGTCAGCCCCTGTGCCCCTGGCCCATTCTCTCTGCTGGGGAGGACGAATCCCTTGTCCCGGGGAGGACAAGGAAGGAGGAATCCTTTGTCCCGGGGAGCACAAGGGAGGCTGAATCCCTTGTCTCGGGCAGGAGAAGGAAGGACAAATCCCTCGTCCCGGGGAGCACAAGGGAGGACAAATCCCTTATCCCGGGGAGGACAAGGAAGGCCGAATCCCGGCTCCCGGGGAGGAGAAGGAAGGACGAATCCCTTATGCCGGGGAGCACAAGGGAGGCCGAATCCCGGCTCCCGGGAGGCACTGCCCGCTCCGTGCCGTGTCCTGTGCCCGGGGAGAGCCCCGGCAGTGCCCGCGGGCGGGTGGCATCGCTGTCCCAGGGCATTCTGAGGCTCCAGTGAGGATTTAGTGACCCAGCTGTCCCTGCAGGGACCCAGGTGACACAGCCCGCAGCCGGGCAGCATAAAGTCCTTCTCTTCCCCTGGCAGCAGAGCGGAGCGGGGCTGGAGACGGGGACGGGGACGGGGACGGGGACGGGGACGGGGACGGGGACGGGGACGGGGACGGGGACGGGGACGGGGACGGGGACGGACGGGACCCGCCGCCTGTGCTGCGCTCCCATCCCCTCCCTGTGCAGGACCGGCCTCTGCCGTGCTCACTCATTCCCCTTTCCACAGGGCTGCTGTAAATTCTATCCTTTCATTTGGAAAAGCATATCCAGGTCCATCTGACCCTGGGATATCTGTTTCCCTGTTCCCCCTCTCTGCAGGAATGCTGGAGGAATTTCAGAAAAAAAATATACCGACAGGGGAGAAATTAAATCAATAGGAGTTTAGGATTTTCTTTTCAGATTGCAGTTCTAAGGAGCCAGTTCGGCCCTGAGCTGGGGCTGTGCTCCTCGATCACAGATCATAATCGGCAGCTGGATCCTGGTTTCTGTTATTTCAGGGTTTTTCCTGGACTCAGGCACAATGAAGAAGGGAGAACGGCTGGGATCAGTGGGAAATAGGGAAGCAGGGGAGTGAGCCGGGAGCATGTGGAGCCCTCTCTCCCTCACCTGCACAAAGGGGCTTTGTGCTGGACCTCTTGGCCTCAGCAGGAGCAGGCAGGAATGTTTGTTGGAGCAGGCAGGAATGTTTGCTAAAGCAGTAAAGACCTCACCAATCCATGTTAAAAAAAACCCAAAATACAAAAGGCAATAGATTGTCATTCAGCACTCAACATCCACTGAAATAACAAGAGAAACATGGTTTCGGACAGTTTCTTCTGCTAAAAACATTCCTTGTCTGTCAGCTGTGATAAACTGCCCCAGCACATTCCTGGCTGATTCGGAAAACCATTTCCCTGAGCTTGGTGTCAGAGCTGGGGTGGGAGGATGGTGGAATGGTGGGACAGAGGGACAGAGGGACAGAGGGACAGACAGACAGAGTGACAGTGGGACAGTGGAACAGAGGGACAGAGGGACAGTGGGACAGAGGGACAGTGGGACAGAGGGACAGTGGAACAGTGGAACAGAGGGACAGAGGGACAGAGGGACAGACGGACAGAGGAACAGAGGGACAGAGGGACAGAGGGACAGAGGGACAGAGGGACAGAGGGACAGACGGACAGAGGGACAGAGGGACAGAGGGACAGAGGGACAGAGGGACAGAGGGACAGAGGAACAGAGGGACAGAGGGACAGACGGACAGAGGGACAGAGGGACAGTGGAACAGTGGGACAGAGGAACAGAGGGACAGAGGGACAGAGGGACAGAGGGACAGTCCCAGCCAGCCACAACAGGCAGCTTGGCTGCACAGTGCTTGGGTACCCCCACACCACCAGCCCCATCCCTCCCCTTTCTGGCCCTGCTGCTCTGGGGCAGGAACTCTTACAAACACCATCCTTTTCTGCCCTCTTTTTTAAAGCCCCAGGGACTGTGCTGTGCTAGCACAGAATCCCAGACTGGTTTGATTATTGAAAAGCATGACCTTTACTCAGTTCCATCCTCCCTGGTGTGGGCAGGGACATGTTCCACTACCCCAGGTCATTCCAAGCCCCGTCCAACCTGGTCTTGGACACCCCCAGGGATGGGGCAGCCCCAGTTGCTCAAGGCAGCCTGTGCTGCTACCCTCAGAGGGAACAATTCCTGCCCAGTGTCCCATCTCCCCCTGCCCGCTCTGAGGTCATTCCCCACATCCCTGTCCCTGTTCTGTCCCTGTCCCCATCCCTGCCCCATCCCTGTCCTGTCCCTATCCTATCCCACCCCTATCCTTACCCCTGTCCCATCTCTGTCTCTGTCCTTGTGTCCCTGTCCCCATCCCTGTTCCGTCCCTATCCTATCCCTATCCCTGTCCCCGTCCCCATCCCTGTCCCCATCCCCATCTTTTGTCCCTGTCCCGCTTTTCCCTGTCCCCATCCCTGTCCCGCTTGTCCCTGTCCCCGTCCCTGTCCCGTCCCTGTCCCATCCCTGTCCCCCTATTCCCGCCGCGGGCACGCGCCACCGCGCGCGCTCCCCGGCTCGCCATTGGCCGGGAAAGTTCCGGGGCGGCGGCGGATTGGCTGAGAGCGGCGCGCGGCCGCCGCGCGCGCCAATGAAAGGCGGCGCTCGGGCAGCGCGAGCGGCGGCGGCGGCGCGGGAGCGGCGGAACGGGCGGAGGTGAGTGCGGGGGGACACCGGGAATGATCCCATCCCTATCCCATTCCCGTGCCGGGACAGCCCAGGGGACAGCGGGAATGATCCCAGTCCCCATCCCCGTGCCGGGACAGCCCGGGGAACACCGGGAATGATTCCTGTCTCGGGACAGCCCGGGGAACACCGAGAGTGATCCCAGTCCCCGTGTCAGGACAGCCCGGGGAACACCGGGAATGATCTCAGTCCCCGTGCGGGGACAGCCCGGGGAACACCGGGAATGATTCCTGTCCCGGGACAGCCCAGGGAACACCGGGAATGATCCCAGTCCCCGTGCCAGGACAGCCCGGGGAACACCGGGAATGATCCCAGTCCCCGTGTCAGGACAGCCCGGGGAACACCGGGAATGATCCCAGTCCCCGTGCGGGGACAGCCCGGGGAACACCGGGAATGATTCCTGTCCCGGGACAGCCCAGGGAACACCGGGAATGATCCCAATCCCCGTGCCGGGACAGCCCGGGGAACACCGGGAGCGATGCCCCGGTCCGGAGGTGCCCGGGAGGGGCGGGTGCGCACCAGGCACGGCGCGGCTGAGAAACGCCGGGGATTTAATTTTCCCCAATATCCCTCATCTCCGGGTTCTCCTGCCCTCGCAGCCCGCCCGGCAGCGGCGGCGGGCAGAGCGGGGTGGGACACACCGCATCCCTCCGTTCCTCCCTCCCTCCTGCCCTGCCCCGGACACCGGAGCCGTGCGCCGCGGTCCGCACGGCCGCCCCGGGGCTGCCCGGCCGTGCCCAGCGCCGTGCCTGCCTTGGTGCTTATTTCAGTGCAGAACGCGCCCCACCGAAGGCTTTGCTGGGGAAGCAGCTGTGTGTTGTCTGAATGAACTCGCGTACGGCACAGCTGGGCTGGGCTGCATCCGGAGGGAGCGGGGGAGTCCTTGTCCCCTCTAGACCCTCTGGAAAGTGTTTACTCGCAGCAATCCCGGCTCTTCCCAGTGTCCTGGGAGCGCTCCTGGCACGGCACGGCACGGCACGGGTCCTGATGGCCGGATCAAAGCGTGTGGAGCGGCAGCAGCTGCGCCCGTGACCTTCCTCGGGGCACCTTTGTCACCGCGTGGTTCGGGCATGAGTTCAGCAGCCCGGTGTGATCCCATCTCCCCGGGCAGTGCCCGCTGTGAGCACTGGGGCACCCCTGCCCTGCCTGGGTTCCTCTGCCGTGCACGTTCCCGCCGGTGCTGGCCCTGGGGCCCGTGCTGCCTGGCAGGGTGGGGAGGTCAGCCCGGCTGCTGGCGAGGTCTGGCACCTTCTGTCGGGTTAGGTTCGAGCTGAGGCACTGCTGGATCCCAGGGAAAGCTGTTTGCCAGGTTTTGCTGGAATCTGGCTGCTCCTTGCAGGATGGCGGGGCAGAGGTTGGCGTTTGGCAGCAGGAGCTGCTGTGACACGGTCTGGGTGACCGGGCTGTGCTCCTCAGCACCCTCCTGCCCTCTCTCCCTGAAATACTCCGTGCTTTGAGGTGGGACTGAGGGATTCAGGGCCCTTCCTTCCCTCCCACCTCACTCCCTATCCGCTGCCCACCACGGGGACACTGGCAGTGCTTGCTGACAAGGACAGGCACCCCCAGGGTGACACCGCAGGGTGGCCCTGTCCCGGCAGGAGGTGGTCAGGGTTTGGTGGGGCTGCTGGAGGCACCTCCTGGTGTGTCCTCCCCAGAGACTCCTAGCAGTGTGTCCTGTCCCAGCTGGGCCATGCTGCTGACCCTCAGGAATGTCCACAGGGTCCTGGCTGCCGTGGGGAGGCACCTTTGGGTGCCAGCTGGAGCCCTCGGGAAGCTCTCGCCAGGCACTGAGTGGGGATGGATCCCTCAGGAGTGCAAACTGAGCCTTTTTCACGAGGCTGTGCGCTGGCTGCTGGGCTGTGGTCAGGCTGGGTCTGCCCCAGCAGCTCAATTCCTGCCTTGTCTGGACAAGGGGGCTCTGAGCGGGGCCCAGCTCCTGCCAGCAGCCCCAGGCTGGGGGTCCCTCGGGGGCAGTGCAGGAGCAGGGTTTGGGCAGCAGAGAGGGCTGAGCAAATCCCTGCTGTGGGGAAGCCCTGGGAAAGCTGTTTCTGCACTGGAGCCATCTCCCAGGAGCTTCTCAAGCATCATCTGCAGGGGATGCAGCAGGGAGGGCTCACAGTGGTGTCACAAGGCTCACAGTGCACCCCAAAACGTTTGTGAATGCAGATACATCAGAGACTTCCCAAAATGTGCTGCTGGACCTCAGCTCCCACTGGTGGAAGGGCAGAGGACAAGATGTCACCTTTAATGTCCCTTCAGTCTGAGGCAGTAGCCCAGGCTCTGCAGTTCTGCTGAGTGGAGCCCCTGTGTGGGCAGGGGGATGCCCAGGCTCTGCACAGTTCTGCTGCTGTCTCCTCTCACCTGAGCCCTGCAGGATGAAAAAGGACATCCCAGCTAATTTGGACTTCAAAAGGGATCTGAAATGACATAATGAAAACAAGGGAAAAGAATAACACAGCCCCTGTGTCAGTGTCTGAATAATCTACGTCCAAACATAAATGGTGTCTCTGCAGCAGACGGCTGTTTAATTTCCTGAATCCTAAGACGGGCACTTTTTCTGGGCATGGTGTGGAATACTGTCAAATTTTAATTTAGCTTGGCAGTGTCACACACCAGTCTGAGCAAGTCGGGGAAGGCAAGTCTGGAACTCATTAGAGCTTGTTGCGAGGCCCTGAAAATTTGATTTTCAATCACTGTTGGGTTTAATTATTGTTGATGTCTTGCCTAGCGTACTCTGGGATTCTTTCTGAGGAAATTAAAGCAGCATGAGTGGGACAGCATTCTGTTTGGCACAGGGCTTGTTTAGATTAAATTCTGAGTGGGGAGTTGAAGCTCAGAGCAGGGAGAAGGCGATGGCTGGCACGGTGTGAGCGCTGGAGCGGGCCCAGCTGGCCAGGCAGCCCCTGGGCCTTGTGTACTGTTCTCACTAAACTCTGTCCCTGCTTGTCAGAACAAAATAACCACGGAGCTAAAAGCACCCATCAAAGCCAAGGTAAAGTTTACTCAGTTAATACAAATTTTGGTTCTTTAACTTTTTTCTTTCCTCGGTTCTTCAGCACGGGGCTTGCAGACATGCAAAGCATCCTGTAGGACAGCAGGGAGGTGCTGCTGTAGCAGGGATAAATGGGCTCCAGGGTCTGGTCTGGGGGTCTTGGTGCCTCAGGGAGGGGCAGGAGCTCCTCTTCATCAGCAAAGTACCTGGCTGCTGGAGGGCCCTCTGCAGGTATCTGGGAGTGCTGGTTGTGCCTGTGAGCTCGCATTGGTAACATCCAAACCCTTGGAGCTTTTAAAAACTCGGCATGCAGTTTGTTTTCATAGCCTGGGTGCCGTGGTCAGGGTGTGCAGGGTGCCTGGGCTGAGCCCTGCACTGCTCCTGCAGCCTGGCAGGGGCCTGGCTCTGAGGGGAGGATGCTCAGCTCAGCTCCCAGTGACAGAGGATCTCTGTGGGGAGGATGTTCAGCTCCCAGTGACAGGGCGCCAGAGGTCTCTGTGGGAGGATGCTCAGTCCCAGTGACAGAGGTCTGGGGATGTCAGCTCAGCTCCAGTGACAGAGGATCTCTGTGGGGAGGATGTTCAGCTCCCCAGTGACAGAGGATCTCTGTGGGGAGGATGTTCAGCTCCCCAGTGACAGAGGATCTCTGGGGGGGGGGGGGGGGGGGGGGGGGGGGGGGGGGGGGGGGGGGGGGGGGGGGGGGGGGGAGCTCCCAGTGACAGAGGATCTCTGTGGGGAGGATGTTCAGCTCCCAGTGACAGAGGATCTCTGTGGGGAGGATGTCCAGCTCCCAGTGACAGAGGGTTCTGCCCAGAGGTTCTCTGTGGGGAGGGTGCTCAGCTCCCCAGTGACAGAGGTTCTCTGTGGGGAGGATGTTCAGCTCCCAGTGACAGAGGTTCTCTGTGGGACACATCTGAGCAGCCCCTGTGAGCTCCCAGAGCCCTGGGAGCAGTTTGGGTGGGTGCTGATGAGGATGCTGAGTGAGGGGCCGGGGAGGCTGTGCCTGAGTCCCTCAAAGGTGCTGCTGCTCCCCAGTGTGAACAGTCAGGGCTGTAAAAAAACAGCTTCATATCAGCTCTGTGGGCTTGGACCACGAAACTGTGAACAGTGACAGCCCTGGGACTTGTTTGTCCCTTGCAGAGTTCTCCTGCTCATTATTTCTGGCTGTAGTTGCCTGGAGCAGAAGCTCAGGTTTGTTATGGAGCTGTACCACCTGCAGGGCCATCCCTGGGGGATGAGGAGCTCGGTCCCGGTGCTGGGGACAGGTCACACTTGGCTGCTGGCCTGGGGACGTGGCTGTGACTGCCCTGGAAGCTGCTGTGTCCTCGTGGGACTGAATCCCTGCTCTCAGAGCAGTGTCCCTGTGCTGGAGCCCAGCGCAGGAAGCAGATGTGGATCTTAATGGAGAAACCTGCTGTGGGCAAGTATTTATAGACATGGAATCATAAAGCAGCACAGGGGTTAAAGACCTTATTTTGGGACTTGGACTCAGAGCTAAACTGAGTCCAATAAAATGCAATTTACAAATTACAAAATCCCTCTGGCCCTCAGAGAGGCAGTGTCTGGAGTATTTGTTTAGGCTGGGGTTTTTCTCCCTTTTTTTAAAGAAGGAAATACTGTATTGCAGCCATCCAGGAAAGGCAGGACTCAGATGTCCCATCTTGGAGCTACTGTTCCATTTAGAGATGGGGCTCAGGGAAAGGGGAATATTTCCAGGCAGCCATTTGCAGTTTTTGGAGAGCTGGAGTTTCCTCATGCTGGTACCAGCCTTATCCCACCCTTTTACCATCCCACCTACTCCCAGCCCTGGCTCCATCACTCAGTTACATCAGATTTACAGGAGAGTAAATTCTCTCCAAAGCTTCGTGATGGTTCCAGTTCTGAGAATCCCCCATTCCCAGTGGCATCCAGAACCTTCTCCTCACGTGGGAGATGGGAAGGACCCCGCTGGTTCTGGGCAGGTAACTGGAGATCATCCTGAGCGCTCTGAACTCTGCACATCTGCAGTTTAATTAAGTTTGGGGGCAGTTCTTCTCATTCCAGACACTTCCTCACATCTTGGTTTGGGTTTATAATTAAGTCCAAGTATCTGAAGCACTGTTTGGCTTGTGGAGAAATCTGATTTTTCAGCATTTGCCCTTCTCTTATCATTAATTCACACATTGTTAGTGAAGAAAGGAATGCTGCCAGCTATGTGCTCTTGGAACAGGGAGATATTTGCAGAGGCCCTGGTTGTTGGAGCTTTGTCGTTCTGTAGGTTGGGATCTGGCAGCTCCATTGAAGTCCTTTCCTCCAGTCTCAGTGCCTTTACCTGCTCTTTATGTTGCTAAAATAAAAGGCAGCAAGCGTCTTACTCTGCAGAGTTTAATACAAAAAGTGCTTCCAGTGTTCCAGATGATATCAGCCCGTTCACTGATGCCTTAAATCAATGCAGCAGAGAGAATCTGAGATGAAAGACAGCCTTTTTTCAGGGAAGTTTTCCTGTGAGTGTGGTAATTGGGATAACGCTTGGAATCTGGCAGGGAAACAAATTTCTGGCAGGTCATGATTACAATGGATGTTTTCTATGGAAATGAGGAGAAAATAAATCAAAACATCCCCTTGCTGTTCTCAGAGCTGCAGTGGTGAGTGGTTTATTGGTTAATGCACTTCTAAGGGCAGTTGCTGACAAGGAGCCTCTCCTGAAAAGCAGAACAGCCCCAGTGTCCCAGCCGAGCTGAGCCCTCCTGCAGGAGGTTCAGGGGACGTTTTGGGCTGTTCTGTGCCAGGACTGGGAGTTCGTTCCTGAGCACACCTGAGGCTGGACCTCACCAGACGTTAGGTGCACTCAAGGAGGGTGTGGAACTTTAGTGGCCCTTGCAACCCAAACCATTCTGTTTGCTGGGCATCAGCAGGAAAGCAAGAATTTAGCCAAATGTCCAGTATGTGAACTGGAGCATGCAGCATTCCCCTGCTGCCACAGACACCTCTTGTGTTGGATGGAAACCCCTGCACTCTGCAGTTATTGGAAATCCTTAGGGAAGTTTGAGCCACCCCAAACCCATAAGGAAGTCTGAGCTAGCCCCAAATCCTTAGGGAAGTTTGAGCTACCCCAAATCCTTAGGGAAGTCTGAGCTAGCCCCAAATCCTTAGGGAAGTTTGAGCCACCCCAAACCCATAAGGAAGTCTGAGCTAGCCCCAAATCCTTAGGGAAGTTTGAGCTACCCCAAATCCTTAGGGAAGTCTGAGCTAGCCCCAAGTCCTTAGGGAAGTTTGAGCCAGCCCCAAATCCTTAAGGAAGTCTGAGCTACCCCAAATCCTTAGGGAAGTTTGAGCCAGCCCCAAATCCTTAGGGAAGTTTGAGCCAGCCCCAAATCCTTAGGGAAGTTTGAGCTACCCCAAATCCTTAGGGAAGTTTGAGCTACCCCAAATCCTTAAGGAAGTTTGAGCTACCCCAAATCCATAGGGAAGTTTGAGCCAGCCCCAAATCCATAGGGAAGTTTGAGCTACCCCAAATCCCTAAGGAAGTTTGAGCCAGCCCCAAATCCATAAGGAAGTTTGAGCTACCCCGCTGTTGTTCTGCAAGTTTAGCTCTATTACAGTCCAATAATGACAACAAATGATCTTCTCTCCATCCCTTCCCCTGAGCAATTGTGGTCCCACCCATGTGAATTTTGTGTGGCTTCTCCCCATTCCTTTGTTCCCGGGTCTATTTCAGAGCTCGTTGTAAATCTCCAAAACTCATTGCAGCTGGAGGAACCCCCTCAAAGGGTTCTCGAGGTCCCTCAGCCTCCCTGGAGCTCTCTGTGCCAGGGCTGTGATTTAGGGCAGGGTGTCTGGTGCAGGGAAGGGTTTGGATGGAGCTGTCGTGGCCACTGGGGAGCAGGGAAAGGTGAAACGAGGACCTCGGCTCCGAAGGGCTGTTGTGAACTTGGAGTAACTTTTTGGAAACCAGCTTTTCCTCTTCCCTCCCTAAAAAGGAGGGGAAAACATACTTGAGGTAGTTACGTGTCTCCAGCACCATTTTCAGTCTCCAAATAGGGTGTTGTGCAATAAATGCTTTTGGGATCCAGAAGCCTCTGTGGGAGCAGGAGGGCCCCCTTTGGCAGTCCCTTCGGGGCTGTGGCGGTGGCACCGTGTCCCCAAAGCCCTTTTGGTGACTCAGCAGCAGTGCCAGGAGGGATCAGTGCCATGGGACAGCTTCACCCTGCCCTGGGTCTGCCTGGTGGCACTGGAGCTCTGCTGGCACCAGCACAGCACTGGGAGAGAGCTGGGTCCTGTCCCTGTCCCTGCTGGGGTGTGCTGGGTCCTGTCCCTGTCCCTGCTGGGGTGTGCTGGGTCCTCCCTGATCCTGGATTAACCACCACGCTGGCCAAGCTTCCTGAAACCCTGGATGTGATTTCAGGCCTGAGTTGTACAGGTTGTGCTGCCCCTGAGGACAGTCCCTGGCACCAAACCCAACTTCAGGCTGGTCTCAGTGCAGCCTTTGGCAAAGGGTCCTTGGCCAAGGTGACAGAGCAAAGGCCCTTGTGGATCCCAGCTGAGCAGCAAACAGGGCAGGGCTGTGGAGCTGGGGCCTGACCTGCTCCGAGCTCCTGCCCAGGGCTGCATCTCACCACTCCTGCTGGGAGAGCTCAGTGCCCCTTTCCAGAGGAGCCCTCAAGCTCTAGACCAAGCTGGAGCCGTGTTTGGGTTCTTCCCTTGTCACTTGTCACTCCAGGCTCTCTATTTCCCAGCTCTCAGCAAAGGATGGCCCTGCCCTTGGCCGTGTGCCAGCAGCCCATGGCATCACTGGTGTGTTCCTGACTGCTCAGCAATGTTTTTGTGGGTAGAACAGCCTCGATTTCCTATCATTTCACTACCCAAGAATTTCCTCTGCCCTGACTTGCTTTCTCTCTTCTAGCAGCAAGAATGCTGTGAGGCACAGAAAGCCAAAACAGAAATCTTGCAAGGAGTGTCTATCTAGTGCTGCTGAGCAGGATTTGCTTTTCTTCACCAGTTTGTTGACCCAGGCCTGGTTTGGGGATTTTGGTGCTTTTTTAAAGCATCACAAATGTCTCCAAACTCTTTATCTCAAGGTGATGCCAAAGTTCAGCTGCAGTTCTCGGATGGGCTGGGGCATAGGTGGAGCCTGGGACAGTCAGAGCATTTGTTTCACATTATCTTACCGGCTTTGGGGTTTTTGCAGTGTCTTGCATAATTTTTTAAAGGAAATCTCCTTTTATGCCGATGTGAGGAGCTGCAGCAGAGCGTGAGGAGCAGCTCAGTGCCTGGGCACTGACGGGCACTGGCGCCTGTTGTGTTTGGCCCCTGCACAGGGACGGGTGAGAGTGGCTCCAATCCCCCTCTGCTTCAGTGAGAAATAACACTCTGCTCAAACTGAGCCTGCCTGGGCCTTCAGAACCTCCAGGAGGTGCTGCCCAGAGGGTCTGAGCCCTGTGGGGCTGTGGGTTCCTGCTCTGACACTCCCAACTTGTCTGGGGAGGTTCCTGTGCTGTTTGTGCTGCTGACCACACTTCTGCCTGGGCCTTTCCCCTCGTGTGAACAAACCTTTTCCAAATGAGTTTATTTAATCCAGATGTTTGTATTTTAGATAAACCACCGCTGGCAGGCCCTTGCTGATACTCAGCTCCTGTTGGAGTCACTAAGATCAGAGGCAGCTGAACCCCAGCAGTCAGTGGGTGCCTGGCACATGGCTCCAGAACTGGCAGGGTTGTGAGGGGTCTGTGGGAACCCTCAGGGTCTTCATCTGTCCTGGACAGCTGGCACATGGCTGAAGAATCAAAAACCTGCTCTGTTTGGCTGTTAGAGGCAGAGGGGAGCATTTGGTCATGTTAAAGCAATTTTTAAGATGTATTTTTATGAACTCTGGGGGTGAGAGGTCTTTTCATTGGCTCCAAAATATTGGGACAAACTGCAGGTGAAGATTGAGATGAAAATTCCAAGTGAACGGTGAGGCAGAAATAAAACAACAGTCCTGGGGCAAAGGGAGCTGAAATGGATCATTTCCCACCCCTTGGGCTGGGTTTCTCCAGGGTGAGCAGCCTTGTGTGGAGACCTGATAGTTCTGGGCAAGGAAAAAAGGCGTGCAAAGGGCTGTCATCCACCTTAAAAGTGGCAGACAAACAACTGGTCATTTCTGGAAAATCTCTTTATAAAAACTTTGTACTTGTTAGCAACATTGCATTTTCCAAGTAAGAAATATCTTCCCTGAGTGCCATCAAATAACCTTTTCCTCCTGAAAGCTGCAGAATGGGTTTGGACATCAGATGAGAACTCAGGGTGCCCCAGGCCCATGCAGAGGCTTTGAGGAGCCTGGTGCTGGATGTGGGATGGTGGGAGGAGGAGGAAGGGCTGCCAGCATCATCACTGGCTTTGCTTTGAGCAGAGATTCAGAGCCTGGAGCTGCTGGGCACAGCCTGGGTCAGCCCAAGGTGCCCGTGGGGCTGGGAGCAGCATCTGTTCTTTTGCCTCTGTTCTTTTGCCTCTGTTCTTTCACTGCTGCTGATCCCTCCCTTTGAAAATAGGTTTTGGCAAGCACAGCCTGGCCCGAGGTGCCAAAGAGGGATTTAAATAGTGCATGATGTTGTAATGAAGGCCTGTGACAATGCAGAGACGTGCAGGGGCTGCAGCCAGGCTGCCTGGGCAGTACCAGCCTGGAGCTGCTCAGCCTCAGCTGTGCTGTGCCAGCCCTGAGCCCTGAGCCTGCCCTGGGCCGGGGGGCTGCAGGAGATGATCCCTTGGGCCCCTCCAGGTCAGACACTCAGGCTCTCACTGTGTGCACACCTCACGAGTTCCTAGAGCAACCCACGTCTCGAGAGAGATCAAAGACCTTTTACAAAATCTGATCAATGGCCCCAAAAAGGCCGGAGTTGTGAGACCTGTGCGTGTCACAGGCTGTCACTGTAGGACATGAAAGAAAGATGAGAGACTGCAAATATTTCAGAAGGCAAAGAGCACAGAAAAAGCTTTATTGTCTAATTTTTATTACCTTTTATAAGGTGTTCTGATACAGACTGAACATGATTGGTGAATAGGACGACCCTCTCTAATCCTGTTGGTTACACTGGAGAAACAGCAAAACACCACCTGGAGAAGATTGTTTGGAGAAAGGAGAGTTGTTTGCCAGGATTGTTTTTAGAAGAAGCTTTCTTGGTAAATTTTCCCTTGGGAAAGATTTAGCAGCTGCTACAGGCTAAAATCTCTCAGGCCCAGAAATATCAGGCCCACAGGAAGCCCTAATGGGAACTGCAAACTGTGATGGCCAGAGTGGTCAGAAGTGTGCCAGAGTGGTCAGAAACGTGCCAGAGTGGTCAGAAACGTGCCAGAGTGGTCAGAAACGTGCCAGAGTGGTCAGAAACGTGCCAGAGTGGTCAGAAATGTGCCCACCCCTGACACTTGGCCCCCCCTGGGGCCTGGAGGTGCTGCTGGGTTTGCTGGAGGGTGGGTGAAGCCCTGTGCTCTGATCTCTGCCTGCACAGGGTCGGCTCTGCCGGGCTGGGGTGACGCTCCCGTGGTGCTGCCATTGCTGCTGCTGGGCTTGGAGCTGTCCTTGTTTCCCTCCAGCTCATTTTTCCAGGGAACAAGCATGTCTTTGAGGCAGGAGCCTGACAGCTCCTGTGTAAACATCCAGGCTGAGATAAATTCAGCCTCTGGTGGTGTCACCTTGCCCTGGTGTCTCCTGCAGCACTTTGTTTTTGTCTCCCCTTGTACCCTGCTGCGTTCCTCACGTTCAGAAAGCCATGTTTGATAAATCATGGCACAGGCAGTAAATGGGTTTATTTTCCAACGTTGTGGGCTCCTGGTGTGGGTTTTTGTGGGTGTGGGAGGTTGTTAGGATGTCTCTGCAGCCGTGAACGCCCATGGATGGGTGACTTTGGTGAGCAGCATAACCACAGCCCCCCATGTCACTGCACCACCCCCTCTCCTCCCCAGAGCATTTCCCCACTGCATTTCCTGTTCACTGTGGAAACCACCCCTAAAGCCCAGTGCCAGAGGCATGGAAACGTGCCACATTCCCAAAAGAGACTTGGAGAAAGACCAAGGAGGCCCAAGGTTCAGTAATGCAAGTTCAGCATCAGGTTATGGCCAGGCACCTCCATGTCTCCTGCCAGACCTTCTGATTTGCACAGATCCATGTGCAGTATGTGAACTCTATAAACTGGATCAAAATTGCCTTTAAATGAGACCTGAGGTCTCTGTGGATGAGGTGAAGGTGGCTGTCCAGTGTGTGGGCACGTTCCCTGGGTTTGATGTGCCAGCCCCTCCATCTTCCCTCACTCTGAAGGGAAAACTTTCATCCCAAGCACCCGTAAATAAACGTGCAGCAGGGTTCCATGGATGTGGTCAAGTGGGATTTGGGAGATTTGAGGTGCAGCAGGGTTGCATGGACATGGTCAAGTGGGATTTGGGAGATTTGAGGTGCAGCAGGGTTGCATGGACGTGGTCAGATGGGGTTTGGGAGATTTGAGGTGCAGCAGGGTTCCATGGACGTGGTCAGATGGGGTTTGGGAGATCTGAGGTGCAGCAGGGTTCCATGGACGTGGTCAGATGGGGTTTGGGAGATTTGAGGTGCAGCAGGGTTCCATGGACGTGGTCAGATGGGGTTTGGGAGATCTGAGGTGCAGCAGGGTTCCATGGACGTGGTCAGATGGGGTTTGGGAGATTTGAGGTGCAGCAGGGTTGCATGGACGTGGTCAGATGGGGTTTGGGAGATTGAGGTGCAGCAGGGTTCCATGGACGTGGTCAGATGGGGTTTGGGAGATTTGAGGCTTCGTGGGACACGAGGAGTGGCTGAAGCATTCACTGTCTGAAGGGCAGTGTACACTCTCAGTGCTGTCCCAGGCAGCCTCTGAGGATAAATCCTCTCCAGCTGCTGTCCTGCTGTTTTGCAGATGTCGGGGGCCAGGCACAGGTGGGAAGAGCAGCGCCGTGTCTGCGCTGCAGAGGGCTCTGCACGGGCTTCGAGCCACACTCCTGGAGGTAACGTTGGTCCTGTCCTGCATCCTGGCTGACACGTGCTCAGGGACACAACAGCTGGTTATTTGATACTTTATTTCTGGTTTTTCCTCTTAAAAACACAAATTTGGGTCAATGGCCCCTGATAGCAGCAGCTGGTGGGAGCAGACCAGGAGAGTGCCCAGCTCAGGGCAGGGGCTGCCCCCTGCCCAGCAGCTTTAAAATGGAATGCAGACATGCAGAAGTCACCAATGAAAAGAGAATTAGTGCCCTGACAAACACGGGGCTCCTCTCTGCTCCTGGGGAGCTCCCTGGGCCGCTGGGCCGTGGTGGTGCAGGGGGGCTGTGGTCCAGCTGTGCTGCTGCAGCTGGAATGCCTTGGATGCCTTCAGCTCCCACTTGAGATACCTCAGCTGTGTGAAATCCAAACTTTAAAGCACTCATTTGGTGGAAGCACAACCGCTTTTTTTATTGACTCCATTAAAGGCTGGTTGGACTCATTTTTAGTCCAAGATCCTGCTGAAATCCTCGGGGTTGTGTCAGAGTTACTTTGCCCCTTTTGCTATTAGTGTTTAATGGCAGTGCTGGCCACCAGAGTGTCCTTAGACACTTGTCTGTGTGATTTATACCTATTATCGTCCAAATTACAGTCAATTAAGCATCACTTCCTTCCAGCAGTCACTGGTTTAATGGCATGTAAAGATTCATAATAGGCAAGGCTGGTGGAATCTGGTGAGGAGACTAATCTCCAATCTAGTGATGCTTGAAGGGCTTCCCAGAGTTCAGGGGAAGCAGCAGCTCCCTGTGGGTGGGAGGCAGCAGATTTTGTAGTGCCAGGATGAGGGGGAATGGCTCCCAGTGCCAGCGGGCAGGGTTAGATGGGATACTGGGGAGAAAGTGTTCCCTTTGGGGTGGGCAGAGGGTGCCCAGAGCAGCTGGGCTGCCCCTGGATCCCTGGCAGTGCCCAAGGCCAGGTTGGAGCACCCTGGGATAGTGGGAGGTGTCCCTGCCAAGGCAGGGGTGGCACTGGGTGGGATTTGGGGTCCCTGCCATGGCAGGGGTGGCACTGGGTGGGATTTGGGGTCCCTGACATGGCCGGGGTGGCACTGGGTGGGATTTGAGGTCCCTGCCATGGCAGGGGTGGCACTGGGTGGGATTTGGGGTCCTTGGCATGGCAGGGGTGGCACTGGGTGGGATTTGGGGTCCTGACATGGCCGGGGTGGGGGGGCGAGGTCGTGCACTGGGTGGGATTTGAGGTCCCTGCCATGGCAGGGGTGGCACTGGGTGGGATTTGGGGTCCCTGCCATGGCAGGGGTGGCACTGGGTGGGATTTGGGGTCCCTGCCATGGCAGGGGTGACACTGGGTGGGCTTTGAGGTCCCTTCCCACCCAGCCCATTCCCCCCCGAGCCCTCTGTCCGTGCCATGAGCCCAGGCTGTGTGTGACCCTTGGGGGAGGCTGCTGCCCCACGGCCGAGCCCCGCTGACAGCCCGGGACGCTCTCTGGGGGCACAGGAAGATCTGCAAGTCGTGCAGGTGCAGCCAGGAGGAGCACAGCCTGAGCTCGGAGCTGGACGATGACCGCAGGATCGGCCGCCTGCTCTCCGACTCCAAGTACTCCTGGCTCACGGCGCGCCTCAAGGGCGGCGACGGCGCCCGCGTCTACAAGAGGAACCGCATGATCGTCACCAACCCCAACATCTCGGGCAAGGACCCCACCTTCGACACCATCACCTACGAGTGGGCTCCCCCGGGCCTCACACAGAAGCTGGTAAGGGATCCACGGTCACTTGCTGGGGAGCAGAACTGGAATAAAATCTCTGGGGGAAAATAGTAACTCATGGTTTGCCTCAGGGAGCAGACATGCACGGAGCACTCCGTGTTTTGGAAATGTGTAAATAAGCAGAGTAGGTAGGAGAGGGGGATGGAATGCCTTTGGGTTTTATAGGTTTGTTTACATTTCTAGGAGAAGCTTTAATGGATTTTACAACTAGAAAGCTCAGTCTTTTGGTAAAGCTCATCTGCAGTAAAAGCACAGCTGAGGAGAGATCCCA
This sequence comes from Acrocephalus arundinaceus, assembly GCA_021534815.1. Lineage (NCBI taxonomy): Eukaryota > Metazoa > Chordata > Aves > Passeriformes > Sylviidae > Acrocephalus > Acrocephalus arundinaceus. The sequence continues at coordinate 19,665,336 of JAJEOU010002284.1, forward strand.
TCCCTGCTGTCCTGCAGCCCATGCCTGCCCCAAAACCCAGGCTGGATGTAGAACTCCTCCAGGCCTTCTGGGGGTGTCTGGGCTGGGCAAGCAGAGGAGCAGGAAGGGGTTTGACTTCTGGTGAGCCCATGGGGCTGGTGGCAGCTGGGTGGTTGTGCCTCAGGGCTCCTCCCCTCCTGCTCTCAGAGCATCCCTGTGCTGCTGGAGGGGTCCTTCCCTGGACAGTGGGCTCAGAGCCCCATTCCCGGGGTCCCTCACCCTCGCTTTGCTGAAGAACAGCAGCCCATCCCTGTTCCAGCAGCCTGAGGAGTTCCTGCCCCCAGGAGCAGGAGTGGGAGGGCTCCTTGTGCCCGGGCCTGGCTGAGAGCTGAGCTCTGTGCCTGCAGCTCCTGCCTGCGTGGGCAGCAGCTCTGCCCAGTGCTGCTGCCAGCAGAGCCACTCTACACTGGGCTCTGGAGCTGGGAATTTTTTCCTTACAGTTTAAGCATAATCTGGTCCAAAATAAAAATACGTTATAAAGAGAGCTCAGGGTAAAAAGGCAGGATAGGGAGTGTGGTCGCATTCCAAGGGCTGGATCCAAAACCAAGCCCCCAGCCCAGCTCCACCTCCCTCCCTCCCATGCCTGGTTCCCATCTGGAGCAGCTGTGTGGGAAGGGTGGAAGTGGTTTTCAGCACGTGGAAGTGTGAGCCAGCAGAGCGTTTCTTGCAGGAATGCATTCAGCTGCCTTTTCCCTGTGCTGTGGTGTAAAACTGTTCTGTGTTCCACTGTCAGGAGTGGTGAGGAGCTTCTGCTCCTCAAACGAAACAAATAGCTGCAAGCTGTTGATACAAATAGCTGAAAGCTGCTGAAAATGCAACCAGACCGTTTTAAAGAAGAGTTTGGGATGCAGATGTGAAAGTGGAGCCAGAGCCAGAGTGGTTAATTCAGCTTAAAATCCAGCTGCCCTAAGGGCCTGGGACAGGGTGAGGGAATGAGCTGGGGATGCTCCATCGAGGTCCTTCCCTGCCTGGCTCTGTGGAGCTGGCCCAGCAGGAATATTTGTGAGCTCCTTTGCTTCCTGCAGGCCCGGGGGGATTGGGGAGTTGCTGAGGGGTGGGAGAGCAATGCTGGCACTGTCCCAGCAGCCTGGTCACTGAGCACACTGGGCCTGGGTCAGGAACCCGGCTGCCAGGGGCTGCACAGTGGTGCTGGTGGTGCCTCGGGCAGGGGCAGCCCCTTGCCCTAAAGGATGCCTGTTACAGTGATTGGGGGCGAGGAAAAGCACACACACAGTTCTTTGTTATCAGAAGGTTTTTACTTTTTGAATCTTTGTGCTTTTATAAGATGCTCTGCAAAGGGGCTGCCATTGGTCAGAGAAGGGCGGCGTCTCTTCAGCAAACAACAGGTGACAGAGATTGTTTGGGGAAACTGGCGTGAGAAGGGCAAAGCTCTCTTTAGTGTTTACAAAACAACAAAGTTCTCTTTAGTGTTTACAAAACAACAAAGACATTGCCGTGAGAATGGGAACCTGTTCCCATGGGAAACAGCCAGCAGTAGCCAGCAGTAAAAATCCCAAAGCCCCAGGAACTACAGGGCCACAGATGCCCAACTCTGTGGCTCCTGGGCTGATTTTGTCTTCCATGGCCCTGAACCTGCCCTCTTGAGAGTTTGGGGTGATCCCAAATGCAGCCCTGGGGACCCAGTTCTCCCCCTCCTGCAGCATCCACTCCATCCCTGTGCTGCTGGCAAGGGGCAGCCCCAAGGGTACAAAATATCTGTTTAGGTTTGATAAAGAGCTCAGGGTAAAAAGGAATGGGGAGCATGGTCCTGTACCAAGAGCTGGATGCAAAACTAAACCCCCAGCCCAGTCCCACCCTCCTGATGGGAGAGGTTCAAAAAATTTATTGAAGTTTTTGATCTCTTTATAGTGCCTGGACAGGCTGGAATGTATCTTGGTTCAAGTAAACAACGAGCAGGAGCTTTGGAGACAACCTTGATAAATTCTGGCTTGCAGATCAGCTTGACAAACGTTGAGGAGAAGCGTTGGATGTCAGCCACTCTCGGGATAGTTTCAGAGGGATTTGGGCCAAAGAGCTGTTAGTGCACAACGGCCTCGCTCCAGTGCTTTCCTCCTGAAGGCAGGCTGGAAACTGGGGATGGCTTTTAACCTTGTTTTGCTGAAGGGGATGGTCGATAACAGGAGGAAGTTCAGAGCATGTTCTTGTTAAGCCGTGCCTGCAGAAGTCATGAGGCAGATACTCAGGTCCTTGGGGAGAGTGAAAAGAACAGCTCATAAAACAGCCCCAAGATCCAGTAGTGAACAGTGAAAACTGAAATGCTCTTCCTCCAAATTACCTGCACTCAGGCAACCTAGCGAAGCATTGGCCATAACAATAAGTGATAGCAGCAGGTGGAGCAACCTTGTCTTATTCTTCATGACACTTTTTGGTGTCAGGTTGGATTTTTTTTCCCCTAATCTTTTCTCTGGACACATTTTTATGACATCTGCAATTATAACTTTAAGCATTGCCTTGGTCAGGGAGTGAAATCCCACCACATGTCTGGGCAGATACTGAAACCTGGCCCTGAGCTTTAAGGAAGCCTGTAAAAAGCCTGGAGGTTTGCTTTGCTCTCTCAGCACAGACACTTGGGGCACAATGTACCCAGTGTTGATGTCTGATACCCCAGTGTGCAGTGATTTTAACCTGCACCCCAAGACATGGGGAAGAAGCCCTGCTTCCATTGAATCATTATCTGCTGCTGTTCCAAATTTCCTGTCAGGAATTCCGCCCAGCAGCGCTGCTCAGAGTGGCCAAGGTGGAAGTGACGTGCAAGTTTTTCCTGAAATGCTGAGGAGTTCAGAGCAGTGCAAGCATTTCTGTGGTGAAAAGCCCAGCCTGAAGCGGCCGATGTGCCACAAACAGTTAAATCTCTTTGCTGGGGTTTTTAGGATGGAGTTTTCAAATGCTGACCCAGTAAGAAGCAAATCTAACGCAGCTGGATGCTGGTGTAACAGGAATGGCAGGGAGCCAACGGGCTGCCCTGTCACTCCTCACACTACAATAGGGAAATGCCGGGTGGGAAACTCCCTTCCCCTATTCCCGGCCAGGAGAAGTTACTGCAGCCCCCACGGCCCACAGGCACTAACCCAGCCTGAGGCTGGGAGGGGTTTGCTCTGCTCTTGAGTGGCCAGTTCAGTCAGAGACTTTGATTTGGGCAGTTTCTGGGCATTTCCTTTTTGTGTCACAGGGCATCAGTGACCAAACACCTTCCCTCTGCTCTGAAATCTGCACTCAGGTGGAGTTGGCGGCTGTCATTGTCACAGACCCAGCTGCTACCTGAATTTTTCCTGTATTGTGATGATTTCATCAATTGCTAAAGGATGATTTTCACTGTGGACTGCTCTGCACACAGCCCCGCAGGGCTCAGGGGTGCTCAGGGTGGCCTTTGGCTGACTCCCTGCAGCTCTCCCTGTCCCAGCACAAGGCAGTGGAGAGCTGCTCGTGGGTTTTGATGTTTATGGGTTTTTAGTCTTTTCAGCAGCTGTGTTATCAAATGTCATGGGGAAGTGTCGTGGTAGTGCCAGCGAGGGAGGGTGTGCTGGGGTCTGTCTGTGCTGCTTTGCTTTCCTGGGCAGGCTGGGGTTTGCTTTTTAAAAAACTAACAAAAAGCAATCTAAAGCACCATAAAAACACTCAGTCTGTTTTCTGAAGATGAGACAATTTATAACAGCCTGGCTGCCACTGGCACCTAAGCCAGTTCAGCCTTTTATTTCTGCACTGTGGGTTCAACCACTCCAGTAGAAGGGGAGGGAAGGGCGCGTTTGCTGCTCTGTGGCACCAGTGCAGCATCTCCGTGCCAGCTGTGCCTCTGTGCCAGCTGTGCCTCCGTGCCAGCTGTGCCTCCATGCCACAGCCTCTCCGTGAGCCCTGTCCCCTCCCCTGCAGGCCATGCAGTACATGGAGCTGGTGCCCAAGGAGCTGCAGCCCGTGGCGGGCACGGACGGCGCCTGGCAGCGGCGGCGGCGCCTGGCACGGCAGCTCCCGCTGCACGACCAGGACCCGGTCCAGTGCCGCGGCCTCACCGAGGGGGAGCACAAGCTGATGGAGGAGTTCGTGAAGAAGTACAAGGCCGAGGCCCTGGGAGTTGGGGAGGTGGCGCTGCCGGGCCAGGGCGGCGGTGGGAAGGAGGAGGAGAAGCCGCAGGACAAGAGCATCGACCCCGGCAGAGCCCCCGAGTCACCCAACGGGGCCCTGGAGAGCACAGCCGGGCACTACGTGAGTGATTGGGGATGGGATGGGATGGGATGGGATGGGATGGGATGGGATGGGATGGGATGGGATGGGATGGGATGGGATGGGATGGGATGGGATGGGATGGGATGGGATGGGATGGGATGGGATGGGATGGGATGGGATGGGATGGGATGGGATGGGATGGGATGGGAGCGCTGGGGCTGCTCCAGGCTTGAGGCACCACTGGGAATAGATTCGGTCACAACTCTAGGGGCAAAAAATCCCCCCAGGCAGGTGATCTGTGCCTGGTCCCCACCAGGCAGGTGATCTGTGCCTGGTCCCCACCCTGCTCCCACCGCAGGTGCTCAGTCACATCATGATGCTTTGGAGCAGCACTGTGAGAGCCTGGAGGGGCCCTCTGCTCCAGCCAGCCCTGCTGAGCACAAGGGTCCATCTGGCAGGGCTGATGAAGGGCGTTCTCCTCTTCTTCACTTCCCTTTCTCTGCAGCAAAGGCCTTGCTGAGCCACCAAGGTCAGGGAGCTCTCGCTGTGGAGCTGGGTTGAGCTCTGGGTTCTTGGCAGCTCTGAAAGGTTGGGCATGACACGTCCCTGGGTGATATGGGGAGTGTGAGTGGTGGTGTTCAGTTGAAAGCTGAACGTGATGATCTTGGAGGTCTTTTCCAACCTTCACCATTCTGTGATGCAAGTCAGTATTTCCAGGTGGCTTCTTACCCAGAAAGACCACAAATGACAGGAGGTGGGGGCTCTGTCCAGTTAACACAGAGCTGTGAACATGGAGATAGTGCTCCCAGGGCTGCAATCACTCTGTGGAAATGTAAACAGCTGCCCTGGGTCCCTGGGCATACAAACACATTTCCAGAGAAAAATGGCTGAGATTCCTCAACACCCTTTTAGATTTATATTCCCCCAGCGCTGCCTGGAGTGGCTGCTGAACAGATGCTTGTCATAAAATATGGTGAGTGGAAATACCTTGTCCTGGTCCTTGTGAGGGTGACTTGCAGCAGAGGATTTAAGGCTGAAAAAGCAAATGGTGTCCAAGTGTTTTTAAGAGGAGATTCCATCCTGCCATTCCTGCGCTGAGGTTGTACCAGTAAAGAGCAGTTTTCATTTTCAGTCCATATTGGGTAATGTCTCCCCTCTGCCATGGTCTGTTAATGTACTTCTGACTTTTAGTCCAGCAACGCAGCAAAGATCTTCACTATTGCAACAAAACACTGAATTTTAAGATAAAAAATAGCCAAAAAAGGAAAGTTTCCTTTAAACATATCAATAAGTCATGCTGGCAATGAGGGTTTACTTAAACTGCGAGTTTGTCCTTTCAAATAAATAAATACATAACTGTGATGTTATTCTCCTTAGATTGGAGCATCATTTCTCTCAAGGCACCAGCTGAAAAATGGAACAGCTTTGCCAGCAGTGGCAGATCCACAGGGACAGCCACGCTGTGCAGCCCAGGGCATGGCAGAGCTGGGAAGGACTGGGGCCACTGCTGACCACAGACTTTGTCTTCCTGCAATCCCTGCTGCAAGTCTGTCCCACCAGATGAGTTCTCCACAGAGCACAGAATCCTTACCCCCAAAGTACTGGGAACTCCTCTGGTGGTACAAATCACTGCCCTGGCATCAAATCAATCCTGAGGCAATTGATCCAAGTTAGTCATTGTTCCCAAAAGCTTGAGGCCAGCAGTGCAGGGAGTGCTCAGAGTGCTGCTGGTGTCTGGGAACTCCTCCCCTGGGAGCTGGCACTGCAGGGCAGGAGCTGGGGATGAGCAGGATGGGAAAGCTCAGGAGAACAGGACACTTTTTTGGCCAACACCTCTGGTCATTCAGCTAATGAAGTCTCCACTCCTCTGCCTGCATGATGGAGATGTAAAAGGAGCAGCTGTAGTCCCACCTCAAATTTGAAGAATCACTTCTTTGTAGTGTGTCAATAGCAGGATATGGAGGTTAGACAATGCTTGGGAAAAGCCTTGCGAATAGTTCTTCCCTGTGAATAATTTCCATAGAAAGAAACAGCAAAATAAGTTGGTTTTTTTAACAGTTCTTGTTGGCAAGAAACTTGAGCTCAGGGTTGGAAACTGCTGTGTTTGTTCTTGCTTTAGATCCTGCAAGATAAGCAGGGCTGGGCTGCTGTGGCTGTGGCTTCTTGGGGCTGACAGAGCAGAGGCAGCTGCAGCTCTGGGGCTGACCCCACATCTGGTGCCTCAGGGGGGTTTTGGGGGTGTAGGGGAAAGGCCTCAGTGCGGTGTGGTGGGTGCAGAACTCCTCAGTGCCCTGTGGCCATTCTGTCCATGAGGGCTCTGCCAGCTGCTCCATCCTGTGCCCCTTCAGCCAGCCCAGAATGGCCACAGCTCCTGCTCCCCCTCACGAGCTTCCCCCTCACTGCCGTGGGCTGGGAAATGTGGAAATGTGTCTGAAGCCGTCCGTGGTGGGAGGAGCAGTGTCAGCACACGTATCCCCTTTCAGCTGCACACAGCAGCCCAGCCAGGAAAGTTCTGTCTCCTCCAGCACTGTCAGCCTGGATTTCCTGGGAAAACGGGCACTGCCCATGGAGAGGTGGAACCACGCCAAGGGCGGTGGGGCAGCCACTGAAAACCCAGCTGAGGGAGGGAAGAGGGGATGGTGAAACTCGTGGGGTGCTGGGAAGATCAGTGACCAAGCAGAGAAAACCTCCTGGGGGTGCACATGTCCCGTGGCCTCTGCTGTGTGACAGGAGAGAGGAGGGGAAGGAAACAAAGAGCAGAACTGCAAAGAGCAGTGTCCCAGCACTCTGTGTGAGCTGGGGAAAGGGGCTGGCAGTGGTGGGAATTGTCCCTTTCCTGTCCCTGCCCATCCCTCATGGCCTCCTGCAGCTCAGGGACTGTTTGACTTTGCTACTGCGAAATCTTGGGTTTGTGTCTCCTCTCTTGAGCAGCTGGGGCTAGTGGGAGGTGTCTGCCCATGGCAGGGGTCAGACCTGGGTGATGTTTTAGGTGCCTTCCACCCAAACCATTCTGTGGTTCTGTTCTCATACCTGTGAGAAGCTGTTGACTTTAATTGGGGTGTTTGTAAATCATCACCTGATCGCAGGGGCACTCCCTGACCTGTGCCCCTGGAGGCTGCAGGAGGGGACATGGCTGTGCCAAGGCTCTATGGGGCACAGCAGTGTCACCACAGCCCTGTGACACCCAGGCTGCCCCCAGCTGCACTGGGAATTGGAGCAGCATCCTGCCAGCCTCCTACAGTGCAGCTTTAGATCACAGCATCGCCCTGCAGGCACAGATCAAGAGCAAACCCACTTGGTCTCGTGTGTAATGTGCACAGATGCCATTAATCTTGAGATTAATCCTGTCTAATTCTGGTTCTTTGGCCTGTTAGAAATGGAAAACACTTGCTGAAATCTGTGGAGTGACAACTGAGTTAGGCACAGACAGAAAACCATGAGAAAACACCACAGTTCCTGATCTCTTTTCAAAGTGACATCTTTGATGTGCTGCACTCCTGCACTGTAGGAATTCCTAACTTTTTCTTTGGAACTTTGGATTTTGATGAAGATTTTAATTTGGGAGGGATCCCAAAGGCCCCTCCAAAATGAGCTACTCAGAAGATCACTGTCTTCCCCGTGTGCCCATGGACCAAGGTTCCGAGGAGCCTTTCCCATGGGTGCAGTGCTCAGGGCTGTGGGGGTGGGATCAGGCACTGCCCTGCCATGCCCAGCCCGGTGTTCCCAGCCCTGCCATGCATAGCCCAGTGTGCCCAGCCCCGTGTGCCCACCCTGCCGTGCCCACCCCCTGTGCCCCTGCCCTGTCCCTGAGCGCTGTCCCTGTCCTGCAGCGCTGTGACACCTGCCAGCAGCCGGTGCCCGGGGACTGCCCGGTGGTGTATGCCGACCGTGCCGGCTACTCCCGGCAGTGGCACCCGGCGTGCTTCGTGTGCTGCCGCTGCGCCGAGCCGCTCGTCGACCTCATCTACTTCTGGAAGGGCGGGGCCGCCTGGTGCGGGCGCCACTACTGCGAGAGCCTCCGGCCCCGCTGCGCCGGCTGCGACGAGGTACGGACCGGCCGGGACCCGGGATCCCCTGTGCCAGGGTGGGGAGGGACCAGAGTCCCTGTGGTCCCTCTGTGATGCCTCTGTGCCAGGGTGAGGAGTGACCGAAGTCCCTGGGATCCCCTGTGCCAGGGCAAGGAGTGACCAGAGTCCCTGTGATCCCCTGTGCCAGAGTAGGGAGTGCCCAGAGTCCCTGTGGTCCCTCTGTGATCCCCCTGTGCCAGGGTGGGGAATGACCCTGTGATCCCCCTGTGATCTCCCTGTGCCAGGGTGGGGAATGACCAGAGTCCCTGTGATCCCTCTGTGATCCCCCTGGGATCCCCCTGGGATCCCCCTGTGCCGGGCTGGGGACCAGCTGGAGACCCTCTGATCCCAGTGGTGCTGGGGGAAGCACCCAGTGGCCCCCTGCTCCTGCCAGTGCCAGGCTCAGTCAGGGCTTCTGAGCAGCCTGGGCTGGTGGGAGGGTCCCTTCCCAGGGCAGGGGGTGGCACAAGGTGACCTTTACTGGTCCCTTCCAGCCCAAACCACCCTGTGATTATTTTATGTACTCATTCCTGGCCTCCATGGCTGATGGGCTTGGTGGAGATGTGGGGTGGGTTCTCCCTGCTCCTGCCCTGCTCCAGCTGGGTCAGGTGGTGGAAATGAGCCTCTGTCTGTCTGTGTGTGTGTGTGTCTGTCCCGTAGATCATCTTCTCGGAGGACTACCAGCAGGTGGAAGGGCTGGCCTGGCACACCAAGCACTTTGCCTGCCTGGAGTGTGAGACGCTGCTGACGGGCAAACCCTTGCCCTGGCCAAGGCCAGCCTGCTGTGCACCACCTGCAGCCAGAGCAGGGCCTGAGCAGGGGCAGCCCCGGGCTCCCCGAGGCCCCACCAGGACTGGGGGCATTTGGAAGTACAGGAGAAGGGGAAGGTTAAAAGATTTCAGTCTGACCATTCACTTGCCAGCAGCTCCGTGTCCCCTTGCATCCAGCACAGCCTGAGGAAAGCATTTCCTTGGGGAGCTCTTGGAGCTGGCAGGAGCCCTTGTGCCCAGGGTGGGAGGTGCAAGGTGCACCTGGCCAGGGGGAGCTGGAAAGGAGGGGCTGGGCTGTGCTGGTTTTTATCAAATCTGTCCAACCTTCTTATGACCAAGATCTTGCAACAGTCTTTTGGAAATAACACATCTCAGCAGTAACTTCTGGCTTACTAAAGCTACAGTTGTGGTCAAAAACAAGGGGTGTTTGTGGTTTGTAAATCCTTGCTGGAATGAGGCTAACAGGCTGCTGCCACCCAGCCAAGCAGTGGGTTTGAGGAATTTGATGGACTTGCTGAAAGCAAAGGATATAAAACTGCAGCCACACGCAGCTGGGGCTTTGTCCTGTGCAGCAAACAGAGGAGTGGGCACGCAGGGCAGGGGCTTCACCCTGCTGAGAGGGGCAGGGCACGGCTGGCACTGACCCTGCCCACGGAGCTGTCACCCTGGAACTGGAATGTAAAGAATTCTGTGGAAAACACTTTAACCCTCAGCTGTCTGGGGGGGCAGAGTGTGTGTGGGTGTCCCTGAGATGCTGCAACGTCACTTTTTCCCTGCCATACTTCAGTGACCCTCCAGATGCCAGGGAGCTGTACCTTCCCTGGGAGCCAGCAGCTCCCTGCCCTGGGCTCTGCCTGCTCCTTGTCCCACAGCTCTCCCAGGTCTGGCACCACCCCAGGATGTGGCACTGAGTCCCTGCAGGTCGTGTTTGTTCCCTGATCAAGTGATGCTTCTGATACTGAAAAGCTCAGGTAATGCAGCTGGCATTACAGGTGTCTGTGCCCAGCCTGCTCTGATACACTGAGTATCCACGTGATTTGCCAGAGAACTGGATTTTCTCTGGCCGAGGGGAGTGTCCAGGGAGCTCAGAGCTGCTGGGGGCTCCTCCTGCTCAGCAGGCTCTGGTTTCTCCTCAAGGCCTGCTCTGTTTGGTGGGTGTTTGCTCGTTTGTGTAGCAGTAACTCAGAGATGAGGGCTGGGTGAAGCTGGACGTGCTGCACGCTGAGCTCTGCTCCTGCCTCAGGGCCCCACTGCAGTGGGGGGAGTGGGACACATCCATGGCTGTGCTGGGACAGCTGAGCCCCCGTGGGGCACAGCCACCCCTGGGTGCCTCGAGCAGCCCTGTCACAGCCCTGTCACAGCCCTGTCACAGCCCCTGTGCGTGCTGAGGGGACACTGGGGTGCCCACAGGAGCAGGGCAGGGAGGTGCTGAAGTGCAGACAGGGGTGAGGGCTCTGCCAGCCCCCATGGGTGCCACTCCTGCTGCATTTGGGATCCACATTGACACACGAGCACTGGAGAGGTGGATTTTCAGTAGAACCCTGGTTCTGTGGGTGACCCTCCCCTCTCCCCTCATGGGTGGCACTCCTGCATTTGGGATCCACATTACAATGAGCATTGGAGAGGTGGATTTTCAGTAGTACCCTGGTTCTGTGGGTAGCCCTCCCCTCTCCCCTGCCTGGGAGCTCTGGGGGAAAAGGGGATCCCCTTCACGGCAGGCAGGGTTAAAAACCAGCCCAGGCTCAGCGGTGGCAGTGCAGAGGAGGTTCCTGGCTGCTCAGGAATGCGGGTGGGAGCCTGGGCAAATGTCAGAGCAGAGGCACAGGGACAGGAGGGGTTCAGGGGAGCACTGGGCTGGCCTTTCCTCTCCCCCAGCCCTCACCCCTGGGGCTGTGAGGGCAGGGCTGGGTCATCCCCACCACCCTCCCTGCCTCGGGGTGGTCCCTGACAGGAGGGGGGTCAAATTCACTTTATGCACAATGAAAGACCCCAGGGAGACCTTGCAGGTACCTTCCAGAACCTAAAGGGGCTCCAAGGGAGCTGCAGGGGGACCAGGGATAGTGGCAGCCCCCTGCAGCATGTTCTGAGTTCTGACTTGTGATCTATAAATTGTAATTTGCAGAGGCCCTGTTCCAGCACACACTTACTCACCTCAGGCTTTTGGGACTGCTGGCACCTGCTCAAGCCTTGCAGGTATTTCTGCAGCTCGTAAAATACTGTCTGCTAAAGAAATTTACTGCAATTAAACAGCTTAACAAAATCCTGTGCCTCTCCAGCGTCGGGAGCAAAAGCGTGAAATTAATGCATCAAACAGCTCAAAACATATGGGAGCCTTTGGTGTTGCTATTAGAGCTGAATTCAGGGTAGGCATGAGGTGATCCTGCCCCCAGCAGGGATTTTTAACTCGGGGGCTGCGAAGGACAAAGCCCTCCATCCTGTCCATGGCCAGGGCAGCACAGGGAGTCTGAGCATCCTGCTCCACTTGGAACTCAAGCATTCTGTGCAGTTGTTCTAAATACAACTGACAATACATTTAAATGTTCCTAAAGCTCCAAACAAAGTATTTTGGATACAAAAATCCTTCACCTCCTCCCCCAGTGCCGTCCCAGCCAGGAGCAGGGGTGGGAGAGAGGGAGGGCAGAGCCTCCCTACAGAGAAACAACCCCTGACTGGGCAGTAGCCACATCTCAGCAGAAGTTTTGCAAGCTGAAGTTTTTCAGGGCTTAACTGATCTGAATCTGCAAATACTTGCAGTGCTGGCTCTTTTTTTTTAAGAATTTTTCTAGGGAAAGGCCCGTCTGTCTGTGATGGGAGATTGAAGTAGGGCAGAGGCAGAGGCTGGCTGAGGACAGGGCAACGTCTGGGTCACCTCTGTCCCCACATCCCCCCCACAGGGCCATCCCCACCCGGGGCCACTGTCCCTGGGGGCAGGGAGGAGCTGCCCTCAGCCAGGGAGGTTCGTGGCTCTGCACCTGAGCTCGGGGAGCTTCCCTGCCAGGCTGGGGAGGAAATATTGAGCAGTCAATGATGCTGCCACACCTCGAAGGGAAGGGAGGGTACAGGGCAGCCCTTCAGTCACTGCTGGGTCCTCGTGTGTGTTTGTAACATTCAGGCCAAAACAAACAAACTGGAAATTCAATTTCTTGGCTCCTGTGAGTAAGAAAAAGCTCCAAGTGGAGGGGGACAGTGACTCAGTGTTCAAGAGCTGCCACTCCAGGGCCAGGAGGAGCCCACAGAGGATCTGGCTGGCATCTCCCAGCAAGGTTCTCTCCAGGCAGTCAGGAGGAGGGAGGGCTGGGGGCATTTACAGGTTTCCCTGGCCGATGGGATGTCCCTGGCACTCAGCTTTGTGTATTTATTCATGTGCTGGCCTGGAGCCTGTGGAAGGAGCCCTGTCCTCAGAGGTCAGTGAGCAGGGATTTGTGGGCACAGGTGGTGTGGGGAGCCTGGAGCAGCTCAGCACCCCCTGTGCCTCTGGAACTGCAGAAAATCCCAACGTGAGGGGAAATCTGCAGTGATCTCTCCTTGCCTGCAGTGATCTCTCCTTGCCTGCAGTGATCTCTCCTTGCCTGCAGTGATCTCTCCTTGCTTACAGCGCCGGGCTTTGGGTGTGAGAGCAGAGCCCCAGGGTGGGGGTCTGGACTGATGGAGCTCAGGCTGTGGTTTGCATGATTCCAGGCCAGAAAACAATCAGTTTGTTCCCAAAAATAACTCTTTGTTTGGATACTTCTCCCGTGGATTGATGCAGACCTGATTATTGGAATGGACGGGATTGTTGTTATTTACCATGGAGGTAACAAACAGCCACAGAGGAGTTGTTGATCCCTGGTATAACTCAGCAGGAACCTGATCCTGGGCTGGAGGAGAATTGCCTTAAACAGAAACTTTTAAGGGGCTTTATTAGGCAGTCAATTCTTAAAAAAAAAAAAAGTGATTTCAGATACCTGTAACTAATAAACCTCAAAATTCAGTGCCTGCGGGCCAGAAAAACATAAACCAAGGGCAGAGTCAGTTGGCTGTATAAACACTACAATAAAACTTGCTTAAAAGCCCTGGAGAGAAAAATTTAGAGGTGAAAAAGCAAGAATTCATGAAGTGTGGGTGGAAACTTCCTGAGACCTGCAGCAGCTGCTACTTCAGGGCAGAGCTAAAGAAAGCCCATATGGCTGTGTGTTCTGTAAAAAGTGAGGTTATGTTTACATAAATCTAAGTTGAGCTTTTATTTACTTCTCAACTCCCTTTCTTCAGCCAAATCACCCAAAAATCATCCTCTCCACAGCGAGGGGTTTTGTAGATTGTTGCCTGATTTCAAAAAAACGTTACAAAAAATGCTCACACCACCAGGAGCAAAGCAGGAAGAACAGGACGATATTTATGGTGGCTGAAAAGAAGGATTGATGCAAGGCTGAGCGCTGCCCTGTGCCAGAGCCTGGCCACTCACAGCCAGGGCCAGTGTCACCGTGTCACCGTGTGTCCCAGGGCTGTAATGTCACTGTATGTCCCAGGGCTGTAATGTCACCACTGTCCCAGGGCTGTAATGTCCCCGTGTGTCCCAGGGCTGTAATGTCACCGTGCTGATTTATTAAATTATGAATATCGATCTAATATCGATACCCAACTGTGACGGACAAAAGACTCCCTAACTGTTAAAGTTACAAAGTGTATGTTTATTACAGCGCCAGGCAGCGCTGGGATATTTCCTGTTAAAAGTGAAATAGCTGAATTGTTTTATATGAAGAAATTAGAGTCAATTTGGTTACAAAGAAATAAAAGTCTACTACTAAAATAAAAATAAAAGAGATGCTGAGCCCGGGGGTCGACACTGGTGAACAAGGTCGGACCAGCGGTCTATCTGGCAAACAGTCTTCCTCTGGTTCACAAGAAACTGCTGCTGGAGCTGGATTTTTATACAGTTTTTGTGCCCTCAGGCTAGACCCAGCGATGTAAAGATGTAAATCCCCTCAACCATCCGGTATTGGTGTTTTCTATTCTTCTGGCTTGCATTGAATAGTTCTTCCTGGGCTCACTGGAAGCCCCCCTGTTTTTCCCTCCCAGTCCGGTGATGCCGTCCAGGTGGCATCATTATCTTGTCAGGGAGTGATGGTCGCTCCTTGTCTGGCTCTAAAAAGGTGTCACTTCACCCTGTGCCTTCAAGTGCAAATGAAGTCTCCCCCTCGAGTTTGAGCTTTGCCCTGTGTCTTCAAACGCAAATAAAGTCTCCCCGAGTTTGGGGGTTGCAATCCGAGTTTTACAAAAGCGGGGAGTGCTTAGTATATTTACTATATTTAACTTTCAGCACTTTATATAAAATATTATCACAAGCATGAATTAATTCTTAGCCTCCCTCATAACATTTCCCAAAGACCACAGGTGATTACGAAGCCTTTTATCCACAATAGTGTTGAATACACAAAATACAAATGCATATTCATACCCTTGTCACCTCCTCTGCTCTGTGCTAATTAACAAAAAGGCAATTAAGCATGTGTGGTTTGTTCCCTGAAATGAGTCGGGGGTCTATTCTGGGGAGGGGTCACTAGAAATGACAAAGTAAAATTAGCCTTCCTCGTTCTAACCTTTCAGCCTTTTGCTGTGTCATGATTCATGGATCCTTGGCAGGACTCCCTGTTTCCTGTTTTCCAGGCCTATTTCAATAGGTTGTTTCTGAAATCAGGAGTTTTGCAATTGTTTTGCATTCCTGGGATATTGATTTGCTTCTGGTTTTCATTGCAAGGAAGCTTCACACAAACATAAAGTTGACAAGCAATGAGTTATTAGATCCAGGATACCTTATCTAAAATCAGGTCTCCCAGGGCCCAGGAGAAAAACAATTAAGCTGGGCAGGCAAAATATTCGCAGAGTGGCCCTGCAAATACTGGGTTTTTTCTCTCTCAAAAATAAAGAAGGAGCCTGAGGTTGAGAGCTGTGCTCTGAATATTCATGGGGCTCTGGCAGGAGGGTAAGGAAGCCCTGCAGCTCTTCACCTCTGCACTTCAGTTCACTCTCACATCAGCACACTACGGAAAAAGCTGGAAAAGGTTTATTATTTGTTATAAATAATGAGCTTGACTCGGCCAGTGTATCAAGCAGCAATCAATTTATTAATTAATACAGAATGGTAAAGTGTGAGCAAACAGCGCTGGGTACAGTGGGGGTTTCCCCTCCAACTGCACACCGACCGTTGATTTTCTGCTGGGATTTATTGAGATTTTCCATAATCACTTCTCAGCAATTTTTTTTCTAGTTTCCTCCTAATTTCTATTTTTGAAATCTAATTTCTATACCTATTGTGATCAATTTCTATTGGTGATGTTAAATTTTCTATACTTCAAAAGGTGTGAAATCGGTGAGGTCAGAAATAACATCTTATGATAATGAGGTTCTCAGGACATAAATCAGTGATGGTGACATCCAGATTTCCTTCTTCAGACGAAAACGCCAGAGATGAGAGATTCTGTCTTCCTCCTCAGGACTATAAATCAGTTTTCCAGCTTCCAGGTGGTGGTCTATCTCTTGTTTTACCAGGATCATTAATTTTAGTTTGGATATCTCACTTCCTTCTATTTGGGTGATTACAATCCTTTCTATATATATGTGCTAAAGCTATAGTTCAAACCTTCTATTAAAAACCTTACAGTCTCACATGATTCACTTATAAGCAAACAAAATATCAGTTCAAAAGCCCCTTTCCATGCTTTTTGTTCATTAAACAGATGTTTTTATGATTATCTTATGGCCTTTTCCACACATTTCATAGCCATAACTACAAAGGCCACCTTTTTGTACCTGACACCAAACACAACCCCACATTTCACATATTTTAATAAATTATCTTCATGCGGGAACAGCTGGCCCATCTTTTTGTATCTGACACAAAACACAGCCCCACATTTCACATATTGTAATAAATTATCTTCATGCGGGAACAGCCGGCCCATCTTTTTGTACCTGACACCAAACACAATCCCACATTTCACATATTGTAATAAATTATCTTCATGCGGGAAAAGCCGGCCCATCTTTTTGTACCTGACACCAAACACAATCCCACATTTCACATATTTTAATAAATTATCTTCATGCTGGAACAGCCGGCCACCCGTGCAGCGGGGCCGGAACCCTCGCCGCCCGGGGACACTGTGTCCAGCCGGAACCCTTTTGCAGGTGCACACGCAGGCAGTTCCGGTTCCGGGCCGTAGTTCGGTCCCCACATGGCTCAGCGTGAGCGCAGTTTCACAGTGGATAGAACATTTTATGGGCTTTTCGACACGAAAAACGGAATTTAAAGGCAAATTTTCCATCGTTCGTGGCTCGAGGGAACAGAAACGGACTGCAGACACAGGAGGTACTGACCGAGAGGTCTCTGGAGCCCGCGGGGCGGGGTTGCCGCAGCAATTAAAAAATTGTCATTTTTTAAACGGATTTCCAATAAAATACCGTGTGGGTAAACATTTTGTGGCTACCACATCTTCCCTTCTGGCCGCTGCCCACACAAACTGCCCCAGCTCGTCCCAGCTTTGGATAGAAACGGCGTTTTGTACATCTGCTCTCAGTTCTGTTTTCTGTAGCACAGCAATAAAGTTCGCTATTGCTTTTTATCCTCTTTTATCCTGTTTTACCCGTGTTTGTGCAGTGTAAGTGCCCGCACACGTGTTACCGCTTTTCGGCAGCTGAAATTCGCCATTTCCCGTATTTTACCCCTTTTTAAACTTTTACTTTGGAATTTACCCCGCCATCCCGAGTCCGTAATTTCGCGCATGTTACGCTCCGCGGTGCGAATTTTGCCCCGCGCATTTCCCGCGGCTCTTTGGCCGCTGTGTCCCCCCGGCTCAGTGGCCGCGATGCATTCCTGGAGCTGCGCTTGTTTCTGTGTTCGTTAAACTGTTTGTTTGTGTGCTTGTTTAACTGTTTGTTTGTGTGCTTGTTTAACTGTTTGTGTGCTTGTTTAACTGTTTGTGTGCTTGTTTAACTGTTTGTTTCTGTGTTCGTTTAACTGTTTGTTTGTGTGCTTGTTTAACTGTTTGTTTCTGTGTTCGTTTAACTGTTTGTTTGTGTGCTTGTTTAACTGTTTGTGTGCTTGTTTAACTGTTTGTTTGTGTGCTTGTTTAACTGTTTGTTTGTGTGCTTGTTTAACTGTTTGTTTCTGTGTTTGTGTCTCTATTTGTTTCCCTTTTTGTTTCCGTGCTTGTTTCTCTGTTTGTTTCTCTGTTTCCCTGTTCCTTCCCGTGCCTGTTTCCCCGTTCGTTTCCCCCTTTGTTTCCGTGCTTGTTTCTCTGTTTCCGTGTTTGGTTTTGGTTTTTTGTTTGTTTCCCCGTTCGTTTCCCCGTTTGTTTCTCCGCTGCTTTAATTCACTGTTTCCCTGCGGGCTGTTCGTGCCCGCCTTTGTGCATTCCGGCTCTCGGGCCGTCCCCTCGCTGTCCCCTCTCTGTCCCCTCTCTGTCCCCTCGCTGTCCCCTTTCTGTCCCCTCGCTGTCCCCTCTCTATCCCCTCGCTGTCCCCTCTCTGTCCCCTCTCTGTCCCCTCGCTGTCCCCTCTCTGTCCCCTCTCTGTCCCCTCTCTATCCCCTCGCTGTCCCCTCGCCGTGGGCTCTCCCAGGAGCTGCGGTTCGGCAGCCCCAGGCGCAGGAGCCCAGCCCGGGCTGTGTCTGTCCTGCCCGCAGCCGCTGCAGGATGAGCTGGGGAATGACGGGCAGACACCAAAACGTTCAATTTGGGCTGTGGCAGAGGCGTGTGCAGGGGCTGCAGGGAGCACAGACTATTCTGTTATTCGGCTCCTTTCCCCTCACAAAAGGGCTGTAACTCCACACCAAGAGGAGCTTCCAGGTCCTTTCCAACCCAAACCATTCTGTGGTTCTAGGATCCCTCCTCTCCCCCCACCAGAGCTGCCTGCACAACCCTGGGGTCTGCAGCTGCAGGAGGGTCCATCCCAAAGCCCAGGAACTTTTGGAAAACCCCCAGCGTTAGGCACAGTCAGTTTATCAGGATTAATTAATTAACAAGTTGTTATTAATTTGGAGACTTCCAGAACATGTTTAGTCCCTGTAAAGTCACCAGAAAAGAAAAATTGCCACAAGAAGTTTTCCTTGGATTTGAAAACTGACCTTCATTGCCCGAGTGGGTTCAGAGCTGCACACCCAGAAGGAAAAGGCCTCCCAGCAGAGCAGCCCCGGGTCCCCTCTCCCTCACAGGGCTGCTCTGCAAGCGCTGTCAGTCCAGGGAATTTATTTAGGAGTCTCCAGGGAAGGTCTTGGCAAGGCATTAATGGCGTTTTCTGAGAGCTCTTTATTCACTGGGCTGTGTCCCTGTGCAGGCAAATATCCACCCCTGAGCCTTTCCAGGGGCTGCAGAGGAATTCCCTGTGCCCTGGTGGAACATCTGGCTCAGCAATCACAGCTGCACCCTCAGCTTCTGTGGCATTTCCTGTCCTGGGTGTCCCGGGCACCTCAGAATTCCGTGCTCCTTCCCCTGGGGCAGAGCTGGAAGGAGGAGAGCGCACAGAAAATCACTGTGGAAATGAAAGGCTGACAGTGCTCCACCTCAGAATTCCGTGCTCCTTCCCCTGGGGCAGAGCTGGAAGGAGGGGAGCACACAGAAAACCCCGTGGAAATGAAAGGCTGACAGTGCTCCACATGTCCTGGCACTGCAGCTGCAGCTGGGTGGGGATCCCAGCTCTTTTGGAAGTACCCAATTCAGAGTGAAGTGTGTGAGCCCCAGTCACAGCTCCCCAAAAGAGTTCCCAGTTCTGGGAAAACAAACTCCAAATGGTTAAGAAAAAACACATCTGAGACACTTCAATTAACTGCAGCTCTCACATCATCTCAGATTTGTCTCAGAGCCTCCCTAGGTTTTCCTCCTTAATCCTAAAAGGAAATTCAATTTATTTCCTATGTCCTTAGTGCCCAAACAATTATTGTACCCTTGTAGGGCCTTTTTTCCTTCCCTTCCCACACAGAAGAGTCATTTCCTTGTTTTCAGTAGCGCAGGACAAGCGTGGCCAGCTGATGTCTTCACCATCTGAGTGGCTCCATCTCAAAAACAGATGCAAGAAGTCAAGGGAACTCCAACCCCTGGAGTTACCAAAGGGATGAGCAAAATTCCTGCTGCTGCTTCAGGAGTCCTGCCTCAAACAGAGATTTTTGTTATGGTTTTCCACACAAATAGTACAGAAAATTAGAAATCAAAATAATACAGAAAATTCTAAATTAGTTCTCATTATGAATTGGTTCTCAGAGCAGCTTACCCTGGAAAAGGTAGGTCCTGTCCTGGTCCAGCTGATGGACATCCAATATTCAGTATTCCCCAGCCATTCTATCCCAGAAATACCAAACTCAACATTCCCCAGCCATTCTGTACCCAGAAACACCAAACCCAACATTCCTCAGCCATTCTATCCCAGAAATACCAAACTCAACATTCCCCAGCCATTCTATCCCAGAAATACCAAATCCAACATTCCCCAGCCATTCTGTACCCAGAAATACCAAACCCAACATTCCCCAGCCATTCTGTACCCAGAAATACCAAACCCAACATTCCCCAGCCATTCTGTACCCAGAAATACCAAACCCAACATTCCCCAGCCATTCTGTCCCCAGAGATACCAAACCCAACATTCCCCAGCCATTCTATCCCAGAAATACCAAACCCAACATTCCCCAGCCATTCTGTCCCCAGAGATACCAAACCCAACATTCCTCAGCCATTCTGTCCCCAGAAATACCAAACCCAACATTCCCCAGCCATTCTATCCCAGAAATACCAAACCCAACATTCCCCAGCCATTCTATCCCAGAAATACCAAATCCAACATTCCTCAGCCATTCTATCCCCAGAAATACCAAACCCAACATTCCCCAGCCATTCTATCCCAGAAATACCAAACCAAACATTCCCCAGCCATTCTATCCCAGAAATACCAAACCCAACATTCCCCAGCCATTCTATCCCAGAAATACCAAACCCAACATTCCCCAGCCATTCTGTACCCAGAAATACCAAACCAAACATTCCCCAGCCATTCTATCCCAGAAATACCAAACCAAACATTCCCCAGCCATTCTATCCCCAGAAATACCAAACCCAACATTCCCCAGCCATTCTATCCCAGAAATACCAAACCCAACATTCCCCAGCCATTCTATCCCAGAAATACCAAACCCAACATTCCCCAGCCATTCTATCCCAGAAATACCAAACCCAACATTCCCCAGCCATTCTGTACCCAGAGATACCAAACCCAACATTCCCCAGCCATTCTGTCCCAGAAATACCAAACCCAACATTCCCCAGCCATTCTATCCCCAGAAATACCAAACCCAACATTCCCCAGCCATTCTATCCGAGAAATACCAAACCCAACATTTCCCAGCCATTCTATCCCAGAAACACCAAACCCAACATTCCCCAGCCATTCTGTACCCAGAAATACCAAACCAAACATTCCCCAGCCATTCTATACCCAGAAATACCAAACCCAACATTCCTCAGCCATTCTATCCCAGAAATACCAAACCCAACATTCCCCAGCCATTCTATCCCAGAGATACCAAACCCAACATTCCCCAGCCATTCTATCCCAGAAATACCAAACCCAACATTCCCCAGCCATTCTGTCCCCAGAAATACCAAACCCAACATTCCCCAGCCATTCTGTCCCCAGAAATACCAAACCCAACATTCCCCAGCCATTCTGTCCCCAGAAACAGCAGCAGCACAAGCTGGCAGCGCCACTTCTGGTAACAGAATTATTCCAATTCATTCTTAAATGTGGCAAAATAAATTGGGTTATTAAAACTCCCGTTAATATGGGGGTTTCGTTTGCCTTCATGCAATCAGGAAATACCCCTAACCCAGAAATATCCCCTTCACCTGGTTTTTTAAAATTAGTCCTTTTATTTCTAATTAGCTCTTGGCACAGAAGGTTTTTATGGCAGGGTTTCAGCCAAAAGATGAGTTGGGCTGGGAATTTCTGACATGGCAAGGCCAAAGTTCCAGAGCAGGGAAATGAAGATTGTCCCAAAGTGTCCCAGGGAAATGGGCTGGTTTTCCACCTGTCCTCGGGTGGGAGCACGGGGACAGAGAGGAGCCAGGGACAGGACTTGGGGGGCAGCTCCAGTGGGAAACTCCTGTTCCCAGGGGAAATCACTGCCAGGCAGGACACTGTGTCATTGTCACGTGTGTCACTGTCACGTGTGTCACTGTCATGTGTGTCACTGTCACACGTGTGTCACTGTCACGTGTGTCACTGTCACACGTGTGTCACTGTCACACGTGTGTCACTGTCACACGTGTGTCACTGTCACACGTGTGTCACTGTCACATGTGTCACTGTCACATGTGTCACTGTCACACGTGTGTCACTGTCACACGTGTGTCACTGTCACACATTCCCAGGGCCAGGGCGCCTCCTCAGACAGAGCTGCCTCAGAGCTGTGACACCCTGAGGGGACAGACAGAGTGCCAGGCTCAGGGGGGTGACCCGGGGCAGGTGGCCCTCAGGGTGACCCGGGGCAGGTGGCCCTCAGGAGGTGACCCGGTGGCCCTCAGGGTGACCCGGGGCAGGAGGCCCTCAGGGGGTGACCTGGGCCAGGTGACCCTCAGGGTGACCCGGTGGCCCTCAGGGTGCTGCCTCTTGCCAGCATCCCCAGTGCAGCAGGGTCAGAGCTCCTCTCCACGCCCGCCCCACCGTGCCTGTGCTCATCCCAGGCCCCGCTGTCCCCCAGGGACCCCAGAGCCCCTCCTGCCCCCACAGCAGCTCCTCACTCCCTGCCGGGTGATGTCACCGGCATCATGGAGGGAAAGGCCAAATAAGGCAGCAGTTTAGGGAGGAGATGTCCTAAAATGGGAGCTGGACCGATGACCAGCAGGCACTGAACACAGGGGTGATGTTACCATGTGGAGAGCCCGGAGCCCACGCAGTCCCAGTGCTGGAAAATCCCTGCAGGAGCTGGGAGGATGAGGGAGCAGCAGCCTGGGTGGGAGCAGGGCCGGAGGTCAGTGGGGGAAGGATCCCAGGGCTGTGGGAGATGGACACATCCCTGCCATGAGAATCTTTTTCCTGGGAAAAGATCTTTTTGGGGAGTTCCTTCAGCATGATCTTGGCTTTTCAGCACAGAGCAACGAACCTGTCCTGGGCGATAGAAGAAATGGGATTTTAAAGGGGCTTGGAGCCAAACACAGGGAGGGAGCTGGACAGTGCTGCAGAAGGGGAAGCGGTGCAGATCCTACAGCAGCTGCAGGGCTGGGACAGGAACTGCTGGGAGCTGCTGGGCCCAGAGCAAGGCTCTGTCCCTCCTGGCATGCAGGAGCTGTTTGGGGTATCCTGGTGTGCTCAGCACCCTGGGCAAGGGCAGGGCTGCACAGGGATTGCACAGGGGAGCCCAGCCCACCCCACTGGAGTGTGCCCACCTCCCCTCTGTGATTCCTGACACCCAGCAGGCAGCATGGGCACTGCCAGATTTTCATATTTATTGGATTAAATTGAATTTAGGGTCAAAAGATTGACCTTGATTTATAAACCTCCCCAAGACCCAGGTCCAGGGGGCGGTGAGGGAAGATTTGGGCTCACCCAGCAGAATTTGCTCCTTCAGGCACAGATGGGGCCTCACCCAGGGCTTGCTCAGACTCTGGAGAACTGGAATAAAATCCAATTTAATCAAAGCCACAGCTGTGCTCCAGCTGCAGCTGCCTTGGTGGCATCTGCACCCCTGGCAGCTGTACAGACACATGGGGTGGGTGTGCTCAGGATGGCGCTGTGGGAATTCCTGGGCAGAAGGAGAAATTCAGGAGGGCCCCTGGTCATGCTGGAACGGGCCACACTCAGCTTCTGTCCCCAGGGAGCAGCTGTGACAGCCCAGCCGGGTCCCTGTCCCCTCACACACACAGGCTGAAGATGGCAGCGTGCCCCTGTCCCTGTGCCCTCACACACACAGGCTGAGGATGGCAGCATGCACAGGTTCTGTCCCTGTGCCCTCACACACACAGGCTGAGGATGGCAGCGTGCCCCTGTCCCTGTGCCCTCACACACACACAGGATGCCAGCGTGCCCCTGTCCCCATTCCCATACAGCACTAATTATAAATACAGAGTGCAGCTATTAATAACAGCCACGGCCGGCGCTCTGCAGTGACGACACCAGCACAGCCCCAGGAATGTCACCGTTTCCTGTGAACAAGCTCCTGCTCATTCATCAGCCATAAAAAGTGCATGCAAGCCAAGAATGTGTTTATTTTTCCTCTAAATATAGTCGAAGTTCTATTAAAACCTGCCAGGCTTGGCCGGACTCCCACCCCGCAGGCGGCACCAGGGAGGTGACACACGGCTCTGGGTGCCAGGCCCTCCTTTCCCCCCGTGGCTGGAGGTGGTTTGGCACAGGGAGGGGTGGTGGCACCACTTACCTGTGCCCAGGTGAGACACGGGTGGCCACAGCCTCTCCCCAGCACGGGACAGCTTGGAGCGTTGTGCAGAGCTGGAGCAAACGGAGATGGTTCCTGCAGGGATGGCCCAGGGATGGCCCAGGGATGGCCCAGGGATGGATGGCCCAGGGATGGCCCAGGATGGATGGCCCAGGATAGCCCAGGATGGACCAGGATGGCCCAGGATGGCCCGGGATGGCCCAGGGATGGATGGCCCAGGATAGCCCAGGATGGACCAGGATGGCCAGGGATGGCCCGGGATGGCCCAGGGATGGCCCAGGGATGGCCCAGGACAGCCCAGGAATGACCCAGACAGAGCAGAGCCAGCCCCAGGCAGGGTCGGGGGGCTGTCAGGGGTCACTGCTCGGCCCCTGGCAGCAGCAGTGGAGAGGATGAAGTTTCTCTCGTGCTTCAAGAATGACTCTGTCAGAGCAAACCGGGTTTGTGTTTGTTTCTGAACAGCCACTAGCAACTGCTGGGGTCAGCAGGAGCCCGGCCTGATGATTATTTAGGATATTTGGATAGCTTCGACAGCTTGTCCAAACTGTCAGGGCCTCGCTGTTGGTGGCTCAGGGGAAAATCTCCCCGGTTTTGCTCTCTGCCCTGCCGGTGTCGTGTGGTCATCCCGAAGGGCACAGGGACCTCCGGCAGCCTCAGCCCTGCACATTCTCCCGGCCGCGCTGGCCGTGAAACCTCCCAGGAGCGGCTGCGGTGGCTGCAGCTGCCGTCCCGCCGGATCCGTCCTGCCCGGCCTCAGCACCCCCTGCCCGGGCAGGGATCCAGGGGTGCAGGGATCCAGGGATCCGGGGATCCAGCTCTGCCCACATCCCTCCCACCGCGCCCTTCCCAAGGGCTCTGCGGCAGCTGCTGCCCCTCCTGCCCGAGGTCTCGCCTGGTCCCCCGCTCAGAGCAAAGTTCTGCCCTCTCAGCACCGCAACCCGCGGGGCAGGAGAAGTTTTTGGTGTCTGGGCAGGGTTTGGGGGTCCCAGGGCCCAGGAGCATCAGCCGGGACCGGGACCGGGAGCGCGGGGGGTTTGGGGCGCCGGGAAGGGGGAACCCCGCGGCACCGGGGCTGCCAGAGGAGGAGGAGGAAGAGGAGGAGGAGCGCTCCGGCTGCCCCGGGACACCGCCCGCACCGGGCCCGGGCACAGATGCGACACTCCCGACAGCAGAGATTGTTCCCTTGTCCCTGCGCGGAGCTGCCCGGCACGTCCCTCGTTATGCACACACACACTTCCCGCATCGAAATTCAGTGACAAAACCCCGCTCCTGACGGACACAATCCAAAGCCGTAAAATTGTGCTGCACAACCATTAAAGGAGCCATAAATAAAAATTATTTCACCGAGGCAAATGTCTCTGTAGGGCTGGCAAAAGAAAACCATTTTTCCCCTTTATTAATTATTTCACTTAAAAAGTAAAATAAATTGACCGGCTACCGAGCTTGTCAAAAGCTAAATGGGAACTGTCACACAAACAAATGTTCTGCTAATGTCGGGAAAGGAATTTCCTGTGAAAGAGGAAATATTATCCAGCACTGCTCCGGGATAAGGCTGTGGCGAGGTTGTCCTCAAGCAGAGGGAAAAAGCAACAGGAAGAAGAGAGCTCTGACTTTTACCTGGCGCATAATGAGGAAAAAGCCAGAAAATGAGAACGGCAGCGAGGTGCCCATCACCATCCCAAGGGGCTGGGGGTCCCCGTCCGCCCGGGGGTCCCCGTCAGGCCCGGGCTGCCGTGCACAGCCAGGAACAGGCCCCGGGGCTGCTCACCTGTGCCGCCCGGAGCTGTCCCGGGGGAGCGGAGGGCGCTGCTCCTGCGCCGGTGACAGCCCAGGTTAAGTGCGGGCAGGTGCCGCTCGCAGCTGCAGCAGCTCAGGCCGGTCCCAGGTGAGCTCCAAACGCCCCAGCCCGGCCCGCAGCAGCTCCAGCTCATCCCAGCGCATTCCCGGGGCAGCCCCGGCCCACGGACCCTGCTGTGCTCCCCAGGAGCTGCAACCAGCGCCCTGCACTCACCTCTGTCCCTCACGGCCACCCGGCCACCCCACGGGCACAGGAGGCATCGGGGGACGCGCTGGCCTCGGGTCCAGGTCCCTCCGATTCCAACAAAGCGGCAGTGACCAAGTGACCCCGGGCAGGACCGTGCCCGCAGGGCCCGGACAGATCCCGGGGCCGCCACCCGGGAGAGCATCGGGGCTGCTGTCCCTGCACAGCGCCGGCGGAGCAACACTGACCCCGTGTGCGGGTGGTGGAACCTGCAGAGCAACACTGACCCCGTGTGCGGGTGGTGGGAACCTGCAGAGCAGCACTGACCCCGTGTGCGGGTGGTGGGAACCTGCAGAGCAACACTGACCCCGTGTGCGGGTGGTGGGAACCTGCAGAGCAACACTGACCCCGTGTGCGGGTGGTGGAAACCTGCAGAGCAACACTGACCCCCCGTGCGAGCTGCAGAGCCTGCAGAGCCCGGCACAGCAACACTGACCCCGTGTGCGGGTGGTGGAAACCGCACCCGCACACCGAGCAGCGCCGGTGGATGGACGCACCCAGAGCCCCAGCCCGGGCTGAGCAGCCAGGCAGGGAAAGCTTTCCAAAGAGCCTCACCAGGAGCTTTCCAAAGCCCCAGACCCTTTGGAAGCGGGTGAGAAGCTGCAGCTGCCGAGCCCAGCGCTGCACACACACCTGTAAGGCAGGGGAGTTGGAGGTGAGGGGCAGGCCCGGCTCTGTCAGACTTTTCCTGGAAGTTTCCAGCTGATTTTCATTCTGCTGGTGGGACGTGGGCTGTTTGTTTCCTCAGGTGTCACCCTAAAAATAACCACTGGGAACAATCAGTCCTCCCCCTGTCCAAACTCCGTGATGTTGTTCAGCCTGTGAAAGTGACCTTCATATTGCAGCAGATTAAAAATCCCCATCCAGGCAAGAAAAGAGCACAGAGAGGAGCCGGGAAATGCCAGCCCGGCCACAGCAGCGCTCTGACGGCACAGGGAGAGGCTCGGGGTGTCACCGAGGTGATGATTTATGGGGCTGTTCTTCTGAGAGCACGGGCAGCAGAATTAATCGCTCCGGTATTTCTTCCTATGAAAATCAAACCCCACACGCTTCCCTGGAAATGTCACATCCCTCGAGCAGGAGAGGCTGCAGGGGCACAGGTTCCTGAGGGGCGGTGAGCAAGGAACTCCCTGGTGCAAAGTAAATCAGTGAGACGGATTCAACATCCCAGTCACACCCAGGCAGACAGGAACATCATCATCATCACCCTCAGGGGTGGGGAGAGTGTCCCAGGCCATTGAGATTCAGTTCACAGACAGCGGGAACCTGGGCTGAGCTGGAGGGGATGAAGCCCCACATGCACTGGGGTCACTGGGCTCTGCCAGGTGTGACACCTGCGGGGCACAGCGCTGGCACAGCCCCTTCCTGCCCCGCACAAACACCGCACGAGCCGTGCCCTGACACCCGGGCAGAGCGCGTTTGCCTCTGCAAACGATTATTTTTAACATTTTACTTGCAAACACGCTTTATCAATAGCTCAGTCAAGAAGCACAGCCGCACAAAAATAGAGACTCGTCAGCGTGGCACCGCACGGCACGGCCAGGGACTCGCTGCCGCCGCTCCTGTTCTGCTGGAGGCGCTTTTGGAAAGCGCTTTTTTTCTGTTTTTGTGCTCTGAGATGTTTGAACAGTTCAAAACTGCCGGGAATGGCACTAAAGAGCTCGAAACCGTGAGCGCTGAGTGTTCACACCCTTAAGTGCGTGTGAATGGCGGGATACAAAGGAAAACAGCGCCGCACAAAAGGATCTGTGGCATCCTGGTAACTGCTCCGATTTCTTCCCTTTCACTGGAAAAAGGCTCCAAACCCCCAAACCAGCAGCCGAGGAGAATCTCGATGCTGTGGCATGGGATCATTGTTGTGTTTAACAGCAAACAGCGGGTTCGGGATTGGCACGGGCGGTCCGGGCGTGCCGGGGCTGCCCCGTGCCACCAGAATTAATTTCTCCTTCCATTCCCCGGGCAGTCTCACATTATCGCTGCCAGCGGCTGGCGCGGGGCGAGCTCAGAGCGGATCACCCTGGGACAGGAGGAGCCGGCCCGTTGTGGCACCTGGAATCCATTCAGTTGTGGAATAAAATAAAAGATTTCTGATTTAACAGCTAGAATTATCCCCTGGGGTTTGCAGGCTCCAAACGTGCAGGCCGGGTGGGCTCTGCGGTGGGGCAGGACCACAGCACAGGCTGCTGTCATCCCTGCCTGGCCCCTGTCCCCAGCCCTGTCCTTGGCCAGGTGTCACCTCCCCGCCGGCACGGAGCCCCAGCCCTGCGGGCAGCTGAAAATCCCTTCTCATCCACCACAGCGCCGAGAACAGCCCGGGCTGACCCTGCTGATGCTTGGAAACCAGCGCGGGGCCGGCTGCAGATGGACAATTCACTGAAATAATATTTACAGACACTGGAGAAGCACTTTGAGCGTGAAATCGGCTGGACTGGCCCTTATCAACACCTCGGCACCCCTCACGTGGCAGAGCCTCGGGCACGTCCCGAAATCTGCCCGGTGACACGGCTGTTTGTCTGTCTGTCCATCCCACCTGGGGCTATTCTGTCTGTCTGTCCCATCTGGGGCTGTTCTGTCTGTCCATCCCACCTGGGGCTGTTCTGTCTGTCCATCCCATCTGGGGCTGTTCTGTCTGTCCATCCCACCTGGGGCTGTTCTGTCTGTCCGTCCCATCTGGGGCTGTTCTGTCTGTCCATCCCATCTGGGGCTGTTCTGTCTGTCTGTCCATCCCAACAGGGGCTGTTCTGTCTGTCCCTCTCACCTGGGGCTGTTCTGTCTGTCCATCCCACCTGGGGCTGTTCTGTCTGTCCATCTCATTTGGGATTGTTCTGTCTGTCTGTCCATCCCACCTGGGGCTGTTCTGTCTGTCCATCCCATCTGGGGCTGTTCTGTCTGTCTGTCCATCCCAACAGGGGCTGTTCTGTCTGTCCATCCCATCTGGGGCTGTTCTGTCTGTCCATCCCACCTGGGGCTGTTCTGTCTGTCCGTCCCATCTGGGGCTGTTCTGTCTGTCCATCCCACCTGGGGCTGTTCTGTCTGTCCATCCCATCTGGGGCTGTTCTGTCTGTCTGTCCATCCCAACAGGGGCTGTTCTGTCTGTCCCTCTCACCTGGGGCTGTTCTGTCTGTCCATCCCATCTGGGGCTGTTCTGTCTGTCCATCCCACCTGGGGCTGTTCTGTCTGTCCATCTCATTTGGGATTGTTCTGTCTGTCTGTCCATCTCACCTGGGGCTGTTCTGTCTGTCCATCCCACCTGGGGCTGTTCTGTCTGTCCATCCCACCTGGGGCTGTTCTGTCTGTCTATCTCATCTGGGGCTGTTTGTCTGTCTGTCCATCCCACCTGGGGCTGTTCTGTCTGTCCCTCTCACCTGGGGCTGTTCTGTCTGTCCCTCTCACCTGGGGCTGTTCTGTCTGTCCCTCTCACCTGGGGCTGTTCTGTCTGTCCATCTCACCTGGGGCTGTTCTGTCTGTCCATCCCACCTGGGGCTGTTCTGTCTGTCCATCCCACCTGGGGACACAGGCCCAGCCTGCCCAAACCCCAGCACGGCCCCCCTGCACCCCTGACCTCTCTGAGGGGCCCCACCATGCAGTCACACACTGGGAAGGATTCCTCTCTAAATTCTAACCTGAATTCCCCTCTCTCAGTTTGAACCCATCATTCCTTGTCCTATCACTGCACTTCCCGATCACTTCTCCCAGGAGTACAAACAGTTGGGGTTTGTTCCTTCGGGTGGGTACAAATATAATTTTTAATGGCACTTACCCACATAAAATGCACAGTCCAGACTATTTCAAGCAGATCTTTGCCAAAGCCAAGTGCTAATCTTTCCTCTGGAGCCACTAAAATACAATTATTAGACCAGGCAGAACAGCAGTGCTCCAAGCCAGGCCAGAGTTATTTTTTCTTATCATTTAGCCATGAAGGAAAGAAGCAATAAACATAAAAGTGCACCAATAACTGCTTGTTCTAAGTAAAAATAACTGGCAGAACAGGCACGGGGAGCAGAAACTTTCCCCAGAAATACAGAACTGCAAACAACAATTGAGTGAGTTTAGAACAAACGTGGGCTCTGGGATTTGCAGCTGGAATATCGGGACACTGCCAGGCTCTGCTCCCACGGGGCTCAGGTGTGACAGAGGGGTTCAGCAGGAGAGAGCCCAGGGGACACTCCCGAAGTGCCGCTGGTGTGCCAGGAGCAGCACGGGTGGCACCTGGCAGGGCAGATGAGAGGGGAGGGGATCCCTGCCGGGGCCTCTGCAGCCCTGGGAGCCCAGGGGTGCTCTGCCCTGGCAGGTGTGACCCCACACACTTTTCCCAAAGTGCCTGTTCAGGTCTCTCCTGCTAAAGAGAAAAGTTCTTGCCTGTTCAGGTCTCTCCTGCTAAAGAGAGAAAAGTTCTTGCCTGTTCTGGTCTCTCCTGTTAAAGAGAAAAGTTCTTGCCTGTTCAGGGAGGCAAGGAGGGCAAAGGAGGAGCTGTGCCCGGGCCGAGGTGGTTCCGAGGAGGAGGAGGAGGAGGAGGATGCTCTTTCTCGGGCAGCCCTCACTAGATGGAGCTGTGAGACAGCAGAACAGCACCGACAGCATTCCCACCCCGCTGCCTATTCCAGCAGCATCAAAATCCCACATGCACTCCTACAGTCTTCCATATTCTACTGATCCAAATCAAAACTGTAGTTAAACAATTCCAGTCTGATAAAATATTCAAGGCTGGCATAGTGATGGCAACATCCCTTTTTTACTCACAGCTCCTTGGAGCAGATCTGTTCTCCAGTCACCTCCATAAAACATTTCTTTCACCTATTTTAAGGGTTCTGTACAAAAGTGTTTTTAAAATAAAGACAATTTCACTGAATTCTACACAGGAGAAAGTTTAAACTCCCAGCCCTTACTCTGCACATGTGCAAAGAGATTTTCTAGGCTCCTGCTCCAGCCACCACTGCATTTAAACTTTCCAAAATAAAGCCAGAAGTGCTTACCTCTGCCTTTCCTCCTTGCTTACCTCTGTCTTTCCCCCTCCCCTGTGCTCCACACAGAGTAGAAAATGCCCAACCTTTGTTTAAGGAGGGATGTAACACTGCAGGCAGTGCCAGCCCTGTGGGAGATTAAATTAATTAAAGACATTTTAAAGGAAGAGGAGCCGTGCCCAGGTAACAGCCACAGGGAAGGTGAAATTGCTCCAGACCCTGGGGGCTGCTGGTGCCACAGCCCAGCTCCAAAAGGTGCCAGCCATGATCCCTCCTCCCTCCTCTGGTCAGGATTTGAGGGCTCAGAGCTCTGGAAATCACACCAGCAATGCAGATTGACAAAAAAGTGGCGTTTGGCCCCAAGCCCCTCCAGTGTTTGCCTTTACTATAAAAGGAGCCTTGGGCTGTTGGTGAACACAGAGCTGATGTGGTTCCACAGCGGCTGGGGGAGCTGAGGGCTGAGTTCTCAAACCCCCTGTGCTGCTTTTGACAGCTGCAGCTCCTTTGGAGTCTCACCTCGGGCCCGGGGGCTGTTCCCTCCCCAGACCTGGGTGATGTTTCAAGCCCTGACAGCCTCGGTGCCAGGCACTGCCCGTGGCAGAGCAGCCTCACCCCACACTGCAGGGAGGAGCCCAGCAGCACTCCCAGCGCTCTGGGCTTCTGCACAGCCCAAACATCCTTCCCAAAGGAATAAATCTCCTGTGGCAGCCCGGGAGATTTCTTTGGAGAGGAGACCTGAGGCGGGCCCAGGGGATCTGCGCCATCCCTGGAAGTGCTCCGGCCTGGTGGGATTTGGAGCACTGTGCTCCAGGGGAAGGGGCTGGAACTGGATGATCCTTGACGTCTCTTCCAACCCAAACCATTCTGTGATTTCCATCTCCATTCTCATGCTGTCAGCACTCCCCAGCCCCAGGTGAGCCCCTTTCCCTTCCTCATCTCCTGGATTTTCCAAGGTGGATCCTTTGCCGTGGGTTTCTGCAGGTAAAACCCAGCAGAGCAAACCAGGACCTGTTACAGCAGCTGCCAGCTCCTCCTGCAGCAGGCACTGGGCCCAGAGCACCAGAGGGTCACTCATATTTTCATTTTACAGCAATTTAACAGACAGCAAAAAATGGCAACACAGTCCCCAAAGCAGTGGCAGTAAAAGTTTGAATCCACAGCAGCACAGAGCAGCCTGGGACTCTGCCTGGGCTCCAGCTGCTGCTGCTGGGGACTGGAACCAGACTGCAAAAGGTGCAGTGTGAGGTCCCAAACTGCAAAAGGTGAAATGTGGGGTCCCAAACTGCAAAAGGTGTGATGTGGGGTCCCAAACTGCAAAAGGTGTGATGTGGGTTCTCAAACTGCAAAAGGTGTGATGTGGGGTCCCAAACTGCAAAAGGTGAAATGTGGGGTCCCAAACTGCAAAAGGTGTGATGTGGGGTCCCAAACTGCAAAAGGTGTGATGTGGGTTCTCAAACTGCAAAAGGTGCAAGGTGGGGTCCCAAACTGCAAAAGGTGAAATGTGGGGTCCCAAAGCAGAGCCCTGGCACTGCCCCAGCCCCAGGGCTGTGTGAGACCACCCCCAGCAGCAGGGGGGTCACAAACAGCCTTGGTTTAGTCACAGAGGGGACGGCAGGGTGGAAACACGCAGTGAAAACCCAGGGAGCAAAGGACTCTCAGCAGACACCTGTGCCTGGGGCAGAGCCCCCCTCAAGCTGTCCAGGAGCTACAGCAAACCTGGAACTCCAACAGATGTGCAAACAAAGCCAGCCCTTCTCCCTGCAGCCGTCCTCAGAGCACTCACACACTGTCACTGGGGAAAATCGAGTGGAAAATGTCAGTCTGGGGTTTGGTTGCTCAGGTTCAGTGAGGAAAGGGCATTTGCAGCCAGGAACGTGCCAAACCAGGCGTGAGCACACGGAATATTCACGTGTATTTATATTTCTCTGGGAAAAGAATGTTGGAAAATATTGCCCTTTGCCTATGCCCACCACATCCTGAGGACAAAGAATTTCGGCCTTTTCCAGGAAAAGGCTCCAAATCAGCAATCACAGTGGGGCTTCAGGCTACTGTGTGACTGTGCTGGGCTCTGGCACTGCTTGCCCTGAGGGCTGAGCAGGTTCTCCATGAAATTCCATCGAGTCTTGGGCATGGCTTTGGAGAGCACCAGAAACGGTGTGGAAGGAGAAAAGCAGCACTGGTTTTCTTCCCCAGATGGAATCCAGTTCCAGTGGGGAATTGACACACACAAACACAATCCCTTCGGATTCTGACTTAGATGGGATCTTATTGACCTTCTTCTATTTTTCCCCCCATCTTTCATATCATTAACAATTAATTTCCTTATTCCTTTTTTGGCCATCTTCTCCCTCAAGTTCAGGGTGGCTCAGGCAGTTCCTCAGAGCCCTCACAGCCTCTCCCTCCTCTCCTGGGGCCACCAGGGCACTCCAGCCCCAGAGCTGGACACATCCCCGTGTCCCTGCAGGCAAACACACCCAGTGTCACCTCTTGTCCTGGATATCCCCACAAGCCACAGCTGCTGGTGAGGCACACCTGGGTCCTGCCATCCACACCTGCCCACAGGATGAGGCTCATCTTTGTCACCAGTGCCCTGTCACCGCAGCCACTGGCCTGGCAGTGCCTCAGGCAGCAGCAGAGCTCTTCCCAAAAGCTTTCATTTGTGCATCCAGACTGCCCAGCCACATCTGAGGCACTGCCACGCCACGGCTGGACCAGGGCCCCGCTGTGACAGCCACTCCTGATTTATCTGGCACGGCCAGGGGAAGTTATGAATATTAATTCCTTCAGTTGTGCCGTAAATAGTCCAGTCAGCAACACCCATAAAAATACCAATAGTTCAGTGTTAACTCCTGGAAAGCCCCAGCCCTGGAGCAGCTCACAGACCCCGGCATGGCCAAACCCTGGGGTAACTGAGCAGCTGTGCCCACAGCAGCACCAGCACCTCACAGGGTTTGGGTCTTGTGTGCTCCAAGGGGACCAAAACCTGTTGGTTTTTCCAGCCCTCAGCAGCTTCCCTTGCAGCTAAAGCATTTTTCCTCCTAGAAAAATGTCACACAGAGCAGTTATATCCACCCAGAGACCCCAGGGAGCTGGGAGCCAAAATTGCATCTCAGGCACAGGGAGGAGGAGCTGTGCCAGGCTGGGCACAGACACCCCAGGCTGGGCACAGACACCCCAGGGACCAAGGACAGCCCCAGCAGAGCTGTGCCAGGCTGGGCACAGACACCCCAGACTGGGCACAGACACCCCAAAAGAACAAGGACAGCCCCAGGAGAGCTGTGCCAGGCTGGGCACAGACACCCCAAAGGGACAAGGACAGCCCCAGCAGAGCTGTGCCAGGCAGGGACAGCCCCAGGAGAGCTGTGCCAGGCTGGGCACAGACACCCCAAAGGGACAAGGACAGCCCCAGCAGAGCTGTGCCAGGCAGGGACAGCCCCAGGAGAGCTGTGCCAGGCTGGCCCTCACCTGAAAGCAGTGACACAAGGGGGAAGCACGGTGGCAATGGCATTGTCACTGTCACCACCCCCGGACAAGCTCCAGTGCTGGCACCCCCTGCCGTGGATGTTTATTGAATGAACGTGGACAGTCCCAGCTGAAATCCCCAAAGCCTGTCTGCAAGATGAAGGCAATGGAACAAAATAAAGAGTATTTATTCTATTTCTGCTTTTTATCCTGAGCAATCAATAATTTTATACAGCAATAAAATGTTTATTTTAAATGGGATTTCCCTTCTCCATCTAATAAGCCAACGTGCACCTTCCACTACTCAGAGCTTCTTGGGCACTGCTGCAATCACCTGGTTCCCACAACCCTACAAATGGGTTGGTGTGCCCTGTTTGCATTAAAACACCACAAATTAGGCACTGGGCACTGGCTACGCTCCAGTGGACACGAGAGCATCCGCATTCCTGCAGAGTTACTGTGCTTCCTCCACAGCCTGGATTTACATCCACATCCAAACCAAATAAATCATCAACCACAGCCCCTAAACCAGCTCACTTATCACACCAAGTGTGAATAATGAAATGTCATAATATTTGCCCAAGACACGTGGTTGGTTTGCTTTCAATAAATAAGGTCCAGAAGGGGAAAAAAAAAAAAAAGAAAAAAAAAAAAGTGGAGGTAATTCTTGATGTTGGTGATTGCTGGGAGTGGGAATGGCCTCTGGGCAGGAAGGGGGGAAGGACCCAGCTGGGCCCAGCAGACACCACCGTGCACTCAGCACCCCCTGGGAACACTGCACAGCCCGGAGAAGGCTTGGCCAGGGCACCAGGCACAGCCCCGAGCTCTGGGACAGCCCTGGGAGCGCTGCAGGGACGGGTCTGCAGCAGCACCCCTGCCTCTGCCAGCCCAGGGGAAAGGGAAATGAGTGGGGTTTGTATTCCTTCCTCTGCCCGCCCAGGGGAAAGGGAAATGAGTGGGGTTTGTATTCCTGCCCCTGACAGGCCAGGGGAAAGGGAAATGAGTGGGGTTTGTATTCCTTCCTCTGCCAGCCCAGGGGAAAGGAAACTCCAGTGGGGTTTGTATTCCTGCCCCTGCCTCTGCCAGCCCAGGGGAAAGGGAAATGAGTGGGGTTTGTATTCCTGCCTCTGCCAGCCCAGGGGAAAGGAAATGTCAGTGGAGTTTGTATTCCTTCCCCTGCCAGCCCAGGGGAAAGGAAATGTCAGTGGGGTTTGTATTCCTTCCCCTGCCAGCCCAGGGGAAAGGAAATGCAGTGGGGTTTGTATTCCTTCCTCTGCCCGCCCAGGGGAAAGGAAAATGAGTGGGGTTTGTATTCCCTACCAGAGCGGTTTTCCAGCGGCACATCCCTCACACACACTGCTCCATGGAATTCCCTCTGAGGGAAGGGGACAGAACACTCTCTCCATGTCATCACCTTTGCCAGCCTCTCAGCCCTGGCTGTCAGTGTGCCGAGCTGGGATATCAGGTGCTCACAAACTCGTCAGCTTTTACCTCTGGGTTAAAGTCCCCCCTTGCCAGGTGAGGGCTGATGCTGCCCTCAGGGACCCCCAGCCCAGCCACCAGTGCCCCACACACAGCCTGGCCCTCTGCCTCAGCCCCACAGCTGCTGTTTTGGAAAGGGGAGATGCTCAGCAGCCTCCCTGGAGCCCGAGTGCTGCCCAGTGCTCAGCTTTAGACACGCACTGCCAGAAAAAAGAGAGCCACAATAGCTCAGAGCGAGGGCAGGGTGGGGGAGAGCAGCTGAAACCTCCACACAAAGCTCCCGGTGCTAGAAATAGGAGCTGTGCTCTGTGCTGGGTTATTGAGAGGCTCATCCTGATGGAAAGGATTGGATTTGCAGCGTTTGGAGCCTCCTGGCTGTGCCACAGCCTGGGAATGCCAAACCCCTCTGTGCATCCCGGCCACGGGACAGCACCCACAGCTTTCACTGTGGGTCGGACACTGCCATGGGGGAATTTGGTGCTGAGGAGGAGCCCCCAGCCCAGCAGGGCACCCCCGTCCCCTGTCCCAGCACCCCCAGCCCAGCAGGGCACCCCAAGCCCCTGTCCCAGCACCCCCAGCCCCTGTCCCAGCCCTCCCAGGACGCAGAGATTTCTGGTTGTGTATCACAGGGGCACGAATCTGATATTCATAGACTTTCTCTCTCTTTTAAAGGGCAAGGCTCCTTGTATAGAAACAAAGGAGGACAACGACCTGAATGATAAATTACCGTTCTTCTAAACTTCCTCTGTGAAATTTAATTTTAATTGATGTTAAACATGACAGAGCTTCTGCTCAAACTCATCTTTGCCAGCCAGGATTTCCACTGCCTCTGCAGAGGTAATGCCAATACATCCCTGCCCTCAGCACCCTCTGTGCCATCACTCCTGGAGGGCTGAGGCACCACCAAACACAGGAGCCCCCGGCAGGGCCAGGGCAATGCCCAAGGTGCACAAACAGCTCCAGCAGGGCTGGATTCCTCAGTGCTGCTGACAAACAGAGCCACGCTCCCAATTCCTCCTCCTTTACTCTCCCTTCACTGCGGCTCTGCTCTGCTCATTTCCTCAGGAGCTCTGATCTCCGTGAGCTTTATTTCTGCTCTATTCTTCCCTGCTCAAGAGAAATAAATCCATTTTGCGTGCTGGGTCTCTGCACCAGGTTATTTCTCTGACTGCCAGGGGGCTTCCAGGAGCACAGCCCCAGTCCCCCCGCCTGCCCAGGCGCTGACAATCTGTTCCCAAAACCCTGCGAGCACGGCCAGGCTGCTCCGGGTGGGGCAGTGGTGGCTGCCTGTTTGTGCAGAGGGAAACCTGCCAGCATTTCTTAACAAACGTTCTCCCAATGAAAGGTTGGATTTCAGTGAAAATCCCTCCGTGGCATCCATCGTGGGGCAGGTCTGCCCCCGAGCAGTGTCCCCAGTGCGTGTCACTGTCCCCTTCTACACCGTGTCCCACTCACGGCCCGAAGTACTGGGAATACATTTATTTATAGCCCCTCTGGTGCAACAGAACACTGCCCTGCCCGTCCCGGCTGCCGCGGACATTCACCACCCGCACGTCCCCCTGCGTGGGCGCCTTCTCCTCCTCCCACGCCCGGACACCGGAGCCGCCCGCCCGGCGGGGCAGCCCAAAGACAGCGGGTGACTCAGGCCGCCAGAAATGCCACCGGGAGGAGGGGCAGGGCCCGGTGCCCCGCAGCACCCTGCCATCCCCGCACAGCCCTGGGGCACCTGGGGACAGCCCGGGGCACCGGAGCCCCGGCGGAGCCTCGCGGGTGGGGCTGGCCGAGAAAAATCGGGGGAGAAATCGGCACTCCCGGCCGGCAGGGCAGCCCTGCAGCCGCTGTGCCTCCGAAATTCGGGGGAGAAAAGCCCAGGGTGGCACTCCCGGCCGGGCAGGGCAGCCCTGGAGCCACTGTGCCTCCGAAATTCGGGGCTGGCTCCAGCCCAGCCCTGCTCTGTGCTCACACCTCAGCCGGTGCCTCGGCCTCCAGACAGCCAAAGCAGCTGATTTTGCTAAAACCCTGCACAATTTGTGCCACCGAGCAGCAGGGGCGCGCAGCTCTGACAGAGCATCCAGCCCTGACCAGGCAGGTCCGGCCCTGGAGCTGCTGCCCAAAATCTGGGAGCGTGGAAGGATTTCACTTCCAGCCCTCCCAGGACTGGGATCTTGCAGCTTCTGTGGAGGAGCAGAGGGAGGTGCAGGGATGTGGAACTGGTGCCACCAAAGGGTTTCCAGTGTCCTGCCCGGAGCAGGCACTGATGGGCCCTGCTCTGCAGACATCCCGCCGGATTCACACTCACAGCACCACACCCACAGCCCCCTCCAGTCTGCCCACAGGTGCCCGGTGAGCCTCTGCAGGGTCCCGTGGGCTCAGGGGCTTTCCCGGCCCAGCTGTGCCCGTTCAGGCTAAATTAAATAAATCTCATTAATACACCAAGTATCCCTGGAGGAGATATTTCCACCACTCTGGTTCTGTGGGTTGGTCTTGGATTTCTTCGAGTTTCTATGGGTGAAAAAGGAGGAAGCCACGGAATGCAGGTGGCACCACAAACCTTCCCTGGGCTCTGAATGGGCCCTGAGGGGCCCTGCCCATCCCAGGGCACTCCTGGGTGACATTTATAGACGTGATTCCTGTCCCCCCGAGCTGCTTCATTTACACATTCACAAAAAACTATTCCTTTCGGGCTTTTGAGGACTTTTGCCCCAATTTGGGCATTGTTTCTCCCACACAAGGGTGAAATCCCACGGCACAGCTGGGCTGGGGGGCCGCACCCCCACCCCTGCCACCCCCAGCCCGGCTCAAAGGCCACCACCACCCACACAGATGCCATCCCCCTGAGGTGACAGCGCTGGGGCCGGCCCCAGGAAAGCCCCTTTAAGGGACACTTCGGGGCGGCCTCAGGAGCCAGGACATTAATTTTAGCCTGGAGCAGTGCCAGGGGCACGGGGCAGCTGCTGAGGCGGGGCCAGCGCCGCTGCCGTGTCCCTGCGCCGCTCCCGGCGCGGCACAGCCCCGCAGCCATGGCCGAGGAGCACAGCCCGCTGGAGGAGAGGATCATCATCAAGGACCAGCACACCAAGGAGATCGACCTGGTCAACAGGGACCCCAAGCACATCAACGAGGACGTGGTGAAGGTAGGGCTGTCCCCCTCTGCACCACAGGAGCACCCCTGGAACCAGATTTGGGGTTCAGACCTTGGTGTGTGCATGGCTGGACGCAGCCAGAGCTGTTGGTCCCTGTCCCTGTGCCCCCAGAGGTGCCACCCCAGCGCTGTGGGAGGTGACAGCCCTGCTGGCCGGGCACCCAGACTGGCTGGGAGGCACGCCTGCCTCCAGCCAATATTTCCAATTCTCTGAATGGGCTCTCCAGTTCCATTGAAAATTCATGGAGACACCTTCCTTTGTACCAGCAAGCCAAAAATAACACAGAAATTCAATATATCCAGTTTGAAGGGATGTTGGGAAAAGGCTGCTGGGCCTTCAGGACAGCACAGGCTCAGCACCGGATTGTTTGATGTGTTTGTGGGAGATTGTTCTCCCCAGGGCAGCCCAGAGGTGCAGCAGCCCCAGCTCCCTCCTTGCGTTTCTGACCAAGAGGAATTCCCATTCCCACTCTGGGGCTTCCTCCTGCCTCCCTTAGAACTGCAAACAAACTTTGTCTCTGTTAGCCAGAGATAATCCCAGCCCACAGGAGAGCAGGAGCAGGTGGAAGGGTTTTGTTAAGGCTGTTTGTGACTGTCCCAGTTGCTCACACAGGCTTTGTGACCTTGGCAGCACTGCTGAAACACAAACCTGGATTTGGGCATTAAAACCCCATTACAGCTACGGCCGGGCTGTGGGCAAAGTGAGTTCCCTTGGCTGAGCTGCGACAGTGACAGCCATGGATGGCTCCTTGCTGGCACCGTGACACCTGTGACAGCTGCCCGACACCTCAGCGTCGTGTCCAACATCCCACAGCACATCCCACAGCCCCGGCCTGGGCCGTGCAGAGCTGCCCGGCCAGGGGAGCGCTCTGCCCCGGCAGCAGGGATCGGGAGAGCCCTCAGCCCGCTCACCCAGGGCCGGGCAGAGCCTTGGGGCTCCCCAGCCTGGGAGCACCGCCAGCAGCTCCTGGGTGACAATGGCAGTGCCCTCCCAGCCATCCACAGCCCCTCACCCCAGCACATCCCTGGTTTTTCCCACTCAAGGCCTCCAGAGACCTCCCAGGCTCCCGCACCGCCACGGCCACGCTGCTCCAGCAGCGCTCAGCGCTCAGCGCTCAGCATTCCTGCGCCTTAAAATAGCCCGGCCGATAGCGCTGGGAGGGAGGCACGGCCGGCGGGGACAGGGGCACGGCACGGCACAGCACGGCCCGGCCGGGACAGGGGCACACTCAGCACTGGTGTGCCAGGGGTACAGCCAGCCCGGACAGGGGGCACGGGCGGACAGGGGCAATGCTCACCCTGCGGCTGCTGCTCCCCCGGGACAGCCAGAGGCACATCCGAGCACCCCGGACACCGCAGCAGCTCTGCGAGCACGGGGAGCAGAGGCAGCCAGCAGGGAACTGCGGTGCTCCAGAGCTCACCTGGCCGTGGATAAACATCCCGAGCATCAGGCAGAGTCTGGGATCACGTTACAGAGGCGGCACCGGCTACAGAGGCTTTGCAGAGCCTCACAAACCTCCGAGCACAGCCGCAGAGCAATGCAGGGCTCGCTGGGCAGCTTCAGGAGCTTTCCCAGCCTCCGTGGCTCTATAAAGGGGCAGTACCTGCGTGTGCGGGTCCCTCCAGGCAGCACCAGCACCCCGGCTCAGTCTGAGCCCCCTCGGCTCCTCCAGACACTCCCAGCAGGATGGCAGCAGCAATGGGGCAGAGCCTCTGCCTTTATATCCCCCTGCTCCCTGCATTAATTGATCCCTAATGAGCTCATCAGGCAGCTGGGCTCTAACCTGGGCTAGTCCCCAGCAGCCCCGGCCTTTCCAGGGGTGCTGATGGCACCTCGGGGCCAGCTCTGGGGGCTGCAGCCTCCTCATTGTCAATGCTGCTCTCAGCACCTCCAGGAAATGAAAGATGTGATTAAAGTGATTCTGTGATCCAAGTGCCTCCAGGAGCAGAATGGATGTTGTGATTTAACATGAGTGTACACACACGTCACTGCCGGAGGGGAGGCCGAGCGGGTTTTAGGACAAATAGCTCAGTTTATGTATTCCCTGGGAGTGAGTTACACCCCAAGGGATCTCTGCGTGTGGTTTTGGGGAGTGTGTGTCACTCAGAGCCACCCCCAGAGCCTGCACAAATGGCAAGGGCAGGGCTGAGCCCCAGCTCCCTTCCCCGGGAGGAACATGGACAGACAGCACTGAGCACCTCATCCAGTGGGTATAAATAAATAATCCATCAATCCAGAGGGCTGCTGGATCCTTACTGGCACAAACCCCTTCCTGCCGAGGGGGCAGCCATGTCCCTGAATGCTAAAAAAGGGCAGGAGTGGCTCTGGGTGCCTCTGCAGGCAGCACTCCCACACACAGCTCCTGTTCCAGGGGCTCTGCCTGGCCTCACTCACACCTGATCCCCAGAGCAGGGGATGGGATTTGGGGGCTGGGACACCCCCGGGGCTGGAGTCCCAGCCAGGGGCTGAGCCAGCACCCTGCTGCCCACGGGCAGTGCCAGGAGCCCTGAGCCACCTCCCATCGCTGCAGGGCCTTGTCCCTGCTCGGGGCTGCAGGGACTGGGGGGTCCCCAGCACTGCCCCCACTGTCCCCAGCACTGCCCCCACTGTCCCCAGGCCCCTCCGTTTGGGATCTGCTCTCACCTCGTGCAGACCCTCGTCCCTGCATGGGGCCTTTGCTGACCCCCAAACCTGCCCCGTGTCCGTCTGCTCTCCTCCCAGGTGGATTTTGAGGATGTGATAGCTGAGCCCGTGGGACGTACAGCTTCGACGGCGTGTGGAAAACCAGCTACACCACCTTCACCGTCAGCAAGTACTGGTGCTACCGCCTGCTCTCCGCCCTGCTGGGCATCCCCCTGGCCGTCGTCTGGGGCTTCCTCTTCGCCCTCATCTCCTTCTGCCACATCTGGGCTGTGGTGCCCTGCATCAAGAGCTACCTGATCGAGATCCAGTGCGTCAGCCGCATCTACTCGCTCTGCATCCACACCTTCTGTGACCCGCTCTTCGAGGCGCTCTCCAAGATCTGCAGCAACATCCGCGTCGCCGTCCGCAAGGAGATTTAGGTCCTGGCAGCTGCCCCACAGCCCTGGCACAGCCCCCTCAGTGCAGGCTCCCTGCCCCTGGGCACACGGACACCCCTGCCCGCTGAGGGAGATGCCCATGGACACTCGTGCCCAGTGAGGAACCTGCCCATGGACACCTCTGCCCGCTGAGGGAGCTGTACATGGACACCCTGCCCATGGACACCCCTGCCCATGGACACCCTGCCCATGGACACCCTGCCCATGGACACCCCTGTCCAGTGAGGAACCTGCCCATGGACACCCCTGCCCATGGACACCCCTGCCCATGGACACCCCTGCCCAGTGAGGAACCTGCCCATGGACACCCCTGCCCATGGACACCCCTGCCCATGGACACCCGTGATACGGGAACTGTGTGGTGGCAGGACCCGCAGCAGGGCTGGCTCTCAGGATGCTCTCTGCACACAGAGCAGGCCAGGCCGCTCCTGACTCCACCTTACTTTGGGCAGAAGCCTCAGGAGAAGAGAAGCCCATGAGGGCTCAGGGAACAGCCCAGAGACTCCTCTGCCCTGCAGGACCCCGGAGTTCCCGTGGAGGTTGGCAGCAGCTCCTGGGGCACAGCCCCGGGCACAGCCCCAGGTGCCAGGTGAGCAGCGAGGCTGCAGAGCTGCTGCTGGCCACCGACCAAAGCCTGCCCGCCCCTGCAGCCCCTCGGGCTGGGCTGGCACTGGCACATACACCCCGTGGGAGTTGTTATTTGTGGCAAACAATTGCTGTGGTGGGAGCTTCTGCATTAAACCGCCGCACAAAACTTTTAGGGATAGAATAGCTAAACCAAACCTTTTTCTTTTCATGCTTACTTGCGTTTCAGCCAAGCTGTGAGAGCCAGACCAGCCCATGCATGACGTGCTGTGTCTGCTCTGAGAGCCTGAGCTGGTCCTGGGCCACTGCCAGCTGCACACCCGCTTGTGGCACTGCTGCTCAATCCTGTCCTCAGCTGTGGAGCATCGCTGAGGGCCGAGGGCAGGGTAGAGCAGGGCAGGGGCAGGGCAGGGCAGGGGGGAGCCAGCTCCGAGTGTGGCCCCAAGCGCTGCGGCTGCGGGAGCGCAGGGGGGACACGGAGCTCTTGGGAACCTCACCTGAGGGACAAGCTGGGCTCTGAACAAAGCTTGGGTTCCTTTCTCAGGGACAGCCAGCAGTGCACACGTGTCCAGTCAAAGCTGCGGCCACAGCAAGGTGTGTGTCCCACACGGCCAGGGCTGTCCCTCCCTGTGTCCTGGGATGGAGCGGGAGGGGCAGGGCCGCACTGACCCCTCAGGCTCTGCCCAGCGGCCACACCCAGCCAGGGCCCCCCCTCAGCACCCCGGGGTCACCCCGATGGATGGGGAGAGCAGAGGAAGGAGCCTCTGCTGGGAGCCTGCTGCTCCAGGGAAAGGGGAGCGAGGGGCAAGAGGTGCCAGAGGTGCAAGAGGTGCAGGAGGTGCAGGAGGTGCCGTTCAGAGTTGTTTCCTCCCTGTAA
Source organism: Acrocephalus arundinaceus (assembly GCA_021534815.1). Classification (NCBI taxonomy): domain Eukaryota; kingdom Metazoa; phylum Chordata; class Aves; order Passeriformes; family Sylviidae; genus Acrocephalus; species Acrocephalus arundinaceus. The sequence continues at coordinate 19,708,435 of JAJEOU010002284.1, forward strand.
TGTCAATTAATTTGTCGGTCTCTCTTCCACGGAGCTGCACTTTCACTTTGAGGCCCTTGAACGCTCTCTTGGCTCCAGCCTTAAGTGCTTTGCTGAACCAGGGCCCAGAAGGTCTCGCTGTTCAGAGGCTGCTCTCAATTGTCTCCATGTGTGCCTTCCCCTCGGCTTCCAACAAAGACTTGGAGCCAAAGGCTCCAAAGTGCCATGCCAAGGAAGAGGAAGAGCCAGGTTTTGTGGTGGAGCTTTTCCAAGGGTTTGGGACTGTGTGCTGCTGTTATGCCACAGCAATGTGGTACCCAAGCTCCAGCAACATCAGGGCTCAAGAAGGATGGAGTGATTAAAATAAAAAAGATATTTAGGTAATTATAGGGGGAGTGGGAGAAAGCCTCGACAAAAACTTCTCTTCTTTTTTTGTGGGAATAAAAATAATTAAAATCAATTGTATAATGGCCTTATACTACTTCTAATTTGTTGCTGTTGTTGTTCTAGTAGTTCAGTGCCTGAACACAAAAACCCCTGAAACTCTGATGTCTCCACCACGGTGCTCCCTGGGCTCCCAACACCTGGGCACACGGCACTCACCTGTCAGCACCTCTGCTTCACCTCTGACCCTCCTGAGAAGCTTTTTGGCAGTGCACTCCCCTGGGACACTCCCGCGGCTGCTCCCGCTGTCCTGCCCTGCCGCAGCCTGGGGGCGGTGCGGGAGCTCAGCCACGGCACCCCCGGCTGCAGCTGCTCCAGGTGTGGGGCACGGCCCTGCCCGACCCCAAACAGCACCAGAAATTGCAGCCAGGGCTGGAGGGCAATTCCAGCGTGCCCTAAAGCTCCCTCTGTTCTCCGTGCATCCGTCCCGGTAACATCCACTGCCCTGTCCTCATCCTCCCTGGCAGATGGAGGATGCACCTCAGACCCTCCGGGAAAGGAGACCCCTCCTTCCTTGCCTTGTGCAGGAGTTTGTGACTCAAGGAGAGGGAAGGTGAACGTGGGAGGAAAATGCTCCGTGGTGTCCTGAGGATTTCAACCAGTCAGCAAAAGTGCTGAGAGCTCACTTGGAGCTCCCACAAAAAAATCAAAGGGGTGTTAGGACAGGAAAGGTGCAAATGGACCTGCTGGCGACAGTGAAGAAATAAAGGACACGTTTAAATGCATTTTTCATGTTCATTCCCGTCATGAAAGGCCAAGTTACATCCCCCTTTGAGCGCCCCAGCTGTGTCCCCCTGCAGTGCCCGTGCCACAGGAGCTCTGTGCCGCTGGGGGCAGGTCCCGGTGCTGGGGCAGCGCTGCACAGCTGGCAGCACAGCTGGCAGCACAGCTGGGAGCACAGCTGGCAGCACAGCTGGCAGCACAGCTGGGAGCACAGCTGGCAGCACACCTGGCTGGGCTGTCTCCCTATTTCAGCCTTGCTTCCCTCCACGCCCTCAGCCCAGCGCTCCCCCCGCGCCTCCCTCCCACCTCCCGCCAGGCACAGTCAGAAAACTTTATTTACAGTGTTTGTTAAGGATAAAAATCCATGCCGTGAGCATGCCCTGTGCGCTATGGAGCAAGCGAATGGCACTGCAGCCGTGGGGGGCTCCGTGGGGTCTGCAGTGACCAGAGCCGAGCCTGGGGACAGACCGGAGTGTCCCTGTCAGAGCCGAGCCTGGGGACAGACCGGAGTGTCCCTGTCAGAGCCGAGCCTGGGGACAGACCGGAGTGTCCCTGTCAGAGCCCAGCCTGGGGACAGACCGGAGTGTCCCTGCCAGAGCCCAGCCCGGGTCCCACACCTGTGCAGAACCTGCTCAGCACACTCGGCCGGGCTCCCTGCCGGATCCCCGGGCCCAGCCCTGCCCTGCAGGCTCCTGGGCACCGTCTGCACAGCCTCACCGGCCACAGGCTGCAGAGCTGGGCTGGGCACACCCGGGCCACAGCGCTGTCCCCTTCGGGGCTGGTCCTGCTGCCCCCAGGAGTGCCCCTGTCTGTGCCCCGGGCAGGCACGGTGCAGGGCGCAAGGCTGCAGGGCTGCAGGCTGCAGGGCTGCAGGGCTGCAGGGACGGAGCTGCCTCTGCCCCAAGCAAAGCGAGCGCTCCTGTGCTGAGAGCGCGGTGCCAGGCCCTGGCACCCTGCAGGACCCTGCCGCAGGTGGAGGTGGGGCAGTGCCCGGGCACGGAGCAGGGGTGTCACCCACCTCCCCGTGCTGCAGCTGCCCCTCCCATCCCACAGGGCCGCACCGCGCCTGTCCCGGCAGCACCGGATCATTTGTCCCTCCTGGTGGCATCCACAAGGCACCAGTGCCAGGGTTTGGGGCTCAGGGGCGGCTCCCGCTCTCTAATCCCGGGCAGCACTGAAACCTGGGCACAGAACTCCTCCCGCAGCCCCGTCTCAGTTAAACAACGCCCTCTGTACATGCTGGCAGCCCTATATACACCTTTTATCCACCCCCTCCTTGTCCGGGCCCGGCTCTCCGCGGGGAGGCACCGGAGGCAGCGCAGCAGAGGCACCAGGCCCGGCGGCCTCACGTCGCGGCCGGCTGCACGAAGCTCCTCTGGCTGGTGCTCCTGCAGCTGAGCACGAAGGAGGACGAGTTGCTCTTCCTGCTCAGGTCACACGCCGGCCGCGACTTGAGGTAGCGCGTGGAGCAGCAGAGGAAGCGGCGCATCAGGTCGTGGAAGAGGTGCCCGGTGTAGAGCATGTAGATCCAGGGGTTGCAGCAGCTGTTGAGGCTGGCCAGGAGCATGGCGATGATGAAGGGCGAGGCTGCGAGACAGAGACAGGGGTCAGGGCGCGGCACAGGGAGCGGCGGCCCTGCCCAGAGCCCGGCCCCGCTCCCCGGCAGGGATGAGCCGCCCGCCCGCAGGAGCACGGCGGGAACGAGGGCCGAGGCAGGGCAGGGGCTCAGTTCCAGCACCTTGGGGTTCGGGCTGTCCCCGCCAGGGCCGCGGGTCCCCGCCCCGCTGTGCGCTGCTGCCTGCCCGGGAGGCAGAGCTGCCCCGCAGCCCCCGCACCATCGCCCCTGGGGTGCCCAGAGCAGAGATGGGACCGCTGGAGCTGCCGGGGCACGGAGCAGCTCTGTGCCCGAGCAGAGCCGGTGGCTCATTGTTCCACCCCGATTCGGGACAGGCTCTCGGCTTCCAGCGTCTCGGGACAGCCGCGGTCCCCAGGCTGCAGGGCGGCCCCTGCTCCGGGGCTGTCCCCACCGCCAGCCCGGCCCTGTCTGAGCCCTGTGCCCGGTGCTCTCCCAGCACCTTTCCCCAGTCACCTTTCCTTCCCCGAATGAATTTTGCCCACACGGTGCTCTGCCGGGAAGGAGCCGTTCCCACACCACGGATGGAGTCCTGGAGCCTGGCATCCCCCGGTGGCGGGATGGTGGCAGTGCGGTGCCAGGACATCGAGTCCTGGCTGCTGCTCTGTCCCCAGAGCGCAAAGTACCGACTGTCCCACCGGAGAGGCTGGGTCAGCACCCTCTGGTGACGAGGGGACAGTGGGACCAGGACAAGGGGGGATGTCCCCTCCATGAAGTGGAGATGGAGCCCTTATCCTGCTGCTGTGTCCCAGCCCATCTCCTCACCCCTCTGCTCCCAGAGGATGTGCCAGCAGCGAGGATGAACGTGGGTGGTTTGGCTGCTCCTGGCCCCTTCGTGCCTCTGCAAAAATCCACTGGCAGCCTTTAGACCAGTGAGAAATGTGACTATAAATGCTAGCTTCCAAATTCACCTTTAGCCAATGGATGCGTAATTCCTGCTCTTGTGATGTCTGCTCCAACTACTTTTAATTTCAAACACATGCTAAAAAATAATTCCAAGCGGAGCGGTTACAAATCCCAGGCACAAGACCTGAAATTCATCACAGTGTTTCCACTCACTTGAAAACACCCAGCCAGGGCTGACTCAGCTCTTCCCTCTCGGCAGGAGGCAAATTGAATTTCAGGGAGCTCACTGCAGGGCAGGTGCAGAGCTGGGTTGTTCCCCTCCCCGGCTGGAACACCAGGGACCCCCGAGGGGCGCTGCCACCGCCAGCTCTGTCCCTCAAGGTCCCTCTGTCCCTGCGGCTGGGGAGGTCCGGGGCAGCGGGCAGAGGTGCAGGGCTGGGGGGGCTCTGCTGCAAACACCCAGGGCAGGAGTGGGATGGGATGGGATGGGATGGGATGGGATGGGATGGGATGGGATGGGATGGGATGGGATGGGATGGGATGGGATGGGATGGGATGGGATGGGATGGGATGGGATGGGATGGGATGGGATGGGATGGGATGGGATGGGATGGGATGGGATGGGATGGGATGGGATGGGATTGAGGGGCTCCCCAGTTCCCAGGCACTGACTGGGGCCATTGCTCACTGCCCCGAGGTGAAGGGACTGAGAGAACAGCCACGGTGCTCCACAGCCCTGTGTGTCCTCACAGGAGCCCTGAGCCAGCTCTGACTCCGAGCTCAGGATCCTGCAGGTGTTCCCTGTGTGCAGAGGACAACCTGCTGGGGTCTGTGGAGGGTCCCCAGTGCTCAAAGCAGCACCTGGATGGTGACCTGTAGCTCCAACCCACCTCAGAGAGGCTTTGGTGCATGTGGCCACCTCAGGGGGATCTCTGCTGCCTGGCCAGTCACCCCCAGAGCAGCTCACTGGGGTGCAGTTGTGACCCCGCTGCCGCTGGCACCCAGGGACCCCCTGCCCTCCCTCCCCCCTGCCCCCACAGCTGTGAGGTGAGGAACAGCCACATTCCCTTCCCAACGCGGGGTACACCTCCCCTGCACCCCACCACGCTGCCTGGCCACAGACCCGGGCCTCGGTGAAGGGATCCGGGACCAGGGCAAGGCTTGGGAATGCTGCAGGCAAAGCCCGCGCCCTCTGCAGGGAGGTCTGACTGTTCCCCCCACATGCCTTGGGCAGCCAGCAGGGAGGAGAGCCTGGAAGGGAGGGCTGGGGTCTCCCAGCACTTGTACCCACCCCGGGCTTTTCCTCCCCATGCCGTGAGAGCCTCCAGCGAGAGCCCTGGCAGAGCTCCCACCCTGCGCCACAGCCAGGGCTGCCCGGAGACAGGAGCGTGATGGAGTGGGGAGTGTGGTACAGCCCAGCAGGGCGGGAGAGCCCTGAGAGCTTCGGGCAAGGAGGGAAAGGGAAAGGGAAAGGGAAAGGGAAAGGGAAAGGGAAAGGGAAAGGGAAAGGGAAAGGGAAAGGGAAAGGGAAATGGGGAAAGGGAAAGGGAAAGGGAAAGGGAAAGGGAAAGGAAAGGGAAAGGGAAAGGGAAATGAAAGGGAAAAGGAAAGGGAAAGGGAAAGGTGCTGCAAGGCCTACTGCACAGGGTGAGCAAGGGAAAGGTTCCCCATGCAGCCAGAGGGATTGGATGGATACATCCTGTCCATCAGGGGCCAGCGAAGCAGCGGAGGTTTGGGTGCTGCTGAGGCTGGTGTGCTGGGAAGGGAGGGCAGCCCTCAAGGGTGCAGGATTTAAACAGCACCAGGGAGAGGTGCTTTGCCCCAGAGCCCATCTAGGAACTAGAAATTTTCACCAGCCTGAATCAGGTGGAAAACCCCTGGAGCACCCAGGGAGATGCATAAGCCACATTCCACTTCTGAAATAAATGGAGCAGAGAGAAGCAGCAGGGGCAAAGCACGCCTGCCTGGCTGTGGCTCTCTGGCCAGCCCAGGGCACGGAGGCACACAGGACACTGGGCTTTTCCACAGGGCACTGGGATAGGGCTCAGGAAGGGCAGAGCGCTGGGCTGAGCAGCTGTGCCCTCTGAGTGCCCTGTCCCCTGTGAGTGCCCTGTGAGTGCCCTGTGCCTGGTGAGCTGCCCTGTACCCAGCCCTGTCCCCTGTGAGTGCCCTGTGAGTGCCCCGTGCCTGGTGAGCTGCCCTGTGCCCTGTGAGTGCCCTGTCCCCTGTGGTCAGTGCCCTGTGAGTGCCCTGTACCCAGGCCTGTCCCCTGTGAGTGCCCTGTGAGCTGCCCTGTGCCCTGTGAGTGCCCCGTGCCCAGCCCCATGCCCTGTCCCCCGTGCCCTGCCCTGCCCCAGCAGCACACAGCCCCGTGCCCTATGAGTGCTCTGTGCCCAGCCCTGCCCCAGCAGCACACAGCCCCGTGCCCTATGAGTGCTCTGTGCCCAGCCCTGCCCCAGCAGCACACAGCCCCGTGCCCTATGAGTGCTCTGTGCCCAGCCCTGCCCCAGCAGCACACAGCCCCGTGCCGCTGCAGGGCTGCGGAGGCCGGGAGGGAGCAGCTCCTCCTCGGTCTCTGGCACCCGCAGACTCGGCGCTTCTGCTGAGTGTGGGTCAGTCCACCCACGCCACTCTCATCCCTGCGTGCACTTTTCTGCCCCTTCTCCCACCTCAGAAAGTCGTGAAGAGTTTTTGCTTTAGGTCTCACAGGTGGTTTTCCCGTCTGCCGGGGGACAGCACAGACCTGCACAGCTCCAGCCATGTCAGACCGGGAGGGTGACACTTTTTGTTCTATCTGCAGCCTCAGTGATGATAAGGAGCAGCCAGCCCAAATATTAAAAAATGGCAAATCTGTGGCACCGCATCTTTAGGAAAAGTTTTGCTCATAAATCAAGGGTTTTCTACGGGAAACATCCCCCCGCCAGAGATAAAATATCAGCAGCACAGTCCGGGGTGGATGGAGCGGGAGGAGAGGGAGAAGAGGGCGAGTAGAAAGCAAAAAGTCAGCGAGGAAGAAACGACACAACAAAGGAAGGGAAGTCAGGCTGTGCAGCTTTCTCCTGAGCTCCCACACAGCCGCGGCACGTCCCAGCACACAGGGTGGGAAGTGAATCCCCAGGGACCCCAGAGCAGCAGCCGGGGACAGCCACCATGCAGGGACAGCCACCTTGCAGGGACAGCCACCATGCAGGGACAGCCACCATGCAAGGACAGCCAGCCCCATCTGCACCGCCCGGCCCCTGAGCCACAGCGGCCCGCAATTTGCAGAGCTCCGGCAGCCCTCGAGCCGGGAAAGCCGCGGCTCAGCCCTGTCGGGGCTCTCTGGGCTTTCTCCCTGTCCCTCCCGCCCGCCCACAGCCAGCCCGTTTGTGCCGTGGCTGTCCCCGGGCGCTGAGCGGAGCCGGCAGGGCCAGGGAGGGGAGCTGTACCTTCCTGCGGGGCGTTGCTGTCCCACACCGACCACATCTGCACGAAGAAGAAGGGGGTCCAGCACACTATGAAGGCCAGCACGATGATAAAGGTCATTTTGACCGTGCGGATCTTGGCTTTGGAGATGAGCCTGGTGCTGCTGACCCTGGCAAACACCATCCCGCCCCGGGAGCCTGAGCCCAGGCCCCCGCGGGGCCCGTGCGCCGTCTTCAGCTTCACGTTCTGCCAGATTTTGAAGCTGATTAAGCCGTAGCAGATGCTCAGCATCAGCACGGGGATGATATAGACCATGAGGGTGATCCAGGTCACGTAGGCTTTCGGTCCCCAGGGCTGGATGAAATCCGCCCAGCAGTCATAAACCCCGTTCCCCACATCCCTTAGAGAAAATATGTGGATCTGAGGGATGCTGACCAGCAGGCACAGCAGCCAGGTGAGGAGGACAGAGACGCGGTCGGCTCTCCTGTGCAGGGACCTCAGGGGCTGGCAGATGGCCAAGCACCGGTCCAGGGACATCAGCAGCAGCATGTAGGTGGAAGCGAACATTCCCACCACCTGCAGGTACTTGATCAGGCGGCAGAGGAAGTCCGGCCCGTAGAACCTGAAGGTGATGTCCCAGATGAGCTGGGGCAGCACCTGGAAGATGGCCACCACCAGGTCAGCGATGCTCAGGTGCTTCATGAAGAAGTACATGCGGGAGTGCTTGTGGCGGGTGGTGTGGATGGCCAGGAGCACGCACAGGTTGCCGGTCAGGGCAAGGAACAGGATGAGGCACAGCACTGTCACCTCCACCTTGGCCATGTCCTCGTTCCTCTTCAGGGGGTCGGCGGTGCTGTTCCTGCCGGCGCTCAGGTTCTCCAGCCGCAGGCTGCCGTTCCCCAGGGAGCTGTTGATGGTCCAGGTGCTGCTCCCCGCCAGGTACAGCTTCTCCATGGCCAGTGCCGGCCCGCATCGAGCCTGGGGCAGGGGGAGGGCAGAAAGTGGGCAGAGAGTGGCAGAGCCTCTATCGCTGCGTTCCTGTGCGGCAGCCGCTGTCCCCGCCGCTCTCTCGGTGTCTCCTCGGTTCTCAGTATTCCACCGCTCTCCTTGTCCCCCCGCTCTGTGTCCCGCTCCGGTCCCCTCCCGGCGCTTCCCTCCCCGCCGTGCCGCTCTCTCTGCCCGCCCGTCCCTGTCCCCGTGCCCCGGGTGGCGGCTCCCCGCGGCTCCTCCCTGTCCCCTCGCCGGTCACTCGGCGTCTCCGCCGGCTCTGCCCCGCCACCAGCCCCGGCGCGGGGGCCGGGCGAGCGGCGGGGGCGGCGGGCAGAGGCGGGTCCCGGCCCGGCCCCTCGGGGCCCGCCCGCGGCCGCTGGCCCCGCACCCGGACCCGCCTCAGCATCTTCCCCCGCGCCCGCCCCGGAGCGCACCCGAGCCTCGGTTCCCGCAGCCCCTCTCGTCTCGGGCAGCCCCGGTTCCCCGCAGCCCCGCTCCTCTCAGACAGCCCCGGTTCCCGCAGCCCCGCTCCTCTCGGACCCCGTTTCCCGCAGCCCCCTCCGCCCGGGCAGCCCCGGTTCCCCGGGGCGGTGCCGCGAGGGGGAGCGGCGGAGCGAGGCTGCGGTGATGGGCGGGGGCCGCCCGCGCTCCCGGCACCCGAAGCCCCCCGGCCCCGCGTGTCTGGGCAGAGAGCGGAGGGTGGGAGCGCGCACCGGGCTCACCCCCAGCCCTGCCCTGCCCTGCCCTGCCCGAGCTGCCGTCGCAGGACGCCCGGGGAAGCGCCCCCGGAGATGCCAGCCCGGCCTCGTCCAAGGAGCAGCTCAGATTTTGGTCACTCGGCGGTGAACACACTCACCGAGAGCTCCCCTTTCCTTTCAGGAGGAAGATTTCAGAGTACTGTATCTATAAAAGAAGGAGCAGTAGCTGTGAGTGATACCATTGTCCCCACCTCATCAGCACAGCTCAGTGGTTGTCCCCATTTTCAGGCTCCCCCAAGGGCTCCAGGACCCCAAAGCACAAGTGGGATGTTCACCCGGGCATGGAACCCTCCCAGCTCACCCCTCAGCCCTGAGGGCCCCCAGCATCACCACCCTCTGCTCCCCACTCCGAGCCACATCTCAAACCCTGCTCAGCCCAGCCTTAGGCCCTGAACAAACATCCCTGCAGCTATTTTTAAAGACTTTTGGGAAGCTTTAGCTCCATGCAAGATGTAGAAATGTTAAATACTTTGGCACGTTCTTCCCTCCAGGGTTCACGTTATTCCTGCTTCAGGCAATAAAAGTGCTGTGGGAATCGCTGCAGAGCACAGCTCACCATGTGCAATTTTTTGTTGTTGTTCTGCTGGTTTGGGGAGAGCTCTGAGGGAGAAGGTGGCTGGGGGTGAAATCCTGGCTCCAGCAGAGGCAAGGAAAGGTTTGCCCTTGGCTCCTGCTCAGCTCCTTGAGCACCTTGCAGGCACTGAGGGTGTCCCTGGGGACCCAGGTGTGGCAGCAGCACCCTGGGGTGCCTGAGGTGAGGCAGAGCAGCTGCTGCTCCTCTCTGGCCTTGGATGAGGTGTCACTCACAGACCCCAGCTCCCTTCCAGAACAGAGCTGAACTGCTGGCAAAGGGCAGGAAAGAGCCCAGGGCCCCTCGTGCAGCCCCTGCAGGTGGCAGCTGAGCCCCCCCAGTGCAGTGAGCAGCTCCCAAGTGCATTTGGTATCAGCAACGAGTCACCGGTGCCCAGCTGGGGAAGAGCTGTCCCAGCACCGAGCCTGTTTGTCCCCATGGCAGTGCCACACTGCTCCCAGGGCCACCTCTTGTCCCCACGCCAGTGCCACACTGCTCCCAGGGTCACCTCTTGTCCCCACGCCAGTGCCACACTGCTCCCAGGGCCACCTCTTGTCCCCGTGCCAGTGCCACACTGCTCCCAGGGCCACCTCTTGTCCCCACACCAGTGCCACACTGCTCCCAGGGCCACCTCTTGTCCCTACACCAGTGCCACACTGCTCCCAGGGCCACCTCTTGTCCCCACGCCAGTGCCACACTGCTCCCAGGGCCACCTCTTGTCCCTACACCAGTGCCACACTGCTCCCAGGGCCACCTCTTGTCCCCATGGCAGTGCCACACTGCTCCCAGGGCCACCTCTTGTCCCTACACCAGTGCCACACTGCTCCCAGGGCCACCTCTTGTCCCCATGGCAGTGCCACACTGCTCCCAGGGTCACTTCTTGTCCCTACACCAGTGCCACACTGCTCCCAGGGCCACCTCTTGTCCCCATGGCAGTGCCACACTGCTCCCAGGGCCACCTCTTGTCCCCATGGCAGTGCCACACTGCTCCCAGGGCCACCTCTTGTCCCCATGGCAGTGCCACACTGCTCCCAGGGCCACCTCCTCTGCCACGCCCTGGAGTGCAGAGCAGCTCAGTGGGCATTGCACACCTGGGATTTGGGGATTGGGTGGGCTCAGATAACATCCAGCCCCGGGTGATCCTGTCAGGGCTGGACATTGGCCCCCAACAGCCAGAGGTGCTCGTGGCCCCTCACAGCCCCTCAGTCCTTATTCAGGCAAAGCTGCAGCTGCTCCACAACGAAAACCCAAACACACGTGATTTTGAAGCGAAGAACCCTGTGAGAATCAAAGGGTTTTCTGAGTCATCCCCCCTGCTTCTTCCAGCTTTAAATGTTCAGGGATGCCATAGAGCTGGAAACATTTTTATTTTAAAAATACATGCTTTGGGATAATCAAAAGCACAAACACTAAATAAAGCTAAATTTAATTGCGTTTTGGTTTACTGCTGGATCTGAAATAGCTGTTTTTCCAATAGCTATCTGGAATCACAACTTTATGGTCCCCAGGACAGAAGAGGTCTGGCAAACTGTCAAGCCCAGGCCACAGCCTTGCAGATGGAGCTGGAGCCGCCCATGAACTCGTGCATGGCTGCAGCTCACAGCAAGCACTGCAGGCTGCAGAGCCAGGATGGGGCACCTGGCTGCTCTTGCACGGCAATTCCTCCTTATCCCAGAATTTTCTCCTAGTCCTCACCTCTTGCACTCAGCCTGCAGGAAGCCCAACTTTGGTAAATCCAGTAAAACCACAGAGATGAGCAGAGGAGCAGAGAAGCTGACTTGTGTACGCAGACAAACGGAGAAGGGAGGATCAGCTTGGATGCTGCAGTCTTGAGTTCTATAAAAGCATTCACAGCAGAAAGAGAATTTACACGAGTTCATGCACGTATCAAGATAATTTCTCCTTTTCTCTTCCCCCGGTTTATCTGGGAACACACTAAACTTAGTCAGTGTTAGAGAACCTCTCACATCATGTCCCTGAAAGGTTTATGGGATTCAAACCATTTCCTTCGAGTCCCCAATTCACTGAAATCCATTGGCCTCTGCTCCCATGGCCTCCAGCCCACCCCAGCACCGAGTCAGGCTCATCCAGCTTTGGGAGCAAAATCCTGGGAAAAGCCTGGATCTCCTGGCATTAAGCCAGGACACATCTCCATCCCCACCATCACTGGCACCCCACACAAAACCCCGAGCCTCTGCAGGCACATCCCAGAGCACCCTGGGATGCCACCTCTGCCCCGGGGTGAGCCCTGGGACACAGCAGCAGGGCTCTGATCAAATCAACCAGCTTAAACCCATTAGAGCAGAGCAGGCTATGGATCCTGCTGATCCTATCATCCAGGCTGATCCTGTCATCCAGTCCTGCTCGGGCTGGGGCAGAGCCTCCCAGGGCAGAGGTCTGGTCTCTGTGGGGGATTCCCTGCTCCCACCTGCCCATGGCACACAGGCCACACTGCCCTGCACATCCCAGCCCAGCAAAGGGGGGCAGAGGCTCTCCCCAGGCACCTCCCCGAGGAGCCAGGCCTGCACAGGGCTCCCAAGGACACTGTTGGTGCTAAAGTGTTCCTTGCTTCATCCCATTATGGCCCCAAAGCCCATAAAACCAATGGAGCCTGCCCAGACCCTGGGAGTAACAAGTTGGGATAATAAAGTTGAAATATGTATCCATGTGGTTATTAACAGGCAGGCTTCAGGTTCAAGCTGTTGGGAGATGACAGAATAATTTTACCACTTTTGGGGGGATTATTACATTTGTGTGTAACTTCAAACTGTTCACTGCAGTGCCCTGAACTCTCATCACCATCAAGGAATGAAAAGCAAAGCAGAGCCCCGGAGCCCTGGGACTCACACCTGCAGCAGTGCCAGGGGTTACAGGACCTGCACACCCAGTGACACACTGAGCATCACCTCCTGGATCTGGGATATCACCCAAACCTTTCCACAGCCGGAGGAATGGATCACCCAGCTCATGCCAACAATGCTGCCTGAACCCCTGCACACACACTGAGGCTTCTGGCCAGTAAAGTGAGGCACTTTTCCATTTGAACAAAATATAAATAGCCAGATCTAGCTGAGATTTAGGTAAAGACAGAAGCGCCAGGACAAAACCAGAGTATAGCATGTTTTAATATATATTCATATGCAAATTCTACAGTGGTTTGCATATGTATATAAAGGAAAGTCAATCAAGTTTGGCACTCATCACCACAACAAAATCTGAGCCAAGTGCTGTGAAGGAGACTGCAGTCCTGAGGGTAATTCAGTATATACGTGTGGGTGTGTCTGGGAATGCCCACAGAGGTGAGGGTGTTTCCACACAGCCCCCATTCCTCTCCCACAGAGTACCTGCAATGAAACCCACAGTTGAAATAATTAACCAGAGCAGTGAGCTTTCACTACACAAAGGAAGCCCAGCTACGTTTATACAAACTTCTCTGCCTCACTAATTACTTCCCATTTGCAGTAATGTGTTTACCTTCTCCTTCCTGAAGCTGGTAATTCATCCTCTTCTTTATTTGATTCCAGGTGGTTGTTTTGGACCCAACTCACCAATTTGTCCAAATCATTTTGAATTCAGGCTCTCTGGCTCCTCCGATGCCAGGTGGGACAGAACCACGATTATTCTTCCCTCTGGGCAGCAGATCCTGGGGTTGGGCTGGCCCAGCAGGTAACTGTGATTCATCTTCAACTCCTCTGTTTGTGTGAGGTGTTCCAATTCCAGAGTAGCTGCTCTCTACCAAAACAGACCCTCCTTCAACCAAAAGATTTTTTATTTTTAACTGCTCCCAGCAAACAGAGCACCCTTGGAGAGTGGCCTTGAGGCCCTAACACCTGCGTGTCCCCAGCAGCCACAGGTCCATCCCAGGGGTGCTCAGCCATCCCCCCATGTCCTGAGCTGGCACTGCCCAGTCCTGGCTGCCAGGGAACCTCTCCAGCCCAGGCAGAGCCAGCCTGGAGCACCGTGACAGTGACAGCTCAGCGTGTGACAGCGTGTGACAGGTCCCCCAGTGACCCCAGGGAACGGCTGCAAACAGAGCAGCCCCAGCTCTGGGCAGGCACAAACAGGGACCTGGGCAAACCCCCTTGGCCTTCAAAGTGTTCCTTTCCTGGCAAAAACAATGCCATGAACCTCCCCAGTATCTGCAGAGCCAAACAAAACCAGGTGATGTCCCCCCACCCCAAACTCCTGGTTAAGCCCAGCTGCTCATTTCAGAGGGTGCACGCAGCGGGAGCCAGCACGGAGGCCCATGCCAGCACAGAGCCATGGCCAGCAGGGAGGCCCCATGGCCAGCACGGAGGCCCATGTCCATGGCCAGCACGGAGGCCCCATGGCCAGCACGGAGGCCCATGTCCATGGCCAGCACGGAGGCCCATGTCCATGGCCAGCACGGAGGCCCATGTCCATGGCCAGCACGGAGGCCCCCCCCCCCCCCCCCCCCCCCACGGAGGCCCATGTCCATGGCCAGCACGGAGGCCCATGTCCATGGCCAGCACGGAGGCCCCAGTCCATGGCCAGCAGGGTGACTCTGCTCCTGCTTTCCCCCATTATTCCCAGCACCGCTGCCTTTCTCACGGCTCCAAGGCCGGGCTGGGGGAACAGGACATTTTTACTCCTTGATTATTTTGTTTCCACTGTTGCCCTTCTGCCCCGGCCTGAGGGACTGCTCCATGACTAAATTAATTTCCTCCTGAATGGATTCCCTGCCCAAAGCTTTCCGGTGGCAGCCCAGCCCAGCACCACCCTGGCTGCCAGTATCAGTCCCACTGGGAGCTTCTGCCCTGCTCCCAATCTCCAGGGAGCCGCAGTCATCGGGGATGTGTCTCGGATCCACTCTGGGAATTGCTGCAGAGAGGCTGGACCCACAGCAGGGTGGGATGGAGGGTCCCTGGGGCTCACAGCCCTGCTCTGCCAACCAGCAGGTGATGTGCCGAGCTTCGGTCACAATCAGCCTGGTGAGAAGGTGCCAGGAGGATGCAGTAACTTTGATTACTCACCCAAAGAACACACTGGTGGGGTTTTCCCTCTCGATGGGGCCACGGGCCATGCTCAGAACCCTGTGCCTCAGCCCTGTCAGCACTGCCTCGGCCCCTCTGGCCCTGCCCTGTGCCCCCACTGCCCCCACTTGCCCCTTGACTCAGTGACGGAGGAGCAGAGCTGCCCAGGGGAGCAGGGGACAGCACAGTGTGGGGAGGACACTGTGTTTCCTTCTCTGTTGTTTTTTCCCTTATGTTACGCAGTTCCTGTGAATCTTGGGTTGGTGAGATGTGCAGTGAGCATTATTTACGGCACCCGGGGGACCAGCAGCCACTCCTGGTGAAGGCTGGACCTGGCAGCACCCTGGCACTGCCTGGGGTGGAGCTGCCCCTGGGGCTGGCAGGAGGGACTGGATCCTGCCCAGGCACCCACTCTGTCAGGGTGGGAATGAGGCACCACACCATCAAAGCCACATTTTTTCCTAAGCTTCCACGTTGTCTGCTCCACACAGCCTCCCCTGCACCTCGGCCACCGTGTCTGAGCCCGCTCACATTTGTCACCTCCACAAATGCCACCAACCCACAGCCCCGTACCAAAGGGGGAAAAAAGCTCCATCTCAGGCAAAGGTCACCAGTTTGGACTTTAAATGGAGATGACAACAATAAGTGATATAAAGAATTAATCTTGACAGGTTGTCAGCAAACCAGTCTGATTTGTGCCCGTGTTTAATGTGCCCGCTGCTCTGTCCCTTCTCCTGCCCCATGGAAGTGCCCCAGTTCCCGTGGCAGCGTGGCTCCTCAGCTCATTCCCAGTGGAATGTCAGTACCTGCAGCCCACGGTGTCCCCACAGCAGTGCCCTCCCTACAGCAGCAGCTGCCTTGCAAGCGCCTGCAGAAAGCCCTTTATGACACTAATTTACATTATTACCATCCACTGGCCAACTGCAACCAACTGCAATGCCTGATGTGAGCTGCTGTGACAAAAAGGCAGCCCTAAGTAGACATCAATAATTACTGTCTTTCAAAAGGGTTGGTTTAGTAAAAAAAAACCAAAACAAATCAACACAACCGGATTCCTGCTTTGCCTCTGCATCTCCCCACCTCATGCACTTATGAGAGTTTATATCTGCCACAATTCAGCCTGTTCCAAACACAAATATTCCTGGGAACCATGGCTTGAGGAGGATTATTTCTGAATCCCAGCTACAGTCTGAAGCCAAAGCACAACAACCCTCAATCTTACTCAGATTTTGTGCCTTTGCCAAGCTCCCACTGACAGGCTCTGACCAAAACTTCAGGGCTCAGCAAAAGCACCTGAATTATTTTTCATATTTTGCTTACAAGCTTTATTTTTCAAAGCATTCTCTAATGTTCAGGTTTCTTGCATTTCCTTGCACTGCTTTATTACATAACAAATTTCCACCACCTCCTAAGGAAGATGAGACTTTTCAATGTAACTATTTCCTTGAAAGCCAGAATACTTCATGTCCAACAACCTTCCAACTTCTGACCATTTCAGGACTTGAAACTGAAATAATGACACAAAATACTGAGTAAGTTTACACAGACATATATAAAAAAGCCTGTTAGTGTAGGACAGAATCTCCCCGCATCCCTCAGTCCCTCCCTGCCCTGGCAGGGCCAGGGAATTGGGGCACCAGTACCTGCCCAGCCCCAAACAAACACTTCCAGAGGGCAGGAGAGGCTTCCAGAGGGTGCAAGCAGGAACAGAGGCTGCACACAGCCCCAGGTGCTGCAAGGGAGCTCAGGTCAGGCTCCCACAGGGCTCTGGCCTCTGAGCCCAGCCTCAACCATCAGTGGCCCACAGGCTGTGGGTACACCCAGCAGCCTGGATATTAAGGCAGCTGGAATGGCAGTGGTGTGAAAATACAGCGTTTTACTCAGCACCCAGGTACTGTGAGAACGGGAAAAAGCCAGAGGTGTTCCCAGCTCGGAATTCCTGCAGCACTAGCTCCTCTTCCGCTTGCCCTGGGGCACCATTCCGTCCTTCCCGGGGACTCGCGGCCGCCGCAGCTTCCTCCTGCCCCCTGCCAGAGCCACCGAGCTGCTGGGGAAACAGAACACAAGGGAGACTGGGGTTTGTAAGGAGCTGCTGGGGAAACAGAAACAGAAGGGAGACTGGGGTTTGTAAGGAGCTGCTGTGGGGAAAACAGAACAGAAGGGAAACAGGGGTTTGCAAGGAGCTGCTGGGGAAACAGAAACAGAAGGGAGACTGGGGTTTGTAAGGAGCTGCTGGGGAAACAGAAACAGAAGGGAGACTGGGGTTTGTAAGGAGCTGCTGTGGGGAAAAGAGAACAGAAGGGTGACAGGGGTTTGCAAGTGCCCTAAACACAGCACACACTGACGCTGTGTGAAGCACTGGGAGCAGCAGATGCTGCACCTGTACGTGTTACAGGTGATGGGAAATCCTGGCATGGTTTGGGTTGGAAGGGACCTTAAAGATCATCCCATTCCACCCCTGCACAGGCAGGGACACCTTCCACTATCCCAGGGTGCTCCAAACCCTGTCCAACCTGGCCTTGGACACTTCCAAGGATAGGGAGAGAAATATTTCTCTGTCTTCTCATTTGAAGAAGGTGACAGCACCATAAATCAGCCCATAGCTGCTGAACCTGCAGGAACAAGGTCACCACAATGCCTCTCCTTCTGTCCCCAGAAACCAGTCTGGAACCCAAGGAACAGCAGCAACTCCCCAGATTCCTTGTCCATGGCTGAGGACAACTCCTGGCACTGACAAAACCGTAAGGATGTTCTATCAGAAAAGGCACTTTGGGGCACAGCAGGATGGGAGGTTGGTCAGTGCTACCCCAAAGGAGTGCTTGGGGCCTGCAGCCTTGCCAGGCACTCTCCTCATTTATGGACAAAGTATTTTCCACAGAAAACAACTGTTTTATTTTTAGTCACAGTTAATTTTAAAGAAAAAAAAAATCTTAAACTAGCTGTATGTAAATGAAGCAGCTGATTTCCATCATTCAGCCTCGGAGCTTAAAATTCCACATAGTGTTGACATGAAAGATGCCACTAATCTGTCAACAGCTTTTGCTAATTAAACATTCCTTTTAAGTGCACTCTGTTTTATACCATCTGCTAGGCTGAATCCATCCTGCGAGGACTATTCATTTATCTGAAACTGGGAATTCACAACTAAAAAAACAATGGAAAACTCCGAGATGCTCAAGTCCACATCTGCTGACTACCACCAGATACACACTGAGGACACTGGCAGGAACAAGTTGTGCTCCAGAGCTGCACCAGGATGGAAATGGATCTCCTGCACCCCTGGGACCCTCAGCCATGCCCAGGGAGGTCCGTGTGGATCCCAGCAGTGAGACCCAGCTGGGACTGTGGTGCTGGCACTGAACATTCCCAGAGCCCAGGGGCCTCACAGGCCCAGGCCCTCTCCAGCTCTCCCCAGTCCCTCCACACGGGTTCTCATATGGGAAACAGAAACTCAGAGACTTGCAGACACTGAGATTTTAACAACCAGGATATGCTTTTCTAATTTCAAACAGAAGTAAATCAAAACTGATGCTCAATTCCAGCATGTTCAACTTGTCAGCCTCACCTGCAGCTCTGCCAACAATGGAATTCTCAAATGTAATAGAAGATCAGATTTGATTTTCCATAAAAAAGAAGTTTCCTCCTTTTTTTTTAATTAAAGTATATACTTATATATCCCTTAGAATGAATATATTCAATTGGGCATCTGTGGATTCTTGGAGGACCCAGGTATCATTTTTCAAGGATCCCCATTCACTGACCTAACTGTGCTTCCCAGAACTGTGGGGATTCTCCAAGATCCTGACTTTCCTGGGGCATTTGCTTCTCCAGGATTCCACCAACTGCAAACTACAGACCCAAACTCATCCCAAGGAGCAGCTCTTGGATATTCTACTCACCTGTCAGAGGACACTGAACACGTCTCAGACCCTTCCCCATCTGCCAGAATGTCCGAATTGGTGCTGAAGGGGAAAATAAAATGGATGGGAATTATTTCAGCAATGCAGGGCTCGACTTGGCAGTGGCAGCAGAACCCCTGGATGAGACCAACCCGTCCAGCAGCAACAGCAATGAGAAATAACATCAACCTACAGCACAGTCCAGAAACTTTTATCTGCCTCAGCTCATTTTTCGTTATCCCTGGGGTCTCATTATTTAACACACAAGACAATCCTACATTTATGTTTGTTAGGTGGTAACTACACCACCTCTGTACTCCCAGGCACCAGGAAGTTTCTCTGGAGAGATCTGCAAGGTGTTTTGGGGGGTAAAGTGCACCTTCTTTTTTTAAAAAGTCTCTCTCAAATAAATCAATGTGACATAAAATTTCTGTAAGACAGCAGGATTTTTTCTCACCCCTTTTGTCTCCCCTGTGAAGTGAGAATCCTCAGCTGTTACTGTGGAGATAACTACAGACCCAAGAGGAATTTGGCTGGACAAACAACACCAGGTTAGAGTAACCTCCAACACATGCACATTCAGTCATACAGATAAAAAGGAAAAAGATACCAAAAATGGATGGGGAAACTTCTGAAAGTCAACATTGTTTTTACTCTCACAATTAGAAGCCCATCAAAAGCTCATTTTCGGTGCACGAGCGGATGCCCAGGGAATGAGTTATCATCATATTTCCAAACCTCACTCTGATGTTTCAGCTGCATTTTAAAAAAGAGCTGGGGAGGACACAGGCTATTTGTGTGCTTTTAGTCCCCTAAAATAGAAAAAGAACAGGTTTGAGGCCTGAACACGATGTACTTCCCTGCCTTGAAAACTGCAGCATTTATCACCCGCCGCGTTTGTCACCGCAAAACAATAAAACTGAAAAACTCTGGCCAATGCTCAAACCAGCAACGCACAGTCAGAATTCACATGTGGAATCCATGGCCTGGGCCTACCAAACTCCTTTAAAACCAAGTACAAAAGGTCCTGGAGCCAGTTCCACCTTTGGCCTGCACACGGAGCTGTGAAGGGGCCCTTGACGCCACAGCCGCGGCTCCCCAGAGACCCCAATTAACTCCCACGCCTGAGGAGCTGCAGGGGCTGGACAAAGCAGGCTCTGAACCTCCAGCTGCAGCTCAAAGCCCTGTGCTTCAGGATCTCTTCCAGCACCTCACTGCTCCACTCACTGAAGCACTTCTCTGCATCCCAGACATCGATTTCGGTTACAAAGCCTGAGCAAGGCTGGGTGTGGAGCTGATGTAATTATACACCTTTCTGACATGTGCCAGGGGACAAAGGTCTTTGAAAATTAAAAAATCCTTAAATATGCCACAGTTGAAAAGCAATTATCAAAAAACCACTGTAAGCTAAACAAAAATAACTTTGACCACCAACTGAATTTGCATTTTAAATTTGCTTTTTCTTTCCCTGAAGAAAACTCCTCCCTCTTCTTAGCATCAAATGATTAGCACTTAAACTGAAGATTATGAATTGAATAAGAGAAACAGATGCCTCATTCTGAAGGGTTTTTTTCTATAAATTTTATCCCATAGAGGCCAAAGAGATCACAGAATATAGATTTTTTCTTTTGTTCATTTCTCTGATGTTTCCTGCCTTGTCAATGCCCCAGAGGTTTCTACCTACATTGCATCCAGGCACAGCAAAACATCCCTTCAGACTTTATTCAGACTCCAAATTCAAGACAAATTCCCACAGCAGGTTTTCTGTCCTTTTCTTAACTAAAGGTCACTAATCTCTCCCACGATTTCACAGATCATTTCCAGATAAGTCAATTTTTACAGCAAAACGAATAAAGGTCTTCACCTGAACTGCTCAAGATGCAGTCAGCATCCTGTGGCAGGGTGATGTGCACTTATTCATGCCTCCACACTGGGAAAAATGCAGCTCCAGTGACTCAGGCAATTCCCCAACTCTGTCCTGCAGGATTGGTTTCCCTGATCCCTTACAGACAGTCAACCAAGAGTCAGCTCTTCATTTTTTGACCATCACTTGGGTTTGACTTCCACCACCCCCCGCTTTTCACTTAAGATAAACACACCACCCTAAAATAGAGAGAAAATAGCTGATGTAAGTGTGAATGACATGTCTTGTTCTAAAACTGAGGGAGCAAACGGCTCTTTGGTTTATTTAAAGGCAGATTAAGTTCCTCCTTGGCCTGGCGTGAGCAGCCAGCATCCTCCCATCCATCCATCCATCCCATCCTCCATCGGGCCAGGCTCTGGGCATGTTTTCCCCCAGTGTTGGCACAAGCAATGAGCTCCAGCCCATCTCGTTTTACCAGTGTCCTTTGGAGGTGAATGCCCACCCCCAGGGAGGGAAAGCAGCTTTCCCCCTCCTGCCTTCCTGCCTGCTCCTTGTCCCCGTAAGGAATGGGATGAGCTCGCTGCTGGAGCAGCCCAGGCACTGTGTCACCTCCAAGATGAGCTGTGCAGCACAACATTTCCCTGGCCTTCCAGAACCTCCTCTTCACACCACGTGCCCATGGCCTCATCCTCCTGTCCCTGGGGAGGTCTGCCAGCCTCGGCTTTGCCCAGGCCCCATGGAGGGCTCCTGTCTGTACCAAACCTCACACAGGTCCCACCGTCTTGCTGTTTTCCTTGACTCTTCCCAGGCTTCCTTAGCTCCCCCTCTGCAGCCCAAGAACTCAGCTTTGAGGCTGTGCCCTGGGGAAAGGGAAGATCTGGCACATCTACCCCAACCGCTTCCCTCAGGAGCCTGGCAGCAGTGGATGTGGAGGCTGAAGCACCAGGAGCACTCCCTGCCATGACTCTTGCTCTCAGGGCTCAGAGATGCCCACACCCCACAGCTCCTGAGCAGGGGCTGATGTCCCCCTGGACACTGAGAGCTTCCACCATGCACATCTGAGGCCACCAGCTGGCCCTGTCTGACAACGTCCCCAGGACTGTCACTGTCACACCTCACAGCTCTGCCGTTTGTTACAGCTCAAAGTTTTGGGAAGAAAAGTATGAATCAACAGCATAGCAGAGAAGTATCATCATCCTTTCACAATGAACCCATATCTGAGGCCAAAATTCACAGATCAAACGCTCCTGTCTAGCACTGTGATATACATCATCTCTGAGCCAAAGCAGCGCGAGATTTATTAAGTAAAAAAGCCCTGAAGAACTAAAAAAGGCAATTATTGCACTGATCAACACATTTTCATACACTTCTCTCATCTGACAGCGATGGCCAGGCTGCGGGACAACGCTGCCTTCAAAGTCAGACTGAGGCAGCAGCCCAGGAAGAGCTCACACAGCATTTCCAAGCACTCATCCTGCCAGCTTTGCCAAAGCCACGTCACCCATCTCAGAGGGCTGCTGCCATCCAGTGCACTCCTATTCCCACCTCCTCTTGTGCTGATGAACTAAAGCCACATTATGTAAAGCACATAAATCCAAGGATAAGTGACTTGCTAAATCCAGAGCTGGATCCTGATCAATGGCTCCTGAACTCAGTGCCAAAAAGCCCCAGATATTGCCAGTGAGGCCCCTTCCCTGGGCATGAACCCCTCCTGGCAGGCACTGGGTATTCCAACAGCACAGGGATTCACACAGACTGTGCATACAGCACTTTCCCACCAGGATTTCAGAATTCTGACTGTGTTTCAGCATCTCAGACAAGGCCAATGTTGGGTTTTGTCTGCTGTTCAAGTCTTAGTGTAGTCATCAGAACCGACACTTGTGTTGAACACAGTTTTAAGAAAAAATAATTTGCTTTAAAAACTGCACATTATCCCCATTGTATAAAATACTTATAATGGAATATTTCCTTTACATAGCTCATTAACTGGCTTATCATTGTTCCTCCTAATTTCTTCCCTAATTTTCCAATTGTTTAAGTAGTTGCGTAGAATTTGGCTCCTGTCCCAGAAAGTCAAAACATACCACAGGACTATTCATATGGAAGCCTTGTGCAACTGTGACTTGAGAGCTTTGAAAAATGACCCTTTCAAAGCCATGGCTGTGTTTTGGTGCTTATCTGTAACACACAGTTTGCTCTCTTGGTGGGATCATCAATCTCTCCAGAGCACAAGCATGTTTGGGGCTGCTACAACCACGCCTGGCCTGGCTCTTTTCTCCAGCAGGACTAAAATTCTCATTTTCTCAGTTTTAGCATGGACCTCTGAATGATATCAGTTCATCAGTGATTAGTGTACAATGGATGAATTTCTAATCTTGACCAACTACTCCCTTAGCATGTATTGACATGAGACCGAGAAGGGACAAACCTTATGAGGGAGAAAACAAAGGAATCACTGATTTCTTTGCACCATCTTTTCGCAGAACAAACATTTCAACTCTGACTTGCAGATTGTTCTGTTATATTCTATGTGCTACTCAACATCCTCATTTTGTTTTAATTCATCAAAGTAACAGCCCTCCATTTAGAAGTGCCCTCCTCACAGGAACACAGCATGCAGATTTGGAGTTCCAAATGTATTTCCAGTTTTGACATTTCAATGTGAAAAACATTTACACTTGGCAAAGGATACCCTCTCGTTATCAGAAAAGCACAAGTCTCAGAAATCCATTACTTGATACAATACCACAATACTACTAAAACCATCAACATCTAAATCATTCTTGTTTGATTTGTGCTGGATTTATTTCACTACAATTAACAAAATACCAGCCCCAGGGTAACCACACAGTGATAAAATGTCATTTTTTCATGCAGTTTGAGTGACTACACCTGCAGTGCTGCCATAAGCCAGGGCCCCTCTGGACACAGAGCCCCGTGCTGGGAGGAAGAGCTGCAGTCCTGGATGGAACTGCCCAGCCCAAAGCTGCTCCTGGGGCACAGCAGGGCCTCCAAGGGCCCAGCCAGGACCAGGAGCCCTCCTGCCCCATCAGAGCAGCCACCAGGAGCACAAACAGTCCAGAGAAGGAGCACACTTGACTCTTTCCAGTAAGTGTTCCTCTACCTCAGCATTTGGAAAGGGAGAGACTCCCTGCAACCTTTCCTTATTTCCCAGAAAACACAGGAAAACACTCCAAAGTGCTGCTTAGCCAGGTACAGGCTGGCATGAGGAACACCGTGGTCAGACAAGAGGGACCTTCCATCAGCACCTGGCAGTGCAGCTGAGCTTTCCCTGCATTCCTGCTGCTGCTCCACCTCTCTGTGCAGTCCAAACGCTGGGCTGGATGCAAAGGAGGAGAAGCTGCAGGCTGTGATCCCCCAGGGCTCCCTGGGGCTCTCCAGCTGCCCCTGCCCTGGGCAGTCAGACCAGGGGGTCACCCAACCTGTGCGGTCGGTGTGTCCCACACAGCTGGGGAACCTGCCCCAACACCACACCTGAGATGAGACACCCCAACAGCAGCTATGACAATGTGAGGGTTCTGTGAACTCAGAACCCTGGGAGGGACCAAGAAAGGAGCAGGAGAACAGTTCCCTGATCACAGGGAAGGAATAACTGTCATCACCATTTACATCCTGAGAAACTGAGACAAATCCAGTCCAGTGCCCACCTTTAAGGTTTGTTACACACCGAACAGCAAATAACCTGATTGGCTGCCTTTGTCAATTTACAGTACCAGCTCAGGCAGCAGGACACAGATAGCACAGAGGGGAAGGGCTTTGTTGGTCTGTAAGGCAGGGCTGAAGCCAAACAGAAATGCATTGATATTCTTAAAGGGCACAAGGACCCTTCCTGTCTCCCCAAGTGCTCTGCCAGCTGCACATTGCTGTCACTGACAAATATTTACTGCATGCTCCCACTTATTCAAGGAAATGGAAACAGGCAGCCAGGTCTGCTCCTGTAAAACAGAGACATTTACTGTTTGATGCTCTCTAATCCCCCGAACTGATCTCCCCAATCCAGAGTCTCCCTAGGCTTTCACTCACAGTTCAACATTTCCCTCTGGGAAAGGGAACCCTCATGATGACTTTTAAAAGCTCCTTGTGAACCAAAATGACTTTAGGAAAATCGGTTTCTGTTAAGATATTTCAGTTAGATTGCTCTGTTAATAACCAACAATGAAGCCAATCACTACTCTTAGTGTTAGCAGAACAAGGAGGAAGAGGCAGGCACTAGGGGTCTAAGGGGTGGGAAATGCAGAAATGTCACTCCTAGCCCAGCTGGTGACCTTCAGCTACTTCCTCTAATTATCTCCCATATCTAAAAACACAGGAAAGCCTTTTATTGCTGGCAGTGCAGACCTGCATTCTGCTCTCATTTGTTATCAGCAAGATAGGCTCTCTTGCTTTTAGACACCCAATTATTCTGTATAATTACAAACCCCAATTATTCTGTATTTGTTTTCAATGACTTCTCCACCTTTGCTCCCAAAACTGGGGCCACAGGTCCTTACAGCTATACTACTTAAAACACTGGGGCCATATCAATTTTGGGACTCCTCTAAATAAAACTTCCAGCAGATGGGAAGGTGAAGCAGTGGAAGGGACTCACCAAACACACTCCTGGTTCCCCAGACATTCCACTCCCTGTTTCTGTGTCAGAGGAACATTTACTCTAGCAATCCCCAGGTGAGAACAGCAGCAGGAATGCAGGGAAAGCTCAGCTGCAGTGCTGCCTGCTGATGATGGAAGGCCCCTCTTGTCTGACCACAAACTATTAAGTGAATTCTACACGGATTTTACCTCCATCCCTCAAGCTGCTGAAGATGGAAGATTGTGGAGAAGGAATCTGTGGGCACAGCTCAGCACCCCTCCCGTGCTGCTGGATGCCAGCCCTGCCCCACGTCACTGCCACAGCTTTTCCACGTCAGCTCCCATGCAGCACAAAGCAGGCAGTGCCTCCCCCACTGACCTGCTGCTCGAGCCTGATGACAGTGAGAGTTCAGGAGAGGCTGATCTCTGCCATTCCTTCAGGCAATGAGATTCACCTCCTTGGCCATCAGGAATTTCTGACTGGAGTGCTTGGGCTTTTCCAGGGACAACAGCTGCGGGATGCTCTTCCCCAGGTTCTACCAAGAGGAAAAACAGATTAGAAAGAATGACAATGCAAAATACTATTGGTTAGGATTCTGCAGCCTAGAGATAGATTTTTAAGAAAAAATTAAGTTGTAAACATTTAAATACCAACATCTCATTCCCACATACTTGTTTTCCAAAACTTTGACAGTTTCAAAGGCTGAATTTCTTTTCGTGTATATTTAAAAAAAGAAACCAACCAACAACTCCCTGAGAACCACGACTGTTTCACTGCTGAGTTTCAAATACAAGGAGAGAAGTAAAGGGTGAGGATGTGTTACACATTTCATAAGATGGAACTTTATTTCAGAAAGCATTTAATGAGCACTGTTGGCTGCTTGTGCCACCTATTCCCTTCAGCCCCTGCATCAGACAGCTTGAGCTTTAAGTTTTACAGATCAAGTTAACAGGCTTGTTTTCAGTTGTGATTTACTTCCTTGTGCAGCTGAGACAAGGTCAATGCACTGACACTTCCATTTCAACAGGAAAAATCATTTCTAGACAACACAACAGACAAAAATCGAAAGCCATTCTGCTGGTTTTGTGTCAAGTGTTTTGTGCAATGAAAAGATGAACAGTTCTCTGAAAAGACACCTTCTAGCCCTTCAAAGAGAAAACAGATCTAGGTTAAAATCCTGGTATGAAAAGATAGACAAGTGAATTAACTAAAGAATTCCTGAGGACACTCAGCCCTCCCCAGACCCATCTCACTGGTAACTGATGGTGACAGGCACAGACAGGTCCTGGCTCCATCTCAGGGCCCAAGCCACGTTCCTGCTCAAACCACTCCGACTTCTCTGCCCCTCCAGCAATGGTCTGGACAGAAATGGCCAAGCAGAACTTTAATTAGAGTGTGGAGGGGCTTCACAATCTTTGGATTCAGCTCAGCTTGCCCTTTCTCTCCTGCTAACAGGCATAATTAAATATCAGGGGCATATTTTTGTCTGCTGAAAACAACCAGCAGATCCCAGTGACTCGGTTGTCCAACTAATGAAACACAACTCTGAAATTAGCAGGGTAAAAATAGCAAAGGCCTGTGCAATAATGCAGCCCAGCACAGTTAATATTTATCAAATTAAATTATTTAGCACCAATATATATCAAATCCTTATGGTGCTTCTCCTTAGGCAAAGCACAGCCCCATGTTTAAAAGTTATAAAGACTGGGAAACAGATATTTAAAACTTAAAGATGAAAAGCAAGATGACGTAAATCAGGAAAAGATGATTAAAATGTCACCACAAACAGAGTGAGGTTAAATTAACATCAACCAATAGTACAGGAGAAGGCAATGGGAGAGATGGAGGGGGAAATTAAACAAACCAATGAAATCCCATCCAAACAAAAGATCTCTTATTTCTGTACAATTCCACCACTTCCCTGAGAAGCCAAAGGAAGTGGGTAAGGAATGCAGGCAAAGCCTTGGCTCTACCAGCTGTTACCATCAGGCCATTACTGGCTTCTTCCTTTGCCACGCTGTAATTCCCAGTTTAATTAAAAGGCAATTGCTGTTAACAAGGAACCCTGAGGAAACAGGATTTAGGCATCTGTCCCTCCCCTGTAAACCACCTTTTTGCTTTTTCAGTTGTTTACAAACAGTCATCCGAGTGCAGATGTTTTGCATAAAACTCCAAACTGAAATTCCAAGCATTATTGGAAGCTCAGGGAACGAAGTGTAATGGAAATTGTGCAGGTTTGCCAGAGCCAAACAAGGTGCTGCCACATTCTGAACACGATGCAGGATGATCCATCTGCTCCAACTTCTTTTCTACCTGATCACTCCTATGGAAAATCTCCATGGTTTTACTTCAGCTGTTCTCAGAGCCTGCAGGGCAGCACACACAGGAGACAGAAACCCCAAAACACACAGCAGCCCATCCCTCCCTTATAGGGATGGAAATCAAGGCTGACCCCACTCTCCAATAACACATTGCCTCTGCTGCTGCTACGGAAGAGGAACAGCTTAAAATCTTTTATCCTTGAGATCCCTCAACTTTTACACAGAATGGATTATGCACTGCATCAAGGACTGCAGGAAACAATAAGGATAAAATTCATTCTATTATACTGTTTTCTTCATTTATTTTATTCTTCAGAGCTCTGCTGGAAGAGCCAGCTCTGGAGAGAGGCACAGATTAAGCCAGCTCAAGGGCACAGGGATTTGTGAGAGCTGGGACAAACCACACTGCCATGTTCTCCCCAGTGTACAGACAACAGCACATCCCATTTTGGCCAGTGGGATCCTCGCCAAAACTCAGTCTCTGAAATAGATTAGAAATCCACAAGTTCTATTAGGCTGAGGAATGTTCCTCTAAATCCCACACTCAAAGATGGATGTTCCCTGCCAAAGCAGCCAGGACCCACGACCCAAAGGAGAGCAAAGGACCCTGCAGCAGCACGCTTGGGGCACCCCAGTGATGGGTGGTGCTGTGGGGAGAAGGGAGAGGAACAGGCTGGAGGCTGCTCCTCCCTCCCAGCCATGCATTCCCACTGCCCACCGTGCTCCAGGACATCAACACAAAGCACAGCAACATCCTGCATGAACAGCCTCAAACAAGGCAGGATTTTATTGCTCCAGGCTCAGGACAAATAATTCCTGAATCCAATCCCCACCAACACTCCTGCAGTTCCCATTCCAACCCCTCTCACAGCAGGGATGCTGAAGGCTGAAAGGCAGCAAGCAGCACCACCTTCACCTTCCTGCCATGTGGCCACTCCCAGCACCTCCAGCAAACCTGAACCAGAACCTGACACCTCTTTTCAGCCAACTGGAATGTGCCCCAGAGAGAGCACATCCACACAGAAATCAAACTAATATATTTATTATGGCTCATGCTTATGTTCCACACTAAAATCAACAGTAATAAATCATTTAGGGTTGTTTGATCTTTATGCTGGTTGGGTTTTTTCCCCTTAAAGGTTCTAAAAGAACAATAACAGATGAAAGACCATTTCTTTGGGAACCCCACACCTCTTAGTGTGGTCCAAGAGGGGACCATACTCAATGTCACTGACCTGTGGCTGCTGGCAGCTCTTTGACAGAGACTTCCTCTTTGTTTTGAGCACTTTCTGCTTTCCTCTCACCCATTTTCTTCCACCGTTTATTTACTTGATCCACCAAGAACTTGAATTCACTTCTGTGTTTGTTTCCTGAAAGGTAACAGAGCATCACTGACCACCCCCACAGGACCAAGGTATGGCACAAACACCGCAAGGACATGAGCAGAAATGGACACAAAAAATGAATTAAAAGCATTTCTGTTACAGCAGATGAAAACCAACCCAGCACTGCGATTGTTCCATATTCTAATAACGATCCAAATCTGTGTCTGTGCTTTTTTAGAGCTACCCACAGCCCAGAGCACTGGCACAATGAACACTTGATGCTTTGTGTCATGCCCATTACACTGCTGGGATTCAGACCCTTTAAGTAAGTTAATAATGCAAATATTCTCTGCACTTTCAATCACTTGGTACGTTTTAAGCACTCCTCTGCTGCTCAGCCAAAGCAAAGGAATTGTTTAACCTTGGTACTTGAAATGCTTTACACACAGGCTGGGAAAACACCCAGCAGGATGCTGTGGGTCACCAAAGCCTGGCCAGGCACGGAGGGAACCTTGGACAGGAGGGGCAGCCAGGTGGGAGTCGGGCTCTGCTCCCAGGGAACAGGGACAGAAACAGCCTCCAACTGTGCCAGGGGAGGCTCAGGCTGCACATCAGCAAGGATTTCTTCTCAAAGGACTGTCAAGCATTGTGTCACCTCCCCGAGGAGCCCATTCCAATGGCTGACCACCCTTTCAGTGAAGAGATTCTTTGATGTATTCTATGATAAAACAACACCAAGTTCTGCCCCACAGAAGGAAACAGATTTGACACTGACTCCCTTTCCCTGAGTAGCTGAAAACACCACATAAGGCCAAGAGTTCTGTTAATAAAAAGCAAGTTCTGTCCCAGATGTCGTGTCGGAGTCACTGCACTCTCATTACGGAATTCCTTTGGTGCTTCAGTTTTTCCAGCATTACTATCTTTTGTTGTTCTGGCTCATGGCAGAACTACAAAGCTTTTTGAAAAGAAATGTGCTGGCACATAAGCACTGTTCAGCTGTGCTGTAAATCACTGTGGTGCTGAAACGACACCCCAAGCACATCCCACCAAACTGCAGCAACGTAAACCAGCCCCAGACAGAACAGCAAATACCTAAAGCACACGACAAAGCAGAGACCTCCAAAGAATATGACAAATTAAAAGACTTTTAACAGAAAAGGCAACCAATACATTTTTTTCACAGATGTACTCCCTTTCTGTAGATTTTTTAACTCTTTAAATAGAAACCATGAAAAAAGCAGAGGGGGCTGAGGGTGCCCCTGAGTCCTGAGGAGCAGAAATGACAGTGGTTGTAATTGCCAGGCAGAGCTCCCAGCCAGCTCCCATCCTCAGGTTCATCAAGCCAAAGTATTAATTGCTATTTCATAAAAAGAAAAAAAATGCCAACAGTGCAATGTGAAAATTGCCAAGGCCTGGGAAAGTGCAAAGATGCAGAAAAAAAAGCATTTTCTCCCCAACCAGTTTGTCCTGCCTTTCCCCAAGGCTGTTCACAGCCCCAGTGTGTTTTTTCATATGGAAAAACAGAACAAAAGTACATTTGGAGGGTTTTATCCAGAATTTACACCAGAATTCATTCATTCAGCTGGGAATTACGGTCTGGGGTGCAAATGCTGTAAAATAAAAGGGAAAAAATGCTCCATTGTGTAATAAAGCTTTTTAAAGCCCATCTGTTTTACAGTGAAATAATGGTATTTGATAAGAGTTCTTTAATCTCAAACTGTTCTTGAATTTTAACATACATTCTTTTTTAATGCTTATGATTTCTTCCATATTATTTTATGAGAAATAATTACCTGACACCAGTTACCAATTGTCTCTTTGGTCTGTATTTTTTATTCATTTTAAAACCGTATCTTCCCATTAAAATATTTTTCTATCTCCCTCTTTTTCCTATTTTTCTTAATGTTTCAATTTCCAGTTAAACTGCCTGAGACTACCAAGATGTCCAAGTAATTTGTTTTGTAGCCATGCCCTTTCAGCCACCTAAACTCAATCAAATGCCTGAATTTGAAAAATTAAGATAGTATTTAATATATTTTTGTTCTGAATGTGTCCAAGAGGCCAAGAAAATAAAAGCAGGGGCAGGAAGGCCCAGTCCCTGGCGGGCTCAGGATGGCCTTTCAGAGCAGTTGTGCTGCACAGGGCTCCAGTGACACCACAGTGACAGCCCACACCCTGCCCTGCTGTTTTCACCTCCAGCAAACATGGCAGGACACTAAAAAGAATAAAGTGCATAAACAGGGATGTCTTTGCAGGCAATCACTGTGTGTATTTTAGCTCAAAGGGAAAGAAAGGGAATTTAAAAGTAAAGTGAGGTGAAATTTGCATGTTACTTACGATATTCAGCGTGGATCTCATCTATTTCTTCCTGTGTCTGGTCCTTTGTGAAGGTCAAGCTCTACAGAAATCATACAAATGTTTTTAACATAAATAAAAAGATGATAAAGCTGCAGACTTTGAAATTAGGACTTAAAACTGGAAGAAGCAACTGTTTGTTTTTTTTCTCTCAGCTTTCAGTACCTCGTCACATTAATCCACATTCACAGAACACATCCAGTGTCCTGCCCTGCTGCCACCGAGTCACCAGGACCAGGGCAGCCCATGGAACACCCAGCACATGTGGGCCATAAAATATTTCCTAACACTGTGCAACAAACAGGCTTCCAAAGTCACCAAAGTATCAAATGTCATGGGAAAAGAACAGGCGCGTTTGCCGATATGGAAGGATGGAATTTGCTAGCTAAATCCTAGAGAATTCTAGGAAGCAAAATATTCCCCACACTGCCATGGAGGGTCAAAATCTTCCAGTATGGCCAAGGAGAACATTACTCAAGAATTTTTATTGCAGTCAAAAATTGCTCCTGCTTAAAGGGTTTGGGCATAAAGCTCAGCAGTGCACCCAGGATGCCCAGCACAAATATGTGGTGTGAGAAAATCAGGTTCATTGCAGGACGCTAAATGTGAACTCTAATCTGCAACCTGGGAATTCCCACAATAAATCAACAGGCAGACACCCAGTGCCCACTCTGCAGTTCCTGCTGGCCACCCCTCTGTGAGAGCCAGGATCAGCCACTTACATTTTCAGCAGGTTTATTAGACTCGAGCTGAACCCGAATCTTCTCATTCTTCTCCAGCTCTTTAACAACCTCTGCAACTGTTTGGAAATACAAGAAAGGGATCGCTGAAACAGGAGCTGGGTAATAAATAACAGCACAGACTGAAACTACCCTGAATTTAAAACACAAACAGCATTAGCCCTCCGAGAGGGAAAGCTCAGGCTCCAATCCCAAGCAAACATGCTGTCCTTCCAAATCTCCCAACCCTCCCTCCTGCACACTACAGTGCTTGTGGCACTCAGGCCATCATTCAGAGACACTTTCCATTTTATGTGGATGTTTCAGTGGAAGACACAGTAATTGCATCTTCTGTTTATTTTACTTTGTCCCCTAAACACCTTCCAAGGCAACAGAGCCATGCGCAGGCTGAAAGGCAAAGCCCACAGAGGAATTACAACCTACTCCAACAATTGTCAGACACAAGTAAAGCCTATAAACAATGTAACTGTAACATTTAACTGGAGTCACGGCTGTGCAGAGCCCTGCACAGTTTACTTTGACATTTACTTTTACAAATCTGTTTCTGCATTTCATCATCTCCACAGCACTGCCAGGCAGCTGTGGGCAGTTATTAAAACAAACACTTCACCATACAGTGAAGCAGAACTTAAGTTTGTTAAGCTGTGAAAGAATAAAACCTGTTCCAAACTGGTTTAAGCACACTCCAGGAGCTGTGCTTCCTCAGCAGCTCAGCTACTCGTGTTACACAGCGACCTCAGGCTCCCTGCTACCACCCCAAATGCACGTCTGCATCTTGTGTGAGTTTAATAATTCACCCCCTGTGCACAGCTGAACAAAGGAAGGGGCTGGAACCATTTAGGGGGGAGCAGCTGAAGGGCACCCCACACACCCAGAGCTCCTCCTTCACTCTGGGCACCCCACACAGACCCCAGAGCTCCTCCTTCACTCTGGGCACAGCACAAACCCAGAACTCCTCCTTCACTCTGGGCACCCCACACACCCAGAGCTCCTCCTTCACTCTGGGATCACCACACACACACACAGAGCTCCTCCTTCACTCTGGGCACCCCACACACACCCAGAGCTCCTCCTTCACTCTGGGCACCCCACACACACCCCAGAGCTCCTCCCTCACTCTGGGCACCCCACACACCCAGAGCTCCTCCTTCACTCTGGGATCACCACACACACACACAGAGCTCCTCCTTCACTCTGGGCACCCCACACACACCCAGAGCTCCTCCTTCACTCTGGGCACCCCACACACCCAGAGCTCCTCCTTCACTCTGGGCACCCCACACACACCCAGAGCTCCTCCTTCTCTCTGGGCACCCCACACACACAACCAGAACTCCTCCTTCACTCTGGGCACACTCCACACACCCCAGAACTCCTCCTTCACTCTGGGCACCCCACACACCCAGAACCCCTCCCTCACTCTGCATGAACAAGGCAGAGACTCGGTGCCACTCCATCCCCAGCCCTGAGTGAAGGCTCACCCCAAGTACCCCCAGCAGCCTAAAGAAGTATTTTGCACTGATCTTGATTTACACAAGATAAATTCTTCCAGCTCCAGTTCTCCCACCAGTCAAACCAGTGTTACACCCACCCCAAGAGGTAACAGAAGGGTAAATACAGACTGATGGTTTGTGATGGCAGCAGCCTCCCTGCAGCTTCTCACTCACCTGATTTGGGATTCAGGGAATCACACTGAGCATTGTACATGTGCACAAACTCCTGGTGTCTCTTAATGAGCTGCTGGCGGGTCCCAGAGGTAGACAGACCATGTTCCTTGAGCTTTTTCCTCAGATCCCGATCTGACAGCAGGTTATAAACAACCTTGGACATCAGCTTCCTTTTGTGAGCAGAACTGCCAAAGGAAAACAAAAGAGATGTTATTTAATTAATAAATACAATTATTTAATTAATTATTAAATTATTACTAATTATTAAATTAAATTATTTAATTATTACTCCTATGAAAATCAAAGTATTTACAATTACTTAAGGGTACTTCACCCACTCAGGATAACACACACACGGAGGAAACTTGGGTTTTCCACCCCAGTACTGGCCATGGCCTACTTGAATCAGCTGGAGAAATATTAAAAGCATTAAAACATCCGGCCAAAACTTGAAGTAGGAGATTTTTCAGTCTTCCAGAAAAGTGTCTTTGAGAAAAATAGTCATGTACCTGAAGGCAGCAGCTCCCAGCTAACAGAAGGGTGGTTTGGTGATACACAGAGAGACACTAAAGATAAGTAACAGTGCTCTCAGAGAATAACATCTAAAGCCAAATTTACTGCTTTCCACTGCTTTCTGTCAGAAGGACTCAACATTCCTGGCACAGCTGGGGAAAACATCTTAATTACAGGAAACTGCCAGAGAAAATTCAAGTCCTAGTACAACTTTTGTCACCTAAAATTACCAGAACATTTCCTCCTGTCAAATTAGCTCAGGCTTCCCTACAGCTCCTGGTGAGACACCCTCAAACTAGGAAAAACAAAAAGGCCAAAACCCATCTACATCTTCTGCAACTGCAGTAATTCACAGAGGAACAGCACTTAATTAGACATTTTTCTTTCTGCAGCAAAATAAAGCTCAGCTGCACTACTCTGGATAAGAGAGCAGTTAACAGCTTTCCACTGTGAAAATGAGAGATTTATTTGAAAACTACTCAGCACTTTCGACTTATCACATTAAAAATTTCAAGGTTAAAAAAAAAGTCTTTATACAAAAACTGTCAATAATTCATTTACTCTCATCCAGCCCAGTGGTATGGCTGCTAAAAAGGAGATGGATTGCCACAATGCACGCTTCAGGGAAACTTTTTTCAGATTCTTTTGGGAAATATAAAAAATTTCACTGAATAATTAAATTAAATCTTTTGGAAGTCTCCTACAGAAGCTTGGTGCACATTCCAGCTCACCAGCAGCATGACTAAAGTGTGCTGACAGCTTTCCAGCAGGCAGGCACAGCAAACAGCTCACAACAGGTTTAAATTCTAACGTTGGGTTTCCCCATGCTTGAGAAACCCAGCGTTCTCTGGAAACACACTTCCATGTTGGAATTACCCCAGAATTTCAGTTCTGCTGGAACTGCTCAGCTGCTAACACAGCCTGGGCTGGGGACAAAGAGCTCCCACTGCTCACAGAAGCACTCAGGGTGTGCTGCTACCCAACAGCAGCGGCACAAAGCGGGCACTGCCAGGGGCCAGCACTGCCAGCCCCAAGGACAGGGTCTGCTCTGGCACCTGCCAAAGCCCTAAGCAGCCTAGAGATTAATTTAGCAGAATTTTAAATCCTGTTAGGGACATGGGCTGACACCAAGACAGATCTGGCTCATTTTCCCATTTATTAAGAACAGAGAAAGCAATAACCACTCCAAATGGAAATTAAATGTAACATCAGATTTCAATATTCATTCACATTTTTCCATCTTGAAAAATCTTTAGCTTACAGATTGCACTCTAAGCATGACTGGGCAAAACAAGAGCTTTAACATAAAATTACTTTCTAATTCAAGGTTCAGGGGAATTGGAAAAACAAGCATTGAAGTACAAATCCTCCCAGTTCTTCAATCTGATCAGTCAGAAATAACAGCGGCCTAAATTTCTGCTGCAAGTAAAACAAACTGAAACTCCACTTCTGATGTGAATGTGGCGACCGTGACCAATGCTGGGGCAGGGGCACGGAGCCAAAGGAATGCATTAATCTTATGGAAATCAAGATCTTCAGGAAACTTCAACAGCCCCACTGAGAGGAGAGAAAGGTGCAATTTTTATTCTTTAACTTGACAGCTATTGAAGAAAATGTCTCTTGGCACACCTGAACCGAAGGAAGCAATTCATTCACCAAATGAAAAATGGGAATCGGTGTTATCTGGAGGAATTTTAATGCCAGGGAGCAGAAAGGTGACAACACACAGACTCACTCCTTGTGCTGAATTTTTTAAAGCACTGGCCACTGCTTTCTTGCCACTAAAAGCCAAAGAGTAATTGAGCTGGCAATCCCCACACTTTCTCAAGGAGGGACAATCCCCACAGTGATTTCAGAGTGCTTTACACAGCAGGGAGGCCAGAAACAAACACAAACCACCACTATTACACCCCAGCAACAAACA
The DNA here is from genome assembly GCA_021534815.1 of Acrocephalus arundinaceus. Taxonomy (NCBI): domain Eukaryota; kingdom Metazoa; phylum Chordata; class Aves; order Passeriformes; family Sylviidae; genus Acrocephalus; species Acrocephalus arundinaceus. The sequence goes on from JAJEOU010002284.1 coordinate 19,743,977, forward strand.
GCCAGAGCTCAGCATGGCACAGACCAGCCACACACGTCTGGAAGCTCTCAGAGCTCAGCAGGGCACAGACCAGCCACACACGTCTGGAAGCTCTCAGAGCTCAGCATGGCACAGACCAGCCACACACGTCTGGAAGCTCTCAGAGCTCAGCATGGCACAGACCAGCCACACACGTCTGGAAGCTCTCAGAGCTCAGCAGGGCACACACCAGCCACACACGTCTGGAAGCTCTCAGAGCTCAGCAGGGCACAGACCAGCCACACACGTCTGGAAGCTCTCAGAGCTGCTCCTTACCTTCGCAGGCTGTCCTTCTTCTCCTCTCTGGTCAAGCAGCTATCCAGATGTTTGTTTATATATTGCTCTAGAACAGCAACCTCACAAACAGGACATTCCACTGAAAGCAAGGGAGAAGGAATTCACTGGTGTGGGTATAACAGCAAAGAGCAAATGTTTTCCTCTTTGTTTTCCCATCAAAAGCTGGGACAGAGACAAAACACACGAGTCCTGAGCTGTCTTTTACTGTACTGACCTTACATTGAGTTCTCAGAACAGGAACAAAGAACATTAAACCCTCTCACTGCAGGTGTCTCACAAATACTGTCTGACCAACTACTTTGTATTTCTGGAAATAATTTCCATGTGATGCGTGCTCAAAGATTCAAAAAGATCATAAAATGGGTAGCAACTGAAAGTTTGAATTGCTAAAAAATAAACAAGCAGTAAAAATTTCATGTGAGTTTTAAATTATCAACACAAGCCAGTCTGATGTGTAAAACCATGACAGGTTTCCCATGGTTCCTTTCCTGGCTGTGGCACCTCTTTATTCAGGAGGATTCACCCAGCTGATGAATACATATGAACTTCAGAGTTCCAGATGAATAAATTGTTAAACAAAACAGCAAATTTGAACTAATAAGAACCAGGGGTATACTCCTACATGGTGTTTTAATTTAAGCTTTTAGCTGGGTCAGTAGGATGGCTGCCAGCATGTCAGAACTAAGAGGATTCTGCCATTTTATTCTGTTTGATTAGTATAAATGAGCATTTTCATGCTTCAAAGTAAATTCACCTTAACTCTCTAGAATTACAAAAAATTAAAGCAGATGACTCTTGTGGAGAGTGTGTGAACAGAAATATTAACAGAACTGCTGCTGTGCTCGTTTTGAGTTCAGGCGCATTCCTCAAATAACAAACACATTATAAAATAACCTGCATCTGGTTACTCAAGGATACAAGAGCAGGATAAATGCCAGTGTCAGTCTAGTCATTAGGGGGAAGGAGAAGAGAAATTACTTCATTTTTACTAAAAGATTGTTGCACAACTATTGTTTTTTAGTGTTGTTACTCAAAGCAAAGGAATCTGTGAGCGCTGGATCCCATTTAATTCCTTGGCAGCAGCTCAGGCTTTCTCGTGAAGAACATGCCTGGAGCAGAGCTCCACACGAGCAGTGATGTGAAGGGAGCACGAGCCGTTAAAGGGAAGGAGCTGAACGTGCCACAGAGATCAGAACCACATGGAGAAAGGGGCTGAGTGCCACATACTGAGGGTCCTCTAACACACACAGCCAGCCACACGTGGGGGAGAGAGCAGGAACTCTCTTTAATAACCAGGAATTCAACACCTCACCTTTCTTGTCTCCTTTTACCACAGATGTAGAAGGCTTCTCATGAATCTCTTGTGATCCCATTTCGTTGTCTTTGCCACCAACCTCTCCACAAGGGCTGTGAAGGTCGTGCTGTTCCTCGGTTTTGAAACCCTTCTGAGCAGCCCATGCCAGGCCACCTGCCTTCGTGGGGGTGCAGACTTTGTCCTTTCTCCAGAAGCTGTCAATCCCTGGCCCCTCTTTAGAATCTGCCTGAGAGCCAGGACTGCTGTGGCTCTCGGCAGCCGGACACTGGCCGCGGGCCGGAGGGGATGGACTCGGGGCAGCATCCAACACCAACTGCAACAGCTGCTGCCTAGGAGCACCCAGAAAACACACAGCTGGCACACTGGATGGTGTTAGGAACTTGGAAACTTGTTTGCCAACACACACTCCTTTTCAGGTGTGAAAAATACCGAAAATGCTAGGACTGAGGGCAAAAGAGGCAGGAGCAGTCCCACCCTGGCTTCTCCCAGAATGTTTTTTTGGGCTCATGAGCAGCTGGCTGATGGCACCTCATGGTCCCACACCCCAGCCCCAAGGACAGAAGAGCCAGGGCACAGTGGACACTACTGGCACAGCCCTGGGCTCTCCAACAGCTCTTTGTGACCTGCCACCCCCTCCCTCAGCACCAGAGTTACTCAAATCCCTCACTGATCACAGAAACCCTGACAGGTGTGACTGGAGATTGGACAAGCATGGCTGGACTGGAAGCTCATCCATCATTCAGTAAGCCCAGAGAAAGCTTGCAGTGATGGAGGGTCCAGCCTCTGCCCTCACCAGCCTGGCCAGCTCACCTGGGAGCTGACCCTAAGGCAAACATCAGTGCCACATGATGTCCAAAACCCCTGCATGTTGGGTATGGTCTCAGTGTTAGCTGTGATACTCTCCAGAATTTAACAGACTCTATGAGCCCTGAGCTGACAGAATTTTACCTTCCTGGCACAGAGCAGTAACTGCAGCACAGCTGACAGTGCTCAGTTTATGAGCAGAGCAGTGTCCTTCCCTTTGAAGGATGAGAGATGAATCAACCAGGTGTCAGCGAGCCCAGACCCACCAAAACAGCCACTACCCAAAGCCTCCTGCAAGACCCATCCTCCTCAGCCACTGAGATGGGTCAGGGCAGGAGCTAAAAACCTGTTTAACAAAAGATGGATGGTCTCTTAACATCCCTCCCTCCAGCACCCTCCCTCTGCTTCAACAACAACATAAACAGCTTCCCACATTTTTTCCTTCAGCTCTGTAACACCCACAAAAATTGAGTGTCCTTCATCAGGCTCCTGTTCCCATTTCACAGTCTGCTGACGTCCCTCTTGCTGAAGCAGCAATGAAGCAGAGTTGTTGGGAATCTAGGGCTTCCAACATAAATAAATTCCAAGGAAGAGCCAGAGCTGTGAATCTTCCTAGGAACAGCTCACACAGGACAGTCCCAACTGCACTAAAGGCAATGCATCTCCTTGAAATTCCTCCTGCATTCCTGCTGGAGGCTCAATCACTGCATCAGCAGTGACAGCACCTGCTCTCTTGAGCACCCAGAGTCGATGTGTTTATTCCTCTGACTCACTACCTGTAACTCTGATTAGGAAACAAAGATAAACTTGACAGTAAAACCATTTTTATTCCCTATGCACGAAGAAAAGCAGAGATCTTTTTCAGCAAGGACTACTACTTTTCTACTTAGGCAAGTATAACTAATTTCTATTGCTAAGTTTTCTAACAAGGTGATGCAGAAACTGACAATTTTCTCAAAATAATCTCTTTAGTAGAGGGCAATGAAAACAATTCTTTACACTCCACACAAAACTCTACGTATTATTTTTGAGGATACTGGCCTCACTGCAACTGATAAAAGAACTCTTCATTAAGGGCAGCTGGTGCAAATACTGCTCCTCATCTTTCTCTCCTGCCTGGCCAGAGCCATGAATTCTGCCCCAGAGCACAGACAGGTGAGGGAACAGAGAACTGCTCATGGCAATGCCCCCAGGCTCCTGCCCCGCTGGGTCAGGGTGTGCCCCTCACCAGGGCACTGGGCAGAACTGCTCCTCTCCCTTCACACAGACATCCATGGCCATGAGGAAGCACAGGACATCTCCACTTCCACGGAGAGCCCACCCTACAGGGAAGGAGCTGCCCTCCCACAGCTCAGGCTGCAGGCAGCTCATGCTGAGCAGAGCACAACGGGATCAGCGCTGGCTCTGGCTGGAAGGATTCCATCCCCTGCACAGCTGACCTTGGAGCACAGCTCTCACTCTGCTAAGTGCCACCAACATTAGCATTTTCTTCCCCTCCAGGCCTGACTTAAGAAATGGGTTTGCACTCGGTGAAATGCTGAGAAGATTTAAGGTCTAATTTTCATCGAGCTACCCAAGGCTCAAAGTCAAGTTAGAACATATTTGATCTTTCAACCATGCTGAGCTCTTCAACCCCTGGGCTGTGGGTTTGTTTTGGGGACAGCCAAGGGAAACAAAGCAGATGGAGAAGGAGGGGGGGACAGAAGATTTGTCCTGTACCACCATCAGCAGGACACAAGAGCAGTGGTGTTAAGCAGTGTCCCCTCAGCTCAGGGCATGTCCAGCCCAGGGGACAGACCCTGCCCTGGTGCCCAGGCCCTGGACACCACACTGAGCCCTGCCTGCATCCCCTGGGCAGTCTGTCCCATCAGAGCAGCCAGCAGGGAGCCCTCCCCACCCAGAGCCCAGGGAGCCCTGCTCTGGTTCCCTCCACAGCCCTGCTGATCCAACTCCATGTGAGAAATTGATTGGACTCCAAGTCACAAAAGAAAAGGTTATTGAACTACTCTCACTGGTGAGATTTATACTGATCCATTAAATCAGTCCCAAAAAAATTAACATTTAAGATTCAATATCATAATGGATCCAAGTCAGCACTACTTGTTCCCTACAAAATTAGGCACTAACAAAAAAATAGTAATCCATTTATCACTAGGAAGCACCAGAATTCAAGCTGAAACAGTGGAACTGTAGGATTTAAATTACTCAAATAAATCAATTAAATCTAGTAGTGGTCATATAGAAGATTAGATCTATCTACATTCTATGATCTTCATCAGGGAAAAATTCTCTCATGAAACAAAGCCATCAACTGAACTGTGCTTCTTGTCACTTACAAAGCCAAGAGTCTCACTGACTTCCAGCTCCAAGCTAATTTCAGAGAAAAAGATCGAAGTGCATTTGTCTCCTATAGAGACAGGAACACCCATAGAATTCCCAGCAAATCACTGAGTAGCTTCTCATCAAAAGAAAACAGGTAATACAAGGAGCTTCATGTATCTACTGTTGTGGGAATTTACCAAGTCGTATTTATTCTGTTGCTCCTGGCTTCTAAAGGGATGTGAAGCTCAAAAATGACTTAAAAGAAACAGAAAAGCAGCTAAGAAATTGAGTTGAAAGCACAGCACTCCATTACTTTCCCTGCTCAGGAGAATTCACATTTTTAGTCTTTCAATACCTCTATTTTGCCTAGCCAGTGACTTCACCAACAGAATGCTCTTGCAAGGTGACCATTACCACTGGACAAAATCCTTCTATTCAGAATCTCCCCTGCACACACAGGAAGGATCTTGAAGAAAATCTTTAGTACCACCATTTCCCCCACAGAATCCTGACGTGTCTGACTCCCTACACACTGGCACAGATTGTAACTGCCAGAAGCAGAACCAAAACAAGCTTGTAAAAAACCCTCCACATCACCGGAGTGGACAGTAACCCTCAGCCAGAACACTGCAGGGTTTTTCCACAGTGTAAACATTCATCTTTGACAATGCTGCTGTGACACCACAGGGTTTGTGCTCAGTTCTCACACTGCTCCAGGGCTCTGAGCCTGGTCACACACAGTCACACCTTTCCAGCTGCCAAACCAGAGACAGGAGCCATAAAATGACATAAATACCTTGCAGAATTAAAGCTCTTCACTAGATCATCTAAAATCCGGTTGTTTTTCAGGTCAGATTCTGAGACTGCCTATTAAAAAAGAAAGAAAGAAAAAAACAAACCTAAACAAACTAACATTCAAAGCAGTGAAAACAGCAAGTGCCCAGAAAACGTTCAAGTGATCAATAACTCACTTCTTGGCTCAGAGCCTCAGCTACCCCCACTAAAGTGCTACAGGAATTAGGAGGCTTAAAGGGTAAACACTTCTTCCCCAAAAATATCTCATTAAAATAACTGTCTGAGAACTTAAGTCTGGGATATTAAGGGTAGTAGGTAAAAACAAAGCCCAGTGTGCCAAGGCTCCAATAATGGTTTATTGCAGCACAGGTCTAACAACTTTGAAAACCAAACCAAAGATCCTCTTAAGCAACAAAGCATGAAAACTGATGAAGGGAAATGTTAATATTCCAATTATGGAATGAAAATATGAATTATGAGATGCCTTTGTGCATTCAATTCATTCTTTTTAAACAATTTCTGACTTACTGCAACACTCTCTGCTCTTCTTTTTAACAAAGATTTTATTATTTTTTAATTTTATTTTGAGTTGAAACAGAGCACTCACACACAGAAAATAAAGTATTATGTTTCAGCACTGCTGGTTTAAATGATGGAGTAGTTTAACAAATTAAAGTTAAATGTTTTGTGACAGATTGTACACACAGCCCTGATGCTCCAGCCTCTTTGCCTGCACTGACAGAGGAGCACCTCAAAAACAGAATTCCAGATGCAAGAGCACCACACTTTGCCCATGCAATCAGAAAAGGGAAAAGCTCCCGAGATTTGCCAAAAGATAAAAATAAACCGAGGGGGAAAAACCAAACCAACACCACACTTACCACACAACACGTCGGACACTGCGTTTTGTAGGACAAAAACTTGCGGATGCAAAGGGAACAATCTGGAAAAGGAAACACAGAATTTTGAACATTATTCCAAACACAGTTCCACACCCTTGCTTGTGTATTTCCTTATTGTGCAATACATGCAAGCTATTCCACACTACACAAATATTGAAAATACACCATTTTTACATGGAATTGAGATTATCATTGCTGCAAAAGAAACCGTATTTTATGCACAAATATTTTCGTGGATATTTTTTTATTTTATTGAGTATCAGCTCCTCTGTCTAAAGCTGATGTTTGTTTCCTTTGTTTCCCAGTGCAAGAAACCCTTCCTCAGCCACCACCACTACAGCAGTATTTGCACTGCTCACTCTTTCGCCATGCTGGGTTTTGACATGATTAATGTTGATCGCTTTCATCTTCCTGCATGGCCCCAGACAAACCACAATCCCCTTTTTCCCAGGCTCTTCTGCCCCTTTCCAAAACAATACCAATTTGTTGTTGGAAGAAGAGGCTAAAAGGAGGGGAGACAGCACTGAAATGCTGAGAGACAGCTCAATGTCATCTCATCATCACAGGATGCCTCAACAGACTGGGTGGTGAAACACGCCATAAGCTTCATATTGTCACAGTAAATTTCTGCTTTTGTTACACTTTGTTATTTATCCACGAGCTTTCACAGCCACTTAAGGATTTAAAAAGTCTCATCATTCTCCGGAAAAGACATTCCCTCACTAGATGACCATGGGTCAGAGCCTCAGCACTGAACACACTCAGCAGCAGCTCCTGAAAGAGATCTGTATTTCACAGACCCTCTGGGAATGCAGCTGAAAAGCAGTACAAGCATTAATTAATCCCAGAACGGTTTGGGTTGGGAGGGACATTAAAGCTCCCTCCATCCCACCCCCTGCCACGGGCAGGGACATCTTCCACTGTCCCAGGCTGCTCCAAGCCAAATCCAACCTGGTCTAATGCAACAATTAAAACTTAAAACCACAAATCCAACTAAATGCTCAAAAAATGCTACATATACAGTAAGAAGTGATATAGGGTGAAAACCCATAAAGAAAAGAACCAAACTTTAACTGTATGAACACAAATGAAGTGGCAGATCCAGGCTCCCAGCATCTGACAGCCCAGCACCATCCCATGGGCCAGGCCATGAGTGCAATGACTGGAGCCACTGTGGAACCACCAGCAGGTGTAGAGAATTTCCAGTTTTGTGGCTCCCCACACTGGTTTCAATGGTGACAGCTTTGCCAAGCTAAACTACACTTCATTGCCAAACTCCAGTGTTCTTCATGGAAGGAAGTGCTACAGTTTCTGAACCAAACAATTACAAGCATTTATCTTAACGTGACAAAAGGCAAGGTACCTCCCCCCTAATCTGGCTTTAGCAAACCCCTTGGGGCCAGGTTCCAGCAGACACTGCCCAGGGCACACAGAGCAGTGTGGAAAATGTGAGCTCTCAATGCTCTCCACACAGAGCTTTGCATTTGTACCACCCTCGAGATGTTAAGAGAGATACTCGAATGAAGAATGCCAGATGCCACATGTTGGTATTACAGCTGGAACTGCACAAGGGAAGGTTCTGGCTGCTTCCATCTCACAAAGCTGCTCCCAGCCTCCAGCACAAAGAGAATCACAGAACCCTGGGATGGTTTGGGTGGGAAGGGACCTTAAAGCCCATCCAGTTCCACCCCTGCCATGGGCAGGGACACCTCCCACTGCCCCAGGCTGCTCCAAACCCTGTCCAACCTGGCCTGGGATATTTCCAAGGATGGGGCAGGCACAGCTGCTCTGGGCACCCTGTGCCAGGGCATCACCACCCTCCGAGTGAACAGCTTCTTCTGAATCTCATTCTAACCTGTCCTCTGTCAGTGGGAAGCCATTCCCCCTTGTGCTGCTACTCCAGGCCCTCGTAAATAGTTTTTCTCCAGAACTTTCTCTTGGCCAGGCTGAACAATCCCACTTCCCGGCCTCTCTCGCAGCTCCCAGGAGAGGCGATGCCCGGCACCCCTCCCGCGGCACTCACAGCTGTGCGAGCACTGCGGGATCATCACGGCGATGCTGAAGTAGTCGAAGCAAATCCCACAGCGCAGCAAATCATCCACGGCCTGCAACGAGAGCGGGGTGAGCGGGGCCGGACGGGCGGGGGGCCCGGCAGCGGGGGAGCGGCCGTGCCGGCACCGGCGGCGGAACCGCCCCGGGAGCTCCCACGGCCCCCGGGACCCCCGCCCGCCCTCCCGGCCCCGCCGCACCGCACCGCACGCACCTTCAGCGGGGCCAGGCTGGGCGGCCAGGGCGGCTCGAGCAGCGGCTGCGCCAGGGCCATGGCGGTGATTCTGTGCTGCGGCCCGGCCCGGTACCACGGCCCGGTACCACGGCCCGGTCCGGTCCGCCCCCGGTGCGGCCCGGTCCGGTCCGCTGTGCCCCCGGTCCGGTGTGCCCCCGGTGCAGCCCGGCCCGGTCCCGGTCCGGTGTGCCCCCGGTGCGGCCCCGCTCCAAGCGCCGGCGGGCCCGGAGCCCGCGCGCGCCACGCCGCGCGCTTCCGCCCGCGCTTCCGGCACGGCCGGGAACTGCCGGGAACAACGGGGAACCGGGATAACGAACCGGGAATTGCCGGGAACAACGGGGATGGGAACCGGGAACTGCCGGGAACAACGGGATGGAACCGGGAACGACGGGGAACCGCCGGGAACGGGGATAACGAACCGGGAATTACCGAGGGAGCGGGGATGGCGAATCGGGGAACCGGGAATTGCCGGGGGAGCTCGGGAGCAGGCTGGGGCCCCGCCGCTCGTTCCCCCCGTGTGCGGTGACCCCGGTGTTCCGCGGTGACCCCGGTTCCGCGGGCCCGCAGACAGCCCCGGGAAGGGCCGCAGGAGCAGGACCCGTCCGCCCGCACGGAGCGCCGGCTTTTCAGAGCGCGGAGCGCTGCCACAGCTGCAGGCGTTCCGTGTTCAGTGTCTAATGAAGGCCGGTTAAACACCTGCCCGGGCAGTCCCGGGATGCTGTGCATGGGCACGAACACGGAGGGTTAGCACGAACACGGAGGGTTAACACGAACACGGAGGGTTAACACGAACACGGAGGGTTAACACTAACACGGAGGGTTAGCACGAACACGGAGGGTTAGCACGAACACAGAGTTAACACGAACACGGAGGGTTAACACTAACACGGAGGGTTAACACGAACACAGAGTTAACACGGAACACGGAGGGTTAACACGAACACAGAGTTAACACGAACACGGAGGGTTAACACTAACACGGAGGGTTAGCACGAACACAGAGTGTTAACACTATCGCGGAGCCCGGAGCCCTCTGTGGATTGGCAGCCGCTGCCAGCGCTGGTTTGCTCAGGTGCCAGACGAGATGTGTCTGAGTGGTCCCACAGGATGGACGTGGCTGTCCTCATCTGTATCTTCCAGATGATATTAGTTTGAAACCCGTGTAGGACGTGTCGGTGAGATCTGGACATACCCTGACCCCCTCCCTCTCTCTCAGCTCGGCCCAGGTGCGTGCCTGCCCTTTCCCATGGGAACCGCCTTCCTCCCACAGCTCTGCTGGGCTGCCATGGGAATGGGCAGCTCCACATCCCCTGTGCCCCGGGCATGGCCGGGGCTGCCTCTCTGAATTCCAGAGAGGGGACAGCAAAACCCAGGCTAAAAACGCATAGCCTGCTAGCTGAAACCCACAGAAGCTGCAGGCAGTGAGAGATCAGAGCTGAGCGCTCCCCGGGGGCTCTGGGGAGGTTCAATAATTGCCATGGACTTTGGGGCAAATGAAGCCCCCAAGCGTTGCCCAGGTCAGGTGGGGTACAATTGCAAGTACTGGGTGCAGCTGTGCTTGCAGGGGCAGGGACAGAGCCAGCCCTGGTGCAGGGGCTGCCTGTCACACTGGGGCTCACTGATAGGGAGTGACCCCGGCCCCTGGCTGGTCTGGCACACTTCACACTGTTACAACACTCCTGTTGATTTAACTTGCTGTAGTAGAGCTTTTTACACACACATGAACCATATTTAAGCATTTTTTATAATACTCTTCAGAACAGGAGTACCTCCCTCTGCTTACTTCATTTCACAGTTGTGTTTTAAGCCCTTCACTTTTGCAGCTGCTGGTGACTCGAACATGCTGTTACCTGAAAAGTGTGTGCGCCTGTGCCTGATTTTTCCTATGAGTTTTTTCATAGCAGTGCAGTTCGTACGCTCTTGCCCCTGATCTGAGCTAGTCTGATTTTTGAATCAAGCCCAGCTCCCTCAACTGACACTCAGTAACATTCATATAAATCTGTATAAAAGGTACTCCATGACCCCTGTGATGGAGAAGGTCAGAAGAAACCATCACAATGGTCTCTGCTGGCCTTGGGCACTGTGAGTCTGAATTTATATATTTGATGGATGTGATTACTGCCTGCCCTTGCCAAAAGTGCTGGAATTTACAGAATAGTGTCATGGCCATTTAAGTGCCTGCTCTTTTCACCTTAAGGAATCCATTTCTGCTTTCTCTGTGAGCTGTGACCTAATTAATGTATCAAACTCCTGCAATTTTCTGTTCTCTTCGTTCCCTCATGCACACGGCAGATCTTGGTTCACACATTCTGACAGGAGCTTACTGGATGGGAATTAACTCACCCAGGAATGGGCACAGAGGGTTCATGGGTTCATTCCTGCAGCAACACATTTATTTTTTGTTTAAGTGGACAGATGAGGAGCAAAGGGCAGTGAATTTACAGCCAAGCACCATCCACACAGACCGCTGCTGAATAAAACACAATTTAAACTATTTCCACGGTAAAAGCACCGTGGAAAATGTGTGCTTTCACCTGAATCCTGCACGCTGGAGAAGCTGGAGAGCATCTGCCTGCTTGGGTTGCATGGCAGGATGATCCATTTATGCACAGCTCGGTTCTGTGTGAGCATTTCCTGTTGGATGATGTGCTCTGGGCTGTCCCAGCATGGCAGGATGATCCCTTTGGGGTGCACAGCTCGGTTCTGTGTGAGCAGTTCCTGTTGGATGCTGTGCTCTGGGCTATCCCAGCATGGCAGGATGATCCATTTATGCACAGCTCGGTTCTGTGTGAGCATTTCCTGTTGGATGCTGTGCTCTGGGCTATCCCAGCATGGCAGGATGATCCATTTATGCACAGCTCGGTTCTGTGTGAGCATTTCCTGTTGGATTCTGTGCTCTGGGCTGTCCCAGCGTGGCAGAGTCGCTGTCCCAGCATGGCAGAGTCACTGCCAGGCTCCTGGCAGCCCTGCAGCCGTGCTGCACTGCCCGACAGCCTGGCCAGCCGAGCTCTCCCTGCCCGGCTGGAGCCTCCCTGAGCACATCCTGGGAGCCCTGCTGAGTGAGGACAGCTCTCCTCCTCTGGGGGAACGCTTCCTGCTGGTTTATTGGCACTCTGGGCTTCGGAGTAGCAGGAATAAACTGCTTTATCTTGCTGAACGACCGAGTTACAACTTGTTATTATACACAGAACAAATCTCCTCCTTCCAAGCCTCTGAAATACTCATTTAAATTAAAATACCAGGAGGTCCCAACTGCATTTTCATAAACTTGTTGCCCTGTTTTGTTAGCAGAGAAATGTATGGAAAAGCTTATTAGGACATGGAACAGCCTGACACAAAGCAAATCTCCGAAAGCTACTTATTTTCACTTGTGTTGTTGAGACAAAATATTTAAGTGGAATTTTATATAATTCCTGTCTGGTTGTGCACAACTTAATAATGTAAAGAGCATTTATTGTCCCGTGGTGCTCAGTGCCTCGTGCAGAGCTGTTGTTTTCCTCCATGCCCCGACAGAAAAACAGCTCATCCTCAGCTCCCTTTATATGTGGATCTTGAAACTAAAACCTAACACTCCACAAGGTCTGCCTCGTGTGTACACAGATGTACAAATGCACCACAGAAACAAGCCTCTGGACACCAGCATGTGATTGGATGAAAAATCAGCAGAAGAACATACTGTTCTTAAAAAGAAAATATCAAACTCCAAACCAGAGAAAATTTCGAGTTAATTGTTTCTAAGAACTTTCAGAGACTCCTTAATATTTAAAGCAGTGGAAAGTTTCTCATCATGTCATTCCCAACTGGAAAGGAGAAGAACCTGAAACCATGGGTAGAATTGCTCAGAAATATTTAACATTGACCTTGCTCTGCCCTTGTGTTAAAGTTGGCAAACATTTATTGATTTCTACAGGACTAAATTTAGTCTAACGTTGAGACTTTTGGAACAAAAAGATCCCACATTGTCGTGGTTTAACCCCAGCCAGCATCCAAGCCTCACACAGCTGCTCCCTCACTCCCCCACCAGTGGGACTTGCAATAGAATCAGAAGGGTAAAAGTGAGAAAACTTGTGGGTTGAGATAAAGACAGTTTAATAGGTGAAGCAAAAGCCACACACAGAAGCAAAGTAAAGGAATGCATTCACTACCTTCCATGGGCAGTCAGGTGTTCAGCCACCTCAGGGCAGCAGGGCTCCATCTCATGCAGCAGTTACCTGGCAAGATAAACTCCCGTGGTCTGGAACATCCCTTGGCTCCATTGGGGTCACCTTTCCTGGCTGTTTGCCCTCCCAGCCTCCCATGCACTCTCAGCTTTCTTGCCAGCGTGGCAGTGCAAGGAGCAGGAAAGGCCTTGGTTGTGTGTGAGCCCTGCTCAGACAGACAAAAACATCTCTATTTATAATCACTGTGCTCAGCACAAATCCCAAACACAGCCCCACACCAGCCACTGGGAAGGAAATCAGCTCTGCCCCAGGCAAACCCAGCACGAGCAGGTGCAGGACTGGAGCAGGCAGAGTTTTCCTGGAGGGAAGGATCAGAGTGCCTGGAGGGCTGTGGGCTCAGCCCTGCAGGACCTGCTGGATTTTTGCACTGCCACATTCAAAGACAACAGACTGCAGAGGCAGCTCAGAGGTTTTCATTCCTGTCACTAGATTTTGGCTAAAATCCTCTGGTTAGCACTGGTCCCACCAGCCCAGCGCCGTTTCCTTGGCGAGCAGGCGCAGCAGCCCCGCGTGCAGCAGCCATGCTGAGAGCCTCAGTCACAGCCTCAGAGCACACAGGACCACAGGAGATGCTAAGAACCTTTCACTGGTCAAAATGTCCCCCGCCCACGTGCTGAAGCAGATTTATCACCCTAGCAGAGGTTGTGCTGGCAGGTCCCTCAAACCCAACCTTTGCTGCTTTGGCTGTCACAGCTCCACCAGCTCTGGTCAATTCACACAGAAATTACTTGAAAGCACAAAGTAAATCTTCTTTTCTTTTTTGTTTTGTTTTGTTTTCTAGTCTACTGCAATGATCTTAGGCCACCATAAATCAGCCAAAAGCATCTTAACAGTTTTACAGAGCAGCGTGGAAACTTCCATGAAAATGCTGAGAGATGGCAGCCAAAGGAGCCAGAAATAATATTTAAACTTTCTGCTGGAGTGCTTTAAGATGGACACGATGAGTAAAATCGCTCTGGGCATTTCATAATAACGCAGTGCTGATTGAGTTGGGCCTGGCCTGAGGGCAGGATGAAATGACAGTGGCTGCTGGCCAGGCAGCCTGGGGAGAGGAGGCAGCAGGTGAGAGGCACAGCCCTGACCTGGGACAGGAACACGGAGTCCAAGAATGAGCCAGCCGTGAATTGGCCTTTGCTGGGTTTGGCCCTCTGCCAACAACAAAAAGCAGCACTTGCTGACATTTCAGAGACACTGCCTTGCACATGCAGATATCTCCCTTTTGGACACTGATGCTGATCCAGTAAATGTTATAAAAACCATGAGCAATCTCACTAGCTCCAAACTACTCCAGTATGAAAACTCCCACACTGATAGTCCATGCACACTTAGACACAGTGATAGGTCTGTAATACCTTCCATTCTCTTTGATTGTCTCCCAACAGTGTGTTCCATTGCCAGCCTCAGAGTCACGCTTTGGCTGTTTGGTTCTTAGCCTGGGTGCAATTCCCTTCCCCACCACTCAAAATAAACCAAGGGGAAAAAAAAAGCTGAATTAAATTAATTCAGGTGCTTGCAGAAACGTGAGGATGCTGAGTGTTCTGAGAAGGAGTCCAGAAACAGCATCCCAGCCCCAGGAAAGGCTAAGGCCCTCCTTCTCACTGGGAGATGACTTTACTTTCCAGTGCCCAGTTTCTATCAGTGACTCCCTGTGCAGTTATTCCATGGATTTATGTGCCAGAATGGGACTAAACAGAGGGAGGAGGAGCCTTGTCACCAGAATACCTGCAGGAAAAGCAGCTCCAGCCCGTCCATGGCACAGCAGCCTGCTCCAGTAGTGCACAACTGCTGATGAGTCTGGGTGAGATGTGTTGGACTGACGCCAGTGGTGAGAAACAAAACCTCTCGAGTGCTGGCAGCTGAAACACCAGGTAATACTTAATTGACTCCATGATTTCCACCTTGGAGCAGCAGCCTGCAGCACTCAGGCTAAAAGCAGAAGCCCATTAGTAATTCTGGCAGCAGTTAATGCCCCAGACCATGGAAAGCAGAATCCCAGAGCATGGCCTGGAAGCTGAGACCCTGCATCCATCCACCTGCCAGGAGCATTCACCTCTGCTGCAGCCAGCAGCTCCTGTCCTGACAGAGACACAGACACAGAGTGTCCAGAACTGGGAGATCCAGGCAGGGAAACTGCACCAAATTCAAGGCATATCGACAGAAATTCAGCACAGAAGTGACTTAGCCCCGTTCCCTGCTGGGTGGTACTGGGCAGACTGGCAGCCACAGGAGTCCTGCTGGGGCGTGGGGAGGTGGGAGCCTTGGGTGGGCAGAGGAACCAGAGCCACACAAGGTTTAAATTGGAATCAAGGGCAAACAAGTGAGCAAAGTTATAAAGATGCTGCAGAGCACCACTGCCAGAGTGGGGAGTCTCTGTGGGAATAAAACCACATTTGGGGGCCCCTTTGGCTGTTGGGTCTGTAAAACATTTCCTTGCATTCCCCTCAGACAGCCCAGCCTCACCAACACCTTCACACACCACAGGGATGCAGATCCTGGCTCTGTCACTGCACTGCTGCCCTCAGCCCTGTCCTGGGGAAGGCAGCAGCACCCCAGGGCCAGGCAGGCTGGTCTGGGGGGCACAGCAGCATCACCAGGGGCTGCCACACCGGGCACAGCCACAGCACAGCACTCAGATAATTCAGCTGACAGCACTGTACATCACTAACCACAGCTTTAGACACAGGTAATTGTCCAGCTAAGCTGACTTTGGCAGGAATAAATCCCCCCTGGCACCAGCTGGGCCGGGGACAATGTGTTTGGACTCGCTGCTGTCAGCTCGTGGCAGCAGTGCAGCGGGGCCAGGAGCAGCTGCAGCCAAAGCCACGAGCAAGCAGCCCAGGGGAGGGGGTGGCTGCACACCAGGCGTGTCCCCAAAAGCCCTGTGAACAATGTAGAACTTCTTACAGGAAACAATCATTTATATCATTCCCATGGACTTCAGTTGCCACACCAGGGAGGAGGGAAGGCATTAGTCATGCACAAGCAGATGTTTTGACTTACGTAAGATTTAATTTTTTTTCTTTCCTTCTTTTAAGAAAAAAGTTGCATCTCACCCTAAAGCCTTGTTGAGAGCCTCCTCACCCTCAGCCATTGGCACAGCCTCACAAGCTCAGCACTGCCACGCTCCATGGCACAGCTCTGCCAGCTTCAGCACTTGCCCAGTCATTGCTAAATACATTATTTTTATAAAGGCTGTCTTGAAGGGGGTGAAAAAATGGATGCAACAACAGTTTGGAGACAGAAATCCAACACAAGTTTCATTAGTGCTCAGCAGCAGCAGGTAGGGGGTGGGTGACTGCCAAGGACAGTTATTCCTTGTCAGCCCAGACTCATCCAGGAGGGAAAGAAGCTCGTTAGCTTTGAGCAGGGTAGGGAGGTTGGGCTGGAGAGCAGTGCTGATGACAGCCCTTTCCTGGTGAGTCACAGGGAGCACAGGGCTCTGGCAGGCTGCAGATCCCCATCCAGCCCCATCCCTCACCACACGAGCTCCCTGGGACAGCAGCCAAAGGATCTGCACCAGCTCCCAGCCAAGCTCAGTCTCATCAAAATCTCAGAGTGCCCCAGGCAGCTGCGTATCTTAATTAAGAAATTTATCTTCGTTAGATAGAAGCGGACACATTTGCATGTCCAGAGATGAGTCCCGTGGGGCTCGGGTGGAATTAGGAGCTGTCAGAGGGTGCCTGGCCTTTGCATGCTGTCAGGAGGGTGTTATTAGATTTAAAGGTCTGGGATGAGCTTTGCTCCAGAGCCAAAGCTTCATTTCCAACATGCAAACCTCCACTGATTTTGCAGCATCAAGGCCTCCAAGCCCAACTCTGTGGAAGATTCCTGGGGAGGGAAGAGGCATCTCAGTGGAACAGAGCAGGGCTGGTTTACCTGCAATGCTTATGCTGATCTGATGCACGAGATATTTAAAATCCAGCAAATTACGCTTTTATCTCATGAAACACTTAAACCAAAATTCAACAGCTGCTGCCCCCCACCCCACAAGCAAGGCAAGTGATCCCAAAGGGCAGCAGGAATGTGGTGCTGTTCTCCAGCTGAGCTGTGATCATAAAAAGGTTTCCAACTGCTCCACAGGATTTACAGAAGATGGATAATGCTGCAGTCTCCCAGGCCTGCTAAAGTCTGGTTTCCAGTGTTTCTATAGTGAGGCTGTAGGTGTATATTAAGGGGAAATAAAAAAGTTATCAAAAGTTGGGTAAATACTCTTATTTTTGTTCTGTGCCTGCAGCCAGCTCAGGCACGGGACACAGCACAGCCTCCCCACAGGAATGGGCTCACTCAGCCCTGGCTGCTCCAGGGCCTGCTGGAACCCAGAGGTGGGGACAGCTGGGGACACCAGAACTCTCCAGACACCCACCAGGTCAGCACTGGTCAGCCCAGGGAAGGGCTCTACTCCGGGGAGTTGAGGACATTGCTTGTGCTGGAGCAGGGAGTGAAACATTCAAAGAAAAGTACTAGAATTGAAACCAAGCTCAGAATGCACCAAACCACAGCAACAGTGGCTGGTGCCAGCACTGGTCCTCCCACGGCTGATGAGCCATGGCTGGGCAGGGCCAGGGGAGCTGACATCTGAAAAACTCTTCGCCAGTTTCAAGAATCAGTCTCATCTGGGAAGCCTTGTCTGCTCTTCCCGGGAAATCAGACACATGCTCTCAGGGAATGTCTCCAAACACGCACATCCACATGGGAGAGTCTCTGCCACGGACTGGGGCTGAGCTCTTGGGCAGCCCCAGCACCGAGGGTGCCACGGGCAGAGGGGATCAGGCAGGAAAAAAGGCCCTAAAGGACCCAGCATGGGCATGGTCCAGCCACAAGCAATAAATCCACACCCTTCACAATTAACATCCACCCTCAGCAACAAAGCCAGAGTAACAGAGCATCTGCAAATGTTCACAAGGCCAGGGAACTCCAGGCAAGTCAGAGCTGCTGCTGCCCAAAAGGATCTGCAGCCATATCTGAGCTGAAACAGCAGCAGGGCCTGCAAAGTGCCTCTAAACTGGGATGCTGGGGTGAGCCACGGCCCTCAGGTGACCCCAGACCACCCCAACACTGGCTCTCAGTGGGAAGGAAAGGCCCTGTCTGCACCCTGGGCTCCCTGCTGGCTCCCCAGCGTGGCTGGGCACAGATGCCAGGCCCAGGGCAGAGCCAGGCCCAGGGCAGAGCCATGCCCAGGACAGGGCCATGCCCAGGACAGAGCCAGGCCCAGGACAGAACCAGGCCCAGGACAGGGCCATGCCCCGGGCAGAGCCGTGCCCAGGAGAGAGCCATGGCCAGGACAGAGCCGTGCCCAGGACAGAGCCAGGCCCAGGACAGAGCTGTGCCCAGAGCAGAGCCAGGCCCAGGACAGAGCCAGGCCCAGGACAGAGCCAGGCCCAGAGCAGAGCGATGCCCAGGGCAGAGCCATGGCCAGGACAGAGCCAGGCCCAGGACAGAGCCAGGCCCAGGGCAGTCAGACTCAGAGGCCACAGGAGGGACAGGGCAGCCCTGCACAGCCCCTGCCATGAGCTCACAGCAGACTCTGGGCACCCACTGCACACTGCTCCGTTTTAGTTTTAAACACAGATGGAAAATCTTTACCTCATTTGCTAAAAGCATTTTAATGTCTTTGCACAGGAAAAAAATCCTAAAATGTATTAGTAATTTGGATTATTTGATTCAGTCAGCAGGACTGAGAGCACTTGTTTCACTTTGAGTCCAGGTTCAAAGCACTAATCACTAAGATCTGCATCATTTCCTTTACACTTCATTTCTATGTCATTTTTTCATTCATTAGCTATGAGTGTGACAGGTGCCAGAGTGCCCTTAGGTGCCCTTTGGAGCACACAGAGTAAGTGGCTCTTGAAGCCATCTATATCAAACTCCTGGACCAATCCAAGTTAAAGGCAAGTCACCCTCAGACCATTCCTTGGCAGTCAAACACCCCAGAGATGGCTGGAGGAAGCTGAGAGCTCCTTTCATCACCCCAGAGGGTTCCAGTGTGGAATGAGGTGGTGGTGGGGCAGAGGCAGGGCCTGGCACTGCCACACTCCAGCACCATCCCAGAGTTGACAGCAGGTGCTGAGCTCCTTCTCCTCACCAGGGGAGAGCAGGGCTGGCTGTGGCAGCATCTGCCACCCAGCCCTCTCTGTCAGCCCCTGAGCTGGCATTTAAGCAGTTTTTCATTTGCCAAAATTCCCTGTCTTCATCCCACTGGAGTGGGACAGGGATGGTAGGAGCCCTGTCCCTGCTCGGTCTGAGCCGTGTCTGTGACACCAGCCCTGTCCCTGCTCGGTCTGGGTTGGTCTGTGACACCACCCCTGTCCCTGCTCGGTCTGGGTTGGTCTGTGACACCACCCCTGTCCCTGCTCGGTCTGGGTTGGTCTGTGACACCACCCCTGTCCCTGCTCAGTCTGAGCCATGTCTGTGACACCAGCCCGGTCCCTGCTCGGTCTGTGACACCACCCCTGTCCCTGCTCAGTCTGGGCCATGTCTGTGACACCAGCCCTGTCCCTGCTCGGTCTGAGCCGTGTCTGTGACACCACCCCTGTCCCTGCTCGGTCTGGGTTGGTCTGTGACACCGGCCCTGTCCCTGCTCGGTCTGAGCCGTGTCTGTGACACCAGCCCGGTCCCTGCTCGGTCTGTGACACCACCCCTGTCCCTGCTCAGTCTGGGCCATGTCTGTGACACCAGCCCTGTCCCTGCTCGGTCTGGGCCATGTCTGTGACACCACCCCTGTCCCTGCTCAGTCTGGGCCATGTCTGTGACACCACCCCTGTCCCTGCTCGGTCTGGGTTGGTCTGTGACACCAGCCCTGTCCCTGCTCGGTCTGGGTTGGTCTGTGACACCAGCCCTGTCCCTGCTCGGTCTGGGTTGGTCTGTGACACCACCCCTGTCCCTGCTCAGTCTGAGCCATGTCTGTGACACCACCCCTGTCCCTGCTCGGTCTGGGCCATGTCTGTGACACCAGCCCGGTCCCTGCCGTGTGCCTGGTGACACCAGCCCTGTCCCTGCCAGGTGCCTGCCAGCAGCATCCCCGCCGTGCCCGCACGGTGCTGAGGGACAGGCTCCCACCTCCTGGCGCTCCAGACACTCACTGTGTGTGTGCTTACACACACTCACCAGTTAAAAGGTATTTTTCACTTTAGAAGGAAATCAGCGCACGTGTCAGAGCGCAGCAGTGTGGAAAGGTAATTTAAATGCAAATGCTGCATTCGGCC